>OZ024719.1:24052552-25254664 GCA_964016875.1 Fallopia convolvulus
GAGGTTCCCACACTTAGCAAGGAACCCAACCCTCAAAAACTCTCAAGAGGATACTTGGAGAGCAAGGAGGAAGGAGAGGAGAAGGAGAAGAGAGAGAATCGGCCCTAGAGAGGGAGATTTGATAGGTTTGGTTGATAGATTAGCTTTTCTTTGTTTTGATCTTGTGGATTTGGAAACCTTTGATTGGAGTTTGTGGATTGCTTTTGATTTTGAATGAAACTTTGCTTTGGTTTGAGATTGATGATGTTGATTGCTTTGCTTTTTGATTTGTTTGCTTTCTTTGTTTGCCATATGGAGTAGATCTCCTTGATCTTGGGTTATGGGGGAAAACTCTAGCTAGGTTTGGGCTAGAAACCCCAATTCCATAGCCTTGAGTGCTTGATCTAGGAACCCACTCTACATAGAGCTACAATTCCTTGCGAAAGTAAGGAATCAAAGCTTGAGATTGGCAAAGTAGCGAAAGTGAACATGTGTCAATCTCAAGACCTTGCTTCGAAGGGGATTTCCCTAAGGATCGATGTGTAGAAGTGGTTGGAACGAGGGCGAAAGCACTCGATCCTACTCCGATCATCACTTATTGCTTGAATTGGGGTGGAAAAGCTTTAATCTACTAGAGAAGGAACCCAAAAGCCCAAGATCTACTTTCAATCTTTGAAGTTCGACAAACCCAGCTACCTCGGGCCCGACTTGCCCTACGTCGGTCCCGACTTCCTCTTGTTGCCAACATCGGGCCCGACGTGACACTTGTGTCGGTCCCGATTGTTCTCTTTGTTTTCCTTTGTTTTAAGTTCTCCTTTCTAGCTTTCTAGTGTCTAGGTACCTCAATCGAGTAGATTTCCCGAGTGTTCGACACTCACCACGTGCTACAACGGGGTCGGGTTATAAATTGTATCTCTAGACCCTCGCATTCCCGAGCGATCAACTAGGTTAGACTGACAGTTTTTGTAATCCTTGTAAGTCTCAGATCTAGGGGATTTTGTTGATTTTGCTATAAGTCTCAGTTTTTGTAATCCTTGTAACTCTAAACCGCTTTTTAGTAATGTAGACTGGGCTGCTTCCAAGTTCACATGTCGTTCTCTAATGGGTATTGTGTGTTTTTAGGAGACTCTTTAGTCTCATGGAAGACTAAAAAGCGGAAAACGATGTTAAAATCCTCTGCTAAATCAGAATTAGAGCATGTCTTACAGAACAAGTGAAGCCGTTTGGATAAATGGCTTGCTTTTTGAATTGTTTATTCATGTTCCTTTGCCAATCACAATGCATTGTGATAATAAAGTCGCTAAGCATATTGTAGCAAACTCGGTGTTCCATGAAAGAACAAAGCACCTTAATATTGATTTGACATTATGCTAGAGAAAAGGTGTTTGAAGGTTTCATCAAGAATACTTATGTCAGATCTCAATAGAAATTGGCAGACTTGATGACCAAACCCCTTGGAGAAGTACATCATTGATTTCTTTCTTTCAAGTTAGGCTTGATTGATTCTCCCAAGCCTAACTTGACCGGGGGGGGGGGGGGGGGGGGATGGAAAGATATGTTATTCATAGTTAATACTTATAGTAGTAGGGTTTCATATCTACAATTAGGTATAAAGTTACACTTTCTGTTATAAGCATGAGCTGGCCTGTAGTGTGAAAATTGAGAGAGTTTGTTCAGGTTGATTGCAATGTTCTTCTTTTAATTGCTTCCGCTTGTAGTACTGGTTCTTTGATGGAATCAGAAGATTGATTCAGTTTTCCTTGAGCGAATATATGAATTGAGAGTTCTTTTAACTAGTATTAGTATATAAGTAAGGTGGAACTCTTACACCCATTAACTTAAATTTTTGGGTTGAAAGGTAGATCTGATCTTATATTAAAATACTATTAATATAATCAATGCAATTTTTTGTTCGGGTTAAGTACGACCCACCGAAAATATAAGAACTTTCATGCATTTTCAACCAAACGAGCATCTTACATAAGTGAAAAAGAATTAAAAAATGGTTGCATGCATATAGGATGACCGTGTACATGGGCATCGTCGACGTGATTACACATTTCCAACAAGCTCTTATTTTTTTCTATATCAGTTTATGTTTGGATTGACCTTGCACATCTACCCTAATATATTATAAAACAGAAATCATTTTTGTTGAAAATATTGCGCACGTGACATTATTTAATAAATTCATTGCATATTATTTTTTTAATAAATATCCCAATAACTTCTATCATTCTTGCTTATATATACATTCAATAGATTTTATAAAATGGATAATATATTTATATAATTTTTTATGTATATAATTCTCTATGTATATGTTTATATTTTCTAATAAAATAAAGTAGTTTTAGAATATAAAATTTTAAATATAGATTGATATATCTTTATATGAATCCATTTTCCACATGGATATTTTGTAATATAATAAATTATAATATTATGCATCAAATGAGTAGAAATTCGTTGATATATATCTTTATTTGAAAGATATATATCAACGAATTTCTACTCATTGCTTGTATGTAGAAGCCGTTAAAAGCTGACCTAACATGCTAATCCGACCTGAACAGTCCGATAATTTTAGGGTCAAGACCCGAAAATTTCAACCTGAAACCCGAAATCAACCGAAACCGATACAAACCGAAATCCGTTGGGTTGACCGATTCAGTATATTTAAGGAATTTTTAAATTTTATTTTGAAAATTATAATATATTTTATTATTAAAATAAATGAAAATAATATATTATAATTAAATATCATTATTAAAATTGATTTTAATAATCATAAAAAAGAATATTTTAGACTCGTTGGTCAATCCGACCCGACCGAAAATCCGATACAACCCGACGGAATTGACCCATGAGCCATAACGAAACCGAACCCGATTAAAACCGAGCCCGAAATGACAAAATCAAAACCTGCCTGACCTGATGATAGCTTGCATTTAGGTAGTGTTTAGGATGCATATTTATGTTTATATTGCTTGGTTTTAGTTTAGTTTAGCTTAGTTCCTAGGTTTGTAGGTTTTCTAGGAAATTCGGATTTTGCGCTTGTTTTGTTTGGTTTTGCAGATCTTTAGGTAAACAAGCATGGATGGGATGGATCTTAGTGGAATATGGAGGAGTTTGAAAAATCTTAGAGTGATACAAGTGAAGATTGGAAGAACCAAGGCCCAAAGAGCTTGAGGGAGAAGAACTCTTAAATCCGGGCTATGCATTGAAGGTCTTGTTTTGACACCTCTATCTTGCAATGCATGGTTTGGGTGCTACAGTGCTCGGATGAAGCTAAATTTGGTATCATAGGAAATCTAACTCGAAGAGCTACAATTCATTTTTTTACTCCGAGTCCAAATTCCAACTCGAAGGGGGTGAAAACAGCCTTTGAAGTGTCTCTTGAAATGCTGAACCGAGAGTGCCGCGGGCTAGGATACATTGCCGCGGCCGCGTCACCCAAGAAGAATACCGTGCCTCACATTCTGCCGCGGGAGAGTTGGTCCGCGAGTTTTGGTCTTCGGGTTTTATTAGGTCTTTTCTAACTAGTTTAATGTAATTTCGGGATATTTTCTCTTTAGATATCTTAGGGGTATTTAAACCTTGTTTTTAGTTTTCTCTCTCTATCATTGCCATAACTTTTGTCAAACTTTGGAGGCGAGGGTTTCTTTGGAGAGACTTCTCTTAAAGGAGCAATCTTTGAACCTCTTGTAAGTTTGTTTTTAATTTAATTATGCATTGCTAATTCCTTTGTGTTTGACTAGTTATTGAAATCATAGATTGCATAATATTGTGAGGTTTGATTGATTCTCATCAACTTGAATAGGTTTTATTCCTTGTGCTTAATTAAATCAGAATTATTCTAGGGTTTTGTTAGATTGGCCACCTAATAGAATTTCTAGGTTAATTTACAACTAATATGATCAAGCCCCGTTCGGGATTGATTAGATAAAGTAGCAACTATAATTGTTTAGACCCGTTTGGGCTATTCAGTTGTAGAGGGAATAAACCACAGATAACTTGATTAGCTGTTTGCGTTGAGTATTTGTTTCTATCAATACTTTGGACTTAAAGTTGTCGTTTAATTGAATCTAGACGTTGTTCTAGGTTATTAGATGATTAGGGTTGTTCAGACTATTAGTTCTTTCAACTAAATATAAAGTTCTGGATAATAATCCATAGTAGATTATTCAAGGGAATTGAGAATTGAAAGAATCAATGATCAATAAGCATATCTATGATGGATGTAACTAGTTGAACACGCTTTTCTCATACTTGTTTCTTACAATCATAATTGCATTCATAGTTAGTTTTAATTTGCATCTTAGATTAGATTTTCATTCAATAAAACCCCCCTCTCTTAGTTACTTGGCATTCAAGTAATAACACTAATACACGAGTCTCTGTGGGATCGACTCTTGCTTACCGTTCTACTCAGATTGGTTAAGTTAGGATTCTTTGATAGGTAAACGACTGAAAAATACCTCATCAAATTTGGCGCCGTTGTCGGGGACTGGTTGTTATTTGTGTTTTTACTTGTGTGCTATTCTTGGTGTTGTGAACCTATCTTACGGTTCATAACACCTGTGCTACTGATCCATGGCTTTGTTCGATTGTAGACAACTGCAGGATGAACACTTCCATGACTATTTTTCAAGATTTCAAAACCATGTATTTGAACTTGGTGTTTGGGGATTACGATACAGTGAAAGAGAGGTGAACATGGGAGTTATCCATGGTATGAATTTTGAGACAAGAGGGTTGGTCGACTACATGAGCAATGAGAGGCTTTTATTTATGGGATCTGAGGAATGCTGGGATTTCTTCTGTTTCATGAGCCATCAAAGCTTTCTGGTTGAGTCATCTTCCCAGCCACCCCAGCCGGTTGATACGTCTCTTGAGGATATAATCAAGGATCTCCATACGGGCGGATACTAGAATCAAGGAGCACTGTGAGTCTTGTTCTTCATATCTTCATATTTGCATCCTCATAACCCACATCAAGTGTCTTAGATTGCTCCTCAACTTGAATATGAGTGTCTGACTCATGAACATTTGACTCCAATGTGAGTCTTGTTCTTCATATTTTCATTCCATAATCTCATGCCGTTTTGAGTTGTGTGAAAGGAGAGGTGGAGTCACATTGGAGTCAAATGTTCATGAGTCATACACTCATATTCAAGTTGAGGAGCAATCTAAGACACTTGATGTGGGTTATGAGGATGCATTTGATGCCCAATATGAAGTCACACCTATAAGGAAAGTTGAGCAGATCATCACATAGCCAAAGGAAGTTTGTGCTGGCATAGAGATTCTTACAAAGCCTAGGAAGCCTGAATCATCTTCACTCACGTGGAGTAAATTGCTTGAGGGTTTTACGGTTTTGGAAGAAGACACTTTTGTCGACCAAGATGACTTCTTTGCTGATGAAGTAGACAACCATGAGGGAGAAAATCAACATGATATACCTGTTAAGGTTCCCGTTGTCATGGTGCACCCGATGTTAGGCCTTGACATCCCATGCTTCAGTTTCCCCACCTTCTCACATCCAACGCTGATGGAGTTCCAAGATGAGGAGCCAAGTCTACAACGCAAGGTGGAAGATGGAGAATATATGGAGTTCATCCTGAATAAAAGTGGTATTGCTGACAAGTTCTTTGATTCATACTGTAAGTATTTTCTAAATCCACCACTTCTGTCGAATTTATTTGAACATATGCCATTTCATGCCAACTGGGCACACATGTTTGATAAGTTAAAACGGTCTTTGCAAGTTATATTATGCATATTTAATTTATCATTGTGTTACTTATGCTTTTTTGAGATGTGTGCACAAGGCTTTGACAGGTTATTAAGGGCATTGACAATGTCTAATCTTGTCTAATCATGCTAAGAGTCAAGCTAATGACGTTAAATAAGCGCTTCTTGGGAGGCAACCCAAGGATTAGAGTAGTTTTGTTTTTCAGTTTAATCTTTTGTTTTTTTAGGTAGTTTTGTTTGTGTGTTAGATATCCCAGGTCTAAAGATTGATAACCCGAAGAACCACTACCACCATCGGATTTCCCGGCGCATGACCCGGATAGCTAATTTCTTTGTGAATTTTTCTCTTTTCTTTACTTTTTACTATACTTTGGGGATAAAGTATGTTTTAAGCATGGGGGAAGGGAATTACTTGTTGCATAGCATGTAGTTGCATTAGTTTAGGTCATGTTTAAATTTGTTTTGCATGCATTGATTAAAATCCTGAAAAATGAAAAAAAAATCAGAAAATTTTAAAAAATAAAAAATATTGCATTTAGGTATATTGCATTTAGGTTCTTAGTTCCCCCATTGTTTAATTCCTCTTGTGTTTCTAAGTTGAGTATGAATTGTAACCCATGATTTGCATGATTTGCTAAAGTTGATATGATATGAGCATGATCATTGATTAATTACCTTGATTATAGGATGGAACATGTATTTTAGCTTGAGTATTTGATTCATTTTGAAATTTTAGACAAAAATTAGCCTTGTGAGATATTTTTGGACTTTCATGATTATTTGTTCTCTACATTCTTGAGTGTATCACCATGATTACCTAGCTCTAGAACTTGCGTTATGACCCTTTGTCAAGACTGCTTATATGATTGAATATATGGCATTAAAATGATTGAGGCAATGTTTCTTTATAGTCTATTATTTCCCTTCTTACCTTACAAGATCCATGTTTTTTACACCCCATTTCTTTTGAGCTTGAAGCCTATTTTAGATAACTCCACAAAATTTTCCTAGTCTAATAAGTTTGACCCATAATCCGGGATTTAGGACTTTAGGTTATGTTTTGTTTTGTGTGAGTTTGATGTAAGTATGGGGGAGTTGGAAGAAAAAGGTGAAAGAGAGGAAAAACTCTTGGTTGCAAAGTGAAAAAGAATGAAAATGGAAAGTTTTTTGAAAAGCAAAGGAAAGAAAAATTTGAGCTTAATTGTAAGTAGTTTTCATTAGTATGAAAGAAAAGAGTTGAAGAAAGAGGCAAGAAAAAGAAAAAAAAAAAGAGAAGCAAGTTTTTGAAAGTGTATGAGTTGGAAAAGAAAGTTTGGGAGAAGTGAGAAAAGAAAGTGTTGAATTTTGGGTTAGGATTAGTTCTTTATCCCGGATTTAGCACCACAAGTCAAATGTTATCCCTTCCAAATTTCTCTTTACCTTGGCCCCATTACAAGCCTTAAAAAGACCTCATGATTTTTGTTATGTGTTTGATCCCCAGCGGTGGAGATTTAGAACTCTGATGCAAGCATATGGTAGTCTAGTCTTCATGGTTGATTTTGAGTGAAACACATACCCTTAAACACTTGAGAGTTTGAGTGCAAACACATTTACCTTGGTGAGGTCTAGAATGAATGAATGATCTTTTCTTTTTGCTTGTATAATGCATATTAGGAAGTCTTGGTCGGGTTTTTGATTATATGTGAAATGCTTGTTTGATTATGAGATGGATGCATGATTGCATTTCGGTGGCGTGATTTGGATTTATGTCTTGCTTGAGGACAAGCAAGGGTTAAGCATGGGGGAATTTGATACCTTGCATTTCGGTGGCGTAGTTTAGTTTAGCTTAGTTCCTAGGTTTTTAGGTTTTCTTGGAAATTCGGGTTTTGCGCTTGTATTGTTTTGTCTTGCAGATCTTTAGGTAAACAAGCGTGGACGGGATGGATCTTAGTGGACTATGGAGGAGTTTGATAAATCTTAGAGTGATACAAGTGAAGATTTGAAAAACCAAGGCCCAAAGAGCTTGAGGGAAATGAACACTTAAATTCGGGCTATGCATTGAAGGTCTTGTTTTGACACCTCTATCTTGCAATGCATGGTTTTGGAGCTACAGTGCTCGGATGAAGTGAATTTGGTATCACTGGAAAGCTAACTCGAAGAGCTACAATTCATATTTTTATTCCGAGTCCAAATTCCAAATCGAAGGGGGTGAAAATAGCCTTTTAAGTGTCGCTTGAAATGCTGAACCGAGAGTGTCGCGGGCTAGGATACATGTGCCGCGGCTGCGTCACCCAAGAAGGAGACCGTGCCTCACATTCTGCCGCGGGAGAGTTGGTCCACGAGTTTTGGGCTTCGGGTTGGACTTTATTAGGTCTTTTCTGACTAGTTTAATGTAATTTCGGGATATTTTATCTTTAGATATCTTAGGGGTATTTAAACCTTGTTTTTAGTTTTCTCTCTCTATCATTGTCATAACTTTTGTCAAACTTTGGAGGCGAGGGTTTCTTTGGAGAGAGTTTTCTTAAAGGAGCAATCTTTGAACCTCTTGTAAGTTTGTTTTTAATTTAATTATGCATTGCTAATTTCTTTGTGTTTGACTAGTTATTGAAATCATAGATTGCATAATATTTTGAGGTTTGATTGATTCTCATCAACTTGAATAGGTTTTATTCCCTGTGCTTAATTGAATCAGAATTATTCTAGGATTTTGTTAGATTGACCACCTAATAGAATTTCTAGGTTAATTTACAACTAATCTGATCAAGTCCCGTTCGGGATTGATTAGATAAAGTAGCAACTATAACTGTTTAGACCCGTTTGGGCTATTCAGTTGTAGAGGGAATAAACCACAGATAACTTGATTAGCTGTTTGCGTTGAGTATTTGTTTCTATCGATACTTTGGACTTAAAGCTATCGTTTAATTGAATCTAGACGTTGTTCTAGGTTATTAGATGATTAGGGTTGTTCAGACTATTAGTTCTTTCAACTAAATATAAAGTTCTGGATAATAATCCACGGTAGATTATTCAAGGGAATTGAGAATTGAAAGAATCAATGATCAATAAGCATATCTATGATGGATGTAACTAGTTGAACACGCTTTTCTCATACTTGTTTCTTACAATCATAATTGCATTCATAGTTAGTTTTAATTTGCATCTTAGATTAGATTTTCATTCAATAAAATCCCCCTCTCTTCGTTACATGGCATTCAAGTAATAAAACTAATACACGAGTCTCTATGGGATCGACCCTTGCTTACCATTCTACTCAGATTGGTTAAGTTAGGATTCTTTGATAGGTAAACGACTGAAAAATACCTCATCACCTGACTCGATTGACATGTCTATATGCATCATCGTTGATATATACTAAAGTTGAGGTTCAAATAATATATAAAATAGCCCCACATTAAATTATATCACCATATTTATTAAATCAATCTAATTGGTTGAAATTTAATTAAATTATTTTTAATTAGTTATATCTATATATTAAATAAAATAATTAATATATTGTTGTTATATTTAGATAAGATAGTTTTTTAGATAAGATGCATATAGTTTCTTAAAAATATATTTAACTATAGCAATTTTTAATAATTATTTTTAGAAATCATAGTTTTTTTAAATAAGATACGCATAGTTTTTTTTAAAATAAAATATATAAAACGACTTCACATTAAAGCACATCAACTATTTTTTAAATCAATTTGATCGTTTAAAATTTAATTATATTGTTTTTAATTAATTATATTTATATATTAAGTTAAAAAATAATATATTAGTTTTATTTTTGAATAGGTTATTTAGATAAATGCACATAGTTCCTTAAAAATATCTTTACCTATATCTATTTTTAATATTTTTTTGAATGGATAGTTTTTTTAAAAAAAGATACTATATTTTTAAAAAATAGTAATATATAAAACAATCCCGCATTACATTAATTCATCCATCATAACTATATACTAAAGCGGAGGTTTAAAAAATTATTAAACGACACATGTCGCTTTTAGATTGAACCACAACACCCCTTTTATTAAAACCAATTTTTGGCAAAACAATTAAGTTTAATATAAAAAAAATATAATGTACGTACAATCTTATATCACTATAATCAATGGATAGAAAATCCCATTCTTAATTTGAAAAACTATTCTTTTATTTTTGGATATGATAAATAGGAAGATTATTAAGATATTTTTATGCTATTTATTATACAAATATTAGGATATTTATTTATTTTTAGATAGAATTCATATGCTAGATTTAGATAATTATGTTTGATATAAAGATAGTGTAATGTACGTACAATCTTATATCACTATAATTAAGTTTATTTTGAACGGTCCCATGTATATAATAAATTGATAAGGTTTTATCTTATTACTTATCTATTTTAATCATTAAATAAACTATCATGTTTTGAATATTAATTTAATTTGTAATACTAATAAAATACTATTGTTTCAAATAAACAACTTTTATAGTTTATGATGAAACCTGAAATAAACCGACTCTAAAGACAAGAAACGAGATTATATATTCGACGAGACAAACCCTTTCTTTTATTAATGATTTCCAAACGTGGTTACAACAACGAGATTCTGCCCAAGATCCTTTTACAAGATTCGAGGTCTCTACCTAACGAGGTTCGAGACCTCGTTGTTACAACGAGATTGCCACTTACAAACTACTAGCGAGATCTTTTTCTATTACAAGTTTTGATAATTGCTATCGGTGAGGCCAGAATATTATTGATGATGCCTGGATTGTAGCTTGCAAAGCGGCTTGCATGTTCTTTTGGGACTTGAGGGGTCAATGAGCGACTTGAAGTCTTTTTATTCAGTTTCTCTTGATTATAGTGTGGTCTTTAGGATGATTTCAACACGTCAATCTTCAACAAACAAGATAGTTCTTGAGTTAGAGATGTTTTTCGACCCCTGCAACCTTAAAGGTTCTCTTCTATTTATAGACGCTTGAGGAGTATGGCTCTTGCAAACTTCCGATGTGGGACGCTCGGGATTCGACCGTTTGATTGCTCGAGAAGAAGGTGGTCGATTATTGGTCAAAAGTTAGGTTGCATTTGACTGGTCGAGCGGGGCGTGGGTGTCAGCTTTTGATTTGAGAGGTTCGTCCTCCTTGCTTCTTGAGGTAGGTTGCCTGACTAACATCTTTATCGGAGAGATTTACGGTGTTTGGACCTCGTCCCCACGACTTGGGGCTTGCGGGAATAAGGACCTTGCTTTTTTGGATGGGTGCGGAAAAGATCACAGGGAATTCCCTTGAATCTCATTTTTATTTCTTTTAACTCGCATTCCGTGCCCACTGTTCACAAATCGTTATTTTGCGCACCATCACAACCCCATGGCTTGTATCTATGGTCCGAGGTTTGCAAGACATACATGTGCGATGTGTGATTCCTTAGTCTTCTTCTTGCGAAGCCTGCCACAAACTCCCATAGGAAGGATGCGGGGTCTAGGTCGAGAATTTCTCTTTGTCGAGATTTTGGGGTTTTGGTCAATGAGGCTCGAGGTTTTTTGAACTTCCAACGGGGTCATTCAACCTTAACAATTTTTTGGAAGTTTTTCTTTCTTTCTTTTGTTGCTTCGTGCTGGCGGGCCTTGGGCCTTCTTCCCCCTTTTTCATTAATGGGCCTTTGAGGGAGTTAGGCCCATTAAGGCGCTAAGTGGGGAAAGGCCAACTACACTCTTTATAAATTCCATGCGTCCCCTTCCTCTCTCCTTCTCGTTTCATCTTCTTCCCCAAGAAAACCCCCTCTCTTTCTACGACTTTTCGGTTTTCGGCAACCAAGCACAGGCAACACCAGACCTCACATTCAACCTTTGGGAGAAGTATTACGAAGAACCTTCCCAAACTGTAGAGACTAGCGAGACTAGTGATTCTCAGAACCCGAGATCCCCTTCGACTGCTTTCAGTAATCCCTTGCCCAGCTCTTTTGAATATTCCGTTACCTCGCTTTTTTCCCGAGTGCGCACGTCCTCAGTGCTTGAGATGGCCTCGTCCTCGATTTCAGACGAAGAGCATGTTGGCTCCGACATGCGATCGTCAGACTCCAACGAGCAACCAAGCTTTTTTCCGCGTCATATAGTTGATTGCGTGTCTAGTGTCCCCCTAGTCCTCGAGGATCGGATCCCGATCACCCCGAACCCGGCGGTTGGGCTATTTCTCGATGAGGGGGCCCCGACCGTTCTTACTAGAAAAGGTACTTGGGGACATCGCCTCTAACTTTCCCTGGCCTGAGAGAGTTGAGCTGGGGCTCCCCGAGGGGGAAGGCTGCTCATTGGTTGCGTATGATAATTGCACAATCGTCCATCTGCACAGTCTTCAAGCCGGCTTCAGACTTCCGCTCGTCCAACACATAGTTGATAATATATGGGCGACAAACGTCTACCCCGCGCAACTTTTCCCCAACGCGTGGAGACATATGTGCGCGTACACTATTCGGAGCTACGAACTCGGGGAAGGCCCTGATGTCGCCACCATGACGGATATGTTTTTGGAGAGGCGCGAGCAAAAGCCATGCCTTGTGAACCTCAGTCTGCCCGGGCTCAAGATTACTACCACTCTTTCGAACGTTAGAGTGTGGAAGGACAAGTGGTTTTTGCTTCGCCGCCGCTCTGGGAGGTATCTCAACTTCCCCTCGGCACTGTGTAACCTCCAACGACCCGAGAAGACACAGGCGGAGGAGGTCGCCAAAGCCAAGAAACAATTTGCAACGCCAGCTATGGCACCTCACAAATCGTACTTGCCCCAGGATCGCCTTAAGAGTGCGGGCTTGAGTCTTCCCTTCCCAAATCGCCAGGGTGTAGAGGATATTTGCTTGCTTGTGTTTTCTTGGTTTTATTTTGCTTTTTGTTTAATCATTGCACCTTGAATTTAGACTATATATACCGCGCATTTTGAACTTAGATTATTTGCGATGATCCGAGCCTCGCTCGAACCGCGTATTTTGAATTTAGATTGTTTGTGACGATCCGAGCCTCGCTCGGACCACGCGTTTTGAACTTAGATTGTTTGCGATGATCCGAGCCTCGTTCGGACCGCGCATTTTGAACTTAGATTATTTGAGACGATTTGAGCCTCACTCGGACCGCGCATGTTGAACTTAGATTATTTGTCGCCTTTTTCAGAGACCCTCATGGAGGATTTGGCTTAGAGGATGAAGAAGAAGACACCTGCGAGCCCTTCGGGGCAAGGTTCTAGGGCCTCGAAAATCCCAGCAACTGCGAAGGTCCTAGAAGGGAGGACCACTGTCGGTATGTCGCCCCTCTGAAGGGGAACGTCGCGAAGACGTCCTCTAAGGCCCAACGGGGGCCTTAGATCTAGGCCAGTCTCCAAAGGGGGAGAAGAAAAAACATAAGGGGGACGACAAACATGGCCACGCTGAGAGGGCGCTTGCTCTAAGCTCCAACCTCCGAGCCATATGTGGAGGACTTGTCTTCTTGAACTTAGGCGGTTTTCCTAGATCCTTTCATGCTTTGCCCACCATCCTTCTTATGAGGGATAGGAGCATCACACTTCTTTTATTCTTATTTGCTCTTGTCTCCCTTGTTGTTGATCTTCTCCTTAGGGGTCACGGGGTCGGGGACCGATGCTGCTTGATCAGCTTTGGCCACGAAAACAGTAGAGTTTTTCAACGGACCATTACCCTTGTCAACCAAAGGATCCTTTTCCTTGTCGTGAGTAGCCATGGTCGTGCCCTTGGGTGTCACCATGAAAAAACCCCGTATCTTTAACTTGTCTCCTAGATTAGACCCCAACACCATCTCTTTTATCCTTGAACTTGCATCCCGCATATTCATGACCAAAGGAACAACACCCTTTACAATACAAGGGTTCATTTTCCACAAGAAAGGAGCAATCAATGGAGACACCATCATTAAAATCAACACTAACCTCACGCGTGATGGATTCGGCGAAATTGATTTCCACTCAAACTGGAGCATGCGAGCCTCTCTTCCTACCATCGGTAACCGGGTCCATGTAGAGTGGCTTGCCAACAAGGGAGGCCACACGGCCAAGAAAATAAAGATTCCAATATGTTTGAGAGAGATTGTAGATTCAGATCCACAATTGGGTCGTGGCAATGTCATGCCTATTGAAAGCAAACTTATTCGGGATGTGCTTAAGGATCATAGGCTTGCCATGGATGAAGTACGGATTTCAACGAAGGACCTTGTCTTGATCTTCCTTGGAATCAAATTGGAATATGATCCAACCCTCCAAAAGGTAGAGGAAGAAAATAACAGTCTTCACAACCACGTCAAGGAGCTCAACGAGGAGGTTATGGCTGCGGGGCCTAACTATGTCGAGACTGCTGAGTACAAGGAAGTGGCACTGAGCGTTGTGGAGGGGATGTACAAGCAGGCCATCCGCATAGAAGTAAGACAAGCGATCAAGAAATACAAACACATCGATCCTCACATTGTCTTTTTCATCCCTAACTATACGCTAAACATGGGGGAGACCGATGAGGATCCTGAGGGTGAATGCGAGTTTTTCCTCGACGACGAGGGTAGGGCTATAGCGAACGAGAATGAACATCCTTCCACGAATCTCATTGACCAAGGGAACCGAAACCCTTCCCAGGATGACCTCGAGATAATCCATGCCTCGCCCATCCGCTAGCATCCCATGGGCCCGCCAGCCGACGTGCCAAAGGAGAATAAGGAATGAAAGTTGTGTTGTAATAATTTTTTTGTTGGGAATGTTAAGACTCACTTTTGGTGGCTTCGCTGGAGCCTATAATATAACATTTTGGCCCTCACTGCCTTATTTTTATGCATTTTCCGTCTTACCCCTTGTTTGTGTGATTTGTGTGATTGTGCGAAGTGATTGAATGAAGTCCCTTTTTTTGAAAACTCCAACGGCTCATTACACCCTGATCCAACCCATGGCGCCAGTGCTGCAAAGCCTGTAGCCTGCTTGGGCCACATCGGGCCCGGATTGATGATTTTTAGCCCATTTTTGATTGTTTTTTTATCACATGCGACAATCCCGAGCATCGCTCGGATCGTGCATGGATTACTTTTGAGTCGATGCAACGATCACGAGCCTCTCTTGGATCGCGCATGGATTTTTTTGGGTGTAAAGGTTAATTCGGATAAAAGGGGAATATGCACCTCAAAAGAGGTTGGTACAATCAAGAAACAAGCAAAAAACATCAATGTACAAGCGCGAAGGCCCTCCAAAACATGCCAACAACAAGCGCAAGGACAAGCACACATGCCCTCCATGCACTTGAAAACATAACCAAATTAAACCAACGAGTAGTATACAACCAAACAACCAAAGCAAAACAAGGCAAACTAAGGATCCGGATGCCTAGTGTGGCCACGGGTCACGCTACGCGTGACACGACCAAGCGAATCCCGGGCCATTTGGTGCGCACTTTAAGCCCAAGGATGGTTCATCGCTTGGAAGGCGATCTTCTTTTCTTATCCTTTGCCGATGAATGGCTATTATTGTCTTGAGGTTCCTATGTTCCCTTGATGTGTCGGATTCTTTCGAGTAAGAGTTGCTTTGATCGGATTCCTCCACACCATTGCTAGAGATACCAAAGGAGCCGCTCTCATTGTCATCATGTGAATCTTCCTCAACAAACCATTACCCTTGTCAACCAAAGGATCCTTTTCCTTGTCGTGAGTAGCCATGGTCGTGCCCTTGGGTGTCGGTATTTCAACGTCACCATGAAAAAACCTCGTATCTTTAACTTGCCTCCTATATTTCACCCCAACACCATCTCTTTTATTCTTGAACTTGCATCCCGCATATTCATGACCAAAGGAACAACACCCTTTACAATACAAGGGTTCATTTTCCACAAGAAACGAGCAATCATTGGAGACACCATCATTAAAATCAACACTAACCTCACACGTGACGGATTTGGCGAAGTTGATTTCCACTCAAACTCGAGCATGCGAGCCTCTCTTCCTACCATCGGTAACCGGGTCCATGTAGAGTGGATTTCAGACAAGGGAGGCCACACGGCCAAGCAAATAAAGGTTCCAATATGTTTGAGAGAGACTGTAGATTCAGACCCACAACTGGATCGTGGCAATGTCATGCCTATTGAAAGCAAACTTATACGGGATGTGCTTAAGGATCATAGGCTTACCATGGATGAAGTACGGACCTCAACGAAGGACTTTGTCTTGATCTTCCTCGTAATCAAAGTGGAATATGATCCAACCCTCTTCCTCCCAATATCAGGCCTTAACGCCCCAAGATTTGTCCAAATCATTAATCAAGAAATGGCCCGGGTAGAAACCCACATATTGCTCGAGCAAGGACCAACCCCACATGGCTTGTTTCGAGAGCCCTACTAAGACCTTGATAGCGACACGATTGGAAGTGGGAGGGGTGTAGATAAGTTTACCTCCAAGCTCGACGTTCATGAATATCTTCTTTGATCGGTTCGCCCAAGCATTGGGCGTAGGGGGTCGTTACCGTGTCGAGCAGAGTCGAAACCGGGCCTAGTGGCCCCATTAACAAACTGAGGCCCATCGGTACAAGGGCGACGAGGATGAGCGAACTTGCTTGAGCCAATGTGATCGGTCGGTACCGAAGGAGGGTGGGTTGGTATCGAAGTGTTGGAATTTGGTAGGCATGGCACAGAGGGAACCAGGGGTCCGTGCGAGGCGATGTTACCCGTGACCGTCAGTACTGACCCAGCAGCGATCAGTACCGAGCTAGTTGGTGCATCAGCTGAAGTGTCAAGCGCGTGTGCGTACACGCTTGCCTTGGGAATAAGCACGCCTGCATTTTTGCAAGCTTTAGCATGATTCTCCTTGGGAACTAAGGCCAGTGTTTGGACTCCCAAGGCACCATCATTGCAGCCTTGGGCAGTGAGCTTGAGAGACCCATCAATGGCACGCGTACTCCGGACAGCAACGGAGGCCGTCGGGGTGCTGGCATGAGCCAGCAACGATGAGGACAACGTGGCAGCACCGGAAGCATCGAAACCTCCAAATCTTCATCAGACTAGACATCCCTATTGTGGACAACAACTTCTTCATCATTTTCAGCCATGAAGCCACTCCTTCCCCTCGCCTCTCCTCTAGCTCCTCTTTTCCGATCGTCCCTCCATGACCCATGGTTGAACGTCCCCCTTGAGCCGCTCCCCCCTTCCCGGTGCTCGTGGTTTGCCTTTGTCCGCCATGGGAAAAAAGAAAAGGAACTCGATTTCTCCTCCCTTAAAGTAAAAAAAGATCGAAGATTCAAAACATCATGATTTATTCTCAGTTTTAGATTAATTCATGGAGGAAGCTATGGATGGAAATTCCAAAGAAAGGTTGAAGAATCTATGATCCTTTGGAATTTCCATCCATAGGATCTCGGGGAATTCCCTTGAATCTCGTTTTTATTTCTTTTACCTCGCGTTTCATGCCCACTGTTCACACATCGTTAATATGCGGACCATCAGTTTATTGATTTTAAATATTTATTCAAAATTTATATTTAAGCATGTTATTTTTCTCAAATAATAAATATATTTGAAAATATTTTATTTAAAACAACTCGTACAAGATACGAGAAATACATACTAGTATTTTTTAAATCAATCTAATTTCTTGAATTTATTTGAATTATTTGTAATTATTTATATATATATTAATTAAAAAATTAATATATTATTTTTAGTTTTGGATAGGATGGTTTTTAAATAGGATAAATATAGTTTCTTAAAAATATTTGTATCTATATCAATTTTGAATAATTATTTTTAGAATTGATAGTTTTTTTTAAATAAGATTCTTATAGTTTTTCTAAAAAATTCTTCCCTATATCAATTTAATTAAATTTAACAAATAGATATAAATAATATAATAATTTTATAAAATCTCATTAGAAGTAAGATTAGTTTACATTATTTTTGAAACTGTATTTTCATGTGATCAGATTGGTGAGCTTATTGAATCTCATAAACTATCTGGCATGATCAAGTATCGTGTAGAATAAATAACATTTATGAAAAATTGGATAGAGTCCTAGTCTTTGACCAAATACTACATTGGTTCCCAAACCTAATTATGACAAATCATGCCTTCACGTCATCTGACCACTGCCGAATCTCTATCGAGCTGGAAACTGCACACCCTATAAAACTAACACCCTTTAAATTCGAAAAAATGTGGACAAAACGAGAAGACTTCACTAACCTAGTAAAACAGGTATGGAGAAGTAACTACATTGGATCAAACATGTATAACCTGATCAACAAACAAGAGCTATTAAAACGTAAAGCAAAAGAATGGAACAAGACAACCTTCGGAAACATTTTTAAACAAACAACAACTATCGAAGAAGGGCTGCTAAAGATTCAAAATGCCTTAACCTCTAACCCAACCCACCAACTTATCCAAAAAGAAAACCGCCTCCTAGCCAAATGTGAAAAGCTACTAATATTCCAAAATGACTACTGGAGCCAACGGGCTAAATTCAAACACATCAAACTCAATGATGTGAATACAAAATATTTCCACAGAAGAGCATCGATCTGAAGAGCGGTTAAAATAATTAGACAACTTCACAATAATGCGAGTGTATCGATTGTCGGAGAAGAAAATATTCAAAAATAAATCAATGACGAGTTCATGCAAAGAGCAAGAAAGAATAGAACAACGCGCCCAATCCCAACTGAATACCTACAACTGATCACAAAAGAAATAAGTGATGAAGATAACAAGGAATTAACAAAAAACTTATGCAATGAAGAAATTAAAAAAGCTGTCTTTAATTTGGGAAAAGACAAATCTCCTAGACCGGATGGAATGCCAACTGAATTTTATCAAAAATATTAGCATATAGTAGGAGATTCCGTCATTATGACTATAAGAGCTTCTTCACCTCTGGAAAACTTCTAAAACAAATTAACCATACTTTCATTACTTTGATCCTGAAATGCGAAAACCCAAACAATGCAAATCAATTCAGGCCTATAAGCCTATGCTCTACGATTTACAAAATTATTTCCAAAATCCTCACAGAACGAATCAAAAAGAATATGGGGAAGCTATTTCACCCTCTACAAGGTGCCTTCATAGAAAACGGAGCCATACGAGATAATATTCTCATCGGACACGAAATTTTTCGCAGTTTTCAATCCTGAAAAGGAATCGAAGGATGGGTGGCAATAAAACTAGATATGGAAAAAGCCTTTGAACGTGTTAACTGGAATTACGATCACAATAATGCGAAAAATTGGCTTCTGTGAAAAATTTATAACCTGGATACATGAATGCATAACGACGACCCCATTGTCAGTACTCGTAAATAATAGTCCTACGGACCCCTTTAAACCAGAGCAAGGCATCCGACAAGGTGATCCCCTCTCCCCCTTCCTTTTTGTTCTTGGACTAGAAATCCTAGCAAGCAAACTAAATGTTGAAAGTAGGAAAGCCAAGCCCCAAAATGGTTTTCCCATAACCCATAGGGGAATCAGAATCCCGTGCTTGTCATTTGTGGATGACATATTAATATTTGCTAAAGCAAACAATGCCACTTGCACTAACCTAAAACAAATTATCGAGGACTATAGCTCTTTCTCGGGTCAAAAGGTAAACTTTGCAAAATCCGCTATCCAACTAACCCCGAAAGTACCGCCTCAAAGAAAACATCACATCCAAGGAATCTTAGGAATCCAAAACAACTTGAAGATTGAAAATTATTTAGGATGCCCCATAATAAAGGGACGCGTTACCAACTCCACATTCGCTAAAGACATCGCTTCATCGAACTCACAACTAGCCAGATGGAAAGCCAATACAATATCAGAAAAGGGAAGTGCAACACTAATTAACGCAAACCTAGCTGCAAAGCCATTATACCTAATGCAAAGCTTCATGCGCCCAGAATCTGTCACGAACAGCCTTGACAAAATAAACAGAAATTTCCTATGGAACAAAGGAACCAATCATAAACCGCTTATCGGTTGGAAGAAAGTGTGCAGGAAAAGAAACGAGGGCGGTCTCAAGATTAGAAAATGAAGAGATATGAATCAAGCCCTACTGATGAAACTACTTTGGAAAATCATGGCTGATCCAGACAACATTTGGGTTCCAATTGTAAATGACAAATACTTGAGGGGCACACACGTCCTAAACCATATCCCAAATAAAAACTGCTCATGGCAATGGAGAAATTTAATGAAACTAAGGGACACTTTCTATGAGGGACTCATATGGCAATTAGGAAATGGCAAACCAATTAGATTCTAGAAAGACCCCTGGATTCAAGGCGGAGCACTGTAAACCATAATCAACACTCCTAATGACACAAATTTAGATGAGACAGTTGGCAACTATATCACCCATCACTACACCATTCTGTAGATTTAGCGACCATATATTAGTGACCACATAATATGGTCACTAATTAGCGACCATATAGACGCCAATGGTCGCTAATGTGGACGTCCAAATGGGAAAAAAAATAAAACCATATTAGCAACCACGTGGTCGCTAACGAGGGCGTCCACGTGGTCGCCGGCCATATATAGTCGCAATAAATGCGCGGGGAATTTTTCTGCCAGCAATCAGGGACCATGTGGTCGCTATATATGGAACCCATATTCGTGACCATGTGATCGCTATTGGTAGTGACCATGTGGTCTCCAAAACTCCAGCGACCACATGGTCGCAACATATAGCGACCATTTGGCCACGGACATGGATAAGATCTTTTGGCGGGCGAAATCAATTTTGGCGGGTAATTTCCGGTATTTTTGGCGACCACTTTGTTGCTAAAAATAATATTTGGTAATATTTCTGTCATTTCAGCATACATACCTAGGTTGTAAAAACTTCACTTTCATTCCGCTGCATTCACACAGCATCATACATACATAGCTCTCTTCCAAAATATTCACAAAAGAAAGAAACAAGCAATCACAAATCTTAATTGATTCTAGGAAGGAATTCCGTCAATTTTTACCGACAACTTCACTAAAGGTATGTATTTAAAACATATCCCTAATATTTCATTCCGTCGTGAAATTGTTTTATACAAATATTGTTGGTAGAAAATTTTCGTTTATATAATTATAAGAGATTGTGTTATAGAATTTAACCACATATAGCATATAGCAATTGGTTATATTATATATAAGTGTGTTTTGATATACTGTATGTGGCGACCGTATGGACGCTAAGTAGCGACCATATGGACACTAAGTAGCGACCATATGGTTGTTATCTATAACGTAGCAACCATATGGTCGCTAATTAGCATCCATATGGTTGCCACATACATGCTGATATGAACCCGAATTGTCTTTAATTATACTATTATATTGAATTACATGAAGAAAAAATGCGTGAGTGGATGTATATGCGTACTATATATGGTTTTTTGAATAATGAATTTTTAGCTGGCGTAGAGCAATTTCTTGAATTCTGCAAATCTATGCCGACCTATGACCCATCCGATTTAAGGTGTCCGTGTCGGAGGTGCAAGAATAAGAAACTAAAATTTGTAGATGATGTGCATTATCACCTAGTTAAGGAAGGTTTTATTCCTAATTATTACCATTGGGTTTTGCACGGGGAGACAGCTGAAATGTTCGCTGCATTGTTGGCCGAATTTAGACAACATGAAGGCTGTAGCAGTACTGATCCATCACCACCAGTAAATGGTGGGAATGATAATCGAATGGAAAAGATGTTATACGATGGTTTTAGTGCCCGAAGTCATTACACTCTTGAGGATCCCGTGCAAAATGAGGATATAAGCCATGAGAAAGGGGAGCAATATTATAATGAAGCGCCCAATCCCGATGCACAACGTATGTACGACATCTTATCGGCCGCAAATAGGCCGTTGTGGTCTGGATGTGATATGACCCAATTGGAGGCTGCGACTGAGCTACTTAGCCTAAAGTCTAAGCTAAGGATGATGGAGCACGAATATGACATGATCTCGGACTTTTGTGGACGCATTTCTCACCAGGAGACGACATTACCAACCACGTTTTACGACACGAAAAACTGGTTGAGGGCCTCGGTCTTCCGTACGAGGCCATTGATTGTTGTCCAAACTCTTGCATGATATATTAGCGTACAGATGCAGAATACGCGGAATGCAAGATATGTGACTATCCTAGATGGAAACAAGGCAAATCAAAGCTCATTCCCTATTTTCGTATGTTTTATTTGCCAATAACTCCACGGTTGCAGAGGTTTTACGCATCTGTGGTGATTGTCGAACACATGAGATGGCATGCAACGCACGTACAAGGTGGGGTGATGACACATCCGTCAGATGCAGAGGCATGGAGGCACTTCAATGTTGTATGGCCAGATTTTGCTTCAGAAACATGAAATGTGAGACTAGGCTTGTGCATGGACGGTTTCAATACGTTCGAGGCGCCAGTGCTCATGTTGGCTTGTGATTCTGACACCCTACAACCTTCCGTCGTTGATGTGTATGCGAGAAGAGGTTATGTTTTTGACGGTTATTGTACTTGGACTGAAGAGTCCGAAGCAAAAGTTGGATGTCTACTTGCAGCCGTTGATAGCAGAGTTGAAGAATATGTTGCTTAATGGGGTGTACACATACGATTCTTGGAGGAAGCAGAAATTTGTGTTGCGTGCAGTTGTAATATGGACTATTAGTGACTTCCCGGCATATTCGATGTTGTCAGGTATGTTGTTTTACATATGCTAATGAATTTGAAACTATTATATATATATACTAATCATACATATATGTTTTGTGAAATTTAATTTGTGATACAAAATATATGTTTGTGTAGGCTGAAGCACTTCTGGGAAATACGCTTGTCGTTATTGCATGGAGGACACCAGTCCATTTTATCTAACACATGGACACAAAGCGTGCTGGTTCGATTGTCACAAGAGTTTTACAGAACATGATCATCGCTTCTGAAACAATAAGAATGATTTCAAGAATGGTTGACGGCAACATCGTGGTCCGCCAGTACTCCGTGACGGATATGAGATATTAGAACAGATAAACAATATGGGGTTGATGAAGATAATTGAAGTGGGAGCTGAGGAGCACAATGTTGCGGTCAGTAGAGGTTCGGGTTGGAAGAAGAAAGGAATGATCTGGGACCTACCTTACTGGCCGAGTCTGCTAGTAAGACATAATTTAGATGTCATGCTCATTGAAAAGAATCTCTTCGATAATGTTTTTGGGGTTGATGAAGATAATATTTTCTTCACCATTCTCGATATTTTGGGGACGTCGAAAGACAAGTGGTCGGCCAGAAAGGATATAAAGGAATCGTGCAATTGTCGAGAGTTAGAACCTGATGAGGAGGAAAATAGGTACCCAAAGTTTTGTTATGCACTAGATCATCATGAAAAACAAGTGCTTCTAGATTGGTTAAGATCCGTAAAATTCCCGGATGGCTATGTGTCCAACTTGAGCCGCTTCATTGACTTGTACAAGCTTAGAATCTTTGGGATAAAGAGCTATGATTGTCATGTGTTCATGCAAAGGTTGATGCCTGTTGCTTTTCGACCATTTCTTGATGACAAAGTTTGGGAGCCCATTGCTCAGCTAAGTGCATTCTTCAGGGACCTAATGTGTTACGAGTTGAAGCCTAAGGTGGTTTTGCAATTGCACAAGGAAATACCAATAATTTTTTGCAAGCTGGAGCGCATCTTTCCCCCCGCGTTATTTGATTCAATGGAGCACTTGCATATTCAACTGTCACGAGAAGCTTCACTTTGTGGCCCTGTCAATTATAGATGGATGTATCCATAAGAAAGGTATGTACAATTATATGCAAGTGTACGATCTTTTATTTATATAATTAACTTGTATAAGAAATGGTCATTAATGTATATTGTAGGCACCTAAAAAGGCCGAAGGCCTCAATTGGCAACAAAGCCGACGTTGAGGGGTCAATTTATAGTGCCTATCTCGTTAACGAGACGTCCACATTCTGCTCGTATTTTCATTGAATTTTCTGATAACATTATTATCATTTACTATTCCGATTTACTGTTTTTTATCACTATGCTCATAATACTATGAGGAAAATAGATGTGACCCTCGCTCGGCAAGGGGCGGGATCTAGGCTCGAAACGTCCGGATTCTTCTCCGACAAGGGTAACCGGATAAATACGAGACCACAAAGTGGACTCGCGGGCCTCTAATGCTCGTCGGAACGAGGGTTGGGCGAGGCAGAATCAAGGGCGAGGGAAAAAGGGATAGAAAGGGATGACGCCCGGGCCAAAGGGAGGAGATTCTCGACTCAAGCTCTGGCTACTCAAATTGGACGTAATTATTATAAGGGGGGCGTGGCTCCTTTATATAGAGGAGGCCACGCAAAACCCTAGAAGCTAGTTGAGAGTGGATTAGGGTTAGCAACAAGCTAGGCCCAACATCCAAGCCCAATATACTACTAATAGCGACATACTAAATATAGAAACTATCTAAAAAGGGAAATAACAAGGCTAGCCCATTCTACAAGAATGGAACACACGCCTAAAATGGAAATGATGGAAATAAATGACGGAAATATAAATAATAGCATAATATGAGACTAAGTCCTACGCCAAGGGGGTCTCCAAGGTCTAGGCCGTCTCGGGTCCGTCGGAGCTGGGTCTGAGCTAGGGCAGGGACACATCATTCTCCCCCGCTTAGCTTCAAAGCGTCCTCGCTTCGACGTGGGTCGAACAAGGGAAGAAGGCGTCGATCTTATCAAAGCCTTGCCATCGACATGTGTAGTCTGGAATAAACATGGTGTCGAAACAGGGGCAGGCGCGAGCTTGGGCTCGATGTCAGCGTTGGCCTCAGAATGGACCTCGGGAAGAGCCTCGGGAAGAACCTCGCGAAGGACCGTGGTAGGGACCTCGAAAAGGACCTCGGGAATGATCTCGGGGAGGACCTCGGGAAGGACGTTGTGAAGGGCCTTGCGAAGGACCTCGCTAGGAACCTCGACAATGACCTCGCTAGGAACCTCGACGATGACCTCGATAGGGACCTCGGTGAAGACCTTGCTACCGACGTTGCTGGGCATGGGTGCCGACGTCGCTGGGCTCGACTCGTGCGTCGGCACGTGGGGTGCCGGCCACTGATGTGACCCTCGCTCGGCAAGGGGCGGATCTAGGCTCGAAACGTCCGGATTCTTCTCCGACAAGGGTAACCGGATAAATACGAGACCACAAAGTGGACTCACGGGCCTCTAATGCTTGTCGGAACGAGGGTTGGGCGAGGCAGAATCAAGGGCGAGGGAAAAAGGGATAGAAAGGGGTGACGCCCGGGCCAAAGGGAGGAGATTCTCGACTCAAGCTCTGGCTACTCAAATTGGACGTAATTATTATAAGGGGGGCGTGGCTCCTTGATGTGAACCCCGTTGGGAGATTCGCGAGAGGATCGATCTTGGACTCGTAAATGGTCTTCTCTTGCGGATTTGGATAGGTTTGAGCCGAATTAACGACTAGACTTTGGGATGAGAAAGAAGTGAAAGGATGAGAAGGTGATCTCTTTTGAGGGAGATCGGGAGAATATGGGATGAGAAGAGAATTTGGGTTGACGCCTTTTAGAAGTAGTTCTGGAGAGATCTCGACAGCATAACGTTAGTTCATTCAAAGCGTGCCAAATACAATAGAGGAGGCTCCTATTTATAGAAGAGCTCCTTGAAAACCCTAAGGAGGCATGGGAGCTAACTAGGGTTACACATGCAAGTGGCCCAACGTTAGGCCCAAGCCCATAAATCAAAACAATAATAGAAATGACATAAATAGAAAGGTTCGGAAATGAAATAATACTAAAAGTAGTAAAAATGGATAGTGGTCACGGTGGCCATGTCGCGAGTGTCGCGACAAGGCCGTGACAAGGCTGGCGCGGCGCGACAAGGGTGTCGGCGCGCAAGCGCACGCGCAAGGGCTGTTGCGACATGCTAGGCGTGGCACAACAAGGCCAAGGCGTGGGCATGACGGGCGGTACCGAGACTTGGGACTCGGTACCGAGGGCGTGGGACTCGGCAGTTCCGAGGGCTGGTGCGTCGGTCCGAGAGGCGCGACGCAAGAACCTCATGTGCCAACGTCGGGTTGGCCAGGTGCTGGCACGACTCGAGCGGTCGGGGTCGTGGTGCCGATGGTGAGGCGGACCACGGGTCTTGGCATGAGTCCTACGGAGCTGCGGATTAGCCCAAGGGGGTCACCACGGTCTCCGGACTCTAGGGCTAGGGCAGGTACACATCACTCCTTTATATAGAGGAGGCCACACAAAATCCTAGAAGCTAGTTGAGAGTGGATTAGGGTTAGCAACAAGCTAGGCCCAACATCCAAGCCCAATATACTACTAATAGCGACATACTAAATATAGAAACTATCTAAAAAGGGAAATAACAAGGCTAGCCCATTCTACAAGAATGGAACACACGCCTAAAATGGAAATGACGGAAATAAATGACGGAAATATAAATAATAGCATAATATGAGACTAAGTCCTACGCCAAGGGGGTCTCCAAGGTCTAGGCTGTCTCGGGTACGTCGGAGTTGGGTCCTAGCTAGGGCAGGGACGCATCAAAAATACTATTCGGATTCACTATTTTCTATTACTATGCTGATAATACTATTCGGATTCACTATTTTCTATTACTATGTTGATAGTATATTTGGATGATACTATTCTGATGACAATATTATCATTTACTAGCTAGATTGATGACAAGAGGCATGCAAGCACATCACAAGTCTTCCATTTCCAACCATAAAAGGAGACTTCATCTCCTTCCCACATGCATTAGTCTTCCATCCTGCTCATCTGCCATCCTTGGTTGTGTGGAAGCAATGAACTTTTTCGTTTTGTCCCATTTGAGTCCTCGAACCAACTATTGTTGGTAGAAAGTGTTTGTTTACATATAATGTCACTAATGGTACAATGCCACCCCGGCTTCACACTGACCGTACTTCAGTGACCATATGGTCGCGATCTTTAATATAGCGACGATATGGTAGCTATAGAGGTGACCACGTGGTCACAAATGAACGATATATCGTGCACTTGTAGTGCACGATCGTGCGCGTTGCTCTCAGAGAAAGGCCAGGGTCGTGTGCTCTTTTAATGATTTTAGCGACCTCGCTAACATTAAAATTTCAGCTCCGAATTGCAATTTTTAGAGCACAGTTCAATTTTTTTTCGTTCTCACAACCATATAGCGACCATATGGTCACTTAACCGAAATTTATGGCGCGATTTCTGTAATAATTGGGTAAAAATATGAAATTCCGGCGTTTAATCCAAATTTTTGGGTTAGCGACCATAAGGTCGCTAACACAAACTGCGACCAGATGGTCGTGAATGTTCTGACATGGCCCACAAAAGTCGCATATTAAAATTACTGACCATATGGTCGCTAACCTAGAATAAGATTCATTCTCACCATCTCGCTCCCTAAACCCCCGCCGACCGACTCCTCCTCCTCCATCCCCGCCTCGTCCTCCTCCCCGGCCGATATATCCTCCGCCTTCATCATCCTTCGCCTCATCCTCCTCCGCCTCCTCCTCCCCCACCTTTGTCCTCCCCCGCCTCCTTCTACTCCGTCCCCCGCCTCGTCCTCCTCCTCGGCCGAGATCTCCTCCGCCTACGTCCTCCTCCGCCTCCTCCTCTTCCGCCTCCGTCCTCCCCTACCTCCTCCTCCCCCGCCTCCGTCCTCCCCCGCCTCCTCCTCCGCCCCCTCCACCTCCGCCTCCTCCTCAACCGGCGCCGCCCCGATCCTGCGCAGCCGCCCCGATCTCCCGCGCCCTCCCTCCGCATGCCTCCTTTGAAAGCGCCTCCCCGAGTCCCCGCGACCGCCGCCCATATTTAGCATGCCGCCGCCCCAATCCCCTGCGCCCGTGCTGTCGTATTTCCGGGTATTTCTCGACTTTCGCTCCTCTTTTCAGTTGATTCTGTTATAATTTAGGGCTTGAGAAATTGCCTAAATTTGGAGAATTTGATTGATTGAGCACTTGCCTATTCAATGGAGCACTTGCCTATTCATCTGCCACAGGAAGCTTCACTTTGTGGCCCTGGCAATTATAGATTGATGTATCCAGAAGAAAGGTACGTACAACTATATGCAGTTGTACGATTTTGGATTTATATAATTAACTTGTATAAGAAATGGCCTTCAATGTATATTGTAGACTCCTAAAAAGGCTCAAGGCCTCAGTTGGCAACAAAGCCCACGTTGAGGGGTCAATTTGTAGTGCCTATCTCGTTAAGGAGACGTCCAAATTCTGCTCGTATTATTTTAGCTCACATGTCACGAGTAACCGTATGGATATCGCCCGCAACGTGAGTTGCACACTTATAGTTGGGGTTGATCCGGGCGATTTGTCTATTTTCACAACAACTGGTCGAACCTTGGGTAGCAGATCAAGTGGTCCTGTCCTCACAGATGATGAATTCCATGTGATCCAAACTTACATACTCATGAACTGCGTCGAAGCGGAACCCTATATTGAGTACGTTTCTATAATCTCAACTAATTAATATTATATATGTTGATTTGAATAAAGTAGGGGTTTAGGGTATATAAGTACGTATTCCAGGGGCGTTGCCGATGAAGAGGCATTTCAACATGATTCTTCCCTTCCACCAGTTATCAACGACACACAAGATAATTATTCACTTGGTCCACTAAATGACCCAAACGGAGAGGATCATATCGTTGAGGAACAAGCAGATATGTCTAGTGAAACGCCTGTGGGGGAGTTTGAGACTGAGACGGATCCAGATGAGGAAGATATGTAATCAGGATACTATTGTTATATTTTCATTGACTTTTCTGATAACATTATTATCATTTACTATTCCGATTTATTGTTTTCTATCACTATGCTCATAATACTATTTGGATAATACTATTCGGATTCACTATTTTCTAATACTATGCTGATAATACTATTAGGATAATACTAATCGGATTCACTATTTTATATTACTATGCTGATAATACTATTCGGATGACACTATTCTCATGACAATATTATCATTTACTAGCTAGATTGATGAAAAGAGGCATGCAAGCACATCACAAGTCTTCCATTTCCAACCATAAAAGGAGACTTCATCTCCTTCCAACATGCATTAGTCTTCCATCCTTCTCATCTTCCATCCGTGGTTGTGTGGAAGCAATGAACTTGTTCGTTTTGTCCCATTTGAGTCCTCAAACCAAATATTGTTGATAGAAAGTGTTTAGTTACATACCATGTCTCTAATATAGCAACCATATGGTCGTGATCTCTAATATAGCGACCATATGGTCGCTATAGGGGCGACCACATGGTCGCAAATGAACGACATATCGTGCACTTGTAGTGCACGATCGTGCGCTTTGCTCTCAGAAAAATGCCAGGGTCGTGTACTCTTTTAATGATTTTAGCGACCATGTGCTCTGGTCGCTAACATTAAAATTTCAGATCGGAATTGCAATTTTTAGCGTTTAGTTCAATTTTTTTTCGTTTTGGCAACCATGTGGTCGCTTAACCGAAATTTATGGTGCGATTTCTGAAATAATTGGGGGGAAATATGAAATTCCTGCGTTTAATCCAAATTTAACACAAACGGCAAACATATGGTCGCTAATTCGCGACCAGATGGTCGCGAATGTTCTGACATGGCCCACAAAAGTCGCATATTAAAATTAGCGACCATATGGTCGCTAACCTGGAAGCTTTCCCCTTGATTCTCACTTTCTCGATTCCCGACTCCCTCTCGCTCCCTAAACCCTCACCGACTGACTCCTCCTCTGCCTTGTCCTCCTTCGCCTCCGTCCTCCTCTGCCTCCTCCTCCCCCGCCTCCTCCAACTCCGTCCCCCGCCTCGTCCTCCTCCCCGGCCGAGATCTCCTCCGCCTCTGTCCTCCTCTGGCTCGTCCTCCTCCGCCTCCTCCTTGCCCACCTCCTCCTCCTCTGTCCCCCGCCTCGTCCTCCTCCCCGACTGAGATCTCCTCTGCCTCCGTCCTCCACCGCCTCATCCTCCTCCGCCTCCGTCCTCCCCCGCCCCTTCCACCTCCGCCACCTCCTCCTTCATCCTCCGCCTCCTCCGTCGGCACCGCCCCGATCTCGCGTAGGCGCCCCGATCTACCGTGCCCGCCCTCCGCCAGGCCTCCCCCGCGCTCGCGACGTCGTATTTCCGGGTATTTCTCAACTTTCACTACTCTTTTCGGTTGATTCCAGCTTAATTTAGAGCTTGAGAAATTGCCTAAATTTGGAGAATTCGATTGATCGAGAAAACTGATTGTTGTTGTTGAATAAATTGATTTTTGATTTGGTATAAATTGATTGAGAAAAATTAATTGATTGAGAAATTGCCTAATTGTGGAATAAATTGATTGAGAAATTGATTGTTGATTTTTTTTTTTGTTGTTCATTGTGTTGTTGTTGTTGTCGAATAATAGAATTTTGGAAATATTGATTGAGAAATTTGGATTGAAGTAGAATAAAATTGTTGTTTTTGTTGTTGAATTTGTTGTTGTTGTTGTTCATAATGAAAATTTTGGAAATATTGATTGAAAATTTTGGATTGAAATAGAATAAATTGTTGTTGTTGTTGTTGATTTTGTTGTTGTTGTTGTTGATTTTGTTGTTGTTGTTGATTTGGTTGAGAATGTTGATGGTATTTTTGGTGTTGTTGTTTTTATTGTTTTGTTATTATGTCCGGATCACATCGACGTGGACGAGTTCCTTGTCCGGAGGAGCCGGGCTCGTCCAAGATACCGGACGAGGAGATCTTGTCCGAGGCGACCCACACGGACACACCACGTTTGTTCGAGGACGAAGGGGCCCGTCTTCCTAGTACAAAGGAGATGGGCACCCAAGCGGAAGAGTCCAGGGCCCCTACATCCGCGTCCTCGTCAGGATCGAAACGAGGACTCGATCCCAATTGCATTTGGGATCTTTCCATTGCCAGCAGGTGGTACGTACAATTTCCCTAAAACATTGCTTGTATTAAATTATTTTCTTACCTTTAAATATGTTATAACACGTTTTTCGAAATCTCGCAGCTTGCAACCATCAGGCATGGTGTCGCGGTGGTCGACACAGATCATACAAGGCCAACCCTACGATAAGGCGTCGAAGTTCGACTTTGCCTAACAGCATCGAAGACTCGTTGGTTTGAGTCTTGGAGGGTAAATTTTATTTAATTTGCATTTATTTTTACAAATTCCGCATTAATTAATTACTATTTTTAAATAATTGTTTTGTCGGATTTAATTAGACGCACTTCCAATGAAATCCCTCCCAGCCGGGTATGGACATCGAGACGGTCCGGTTGCTATGGGAGAAGAGAGCCAAGAAGAGATATGATGACTTGATCAGGAAGCACCGTCGGGCCGGGACGAAGCCGAATTTCATCCAGTTCGCCACTTGGGAGAACTGGAAGACGGCGCATTGGTCCACGGAGGTGTTCAAAGCCAAGTGTGCATGCCAAAAGCAAATCTGAAATGTCAATTCGGTGAACCACAGTAGCGGTTCGAAGTCCCACCTTGAAACCATGCGTCGAATGGTACGTATGTTATTTTAATTTAATTAAACTTAAATTAAGTTAATTTTTCTTAATAGTTCGTAACACGCTTGATGAATTTCGTAGGAAGAACAACGGCATCGCTGGAGTACGCCTCTCGAGCTTCTCATCGAGACGCACACGCAGGGCGCCGATCGGTATTTTAAAGACGAGCGGTTGGCCTTCATCGTTGTAACTTTTAATTATTTTATGTCTTATTTAATTTTGTATATTATTATTTTTATTTATATTATTTACGTATTTTGTTAGGCTCGGACCCAGGAGATCCTCTCCTAAAGGTCCTCGGAATCGGGCACCCCGCCGTCCTTTTAGGACGAGTGTGATGCCTTTCTGATGGCCGCTGGCGGTGGGCCAAAGAGGCCACGTCTTCGGCCTTGGCAACGCCGCCTCCGAGTTTTACGGCGAGCGATTGACGACGCCAAGTCGCCTAGCTCCTCGGGTGGTGAAATTGACACAACATGCAATGGATGGGAAGTGGAGGCTTCGACCTGCAGACCGGTGGGTCCCGCCAGCCCGGTCACGACGGGAATGACCAGGACGTGGAAGGCTCCGACGATGCCTGCTAGATTAGGGTTTTTTGTAAATATTATTAAATGTTGTAAATTATGTAAATTAATGGGAATTATGTAAATTAATGAATTATTTAAATTTCTGTAAATTAATATGAATTATTTAAATTAATTCGTAATTATTTTTTTTAAATATATTGGCGACCAAGTGGTCGCTAATTGCAATCATGATCGTGCACTCCAAGGCGCACGATCGTGCACTTTGCTCTCAGAGAAAGGCCAGGTGATCGTGCACTCTTTTATTGATTTTAGCGACCAACTGGTCGCCATTTAGCGACAACCTGGTCGCTAAACAAAGAGACGGTTTGACTCCTATTAGCGACAAGTTGGTCGCTAATAGGGGCGACCACGTGGTCGTTGTGCTCGCTACAGTGTTGGCGACTAATGGCGACTATGTTCACTATGTGGCGACCATAAGGTCGTTTGATTCAACGACCATATGGTCGCTTGATTCAACGACCATATGGTCGCCATGATCGCTATATTCAGCGACCACATGGTCGACAGGTGGTTAGCGACCGACCTTTTAGCGACCAGATTTTGCATTTAGCGACCATAAATATGGTCGCTAAATCCGCGTTTTTTGTAGTGATGAAAGGAAATGGAATATCTCGAAACTGCGGAGAGTTTTACCTGAAAATTTAATTTCAAAAATCTGTAATAATATCATTCCAAGACCGACTATACTAGTGGCCAAGCACGAACGGCTGGTTCACAACAGATTCCACTCTGAAAATTATCACAAAACATCGCCTCTCAGAAACTAGAAATTGGAAGTGGATCTGGTCCCTACAAATGTTACCAAAAGTTAAGAACTTTATATGGAAACTCTGTCTAGACGAAATACCGACTAAAAACAGACTGACGCGAAATAGAATCCCGGTTACGCAAGAATGCCTCTTTTGCTCACATAGCAACGAGGATGTTGCACACCTCCTTCTCCAATGCCCGTACACAAATGAGGTAATGTCACGTATTCAACCATACTATGATAACATAATACAAGGGATTGATAACGACAATAAAAGCATGAAAGATATCGTATTCAAGTTATATGGAAAATTAGACAAAAAAGTACTAGAAAAAATATTCACAGCATGGTGGACAATTTGGTTCAAAAAAAAAAATTATCTTTGATGAACAAAATTTTATACATGATCTTTATAACTTTAACATTAACCTGTGGAAATCTTGGGATAACGCCCTACGTAATGATATAGAGGCCAATAAAGATCAACTATTTCCAAATAATCCAAGTAGGAATAGAATAACCAAAATCTGGAAGAAACCAAGGCATGGCTGGTTTAAGCTCAATGCGGACGCATCTAAGACACTTAATGGGAAAACGACCATCGGATTTATCCTAAGAAACAGCGAAGGAGAAATTCATAGACTAGGGGCAGAACGGATTGAGGAAACATCCATTCTACGGGCCGAAACAATTACACTATATAAAGGCCTTCAAATGGCAACCCAATTAGGTATCCCAAGACTAGAACTCGAAAGTGACAATATCACACTTATTAAAGTGCTACGTCGAGAAAAAACATGCCCATGGGATATTGAAATTCTTGTTATAGATCTCCTTATGGTGTGCTCAAGGTTAGACTCGATCAACTTCTCCCACATAAAAAGAAGAAACAAGGTTGCAGACAAAATTGCAAAACTCGCACACCACTACATCGGTGCGTCTTTAATCAACCACCCAAAGCTCATCGCTCTCATCCTCCGGGATGCTTCTGGTATCGAGTAACCTAACCCCCTACCAAAATCTTACCTGATAAAAAAAAGTATCGTGTAGAAGAAAAATTATATCTGAGTTAAAAAAAATAATATCAGTTTTTATTTCTTAATGGGTAAGAATTAGACTTGTCAATCGGGTCGGGTCGAACGTGTTCGGTTTTGGTCATTTCGAGTTCGGTTTAAATCGGCTTCGGTTTCGTTATGAGTCTCGGATCAATCGGGTCGGGTTGTAGCAGGTTCTTAGTCGAGTTGGGTTGACCAACGGGTCTAAAATATCCTATTTTATTATTATTATTATTAAAATCAATTTATAATTAAATAATAATATTTAAATATAATATACTATTTTTATTTACTTTAATAATAAAATATATTATAATTTTCAAAATAAATTTTAATACTTTAATAAATATATTAAATCGGTGAACCCAGTTGGTTTCGGATTCAAATATTCGGGTCTTGACCCTAAAATTATCGGGCAATCGGGTTGGGTTAGCGGTTTAGGTCAGCTTTTGACAACTATAGTAATTGAGGAAATTAATTAATTTAAAAGGAGAAAATAATAGTTAGAAATGGGCCAGGGAATAAATATAGAGCTAAGATCAAAAGAGAGGGCTAGCTAGGAGGGATAGTGGATGGATGATGAGAAAAGAAACAATCAGTTGATCACTTGTCAGTTAATTAACGGTTGGTTGGTTGCTATCAAAAGATAAATCACCTTAAGTCCTGCCAAAAGCAAATAACGGATTCCATTTATATTTTTTTTGTTGGGTGATTATAAATCATCCAATATTCTCATACTCTTTTTTATGCAAAATCTCTCCAGTTTTCTCAATGCTTAGCTAACCGTAATTTTACTAACTTTGTATTTATGATTTTGGGGTGAGGCTCGGGTGAGAAAGTCTACTAAAATAAGTAAGGATGTCTGAATTTAAAAAAAATTAATGACCTATATCATGAATTTATTAAAATGAAAAAAAATGAAAATGAGTCAGGATGGTTGAATTTAAAAAGTTAACGACCTAGATCATGAATTTATTAAAATAAAAAAATGGTCACGGCAATAAATTTTTGAAAATCTATATTTTTAAGAAAAGTTATGCCAAAAATATTTATTTTAATTTTGTATAGATCGAGTTTGCAACATTTTTTAAACAGGTGTGCCATATTTTTACACTTAATTTGTGTTGCAATTTTTTTTCTTGAGTGTGCAGATTGTTAAAGAAAATTTGACCGTGCCAATTTTTTTAGAATTTATCTATTTAATGAATAAATAGTCACAACTAGTGACAGAGCCACATTAAGCTCAGTAGGGGTTATAGTCCTTTCTGGATTATAAAAAAAATTTGATATATAAAATATCATTCATGTATAAACTACAAGTATTATACAGATAAGTGACTGAACATGCAATATATATACATATTGTCTTATACATTTGGTGAATCATAAATGAAAAGACCTAACGTATAAATAAATAAATAATATATTAATCCTTCCGACTCACAATACATATATTTTTAGCCATAATTTTTTGTTTCACAATACACCTCTTTTTAGTTATTTTGGTCTCTACTTTACATATTTACCCTTGTAATTAATGATAGACTATTAGTAGTGATTTTCAATAAAGTAAAAATGTAAGATAATAATTAAGGATATATTAGTAATTTTAATAGCTTTCTTAAATAATGTGCAAATTGCTAGGAAGACAAGTATTGTGAAACAGATGGAGTATTTTTAAAAAAATACTAAGTTATTTGATAAAAACTAGTTTATTTGTCCAGAAAAAAACCAAATTAATTTTTGTATGGAAAAAAGGTTCTGAAATTAAAAAAGATTTTTATACATAAAAATACAAAATTTTATGAAAAAATACAAACTCTTGAATATAAATTTTTTCTTATATAGAAAAATAGATTTTTTTTTTCTTTAATCAGGAATTTAGCCCCTCTGGAGCAAATTCCTAACTCCGCCCCTGGTCACAACAATTAATTCTTGAAATCCTACAATCCCTATGCAATGTTAGTTCATTACTAAACACTTGTTCTCATATGATCCATTCTCATAGCATTTTAAATCTCCCATAAAAGATAAGTGTGTCCCAAAGTTAACATATTTTGGAGTATTAAAGTGGACAATATTATGAACATATTACTGTGATATATATTTTATATATAACATTAATTTTATCTATGCCTGAGAAATTCTACTTTGGAAAAGGTTCTATTAAATTTAATTATTTAAGCTTATCTACTTTTTTTAATAGGATTTTAGTTTAAAAATAAGAAATTAATAAAAGACTGGTCATTCCAACAAAACAACGACATTATTTCAAAGATACAAATTAATCACTTAAATTTAAAAAAAAAGTCTTTGGCAATGAATTCTATGTGAAAGGTTACGAGTCGATAAAAAAAGTCATATATATGTAAGCAGTCTGGTTTATTACCTTATATACGGGATTTAATGAGTCTATATTGTATTTCTTAGCAGTGGGACGAACATTATATTCCAACATAGTAAAAGTTAGTTTTATGAATTGATTATTAACTTATTGCATTAAAGACTTGAAGTAATATAATTAAGCATGTAGATCGATCACATAGAATGATGAAAAAGAAGATATGATCTTCCCTAACATGGCCTAGGATTCGCCTACACTATTATCTTGTTTTAGGCATAATCTAATTCTATTCCAAATTTCCGATCATAATTACACTAGCATTGCATAAATATCATGCCCTTTTACGTCCTTATAGAAAAATTAAATAATGCAGGAATTTTGTAAGTTATTTAGCCAACCCAAACAAAATGAAAAAACAAAGTTCATTGTTATTATAATTTGTAGCATATATTAATGTAAAATGTTGCTCATATTTTATTTGATTTTGTATTGAAATTGAATTTAATCATCTATCACGATCGAATTGACCAACCCCACTAAATCTAATGGTAGTTAGATGGAAAATGACTTGACGATTTTCGCATCAACTAGTTCTTAAAAATTATTTAATTTGTTAAAGTCAAAACTAAGTATAGGATAAAAAATCTACGGTATGAAACGACTTTACTAATCTACTATATATATAAAAGCAATAAGGTTTGGAGTCTCCATATTGCGTCATGTCAGCTTTTTTCACATGTCGCTTCTAGAATGCGCCACATCGGATTTTGCCACGTGTCGCCTTTTCCTTAAGCCATGTCATATAATTTTTGACACGTCATATGCCACATCGTATTATTTTTACCCCGTCACTTACATGTCATATTTAAGTATAATGATAAAAAAATGCTTTCCTTATAAAAAATATTTTATATAAATAGATAATTATAGGTCTATATATTTTGATAAATCTATGCTTTTTTTAATCAAAATACATTCTTATGAGAAGTTTGGTCAAAATATCTTCCTTTTATTGCAACTCACAATTTGAAAATTTACCATAACATTTTATGAACATTGTATATATTATTCTCATTATTTGAAAATTTACCATTACATTTTATGAGCATTGTATATATTATTCTCATTATTTAAACTTAATAATCTAAATTTAATTTGTTTTTATTTGATTTAAAAAAATAATTTTTATACATTTTACGATCAATAAATTACTTACATTAAATTTTATATTATATTTTTGTTTATTAATATCTTTTTTATAATATATCTGAAAAATATCGAGTTATAGTCGTGCATGGCACGACGGGAACAACTAGTATACCATATTACAGAATACGCGACAAGTGAAGCCAGAGAATCTCATTCTAATTACATAATTTGAAGGCGGGTGAAGGAGTTCTTAATATAATAATGCATCATGTACAACGACGAGGCGGCGGGGCCCAGTAAGCATAGCGGTGGGACCCACGGGTTGTGGTGAGGTGGCAGGGGACCACCACCACGCGTGGTGTGGCTCGCCGACGAGTGTATAGTCAGGGGCCCCACAACGGAAAAAGTGCTTTTGAAAGGCACCCACTTCCCCACTTCACCTCAAATTTTGATGCCACGCCCGTTGTTAGTTAGTTTGGTCGTTTGTTTGTTAGCTCATGTTTTCGTTACTTGTCACACCATCAACAAATCCTCCTATCTTCAGAATTAAATATTGATATCTTTATTAATCTTTTTTATTAATTTTACTTGTGGATGGAACATAAAAATGGGAAATTTGACACGCCAAAGAGAGAGAGGTAAATTTGACACAATTTGGCCGAAAGTAAACAGATTTGCTCTCTTTAATTTGTTGGGTCGAGAATTCTCAATATGATACACGTATAGTTTTACATCCGCAATAATACTCTAAGATGGACTATAACAATCATAAATGTAAACGACCTTGGCTTGATAACATTTCTTTCTTTGTTAGTAGTATATTATAATTTTGCCACTAAAATGTACCATTATAATTAACTAATAAAAAAAAATTATAAAAAATCTCGGTAGCTGGCTAGACATTGCTTCATCACCTTATCCCACCACGTCAATCTTGCGTTCCCAAGCATCATAAAACCACAAACTTTGAGCTAAAAGCCAAAATGGGTAAAGTGGATTTCCAAACTCATTAAGTACCCTAAAAAAGTCAATTAAAATAGCTCATTATCATATGTATTAAAAATTCATTAGTCGGAATGGACTTACAAGTAACCATTAGATCTTTATATATATATATATACTTAATTTTAACTCTGGTCATGATTTTTTAATATCGGTAATGTTGGAATTCGAATCCATTAATTGCTCCATCGTAAATTTATTCGTAATGATCAACTCAATATATTATCTAGTGTAGACGTGTAGTATCAACCACACACCTTAGGATTGTAAGTAATACATACGTTTTGAAATTAAACGGTATATGTAAAAGCCAATTTTGTAACTGCCTTAATTTGTGTCCAAATCAGGGCCATGCATGTATGTTATGCAAGAGAATTTTTTTTTTTAAGTTGAGAAATTCTAGGGTAAGACACGTTTTAAGATTGCAACCGACCATATCTGATGAAAATTATACAGAATTGCAGATCAAAGTTCTAAAATTCATGTGCTGGGCCGGCCTTGAAGATTCCTCGATGTCGATCATTTATGAAAAGTTAATTCAAAGTCCTCTATTATCCTTGTTTATTTAGCTCGATCTCGTGGTGCTTCGTGCTACCACAGATTCACCCTACCGTTTTTATTTGTCATCTTCATTTTTTAATCAAAAATCACCTTAACGTACTCCGAAGTCCGAACGAAAATAAGTGTTATTCGAATTTTGATAAATTTTATTTATCATAGGTTTTAGGTATTTAATTAGGAGTGAGTTATAAAAATTATTATTGAAATGTGTTTTTTTTTACCAATACTCTTTATATATCGGGTTATAAAGGTGTTGAGTATTTAAAAGATGTCAAGATTGAGAAAAATTTCTGATTTTGAGTTTAATTAATGTTTTTCTTAAAACTTATGTCAAGCGCTAAAATGACACATAATTCGAATGGAGTTGGTTTGGTTAGAGCATCTCCAACAATTTTTCTATAAATTTCTTCAAATGGGGAAATTAAAACACATACTCCCTCCGTATAAGTCTACTTGTCTTCTTAGACTTAAAATCTTGTTCAAAAGAACTTGTCCTTTTACATATTTTGGACTCAACTTTCCCACTTTAACCCTTATGTTTAATGAAAAAGTAAACTAAATTTGCTCCATTTTCATTTCCAATGCATAAAGTAAATATTTAATTAAGGGCATTTTTGTCTACTTCAAAATTTTCTTAATATATGTATCCAACACTAAAAAGACAAATAGACTTATACGGAGGGAGTATTTTATAAAAAAAACTCCACTCTAACTCTAACAAAATCTTTATTTTGAAAAATCCTACGAGTACTTAAAGTTGTTGGGAAGAGAAATTTTATTTTATCGAAAAAGATGAAGAAAGGCCAAAGGCGACACATTCTTTCTTTCTTGGGATTACACTCTACCAACCCTACTGTCATGACAAAGGGATATTTATGCTAAGACAAAGAAGGGAAAAGCGGGAAACATAAAACTTAAATAAACACAAGGACAATGGGCAATATGGCCATCATCGTTAGCTATCTATGTTCATTTACGCCATTTTCATATCATAAGTTTCATAGTTATATTACAATACTAACTATTGCACTGCTAATAAAAATGATTTGAGTAAATGGATTGTAAAAATTATTACAATGTTAAGTTCCAATTCTTCTAGTTTTAAGTTTGATGATGTTACAGGGAAGACCAGTCCAATTGTCAAATTTAACATATAAATTCAATGGAGTTTCATTCAATTAACCAATTGACAATAGGGAGAATAATCTATGACCTTATATATTGATTTAATTTTCTCGGAACATTCCATGTGAGATTCACAATTGAATCTCAACAATCTCCTCCCTCACTTGTAAATCCCTCACAAGCCCGAACGACGGACCCTCCTAGTCCCTAAGCCGAACTATCAACTCTGATACCACTTGTTATAAGGGAGACAGGTCCAATTGTCAAGTCCAGTATACAAGTCCAATGAGAACCCATGACTTTATATACTAACTTGTTTTTCTCCCAACTTTCCATGTGAGATTCACAATCAAACCTCAATAGATGTTCTAATAAGTTAGGCTATGTGTATATTATATATTCATAAGCCCAATATATTAGTTAAGTTAAGACGATTTTATCCCAAAATAACTTGAGAATATACAGAATAACTTACTCCCTCCGTTTCGCAAAAAGATGTCTTTTTATGCCATTTAGCATTTTACATAAAAATTGTCCTTTTACCATTTTTTTTAATTTTTTCCGATTATACTCCTAAAAAGTGGGTTCCTTTTTTTCATTTTCCATGTAATTGACCACATTAATAAAGTAAAGTCATTTAATGAGGGCATTTTAGATAGTAAAAAAATTCCTTAATAATCGTGTAATTGTTCAAAAGGACATCTTTTACGAAGGGAGGAAGTATTTTTTTATGTGTGATTTTTCTATATCTACGATTAACCCTGCAAACTTACGGAGTACATATATTATTTTTTTGGTGGTATATATCAATTGGTCCGTTGGAGCTGAGTAGAACAAGTGTCAAATAAGAGGGTAGAGAGGATGAATGAGGAGCACAGAGTGCACGTGTTATGTCGGGGGGATAGCCCTACAACGTGCGTGTAAAGGGGAAGCTTTTTTGTTGGATGGGGTCCTGGGGATGGGGGGTTCCCCATTTATCACATAATTAAGCTAGGTGCATGGTGCTCTACCTAGCTAAAGGCCAGGAGGCTAAGTGGTGTCGTTTTGACTCTTAATTCTTGAGTTCTTGCTTCTTAGCTAGATGCTGCTGCCTTGACGCCAACACTTTGAAAACGGCATGCCCCATACAACTACATACAAGCAAGAACAGCTAGCCCAAAACACTTGTTTTATTTGCAAGTTGGAAGACATCGATCAATATATAAACGTTAATTAGTTTTAATGTATGTAGATATATAAACGTATGCTATGCTTTCCTATAGAACATTTAACCATTTTTTTTATTTGAAAGCAATATATATTTATAATATAAAGTTGGATTAGTTTTTGTTTGTGATAGTATATATTATATTTATGTATATTTATGTAAATGACCTAACTTGTACCACAAGATATTGTACCCTATATATATTGTGAATGGAATACAAGGCAACCCTAAGGGGGATTTATCCACGTTAACATGGTATCAGAGTCTCTGGTTCTAAGTTGAGTTCTCATGCTGGACCGCCAGTTGCTGACCCCACACTCTATCGGAGTCTTGCCGGTGCGTTACAGTATCTCACTTTTACACGTCCTGACATAACTTACGCCGTTCAGCAGATTTGTCTTTTTATGCATGATCCACGGGAGCGTCATATGACTGCGTTGAAACGCATTATTCGTTACACTCATGGCACCCCAGATTTTGGTATTACTATTTTACCTGCAGACAAGCCGGCTCTTGTTGAATATCTTGATGCTGATTGGGCCGGCTGCCCTAACACTCGCCGCTCGACGTCGGGATATTGTGTCTTCCTTAATGATACACTCGTTTCATGGTCTGCCAAGCGTCAATCTGTGATTTCCCGCTCAAGTGCTGAAGCATAATACAGGGGTGTTGCTAATGTTGTTGTTGAATGTTCATGGCTACGTAACCTTTTACTCGAACTTCATTGCCCATTGTCTCGTGCGAGTTTAGTGTATACTGATAATGTCTCTGCTACTTATTTGGCTTCCAATCCAGTCCAACATCAGCGCACTAAGCTTATCGAGCTTGACATTCATTTTGTTCGAGAAAAGGTTGCCATTGGACAAGTGAAAGTCCTCCACGTTCCGTCTGCATATCAATATGTCGACATTTTCACTAAGGGTTTGCCTCGTTCACTTTTTCTAGATTTCAGGGACAGTCTCACTGTTAGGTCTCCTCCTGTTTTGATTGCGGGGGTGTGATAGTATATATTATATTTATGTATATTTGTGTAAATGACCTAACTTGTACCACAAGATATTGAACCCTATATATATTGTGAATGGAATACAAGGTAATCCTAAGGGGGATTTATCCACGTTAACAGTTTGAACGGATATGCTCATGCCATTAGTGTTTTTGTCCCCCTTATGTATGTAATACAATAATGCTTATGATCATGCCATTTGTTAAACATTGGTTTGTGGTGAAATATCTTTTTGATGTTTTATTGATGACACAATTAAGTGAAGGAACATGTGAGAAGAGTAGTTGGAATATACAGAGGCAGTTGTAAAGAGTGAAAGATAATGAAAGGATATGATGATCATGGAGGAAACATTGCACAAGAAGAAATGGATGCTACGAGATGCTACAACACAAAGTATGGAAGTAAAGAAGGAACATACATCAAAGTCCATTACTTGAACAAATGTCGCAACAATGAAATCAACATGATTAGTAGTATTAGTGCTTGTTTAGCTGTATGGTAAAATCAAATAAATAAATATAATATCAGGAAATAACGTTCAACATATGTGCTTGATTGGACGTATTATATTTATTTTAAAAATTCACAAATTTAGAGTCTAAAAAAAAATACAATTTCCATGGTTTCATAAATAAGAATCACTTTCATTTTTTTGATGGGTAAGGATTAGGATCGCCATAAGCATTATTTGGCTCGCCTAAAACATCACTAATGATGAGAACTAGTTACTAACCAATTCTAGAGAAGAATGGGCAAAACACTGCCCGTGGAGTTCAAAACGGTGATTTCGGGGTACTACCCCAAAGGCCTAACCGTTGAACCAAATGCCCAAAGGCGAATCATTTTCATATTTGATTATCTTCCATATCATATACGAGAATTATTTTATTTTTTTGAAATATAATGAAAGAAAAAATAATTAAAAATGAAATAATGATTATTTTTTTACATAAACGTATAAAAAGGATAAGATGATGTAAAAAAATTTCATTTTAGTCAAAGTTACATAAATAAAAAAAGAAATATAATAGGAGAAAGTGAGAAATTTAAGAAGAAAGAAATAAGTTTGAATAAAAAAATATTTAATTAATATAAAAAATAGATAAATAGGAAAAAGGTAGATGATTAGATGGAATCATTTTAAAAAAATCTTTAATAGTAAAGTGGAATTTATTATAATATTTTTCCATACATAGGTAAAGAGAAATTTAATTAAATAATTAAAAATATAAAAATATAAAAATAGTTTAAATATAATATGAGGTCGGAATTTTGAAAATGACAAGCATTTATGATATATATTTACATATATACAGAGTAAGGTTCAAATAAAACATGCTACTCTTTATCCTATAAAATAAGGAGTGTTTAGAACCATTGGATCAAAGTGATCAAAGGACTGATGTTCTATCCCTTTTAAGGACGCGGTGACATTTTATTAATTTTTCAGAAATTACAATGTGCATCGCTATCGTGAAAAAGTGCATTGCTAAATACAAAAAAATGCATTAGTAAGCTGAAAAAGTGCAAACAAAAATGAAGCCAATGGGGCACCACGCTCCATGTTCGGTTCACTTAAAAGTGCATCGTTATTGTGGAAAAGTGTATTGCGCAATACTAAATATTGCATTACTAACCAAAAAATGCATCATCCTAGGCGTCCAATTGACTTGATTCAGATTGAACTCAATCGCCCAATATATTTGGGTTTAGTAATGCATGCACTTTTTGGTATTGGTAATGCACTTCGATGCACTTTTGTAATTTTCGAGAAATTACGAAATTGCCACCTCGTCTCTAATTTTCGAAAATATCAGCCCTTGGATCAAGGAGATCCAAGAATTCTAAACTCTTCTTATTTTATAAGATAAAGAGTTATTTTATTTAAACCAAACGTCATCTATACAAGTTGAACTAATCTTGTTTCAACCTAAAAAAGTTGAACTAATATTGTGGAGTAGTGGAGCTAGATTTGGTTATTCTAGCGAACAAATATCTTATTTTAAAACGATTAGTCTAATAAAGGATTGTCTTTTGTAAAACTAAAGAGATTTGGTATAATATATTTGAAAACTTTAGAATATTTTTAAATCTTTTATAGAAAAGTAATAATGTGTGATACGATTTACATTCTATACACCGATCGAAATGATTGTGTTTTTTTTTTGGAATTACATAAGAGTATAATACATGCATAATAATAGAAAATTCAGATATCATTTGATTCATTGAACTATGCATTTTGGACTTACAAAGCCAATTATGCGTGAAAGTCAAAGATATGTTATATTTTTTTATAATCAATTTCGTTTGGTACGTACGTTTAAATTGTTTGACTTATAGGAAATTCAAATTGAAAATATTTATCGTGGGGCGATATAGACCAGGGGACATGCACGAGCCGAGCCAAGTTGTCCATCGCCAATATTCTTATATATATTAACTTTATTAATCTAGTTTAATATACAAAGTTATATTTTAACATGCTTCTATAAGTGTGACTAACCTAGTTTAATTGACAGTTAAATATAAATTATTTAACATGTTAAATTTTTTATACTCTAGCATCTCAACTTTTTTTTAGAGACAATTGACAGTTAAATATAAATTATTTAACATGTTAAATTTTTTATACTCTAGCATCTCAACTTTTTTTTAGAGACAAAAACCCATACAATAAACAGATAGCACATTTTCAGCCCTAATCCAAACTATCTAGGAAAATGTCGTAAAACATAAGACTAGATCTACTATAATACCATTTTAAAATTTTTAAACCGCTAGACTATAAAATATATAAGTACAAGCGCATGTGGACATATTTTCATGATAGTAATAGTATGAGAGGTTACTTCCCAGTTTATCATAAAAATTAAAAATAAATAAAGACCCTTGAATTTGAGAAATGTATAATTAAGATTAAAAGAAATAAGAGTAAAATAGTAATTTTAACAAAAAAACAAAAGAAATAAATTTTTTAAAAAAAAATATTCTTATGTTCACTAAAACGACATTTGATTTTTTATGTTACGTTTATATATTTTATACATATATTTACACTATTAGAAGACTTGTTCACATATTATAATTGTTTCATTTAAGAGATTTTATAATACGTTCACATATATTACAAGTGTGTTCACATATTGACACTGTTTGTTCATGTTTTATGGTCATATATTCATGTTCGATTAAATCATCATACAAGCGTTAAACGACTCAATAAAATTGACAAAAAATAAATAATAAAATAATAAAATAAAATATTTTTAACTTCATAAAATTTAGTATATGTTTACATATAGTATAAGTATGTTCACATATTAGTATTGCATGTTCACGTTTTATGGCCTTATGTTCATACTCGATTTATATCATTCTACATACGTAAAAAGAATTTAAAAAATATAAAAATTAAATTTATTTATTTACTCTTTTAATCGAATGACCTAGATTCATTTCTAGTGTTTTAATCGGATGATCCAAATTTATTTCTAGTTTACATGATAAGCCCCATTTTCATCTGATTTTATCAAATCCTAGTCTGATACATAAATTAAGTGGAATTGTATTTTAAAACTAAATGTTTTTCTAGTGTGTGCCCATAACAATGATTAAATTTATCTAATTAGAACTCAATTATTTAAAGGTAAATATTATTTACTAATTTTAAGTAGTTGTAAAGAGAGAATACCCCCTTCCAAAATTAAGTAAGAACTAGTTGAATCCCCGTGATATTCACGAGATAATTTTACTAAAGATTATACAATATTATGATATTAATATAAAAATTTTAAAACAATTGTATATAATATCGTAATAAAATTATGTAATTTATAAAAAAAAAATTAAGATTTTGCCCCATATTTTATCAACATATAGATAAAAAATTATATACTTGAAGCCCGAGCCTTGTTAAAAGATAAAAAAATATTATGCATAAAATTAAAATAAAAAATATTAGATCAAGTTATTATCAACATACATATAAAAAATTATATACTTGGATCCCAAATCTTGTTACAAGATAAAAAAGATATACTGCATTAAAATTATCAACATATAAATCAAGTTATTATCTTATAAAAAATTGGATACGTAGAAAGAATGATACAAGTAATTATAATATTTATTATTAAAAATATAACATTATTTTATTAAAAAATGCTACGTGGCGCAATTTTTTTAACAGACATGGTTTCTGCTTTATAATGTATTAGGTAGATCATAAAACTAATTGATAATAAGGAACTAACCAACCAATTTTATATTTTAAATTTGTTAGTTAATCTTTCGATTTTGAGAAGTTATGTTTTAATAGAAGTACAGAACCTTTTAGATACATTTCAATAGAATCTCTTAGTTGAAAAAGATGATATTGATTAATACTGTTTTGAAGAATGTTCATTGAGAAAGTGTTTGTTTAATGTGATTTTGTTATAATTGATTGTTATAAAACTTTAAAAGAAGGTTTTATGCTTTTTAAATTCCATTATTCCATTAAATGAGGACAATTTCTTACCACAAATGTCCACATTATTCCATATGAAGTCAGAAAATTCCTAAAAGTGGTTATAATTAATTCAACTCATTTCACCTTTTCGAGTTTATAATACACGGAGTAATACATACAATTAGCATTTAATAAACATTAATAAATATTGTTTAAGAGAACGAGACTTTAGTCACGGTTATGTTAAATCACATTATTTTTCTTTGTTAATAAGGGAAAATATTGTATGAGAATAGATGCTTATGTGTAAAATATGAATCAATCTCACCTGTTTTTCGAAAAAATAAACGTATTAGGTTAGACTTTTATATTATGTGAATTGGGATCAGGTACGAATATTGTTGGCTACAGTGCTTTATGCGGGCATCTATCAGTCGTTGGATCTGTTGTTTCAATGGTCACGATTGCCTCCACGCGTTTAAGTGAATTTTAATCAGATTAAACACGGAGGGGTATTCTCGTCTTTTCGCGTTTCTGTTATCTCCTTCCTCACACTTGATCGAAACCTTTCTTCACGCTCGATTCCGAAAAGTTGATCCTTTTTTGATCTGGTTTGAATCACAGTCTTCACCTTCTTATTCCTCGTGTTTCCTCTCTGGTTTCTCTCCGACATTTTGCTGACAATGGATTTAGGTAAGTTTGATTGTTGTTCTAGCGAGTAATCGATGCACAATTTTTTCCGATTTCATGTGTTTGTATGATTGGACTTGTTTCTCTCTTTAATCTTTGAAGAATGTATTGTTTTATTTTCCATTCAATTGTATGTTTACATCTAATTTGTTTGTTTGTTTGTTGTTCTAATTTGTTTGTTATTTGAATATCATCGATCTAAAGAATCAATTGAATGTTTGCTTCGACTTGGCTTTTTTTTTATCACGTGTACTCGATGTGGCATTTTCAAAGCTCAGGATGTTTTGTTGTTTGTCTATGTTTGAATATCAATTTTATTGTGCTCGATGAACCCTATTCTTTTCATGTTATGCACCTACATGTTTACAATTATGAACCATGAAGTCAACCGTATATGTGCATCTTATTATGCCACCAACTTTTAGAATTTGTGTTGGCAAAATTATAATTAAGATGATGTGTGTCTTGCATTTTGTAGGTGGTTCGTCAAGCTTGGGTAATCCTAACTTTTCTAAGTCCGATAGTGTAGATCCTGAAATTAGTGATGGAGTTGCATTGGTTGATCCAGAAGCTAGTGATGATTATACTGTTCAGTTTTCTCAAGATTGTTCATATTATGTGTCGAGTTGCCCAGATGAGTTAAAACCAGTTGAAGGCAAGCATTTTATGACATTAGATGAAGGTATTGAATTTTATATGAAGTATGCCTCGGTTTGTGGTTTTGTTGTTCGTCTTGGTTCTTCTCGTGTTGACACAAAAGATAATACTATACTTTACAAGCATTTGTTGTGTAACCGAGAAGGTTTTAAAGAAGGGAAAAAACAATACGGGTAAACGTTTAAGACATTCAACTAGGGTTGGTTGCGATGCCCATATTGTTTTGAAATTTGTCGGCATGTTGAGTTATGTTGTCCAGACCTTTGTAGAGCGTCACTCACATCCTCCTGTAACTGGAAAGGACAAGCAGTTCATGAAGTCACGTAGAAAGCTTGATATTGGGCATAAGAAATTTATTTTGAGTTGTGAGAAAGCTAATATCGGGCCGATGGAGAGCCATAAGATATACAAAGAACTTGTTGGAGGATACGAAAATGTTGGTGCATCTGCTATTGATTTTAAGAACCACAAACGTGATTTGATGGCTTACATTAATGGGTCTGATGCTCAAATGGTGATTGATAGATTTTTTAAAAAAAAAGGAGTTATGTGATGCATTCTACTTTGCTTATGATGTTGACTCTTCGGACCGGTTAACACAACTCTTTTGGGCTGATCCTATTTCACGCAAGAACTTCTCATATTTTGGAGAAGTTGTCTCTTTTGATGCGACATATAGGACCAACAGGTATCTCATTAGTTTATGAACTGTTTCCTGTAATCTGTTGAACCTATATATTAATACTCATGAACTATTCTCATATTTTATGAACTGTTATCATGTCACATGTATTGTATGATTTTTGCACCTTTTACTGGCATTGATCATCACAAAAAATGTGTTACATTTGGAGTTGGTTTATTGTTGAAGGAAGACATAGAGTCTTATATTTGGTTGTTTGAGCATTTTAAGCGAGCTATGTCACATGATCCAAGTATTCTGGTTACTGATCAAGATGCTGCCATGAAAGTTGCTATTGAGAAAGTTTTTCCTCAAACTCGACATCGGCTTTGCATGTGGCATATTATGATGAAGGTGCCTGGGAAGATAAAAACTGAAGAACATGATGTTGATGAGTTTAGGATGAGGCTCAATTGTGTAGTGTGGAGTCATCAGATTGAACCAACTGAGTTTGAGTCTAGATGGATGGAATTGGTTAGCCATCTTTCCTCTAAAAATAGACAATGGTTTGATGACATGTTTTCCCTTCGACGTTTTTGGATTCCAGCTTATTTTAGGGGTGAAATGTTCGGTGGATTATTCAGGACTACCTCAATTTCTAAGGTTGAGAATAAGTTCTTTGGCCATTTTACTGACAGATTTTTTAGGCTGTGTGAGTTGGTGATGCATTTTGAGACTGCCTTGGATTCTCAAAGACACACTCAATCGAAGCTGAATCATGATTCCACTCACATGGTTCCTGATTTGAAAACATCTTTAAAGTTGGAGTGTCAAGTAGCTGAAGTTTACACACTTTCTGTTTTTCATGAGGTTGAAAAAGAGATCTTTGTTGCATGCTACTCTTGTTGTATTGAGTCATTGACTATACAAAGTGGAAGCAAAATTTTTGGTATAAAGGAGGATGGACTGAATGAAGTGCAAGTTGTTCACAATTCGTTGAACAATGATGTTATCTGTGGGTGCAAAATGTTTCAAAGGATCGGGCTACCTTGTCGTCACATGTTTGTGGTTTTTAAAAATCTTGGCATGGAAAAGATTCCTGAAAAGTTCATCCTTTCACGTTGTACAAAGGTTGCAACAATTAGACCGGTTTTTAGCATTGATGGTACAATTGTTGATCAGTGTGCTGCTATTGAGGAGAGACAATGCTTAACAAGTTCAGTGATATCAGATTTTTATAGTTGCATCAGACCCATTTTAGAAGATCATCCTGAACACTTACATGAGTTCTCCCGTGTCATTAGGGAGCAAAAAGATTTACTCTTGTCTAGTTGTGGTTCTTCCTACAGTGGGAAATCTGTGAATGCTAGAAGCGTGGAGTCGTTAGCTGGAATTAGTGTTCCAAGCGAGGTACATATCCAACAACCTGAACAAGCAAAGAACAATGGTTCTGGGAGGCATATAATGGGTGGAAGGGAAAAATCAATGTCATTGAGCACTGCTGGAAAAAGGCGTTGTGGAAAATGTAGGAAAACAGACGGTCATAATAGTCGCACTTGTGTTGGGAAGTAAACTGCTTTTGTGTGTTCCAAGAATGAACGACGTTATTCATTTGGCTATTTGTCTTTTTAGCGATTCTGGTTTGTGTGTTCCAATTAAACTGCTTCTTGTTTGTTTTGAAAAAGCACTGATTGTTTTTATACATTTTAGTGTTCCATGAACCGTTTGTTTAATATGCATGAACCTCAACGTTTAACATAATGAACTTGTAAAATACCTGAATGCAAAAAACAGATTTCACATTTTTAAATATGCATGAACCGTATGTTTAATATGCATGAACCTACACGTTCAGCACAATGAACCTTTTTGAAATACCTGAATTCAAAACAGATTTCACATTTTTTAATATGTATGAACCATTTGTTTAATATACATGAACATGTGAAATACCTGAATGCAAAACATAACTCCTTAAAAATGACATTCAAATTGAACCTACGTGTTGAACACAATGAACTATATGGTTAATATTCATGAACCCATATATTCAAACTGAACCATAGTCATCAAACATTCTATTACTTCCGGTTAGCTGTCAATTTCCCCAAAATCCTACTGTATTTTCCAAACACTTAGCCATAGTCATCAACCATAGTCATCAAAACACTTAGCCATAAACTGTTGTGCATACCTAAAACAAAAGTACCACTACCTAGTAATAGACTAGTTGTCCAAATCCTACTAAATCATCTAATATTACATATTACTTCTTCTGTTTTCCAACCTTGATCTTGAACTTTTTCACTTGTTCCATTGTTTCCATCTTTAATTCATTAACATCTGAGGTGATGATTGCATGGATGTACCCCCCCCCTAGATTTTCAATGCTCTTTTGTGCAGTTTTCACCAGAGTTCGCCCATGGGATATGAACCGATGTTATGTCCTTCACTCCTTCCTTGATTTTGTTCTTCCTTACATTCAGAAAGTTGATTCCTAGATAGTTTACCACCATTGCCCTCTGGAAAATTTGAATTACAAAGAACCGTTATAGTAGTTATCTATGAACCATTACACAATTAGTTATGAACTTATGATTTAATACATAAGCATCTTAACTTACCAGCTGGTTTAGAGTTTCTCCATAGCGTTTTTGGATCGTGTCTTCACTCCTCACACTATCTAGTATTTCAACCGCTGGGTTCTTCTCGTTGAAGCTCATGACATATAGTGGTCATCTTCTGCTTGGACTGGGATCACAATCTACAAAATCATAAATATATGTTAGTTTTTCTTTTTAATGTAATCAAGTTGTATCTAAACGTCAAGTTTTTGGATTGTTATAGATTAATTTACCATATCAATATCATTTACTTTCCGCCCTGGTACCACTTCAACAACTTCTTTTAGGCCTACTGCAAAATCAGACTTGTGCATATCATCTCCCTATAAGATTGCAAAGAAAAGCACATTAGAGATTTTATTTTTATATCTATTTAAAAGTAATTGAGGTTTAGACACATACCTTTTTAAATACATTACCAAATAGTCGTTCGGGCTTTGTTTTGCATTTCAATCTTTCTAGTCCATTCAGGTGCTTTGCCCATGCGTCAATGACTTTAGGATCTGGATCAACATCCATAGTTGAGAGGTTGACGCTGAGAAGCTCTAGCCCTTTGTACTTGAACATCTTATCCTGTTCACTATTGTACCAAGAACCATCAATAATTATTTGAAGTACAAATACCAAATCTTCAGAATTTCACTTTTTAGATATTTTAGTTTTTACTTTTTATCTTCAGTGCTTTCTATCACATATTTCCAAACTGTTTTTTGCTCTTCATTATGCTTTTCACTGATGTTGATTATTCTTAAGTAAAAGGGACTTCTCGTGGTGTTACCAGGTTTAGTGATTCTATTTCCACGCTCTTCTTTACCAGATTTGTCCTTCGATGGCTCTGTTGTTTTTGCCACCTTCATTCCCTTCTTCTGTTTGAAGTTTAAATACATGTATTAAGAATTGAAAAAGTCAATTATTATGAACCTCAACAATGTATAATATGAACTGATAAGAAAAGTTATATGAACTTACACATAATAAACTAAACTTCTAGTTGTCAGTGACCTTCTTTGTTGTCTCCTCTACTGGTTTATCTGGTTCATCCCTATGAGGCTCAATAAGTCAATTATTTTGTTTTTCAGCTTCATTGATGGCTTCGTTGTTTGCTTCTAAGTTAACAACATCTGGGCTGATTTCCTGTGTCAACAGCCTAAATGTTGGTGGTGTGAGATCAAAGATAACCTTCCTTTGCTCTTTTCCAACCTTATTACCTTGATCAAAGCTAACTGTCTCTGCTTCCTTTCTAGCTTCAACTCCCTCTTTGTTGTTTCCTCCAACAGTTGCATTCACTTCATTGTTCTCCTCTCCCACTTCATTGTTGCAATTGAAGTCAACAATCTTCTTAGCTTTCTCAACTCTCTCTGAAGCATTTTCAACTTCTTGTAAGATCTTCAACAACTCCGGGTCTGACCATATTGGGTGCTGAGAATTCTCCCAATCTTCCATAAAATCATTCGCGGGGGGGGGGGGGGGGGGGGGGCTTTCATTGTTTGATGTGCTAATCCACGCTTTTGCATTATTCAACATCGTTTGAAGTGTTTGATCAGCCTTGAATTGTATTGGGATCATTTCAACAGCATCAGCCAGATCTACTATTGCATGAGCCAATCTCATCTTTCTCTCAGAAACAATTGAATGCAATCCTGCATTATAATCCATGCATGTTCAAAACAGAATGTGTAAATTGAATTAAGATGCTCATGAACCTAAACGTATATTCTAATGAACCACATGATATGAAATTGTGCACCTACTTAATGTGTAAATTGAACTAAGATCCAAACATTATGTTCTAATGAACCGTATCATGATCCAAACTTATATTTGCTCATGAACTAGAATTTGTAAGCTCTAAGTATAACCTGAGCATTGATAATCATGAACCTGAGCATTCAATAACATGAACTTATGTTTTTTTTTTGTATTGATGCATGAGCTTTTTCTTTTAATGTTTTCATACCTGCAATGTTTTTGGTATTCTCCTTTGTTCTGTTGTTTCTTTTTGCTTTTCCTTCTCCATGGTATCTTGATGTATTTGGGAGGGTCCTTCTCCTCCATTTGTTGGTTCATCCAATCTTGCAAGTATGCGACCCAAACCAAATCCTCCAATATCAACCGCTTCTTCATTCTCTCTGCTTGTTAATCGTTCTTCACCCCAGTTTAAGAAGATAGGCAAGGACCTTGGGTTTTCATTGCCTAAAATGCTTACTCTGTCCACATAGCAGATCAGAGCTGCATAAAAATGAAAATATAGTATGAGGTTATTATATGAGAAATTAAAGTGATGTTAAATAAGCACAAGATAAAACAAGTGATGATAAGAGTGTACTTACAATTAGGAAGAGGATTGGTCCTTTGAAGAACCCTTTCTTGTTTGCTTTCCAGTCTCTCTTTATTGCAATCAAACTCTTGAAAACAAAATCACACCAATTCGTCTGTGGTATGTCCTCAACATTTTCTATTATAAACTCCCTCAAAACTGTCCCCTTTTGGTTGCTTTCAATGAGGGAACCAAAAAAGTAGGAAATGAAGTGGTGCTTGAACCACACTTCATCGTCTTCATCTTTCCATTGTTCTATCTTTGTTGCTATGTGGCCAGGCCTTACTTCAGAAATCCCATTAAACTGTTCACTCCAACTTTGCCAAATTTTCGGTGCTTCCTTTTTGTCCTTTCTTACAACTGGAATGGAGCCTTTGGGGATCCCTAGAACATTATGCACTTGTTCTGCATTGATGTTAGAAACCCTTCCCATTTTTGAGCTTCAGTCTGCACTGGACTTCATCAAAATTATCCAACACCCAATAGCCAAGGTAGTAGGGCAAATCAACTATGTTAAACCTTAACAATTGCCCAAACCCCATTTTCTTGACTATTTCCTTCTTCCTGTCAGTCAGCTTGCTCATGGTCTTCACAAAAGACGTTCCAGTGTTTCTTGTGAACAAATAAGGGTATTTGGTACCCAATCTACCCTTTCTCAATAGTTGATCTCCCTTTCCTCCTCTTTTGTCATGCACTTTCTGTTTTTCTTTTTCTATTTTGGCATCAATTTTGTCCACCTGCTGATTTTTTTTGCTCTTGACAGTTCTAACATTCTTCCCCTTTTCTTTTGTTGTTTTCTGACCAACCTTCTTTTTGGCTACATCTTTCACCATTGTCTTTGCAACCTTAATTGGAGTCTCAAAGTCGTCTGCACTGTCATCATTATCTCCACCATCCAAGTCTTGGTATTCACTAACTGTATCTTCAGTGTCTACATCTTCACTAACTGTGTCCCCGCTCGTTGCCTTTTCAGTTTGTCCTTCTTCATTACTTTCACTTTCTTCCATCTCTGATGAACTAGTAAGAGCAGTTGAAGGTGGGTTCACTCTCTTTGCAGGTTGTTTGAGGCGTGGGCTTTGACGTTTTTGTACAACTTCTTGATCTGTTTTTTTTCCCACTCATTGCCTTTTCAGTCCGTCCTTCATCGCTTTCACTTTCTTCTATCTCTAAGGTGACGGTAAGAGCAGTTGAAAGTGTTCTCATTCTTTTCACAAGCTGTTTGAAGCGTGGGCTTTGGCATACCAGTACAACTTCTTTCCTTTTTTTTTGAATCTTTGGGAGTCACAACTGGCACATTCATAAAAACAACAATGATTAAATTTCATGTAAGGTTTATATGCAAATTCTAGGAACCTAACAGCATTAGAGTATGAACTTTTATGCTGTTAGTATTTTAACATGAACCTAAAATTAGTTAGTTATGAACCTAACAACAAACAACCATGAACCTACAATAAGTCATTATTTTTAATATTAGTTAGTTATGAACCTTTTTTCGAGGGAGTTTGATTTTGTTTTTGGACAACGTCTTGTTTTTGCTTGCTCCTCCTTTCTTTCTTAGCTCTTTCAATAGCAGCCCCTTGTGTTTCAGCTGAATCAAAAAATATTGTTTTAGATTTTGGAACCAAAATGTTGACATCAATGCACAAATTAGTTATAAAATATGAACCTAGAAAGAAAAAAATCAAAGCCATAGTTTTTTTATTACCTTCAACTGTCATTGTTCCATATGGAAGTTGTATTTGCTTTGAAATTTTTCCTTCCTTCTGAACTGGTTTCTCAATCTCTTTCCTTTTGTTTGTTTTCTGTACCTTGTTTCGATCACCTTGCATCATTGAATGAAAACGTATGAAGCAGAACCCTAAACTAATTTTTTATGTGGTTCAGTGTTTGAACCTTAATAAAAAACTAATGTGAACTTGAAAGCAATAACATTATGAACCTTGTTGTATTTGAGTTTGGTCTCTATCTTTCACTGGAGCAATTTGCTCTTGTGTGTCATCTTCTATAACTGGATCTATAAAATGATATCCATAGAGTAAGAAACCATATATATGAACTATGTTATTAGTTTGAATGAACTCGAGATTACAATTGAACGAACCTTTTTGGGAGGTAGTTTGAGTTTGCTCTTGTCCATCAATGCTCTTTGATGCTGCGTCATTGTCTTCTCTTTGTTGTCCCTGGTCCACATATACTTGAATTTCCATACATTCCTCTCTTTTTTCCTCTTCTACTTCAGCTTGCACACCTTCACATCTCAAAATAAAAAATCAGATATATGAACTTTGACACTATTTAATATGAACTTGAAAAAACAACTTAAAGAACCTTTTTGGGTGGGAGTTTGATTTTCCTCTTCATTCTCAACTCTCTTTGTTGGAGCACCATGGTCTTCTATTTGGTCCTCATCTAGTCCAATTGTTGTACCTTCAAGTTGTAAATCTGAGACTTAAAACAGTGAACCTAAGTACTCTTACGGTGAACGTTAAAGTTATGCAATATGAACTTTTCAAACTTGAATTTACAACTTCACTACTGACAATAAGAAACCAGTTTTGTGAACTTTTCGACACTAGTTTGTATGAACTCGAGATAAGAACTCGATGAACCTTTTTGTGGTGGAGATTGATTTTTCTCTTGGTCCTCTACGCTCTTTGATGGAGCACCATGGTCTTCTAGTTGTTCTTCATCTACTCCATCTGTTGTGCCTTCAACTTGCAAATATGAGACTTAAAACAGTGAACCTAAGTACTCTTATGGTGAACATTTAAGTTATGCAACATGAACCCTTTTAATCTTGATTTTACAACTTCACTACTGACAATAAGAAACCAGTTTTGTAAACTTTTTGACACTAGTTTATATGAACTAGAAATTAGAACTCGACGAACCTTTCTGTGGTGGACAAGGGTGATTTTGCTCTTGGTCCTCTACGCTCTTTGATAGAGCACCATGGTCTTGCTTGTTTTTGCTCGCATTTTGAACTATTTTCTCCTCCTCGTCTTCAACTTGCATATCTTTTGAGATGAACCCTAGAATTGAGAACCCCAGATTTTAGAATTCAGTGCTTTAACGATTCACTATAGAAATTCGAGGGTTTCGTACCTTCTTATGTTCCTTTCTCCGTGTATTTCCTTGTGAACTTCGTTAATGAAGAATTCGGGGAGGGGGCGATTTTGCTTGTGAACTTCGCCTTTGAAATTTCACCTTTGACGGTTTTCGACTGAAAATGTGAGAAAATGGGGGGAAGGTGATATCCGCTTTTTAGGTAGGTTTTTAGTGTCTAGATAGATTAGATTAAGTTGGTTTTCGTGCTAGAGTTTTATGTTTTTGAGTCTTTTTGCTTTAGTTTTCGTATTTCCTTGAGATTCGGAAACTATGCATCTTTTGTGTCTTTTTGTAGGAGTTTTTGAGCTCGAAAGAAGAGTTTGGTGCATTGCAAGAAAAGATGGAGATTAAGCACTCAAGTAAAGTTATTGAAGATCAAGTTTGAGCTTGGAAATAGATAGAGGAATTCGTTACAAGAACATAGGAAAAAGAATCGAGTCAATCAGAGTTATAACGAATCCTCTACGCAAGTTTTACTCAAGGTTGTTCGAACAAGCCCTCAGGAACGACCCTATGAGGGTCGTGCACGACCCACTTTGGGTCATGCATGGCGCCGACTCTCCCTTATTCCGAGATCTTTATGGATATATTCTATCTTTTATTTTAGGAAGTAGTTTTATCTTGTTTCCTAGTGTAATTAGGGCTCCTTTTTCTCTATAAAAGGGGGCTAGACCTTCTAGTTAAACTCTCTCTTTTTCTAGCTTTGTTTTTGACATTATTTGGAGATTAAGAGGAAGACTTGGAGGACAAGTTGGAGAAATTTGTAAGACTTCTTTATTTTTATGATCATGTCTTCTTCTTTCTTTTCAATGTGTGAGTAGTCTTCTTAGATTCTAGGGTTGGGTGAAAACCCAACACAATCATGCATGTCTAAACTTGAATTCATGACTTGAATGCTTGAAGATCATATCTATCTATCTTGTGCTTAATACCTTTGCGAAAGTTGAGGCAATATCTTGCAATTAACCTAAAAGCGAAAGTGTAAAGTTGATTGCTTGATTAGATCTAAATAGGATTATTTGCGAAAGTTGATAATCCTAGGTTGAAGGATAGATAGAAAGTTGTTTAATATGCGACAGTTGATTGAATAACTTGAATTGTTTGCGACAGTTGACTTTTCTATGATCTAGATTGCATGATAGTTGTGAATTCTTGTTGAAAGCATGTATGGTTATTGGTGTGGTAGCCCTAGCCCTAGGATTCCTTTTTATATTTGATTTAAAACTTGTGATTTTGCTTCGATCTCGACCCCCAAAGTCGTGCTCGAACCCTTGCTTTGTTTGTGTTTTCTTGCTTTTCTTAGTTTATCAACTAATCTTTGGCCCTAATCTCATTCCCATGGACGAACCTGACTCCGCTATACTCAGCGGGGTCTTGAATATAAATTTATTTGTTTAAGAAACCCTTCAACAAATTGGCGTCGTTGTCGAGGAGTGTGCAATAGTGCCTAGTTTAGTTGATATTTGGGGTTTGGGACTAGCCCTTACCCCTTTGTTTTTATTTAATTTTGTTTTCTTTGTTTTTGTTCGCAGTATATGCCATCTCGTTCTTCCCGGAGAACTCTTGAGATTGACTACTACAGCGAACCTGAGAGGTCCTTCCATAGACGTTTGAGAGAACAACGAGCAATGGGAGACGCTGAGACTCTTGCTCAACAAATGGAGGAACTCCGTGCTGAGATGCAGCGCATACGAATGGACCGAGATGCTCAGGCTGCAAATGCGCGGCGGGCTCAGGCGCAACTGGATGCTATCCCGACGAATGCCAAGCAATATATGCACCCAGAACTGAGGGTGCCCGAATCAGCGATAGTGCTCCCGGAGATTAACCGCACTTTTGAGATTAAATCTCACTTTATATCCTTAATTAAGCGTTCTCAATTTGAGGGGAAACCCACTGAATGCCCAATAGAGCATATTAAGAATTTTACTGATTTATGCGACCCATTGTTGCTGACAATGTTGCACTTGAATATGTTCTCTTGAAGGCTTTTAAGTGGTCTCTTGCAGGAAAAGCTTTGAGTTGGTTGGAGAGTTTGCCACCAAGGTCTATTACAACGTGGAAGGCTTTGCATGATTTATTCATGACCAAGTTCTTTCCATCGGCTAAAACAACAGAGCTTAGGAAGCGCATCACCTCCTACCATCAACTTCCAAACGAGACGCTTGTGGAAACTTGGGAGCGGTTTAAGGAACTTCTTCGGCAATGTCCTACTCATGGACAACCACCCTATGTTCTCCAAGAGATCTTCTTTCAAGGCATTAATGCGGCTACCAAGGATCGCATTAACCTTCACGCTGATTGTGGGTTCATTGAGATGACTCCAGATGAGGCATGGGCGCTATTGAACAAGCTAACCAATTATGATGCCATGTATGGAACCCAACAATCTGAGCCCACAAAGAGGAGGTTGTATGAACCACAATCCGAGGTGGTTGATTGGGATGTGAAAGTCCAATTCATGCAAGATGAAATCAATCGTCTGAAAAAGCAAGTAAGTTACTTTAATTCTTCTTCATCTTGTCAAGAATGCGGGTCTTCCGCCCATACTACTTCCAATTGCACTAACTTGCAGCAAGTGAGGGCCGTTGATGCCTATGAGGCGAACTATATGAGAGGTTCCTTTAGGAATCAAAATAATTATGCAGGGAGGAACAATGATCAACCATCTTGGGGCAATCCAAATTATGACAAATACAAGCAACCCCCTCAACAAGAGCAACGTCCACCTCCCTACCGTCCTCCGGGATATTAGGAGCCACCATCATGGGTGCAAGGGCTGCAAGAAGGAATCCGAGCTGATGTCCAGACCGGAATCAATGGCGTCCGAGCCGAGATTCAGACCGGGATCAATGGAGTACGAGCTGAGTTGAAAGGTGTTCATGAACGGTTGGGAGAATTTGAATCATGGAGAAAGAATGTTGATTCCCAACTTGGAAAACTGGCTATCAGATCCAGAGACCTCAGGGACAACTCCCGGGTCGTCCCGAAGAGAATCCTAGAGGCCAAGCAAGCAATGGTGAAATCCGAGCCATGAATTTAAGGAGTGGCAAAGAGTTGCCCGAGCCAACCAAGCAAAAAGAGAAGGAACAAGCCTCAGGACCGACCCATTTAGGGTCGCGCAAGACCCTCTTAGGGTCGTGCAAGACCCCCTTAGGGTCGTGCACGACCCCCTAAATGGTTGTTCCTGAGGAGGCTAATAATGAAGAAGAAGAGGCGATCGACCCTCCAAGGGTCGAGCTCGACCACCCTTCGCCAGGTAAGTCTTCTAACCCTTCTCTTTCCATTCAATCTCCATCTAAAGTACTTCCTTTCCCTTATAAGAAACCCAAGGACTCAACGGAAGGTATGTTCAAGCGCTTTGTTAAGTTGCTTCAAGGTTTAAATCTTTCCATTCCTTTCGCTGAGGCTTTGAATGAAATGCCTGCTTATACTAAATTCTTGAAGGAGATCTTATCTAGAAAGCGATCCATGTCGAAATTAGAAATGAAGTAAGATCGTTGGAGCTTCCCGAGAAGCTAGGCGACCCAGGTAAGTTCGCTATTACAATTGGTATTGGAGCTTACCGTTTCAAAGCTTTGTGTGATATAGGTGCTAGTGCCAGTTTATTGCCATTATCTATCTGGACTAAGGCCAACATAGGACCATTGGAGCCTATTAATATGAATCTTTACATGGTGGACGGATCTCGTGTAAAGGTAACCGGAGTCGTTGAGGATGTTCTAGTTAAAGTTGGCAATTTTTTTGTCCCAAACGACTTCATTGTTCTAGACATGCCAGAGGACCCTGTGGTGCCAATCATACTTGGAAGACCATTTTTAGCCACCGCAGGGGCAAGAATTGATGTTAGGAAGGGGCTCCTCACATTTGATATTGGGGAGGAGAAGGTCGAGTTCCGTTTCAATCCCAATGTGAATGAGCCCACGGTCGTTAAAAGCATCAACGAGGAGCATACCGACCCCCCATGGTGGTCGGTACCGACCATTCTCTGAAGAATCACAACGTTGTGGGTGATAGGAACGATACCGAGGCATTCCTTGATTCAGTGGGGTCGATAACGACCCACATACCCTTGGTAACGACCCCTCCTCCGAATAACAAAGGTAAGTCTCCTTGCTCTGATCTATTTGATTCAGGTCATGATCCTTTCTTTCATCCTTCTTTTACAAATCCTACTATTGAGTATACTGTGAAAGAGTCGAAGCCTCCTTGGTTTTCAGATTTTTATAACCCTAATATAGGACTTCCAAGCATACTTGTGGATGATAGAGGATCGAATGTCCTAGAGAGAAGCTTTGAAGCTTTTCCATCTAAGTATGGGGTTTCCCATGATCCCGACAAAGTTGGATGGAGGCCGCCCTGATGAGCTAAGATAAGTCGTCAAGCTAATGACGTTAAACAAGCGCTTACGGGAGGCAACCCGGACTTTAGATTAGATTTTTTATATTTTTTATTGTTTTTGTTTTTGTTTTTTTAGAACTAGATTTTTCTAACCTTCCTTAGACTAGGATAGAATACTTTTGTTTGGAATAGAGTTTTGTGGGATTTTTGCAGGGTCCTAAGTTTCAAAAACGGGCTCAAATAGACGAGAAAAGATGACTATACATGCGGTGCAACTTTGGGTATTTGTTCCACCTCCTCTCCAAGCTTCCAAAAGTTCTTTGTGAGTTTTCTTCTTCTTTTCTCTTTACATTTTCATATCATTTTCATGCATGAGGACATTGCATGATTTAAGTATGGGGTAGGGGAAGAAGAAATCTCACATGTTGTACATAATTGAGTTTTTTTGTGTGTTGGATTTGTTTGCTTGTTTGTTAGTTGTTTTGATTAAGAAAAAAAGCTTCAAAAAAATCAAAAAAATTGAAAAATGTCGAAAAATTCAAAAATATTTCTTTCTTTGTTTTAGGATAGAAGAATGCTCCATCTTAGATGTCCTATGATGAGAACTAATTTTCATGCTTATCATATAATTCCTTTGGCATATTTGGATAGTATAGCCCAAGTCTTGAGAAACTGCTTTTGATTGTGAAAAGTGACTTGTTATGAAATTGAGCATATGTGTCTTAAGTAGAAGTAGTTGCAATCCAACAAAAAATTTACCTAGTGAGAATTTTGGCCTTATAGGGAGAACATCAAAAATCCCTCTTCTTTATATGTGTGATTTGCTCTCTTTGTGCATTAATCTCTTGTCATTGATATGGTTATCTATTTCTTGAAGCCGTTATGAGATCGTTCATGCATGTTAATTATGATTAAGAACTTATTTTTCATAAGCCACTTTTTATCCTCTGTTTTACCTACCTTTACATTATCCTCTTTTTGAAGCCAAGTTGAGCCTTAAGCCTTTTATTTTTAGCTCCACAAAATTATTCCATAGCCAAGATAAGCTTGACCCTATTCGGGGATTAGGACTTAGTGTTGGTTTGTGATAGTTTTGTTGAGTGAGATTGCTTGGTTCAAGTGTGGGGTAATTATGGGTTGGGAAAAGTAAAAAATCTTGCAGTTTGTCATGTAAAAGGAGTTTGGTTCCCTGAATGCACTTACAAAAGAAGTTAAAAAAATTGGCCAATCTCCCACAAAGGAAAAAATGAATATCATAAGGGAGTAAGAGAAGAAAAAAAAAGAAAAAAAAGCAAAGCGTTGAAAGTAAAAGTGTGCATGAGCCAAATTTCCTTAGTATTTGTAAGCAAGATAATTTGGGATTTAAAAGGGTTGAAGAAAAAAGTGAGTTTGAGCATAATGTTGAGAGAGTTTGGTATATGTTCTTTTATGCGAGTTTTGGCAATGTGTGAGTTTTTAGGAGTCTTTGATTCCCGGATATTATTAGCACCACATGGCCAAATATTTTCCACGCCTATTTGTCTTTACCAAGCCCCATTACAACCCGGCCGAATGGAGTCGACTATGAAGATTTCATTGAGCCTAAGTTCTTATGATGATTGATGTGTTTTGACTTCTCTAGGTAGAGAGATTGGTGATATAAGTCTCAATGATAAAGTTGATGTTGCATAAAGATTGAGTTGAAAGTTGATATTAATAGCCTAAACACATGAGAGATGAGTGAAACACATTAAAATCCCTTGTGAGGTTGGATTGTGATTGCCTATGCTTGAGACTCATACATATGTGATGACGTTAAAATTACTTGTCTACTTTTTCACTTGTGTTTAAAATGTTTTGACAAGGGCTATGCTTGAAGATTGTGTTGTTGGTCTTGATTTTGCATGATTATTGCTTGAGGACAAGCAAGTCTAAGTATATGTTATTTTGATATCCGCTTTTTAGGTAGGTTTTTAGTGTCTAGATAGATTAGATTAAGTTGGTTTTAGTGCTAGAGTTTTATGTTTTTGAGTCTTTTTTCTTTAGTTTTCGTATTTCCTTGAGATTCGGAAACTACAAATCTTTTGTGTCTTTTTGTAGGAGTTTTTGAGCTCGAAAGAAGAGTTTGGAGCATTACAAGAAAAGATGGAGATTAAGCACTCAAGTAAAGTTATTGAAGATCAAGTTTTAGCTTGGAAATAGATAGAGGAATTCGTTACAAGAACATAGGAAAAAGAATCGAGTCAATCGGAGTTATAACAAATCCTCTACGCAAGTTTTACTCAAGGTTGTTCGAACAAGACCTCAGGAACGACCCACCCAAATATCAAAGCCTCAGGACCGACCCCTTGGGGGGTCGTGCACGACCCACTTTGGGTCGTGCATGGCGCCGACTCTCCCTTATTCCGAGATCTTTATGGATATATTCTATCTTTTATTTTAGGAAGTAGTTTTATCTTGTTTCCTAGTGTAATTAGGGCTCCTTTTTCTCTATAAAAGGGGGCTAGACCTTCTAGTTAAACTCTCTCTTTTTCTAGCTTTGTTTTTGACATTATTTGGAGATTAAGAGGAAGACTTGGAAGACAAGTTGGAGAAATTTGTAAGACTTCTTTATTTTTATGATCATGTCTTCTTCTTTCTTTTCAATGTGTGAGTAGTCTTCTTAGATTCTAGGGTTGGGTGAAAATCCAATACAATCATGCATGTCTAAACTTGAATTCATGACTTGAATGCTTGAAGATCATATCTATCTATCTTGTGCTTAATACCTTTGCGAAAGTTGAGGCAATATCTTGCAATTAACCTAAAAGCGAAAGTGTAAAGTTGATTGCTTGATTAGATCTAAATAGGATTATTTGCGAAAGTTGATATTCCTAGGTTGAAGGATAGATAGAAAGTTGTTTAATTTAGGACAGTTGATTGAATAACTTGAATTGTTTGCGACAATTGACTTTTCTATGATCTGGATTGCATGATAGTTGTGAATTCTTGTTGAAAGCATGTATGGTTGTTGTTGTGGTAGCCCTACCCCTAGGATTCCTTTTTATATTTGATTTAAAACTTGTGATTTTGCTTCGATCTCGACCCCCAAAGTCGTGCTCGAACCCTTGCTTTGTTTGTGTTTTCTTGCTTTTCTTAGTTTATCAACTAATCTTTGGCCCTAATCTCATTCCCGTGGAGGGACCTGACTCCGCTATACTCAGCGGGGTCTTGAATATAAATTTGTTTGTTCAAGAAACCCTTCAACAGAAGGAGTTCGTGTTTTTGGAATGTGCAGATTTGGGGTGAAGGGTAGTAGCGACATTTGAGAGTAGAAACCACTGAAATTACCGCGCGTGCCATTGTAAATGAACGCGTCCCTTTTTTTATTTTTCTTTCAAAATCGTCTCAATCCATCTACACCGTTAATGCCTTCCATCCAACGGCGCAGATTTGCTCGCAGAATTCACTCTATGATATTATGCCACGAGAGTGTGACTCTATATTATGTATTTTTTGATATGGTAAGTATTAGGGTCGCCACAAGTGTTATTTGGGTTCACCTAGAGCATCCGCTAGAGATAAGAACTGGTTACTAATCAATTCTAAGGAGGAAAGAGGGCAAACTGCTGTCCGTGGGGTTTGAAACGGTGACCTCGGGGTACTACCCTAAAGGCTTAACCGCCAAACCAAATGTCCGAAGGCATTAGGTTAAACTTTTTTTAAAGTGGGGTAAAAAAGGTAAAAGCGTAATTTCTGAATTATTCACATAATTTCAAAAAATTCGTTTTGGAGACGCGCATAATCTATGCATCAGTTTCTCATTGGATGTGCATCAAAACTAGTTGTTATAATTGATTGTTATAAAACTTTAAAAGAAGGTTTTATGCTTTTTAAATTCCATTATTCCATTAAATGAGGACAATTTCTTACCACAATGTCCACATTATTCCATATGAAGTCAGAAAAATTCCTAAAAGTGGTTATAACTAATTCAACTCATTTCACCTTTTCGAGTTTATAATATACGGAGTAATACACACTAGTACAAAATAGACTTCGAATGACGGTTTTTTTACAAATAGGATAGCACTTTTTGCGATACTATAATAAGGAGTGCACTAAAGGTAGCAGATGACGGTTTTTGAAAAAGCGCCAAAGAATACATGTGAATGGCGCTTTTCTTAAAAAACGCCATATTTTTGTTTTTAATTTTTTTTAAATATGGAAACAGATGGCGCTTTTTATGAAAAAAGCGCCATGATAAGGCTTTAACGGATGGCGCTTTTTTATTAAACTTTAATAAATATTGTTTAAGAGAACGAGACTTTAGTCACGGTTATGTTAAATCACATTATTTTTCTTTGTTAATAAGGGAAAACATTGTATGAGAATAGATGCTTATGTGCAAAATATGAATCAATCTCACCTGTTTTTCGAAAAAATAAACGTATTAGGTTATACTTTTATTTTATGTATTTTTTGATATGGTAATATTTAGGGACGCCACAAGTACTACTTGGGTTCACCTAGAACATCCACTAGAGATAAGAACTGGTTACTAATCAATTCTAAAGAGGAAAGGAGGCAAACCGCTGCCCGTGGGGTTTGAAACAGTGACCTCGGATTACTACCCTAGAGGCTTAACCGCCAAACCAAATGTCCGAAGACATTAGGTTAGACTTTTATTAAAGTGGGGTAAAAAAGGTAAAAGCGTATTTTCTGAATTATTCACATATTTTTCAAAAAATTCGTTTTTGGAGACGCGTATAACCTATGCATCAGTTTCTCATTAGATGTGGATCAAAACTAGTTGTTAGTGTGTCGATTTTTGGAAGCAAATTGTGAATTGATGATTTCAAACTTTTTTTTTTAGTTTTTAAGATTAGCTATGCGTATAAATACTATACTTATCTAGTTTTTTTATCCATTTACCGTTAGTTTTCATACACATGCATATATAAAATATACTTTCTAGTTATTTTGATGCACATACATAAATAAAATACACTTTTATGCATTAATTTCACCTTATACAGTATACACAAACTATCTTTTATACTTCAAAACTTGTGAAATAATTCACGTGTACTATTTTCTTCCCCTCCAAGTAAAATAATTCACATCCCTAATTTCTTTGCATCCAAACACTCTTACTTATTTCTACTTTTTACATAAGCACCCATTCACATCTTTATCTCTATCCCATTAATAAAACCTAAAAGAGAATCACCCGCCCCTCTCCTTCTAGAGAAGAAGATGCCTCCAATTCACTTTCTTAATTCCCCTCGACCATTCTTTACGAAGTATATACAACACATGTGAAGATGCTTAGATGAGGAGAACAACAAAAAGGAAAATTACACATTCAAAGATACCCCACTTTACACTCGAAAGATCGAATAAAATTATATATGCATAATAACCAAGAGAAATTCTGAACGTGGCGGCATCTTGCAGATTACTTTATATGCTTCAACCATATGATGTGATTCTGATTAAACTTCTTTTTTCCAAAATGAAGATATCGAAGCCCTCAATATTCTTCCCATATTTAACATTGACTACCACTTCTCTTCAAAAGGAGCCAACTAGCCAAATCTTATTCCGTTATTGAACGGAGAGTATTTTTTATAAACGATTTTTCTAATCTATTTTTCAAGGACATAGCTTAACACCCTTGAAATAAAAATAATTTATTACTTTATATTATATAGAGTAATTTTTATTTTTTAATAGGTTTTATTTATCTCGAAATAGGATTTTAGTTTATAAAACAAGAATACTTAACTCATGTCCTTGGGATATAGTTAGAAAAACCGTTTTATGAGAATAGTCACATTTGATGACGGTAAATATTGGTTTGATTTTACTGCTCTTGATACATATATATATATTCCTAGTATCTATTTTATTATTATATTAATTCGGAGTTCAATCATACATTCATACCTACATATGTACATGCATGTCCTAGTATCCAAGCGCGGTAACCATCCATTTCTTGTGACGGAAGTACTAGAATTGAAAGCTAGAGTTCTTAGGGCTCGTTTGGTATTGATATCTAAGGTATGAGATATCGGATATCGGTATCGGTATGGATATCAAGATATCGGTATGAGTGATATCTAGATATCGGATATGGGTATGGATATGAGTGATATCTTTGATATACCAATTTTCTGGGGTATATGAAAATAACACTCTAATATCACTCTGATATCCTTCTGATATCAGCTGATATCGATATACTCCTATACCAAACAGCAGATATCAGTTTGATATCGATATCAGCATATACCAAACACCAGATATGGGTATCAGTCATATCCATACCCATATCTGATATCTTGATATGGATACCAAACAGGCCCTTAATGCCTTTAGAAAAGATATTTGGACATCAAAATTAAGGGCAACAACCATTGCATGTGAATGCCATGCATAAATGACAATCTGATCTGAGTTGTTTGTGAGAGATTGAGATAATCAGAGCTTACATTTTGCTCCAACTAACTCGTTGAAAAAACTGGCAAATTTTCTGGCTAAGGTTAGTCATTCTACGAGTTCCTTTGACATCCACGTGTCGCCTGGTCTTTGTGATCTCATTCATCAAGACACCCTAGGGCGAGTCTAAGTGACCAAAGTCTTGATCAGCCTTGTGAGTGTGTTTGCAATTTTCAATAGTGTTGAATAAATTTATTAATTTTTTCGTCTAATAAAAGTTTGAGCTTGTTTTCTTAATTGTCTTTCTTGGCCATCTCATTCACACGAAGTGGAAAAAAATAAGTTTTTCTTAAAATGGTATCATATATAATAGGTTCATTCAGAATTGTTTTTCTTAAAAAGCATAAAGATACGCGTGTAGACATCTAAAACGAAAACTAGACGAAAAGTACAAGAAAACACGAGACAAATGCATGAAAACATATCAAACTAAAGTCTTAAATGCATGTCCTAAGAGGTATAAAATACATGCTATCAGCGAGCATCATCATGGCGTGTAAGCTAGACGGGCTTCGATCTCGTAGAGCTTTTGGGCCTCCGCAAATGGGCTGCGGAAGTTCTGGGCCCAACACACAGTAAAGCATATATTTGGCAACAAATTAATGTAGAAGTCGCTCTGTAGAATTCAAGCCCAAAATAATTTCGTACAACCTTGATCGATCACATCGATCTCTTTGCTCCAGAAGACGAATTTGTACACCATATCCATGCATGCACTTACCCAATTGCTATTTAACTTGTCCTAGCTAGCTACCTTGGCCATATATAATAAAAGAATAGTTAATTGTCAACTTGAATTTTGTCTTGTCAGACGCCCTTTTTCCTTTAATTGTCAAAAATTGATGTTGTATGATCTTATATCTCCATCTTTCGTGTACGATTATTCATGTTCCAAATTCTCTTTCGTATCTTAGTTTTCAACGTGCACTCTCTTGCATAGAATCAGTATGTTCATCATCAATTAATTAATCATGGTGATTTCAACTACTTATACACCTTTTAACAACCAATGTGTCAAGTATAATGTCTCCATGGAGTATTAATTAGTATATAATCAGTTTTGAGTTGGAGATAAATTAGTAAGGTGAGTCAGGTGATAGTGAAATCTAACGAATTCAGATCAAAAGGTGAGCTACGTGGCAGTTATTAAACTAGACTCATTTGTGTGTGATTTGCGACTAGACGCAAATTCCTTTCTAATGTTGACACCTGTACGATTCAGTTCTTCTCCCCTTGCTATCATTCTTGCCTTTTATTCCTTTTTATTTTTTACCCTTGTTTTTGTGGTCAGCTTGTTAACTATTGAGCTTCTTTCTACCTTAATGAAGAAATTTCTTTTGTCCTTTATTTGATCATGTGTTTGTTCAAACGCTATTAATTTAAAAAAAAAAAAAAAACACATCATACATGTATACACGAGTTAATTAATTTCCAAAATTGAGTGGATAGTTGAATTATCTGAAATGCGTTGTCATTTTTGGATCTAAATACATTCTTATTATAGGAATCAAATAATATGACAAAGCCTTAATTTTAGCATATCACCTTCATCACTCGATAATCAACACGTTCAACATAATCTATCCAAACTTTTTCAAAACATCTTTTATTTGGACACGGATAAGATTTTTTTTTTTCCTTCATCGTAACAACTGAAATTATAGTTTCGACCAAAAAAAAAACAACTGAAATTATAGATACCAAAATCCATGAATGATATTTTGTATATATTTCAACCGAAAAAAAGAAGATATTTTGTGCATCTATGCTAGTATGAAATTAAAAACCAGCATTAGTTTATGGATTTTTCTAATGATTGTCCATGACACACAATAATAATTCTAATCTTGCTAAATCTGAATATTGTTTGTTAATTTTAATTTTTTTAAAAGGCTTTATTAATTTTAATTTAGGGAATAATTTTAAAATGATTTTCCAAATTAATACTTTTATTGTGTGTTTATGGGCACACATTAGCCGAACCATTAGTTTATTCTATATAATAAATTGATTTCTTCTGATCACTTATCGATATATAGTCATGTATTATATAAATATTATTGTGAAGATTTTTTTTGAGAGATATTATTGTGAAGATATAAAGAGTCTCACTTTTAAAATTTGAAGAAATTATTTCTGGGTAGTATAAAAGTTTAATGAATTACTAATTTTATTATTAATTGATTTAAGAATTGAATTTCTATTAAACTTATATATGCTAAACTTATTACACATATATAGATGCACATCTCTGTATAATTGACCCACTCAGTGATATTCTTTTCTTTTTTTGTTGAAGGAGAGACAGTACTCTCCGTCCCGTAAGGAGAAAAGTTATTCTGTTGTTTACACATTATAGGCCGCAATTGTATATGTATAGAAGATTGGTCTATGTATGTTTTCATATATTTTTTGTTACTCTATAGTCTACTTAATCTTATAGGTCACATTAAACAGGTATGTATGGCTAGATAGGTAAGAAACACTACAACAAAAAGGTGTTTTAGCGAGAAAAAATTTTCTCGCTAAAAGCGGAGATTTTGTCGCTAAAGGTGTTTGGCGATGAAATTAATTTCCTCGCGAGTTCGTCGCGGAAAGCTTGTCAAGGAAGGGTTTCAACGAGGAAAAAAATATTTTCTCGGAGAAGCCTTTTCGCGATGACAAAAGTTATTGCCGTTATTATAATTTCGCGACCATTATTTTTCTCGCCAAAAGGTATACAATTTCGTTGCCAAATAAGATGAAGGATCAAACAATAGTCGTTGAATATTATTCTCGACGAAATAAATTTTCTCGCTAATCCTTTTATTTCCTCGTTAAAAATGACATGTAATTAAAATAGTATTAATAAAAAAAATTTAAAATAATATTAGCGACGATTTTTTTTCTCTACATAAGTACTGTTTATCGAGGAAATCAAATTCCTCGTTATTAATATCCTTTTAGCGAGAAAATATTGTCTCGATATATGTATTTTTAACGATAAAATTATTTTATCGGTGTAGAAAATACATTTATCTTCGCTAAATATAGTTTTGCACAATTTTTTTCCTTTTGGTTTCAAATTTTAGTTCGCTACTTATATATGATAAATTAGACAAAATCATTCCTACAAAATTGCCTTTGAACTGGAGTATTCAAATAATACACAAAATTCCTGAATTAGACAAATTTACACAATTCCTGAATTAGACAAATTTACACAAAATCAAACATAATTTGGGAATTTACTCGCAATCGCCAAACTTCCCAATTAAACTTTTAGAGCTTGTTTGGATAGAATTTAATACAATTTAATGAACTGAGTGGTGCGATTAAAACACTAAACTGCGAAAACAAGTGCTCGTTCGTACCACTTGGGCTGCCAAACCTCCATGAACGTCATCAGATGCATCCGCTCGTTTTCTGCTTCCTCCAAGAGCGCTTTGATCCAGCCTCCGCTCTGCTCGAAGCTTCTAAGGGATTTCCAGTGTAATAGCAAGCCTCCTACCATGCCTAGTATGAATTCGAAAGAAAAATTTGTAAGAATGTAAATTCTCATCAGTTTGATTAATTGAGATCGAGTCCTTCAAAATCAATTTTGTGTTACCTGGCACTACTGCAACAGTTTCTAGCATCATCGCACGACATCCGTATCTCCTCTGGAATTGGATACATCATAATCGATTATCAAGCGAAAGAAATTGAAGAGAAGTGGTGATTAATATCTTGAACAATAAAGCAGGAGAATGAGGGGTTTTGCAACCTAGAAGAACAAATCAGTAGGCCAGCGAAGAGCCTCAACAGTCTAATAGGCCAATTTGTCTAGAAAGGATCCCGGATGATGGTGCTTTTTCAGATCTACCGACATATCTGACTTGTATGTCTCCCATGGCTTCAAATTTGAAACGAGCATCACCATCAGATAGCAATCGAAATCAATATTGATCAAAGCAACCAGACCTGAAAGAAAAGGAAATTAACCTTAGTAGCTCTAGTGCTGCTAGGAATGATGTTGAATCATACCTCGAAACGTTGATGTTGATTCATACCCTTTCATTCTCAACAAAGAGATTTCTTCAAAAATCAGAACAAAGAAAGAATCTCTAAGAAAGCACATGTACTTACAGATACTGCAAAACCTCATTCCAATATATAAGCCTTGGTGTTTCTCCAATTAGATTGTTCCAAGGCAAATCTCTACACCAGGAATTTCCACATTCAGTAATTGGGTAATTTATATCGAATGTGTCTCAAATATGGGAAACTAAGCTTACATGATCTTCAAATTTGGAATCTGGGAAAGTGTGGAGGGAATTGAACCAATTAATTGATTGTTCTTCAAAATCCTGAAGTAGTAATTAATGGCATAATGCATCAGAGATCAATCAATTACAGTGAAAGGAAAAGTACTTAATCTTCTAGGACCGGTGAAAATGCTTACAATGTTTCCAGTTGTTTGAGATTTGATATGGAAAATGGTATATCACCATAGAGCTCATCGCAAAGACAAATCCCTGACAGAAGACAGTTAAACTAAGACTCATCAAATATGAATCTAGCAACAAGAGCACGCATTAATTGGCAATTACAGCCACAAACAATGCAAAAAAGCAAAATGACCTAGGTGTTCATATGACAAAAAAACGTACTCATAAGCTTTTCATGGATGAACAATCGCCAATCTCATCTGGGATTTAACCACTCAGACAATTTCCCCTTAGATCACTACTCAAATAAAGGGCAAATTTTCTCTTGTTAGATAAGGCCCTGAATCTCACACAAACAAAAGATTTGAGGAAAAAAAACAAGAGAATAGCAACACATTAAAGTGAATTGAGGCCCTTAAGATTCCCAATTGCAGGTGAGATTTCCCCATCTTGATTCAATGCTAACAGATTAGTACAATGCACACCAACAAGAAGTAAATTTCCCCATCTTGATTCAATCCAACAAGAAGTAAATTTCCCCATCTTGATTCAATCCAACAAAAAAAAATTTACAGTATTCCAAATTATTACTTGATTCAATTCATTCTCAGATAGCAAATGATGTCACCAGACTTAATTTAAGCATACCGTGAGGCCCGTGAGGCAGATGGTCGTTGGCTGATGTACGCATATGGTTGTTGATTGTTGGCTAGTGTACGCAGATGGCTCCTAGATCTGAACCTCCGCCTTCGTTCAAAAGCCCCAGATCTGAGATTTTGGTCCTGCTCAAAAGCCCGGGCGGTGAAGAAAATTCCAGCCTCGATGTCCCTGATCTGGCAGTGGCGCACCTCTCCGACATTGGCACAACACATCAGGAACTCGTTGGGTGGTGAGTGGAGACTGACGACCGGCGACCGGCGACAAGAAGGATGCAATTTTCTCGAGTCTGATTTGGGGAAGAAACTCGCGAGAGAACGAATCTGATTTGGGGAAGAAAGACCTCAAACAAACCCTAACTTGCGGGTGTTTTTCCCCTTGATAAAAAAAAAAGATATTTTCTCTAATTAATTTTGTTAAATTTGAAAATTTTCTACCGCCATTATTGGTTTCCCGCCTTTTACCTTTTAAAGATTTTTTAAATACACAAGTACTATTTTCATATTAATAATTAACATAAAAAATTTAATTAAATATACAAAATTTAACTGTGAATAAAAATAGATAAAATATAAAAAATTAAAATATGAGTTTTGAAGCTAAAATAGATCATCATTACTATATACTAAAACGGAGGTTAAAATAATATATAGAGCGATCCCACATTGAATCCATCTTTCTTAAATACGTCTAATTGGTTGAAATTTAATTGAATTATTTTTAATTAATTATATTTATATATTAAACAAACAATCAATCAATATATTAGTTTTATTTTGAATAAGATATGTATAATTTTTTTAAATATTGTTCCCTATATCAATTTTTAATCATTATTTTTATAGATAAGATACTTATAGTTTTTAGAAATATCTTGAATATATCAATTTAATAAAAATTTAACAAATACAAATAAATAATACAATAATTCTATAAAATCCTCGAATTTAGACTAGTTAGATCCTAAAACCTAATTCTAAACCTTACACACTCTAAAACCTAATTCTAAACCTTAAAATTAACCTTACATTCTAAACCTTAAAACCTAAACCCAAACTGTAATCCCTAACTCTAACCCAAATACATCTCAAAATCCTAAACCATAATCCTTAAGCCTAATCCCTAACCCTAAATCCTAAACCCTATACCCTAAACCATAAACTTAACCCCTAACCTTAAACCCTAAATTTCAAACCTTAACCCAGAATTCTAAGCCCCAAAACTAAAATTCTACGTGTTCACCATAGCCATAGCATATATAATTATGACTATTTTGAAATAATTTATAGGTATATTCTTATTATTATAGTATATATATAGTAGATTTTTTCCCTTTCTTTTTCATCATGTTCTTTTTCTTAAAATCTTTCAAAAAATAGAAGCATCCAATTAAAAAACTATATGAAGAGATATTTTGGCATAAAAATTCTATAAGTCACAACTTCTTACATTATTAATTTGATTGACTTACAATGAACAAATTTAGTTTCTTATATCAAATTTTTCATTTTTTTAGTAAATTCGTTTTACGGTATTCATTATGAGTTTGGTAATAAATGACTAAAATTTTCTTCCTTATATTAATTACTATATCCTAATATATTATTAAAAATTCATCTTCAAATAAAATTTTAATTAAAATGTCATCAATTAAGATAATGTATATTAAATTGAATATCATATCAATTTATCTATCTACCTTAATCTATATCTATATTTAAAAGACACAAGGAATAAAGCCACCATGTTGTGCAACCTAGTATTTTTCTACGTATCATTCCCACGTTAAGCCACATATGATTTTGTATTTTGGCAATTTATATATGTTTTTTTAGGATAATATAAAAATAATATAAATTAATTTAGGAAAGATTCTATCTAAAATAATGGTTTTATAAATATTTTATATGATAATTTATTTAACTTAAAAATATTCTATCTAAGATCTTATCATGTGTCACCTAGGATTTATCATACATGTGTTTTTTAACAAATTATAAACTACATGCCACATAAGATCTTATCATGTGTCACCTAGTATTTTTCAATCATGTTATTCCCACGTTAAACATCTAGAATTTTTCCATATAGAATTTATATTTTTGACAATTTACATATTTTAAAAAGATTCTATTTAATGTAAAATATACTAAAGGAATGTTTAATATTAATTATAAATATTTTTTATAATAATTTATATATAATCTACCCTAATACATTATAATAAAGCAGAAACCATGTTAGTTGAAAAAATTTCGCCATGTGGCATTAATTAAATAAAATAATGACAAATCTTTTAATAATAAATATTATATAACTTGTATTGTTTTCTTTGTACATACAACTTTTTATATTATAATAACTTGATCTATATGTTGATATTTTTTATATTATTTTTTATACTTCTTAAAAAATTGGGGTGTAGCGGATTTATGGTATCTAGGGGTGGGCTAGGGTTTGCTGTAGCCCACCCCAATTTTTGAGATATATATATTTTATATTAAGTATTTGTATTTTTTATATTATTTTATTGAGTATTTTTATTTTTTATAATAATTTATATATAATCTACTCTAAGTATTTATATTTTTATATTATAATTAATTATTATTTTATTAAGTATTTGTATTTTTTATTTTATTTTAAGATGGGGCCAGACACGGATTTATGGTACATTATTTTAGAGTCTTTATATGATTACATTATTTTTATAATATTTATAAATTTTACCAATATAGATAATATTTAATCAAAATTTTAATTTTATATAATCTTATATGTGGAAACAATTATTAGTACTTAGACCTATCAATGAGATCAGGTCGGGCAGGTTCCGGTTCGATCATTCCAGGTTCGGTTTAAATCAGATTCTGTTTTATTATGGGTCACAGATCAATCTGGTCGGGTTGTAGCAGGTTTTCGGTCGAGTCGGGTTGACCAGCGAGTCTAAAATATCCTTTTTTATGATTATTAAAATCAAATTTTAATTAAATAATAATTAATTAGGATATATTATTTTCATTTATTTTAACAATAGAATATATTTGAATTTTCAAAATAAATTTTCAAAAATCTATAAATATACTAAATCCGTCAACCCAACGGTTTTCGGGTTCTATCGGGTTCGGGGTATTTTGGGTTTCGGGTTCAAATTTTCGGGTCTTGTATATTGAAAAATAGGTAAGATCTTTATGGTTTTAATATGGGGCAAGATCTCAACAAATAACGAAAATAATTGTTAAACATATTCAATTAAAATACGTGGCACGATCTTTATGCTTTTTTATAAATTACTTGATTTTATTGCTATATTATATACAAGTATTTGAAATTTCATATCAATATTATATTATTATATAATCTTTAGTAAAATCACCCCGTGAGTATCACGGGAATTCAACTAGTTAACTATTATTTTGGTATAAACTAAATTGTTGACCTATTGTTAGAAATATGTTTTTATAATAAAATATGTTAATTTTTTTTATATTTTCTCCATGAATAAAACTCTTTATTGTAAAGTGAAGCTAAATATGTTAAGTTTTTTAAAAATTATCAATTTAAATTTAGAAATAATTACTAAATTGCTAAATCATATCAACACTTATATAGTTATATGTGATATTGCTCAAAACTTCAGATTGAAAATGGAAATAAATACTAACTATACTCTTAGTATAAACTAATTTTTTTAAATATGTTTTTTTAATATAATATGTTTACTAAGTAGTTCTCATGCACATAGAGCCTTTACACCTATTTAATTAAGAAAAATAATACAATATAATATGAATGAAGACAGAATTTTTTAAAGATTTTTTTTTCTATATTCACATCAATAAGCCAAAAAGGAAATTAAGGAAAACATAAAAAAAAATTCATCAAAATTCAATTTAGGCAAGTAATTATCTAGATATTGAATTTTTTTTTATCAAAATTTAATTTAAGATAAATCTTTTACATGAATAAATAAAAAGATAAAATTAGAATAATTTTCGTAATTTTTAAATAAATTTCTAAATTAAAAATTGTTTTTCACATAAATAGATAGAAAAGAATTTAATTGAAAAAACTAAATTGATATAAATAAAAATTAAAATTTAAATGTAAGGTGGAACCACAATTGGTGGCTCAAAAAAATTTAGCTTTAATATATAGTGATTACCAAATTAGAAATTTTATGTGCTCGTTTTGATCATGAGGTCAAATTAACAATGAATAAGTAAAAGATCATAATTAACATGCATTCAGATATGTTTTGGTAAAAAAATCGGATAGTATATTTTAATTTTAATTTTCCTTATTTATTTATGGTTATTTACTTTATTTATAATTCTATAGTTTTTTATTCTTAGTAGAGAAAAAATTATTTTACTTGATTTATCTTCTCCAAATAAAAGATTTGGTCAAAGAATTGATTTGTTCATATCTAGTTCTTTCCTTATCCGAAAGATAAAAGAAATATTTAGCTAACAAATATAATTTCGATCATAAAAATATTTAAAGAATGAAAAAAATCCTAGGCTAAAAATTCTTCGTATCTTCTATCACCCATATTCCATCGTTGTGATCATGCTACACAATACCGCCTCTATTATTTCTCCGCCTCTATTATTTTCCACAATTCAATCAATGTGGGTTTCAATTTCATCAAGAATCCACTCAATTTCATCATATATAGTTGAATATTGCGGGTTGTAAATAATTGTCTGCCAAACATATAGTGATGAATTTATTGTATCCTCGTAGAATGTTTTTAGCAAAAAAAATAATAAATATTTCAAAATTCGTCGTTGTTGACCTTAAGCATACAAATAGCGATGAACCAATATATTTGTCGTTGAATGTGATGTTTAACAAGGAATATAAATTTCTCGCTAAATGTGAAGTCACATTTAAAGAGGAATTTAACAATTCCTCGCTAAAAGCCACATTTAGCGATGAAAATAAATTTCTCGCTAAAAGCATATAGCGACGAAGTTATTATGTCCTCGTTGAGTGTTTTCGGTGACGAAAATATTCCTCGATAAATGCTTCAACATTCGTCGTTATTGACCTTACATTTTATGAGGCCAAATTATGGGTACAAATAGCGATGAACCAACATATTTGTCGTAGAATGTGATGTTTAACAAGGAATATAAGTTTCTCGCTAAAAGTAAAGTCATATTTAATGAGAAATCATTAAATTCCTCGCCAAAAGCCACATTTAGCGAGGAAAATAAATTTCTCGCTAAAATAATGGTGGCAAAAAACCATTTCTGTTGTAGTGAAAATATATATAGGTACCCCCAAAACACGTAGAAATTAAAGTAATGATAAGTTGATCTTAGGTTTATTTTGATTGGAATATGAATATGTCCTAATTAAAGTTGCGTGCATGATTCTAGTTTGGAGTTCCACTCTTGACAGCTTGAAAGGTCAATCTACATGGTACTGGGTTAATTTGATGTGGTGTAACAGCACCACAATGACACATCTTGTCTAGTCCATTGATCAACAGAAACCCACATTATAAAACCAAACCCCCCCAAAAAGTCATACAAAACGCCAAATTGAACAGTACACACAACACATATAGACTTGAACTCAAGTCACAACTTGCTCCTACCACAGATATTTAATTCTTCGGCTCTGCCTTGTTTTCAACTTGACTTTTTGATTCATGTGGATAAAGACCACCACCTACAATACATAGCTTCCTTAAACCTCCTGAAATAAATAAACAAATATAACTATAACGTGCAACTTTATACTATAAATATACGAGGAGAAGCCAATTGCAAATTTACTATTCCATGTTGATGATAGAATATGACCCTCTCTCTATCTCACCTCAGCAAGGAAAGGCAAGCAATTAACGACTTTCCCAGCTAGCTGGCCTCGTGTCTTAATTAATTTCCAGTATCATATAGAATACTATACATTCATATACGTATACTAGACTAGCTTGTATATGAGAAAGAAATTATATATGTTTTGAAATTAAGGGTCGTTTCTTGTGAAAGTGATCGATGAGACTACATTATTTAATATCTATATATATGGAAATACCTAGACAATGAATAGCAGCATGCATGTGAGGAGAGTAGTTTGTATGATTGGAAAAATGGGATAAAAAGCAGGGAAATAATTTATAAGCTAGTAGGGAAGGGTAGAGAGAGTAGAAAGAATTCAATAATATGCAAATGGTTTTGAAGAAGAATAAGTGGGCCGCTGTTGTTTTTGCCATTGGGGGAGAAGACTGAAGACTGAAGAGTGCCCCCTCATCTTATTACCAATGCATTCAAGTGCCTTGTTTTAGCTTTTGGCTTCGGCAGTCAGGCAGTGGACTTGTACGGACTCCATATTTATTAGCAAGAATTTAATTTGTACACCCCCATCTCATAGGGGTCTAGAGTTGCAAAGGCCGAAGAGATGAATCAAGCTCACCAAATGAAACTTTTGTTAAAAATCCTCTCAGAGCCAGATAATATCTAGGTTTAAATCATTAATGAAAAATATCTTAAAAAAACCAGTCTCTTCAACTATACCAAAAAACCAAACACATCGTGACAATGGTCAAAGCTGATAAGCTTTTGTGATTCTTCTTGAAGGACTTACTCTGCCAAGTCGAGGATGGCCAAACCATCCACTTTTGGAAAGAAATTTGGACAGGTATAGACGTTCTAAAGCCAAAGACAAATATGGCTAATACCATCAACTGGAAGGAATGAGTTGTTAATTACCTTCATGAAGCTAACTCTTTGAATATCAAAAAATTACTCCATGTGTTAAACAATGGGGATGTTCAAGGTATCTCTCAAATTATTACACCCATTAATAAAATTCTAGACATCCTATATCGGCAACCAAGCAAAAACAAATAGTACTCTATGCATTCCACAATGCTTTGGATTTATAATAACAAAGCGAGCCCAGATTAATCTAGAATGAATCAGAAAACAAAACATACCACCAAAAAGAAAATGTTTCGTGTGGAAAGTTGCTAGATACGATCTCCCAACCAAAATCAAACTCATAACGAACAACATCCCCGTTATACAAGGATGTGTTTCCTATGATAATCCCAATGAAGATAACACATACAGGTTAATAAAATCCCTCTTGTGAAAATAACTCTAAACTCAATTAGCTCAAGGATTTCTTGGATAATTGGCCAAATGAACCCAAACAACAAAAACCCACACCAACTATTTGAGGGAATCCACTCTATGGCTACTTAAGCGGAAATTGAAATGCTCATCAGCATATGGTGGTGCATTTGGTACTTTAGGAATAAGAAAAAATTTGACAGCAACAACGGGCAAAACCCACATAATAGAGTAACATATTTGCGAGTTTATCTGCTCTCAGATTAATGATTGGAAAATCGCCAATGAACTTGGCGAACCTTCTCATGGTTTGGGTACCCCTAAAGGGAGGATAAAATGATCAAAGTCATTGTGGGAAAATCCTAAACACACCGACATTAAGAAGGGTCGACTTCGTTTTGGTTCATGGCTTTGTTTTGCCTTGGCTCCAATCTTTATCTTGTCATACCAACATATAGAATTTGTTGATTTTGAGCAACTGGATCTTCTTCAATGACTATGGAGGTTCTCCTGCATGGGTTGTCAATCCGTAGCGGTGAACCCCCTTTATCCCATCTCCTATTTGCTCATGATTGTTTATTATTTGCTAGAGTAATGATGCAGGAATGCTTGTTCTAACTGATTACTCACTTCATATGAAAGAGCTTCAGATCGGAAGTGTGACTTGCATAAGTAATAGATTTGCTTTAGGCAACACGTCAATTCCTAAAGATGAACTACGACCATGGACATCGGACTTGGTAGTGTGATTCAATACTCCTATGGTACCATTTTAGTAGTTTGAAATGTTTTGTTTTCTTCTTGTTTGGATCATCTTATATGCTTGTTAGTCAATTTAGATTCTCTATTGCACATTTGTATATACGATATATCATCTATTCCCAAATGTCTAATTGAATTGGTGGAATTGAATATATAATACCATCTAGGTTTTACTCTAAAAAATTAGATATTTTGGTTACATTTTGTACGAAATGACACGAATTATAAGTAACTAAGACATTAAACAAGGTAGATGGTAATTGAGAAATTAAAAAGGCGAACCCTTTCTTTACTTCGTTTGTGAAATTTCGTGTGCTATAGCAGGGAGTCGTGCATACGTAAGGCCGATATACAAACTTGATGGGGGTTCTATCCTAAAATCAATTGACAATAAAATGATTAATTCAAGGGCTTAATTATATTGTAAGCATGTTTAGCTCCAACATTCGAGTGTGGGAAAAATATTCTCAACACGTCCCACAAGTACGGCAGGCCTATCCCATCTAACACTTGGATAAACAGGTCTATCATCTTAATATCTGTATAGGTAGCTCAGAGAATGGATGGTGGTATGTCAATCTTCTTATAGCAAAACACAACCTAAATAACGGATGGGTGGCATGAACCACTAAACCCAAGCTCAAACAAGTTAGAAAATGAATCGAAGACCACACCGTGGAGTCTGATATTATAACGAGCGGGTAAATCTTCTGTCTTATATCCATGTCTTCTACTATACTCCGTATATGTTTATGTATGATGGTTGGTTGATAATTTTTATTCTTTTATTGAATATATAAAAATATTACTTGATCATTTTTAATTAACTAGGTTTCAACTAATTACGGTAAATAAGATGTGATAGGAGAGACGTGATATTAAATAGAGGATTTAGATCGGGATACAATATCCTTGTATCGGTGTATCCGAACAAAAACACAAAACAAAATCCAAAACATAGAAAAATGTTTTCTCCCAATTCAAGCTATCAAAATAAGATACTGTATCAGAAAGAAAGAGAAAACTATACAAGGAAGGAGTAGCGAGTGCATGGGACAATGATGAGCCACCGCGAAAGGAAGACACGTGTAAGGAGGCATCCAAGCGTCTGGTGCCACGTATCAGAAATCACAGCTGGCAGGTAGTGGCAGTTACAGTGACGACCAACAAGACGGCGGTAAGGAACTGCCCCCAGCCCAAACACCCAAATAAAGGAAAAACAAAAAAAGGAGGAAGATGCCAAACATAGTTTTAGGGGGGTGGCGGACCCCGCTTTCCCATGGTCCCCACGTGGCCCCTTCTCAGTATTTCGAGATGGCTGTTTTGTAATTGTAGTCCCCCCCACATCCAATTCCTCCCTGGCTGGCCGGTGGCCCCACCTTTCTTGCTCTCTCGGTGGGGTCGTCCACACCCAATTCCCTCCCTCCTCCTCTTCTTCCTCTTCCTTTTCCTTTTCCTTTTCCACAGGGCTAGTATAGTGGGCGTGGGATTTCTATAAATCTGCTCCCTCCTCCTCCCTTCTTCTTCACTCTCGCCTTCCTCCATCTTCTTTCTCTCTCTCTCTCTCCCTCGAAATTGGTAACGAAATCTTACCAAACACCCCCACCCCTCCAATTGAAACGGAGAGCTCTGTCTTTCTTTCCTCTGTTTCCTTTTCTAATTGGCTCCATCTTCTTTCTTAGAAAAGAAAAGAAAAATGACGGTCACTCACAAGAATGTCGCTGAGGCCGATTCCAAATCCAAGGCCGGCGGTACAGAGGCGGGCGCCGCCCAGAAGCCGCCCGTCGCTCCGGGGAGATTCTTTTCCGTCTCTGATAAGCAAATCCTCAAGGACCTTGACATGAACGGGTCCACCCGGATTAACTCATGGGTCGAGTCCATGAGGGCTTCTTCTCCTACGCATCTCAAATCCACTCCCTCAGCCCGGGATCAGAATATCGTATGCTCCTATTTCCTTTTCCTCCTTCAAATTAATTAGTCCAACCGTAAATTGTTGACTGAAAATAATTAATTAATTGATTGATTTGAACCGCAGTTACACCAGCCATCCGCTCTGGAAATGTTTGAGCAAATAATCGCAGCTTCAAAAGGGAAGCAGATCGTCATGTTTCTAGACTACGACGGCACCCTTTCTCCCATCGTCGACGATCCCGACCGAGCTTTCATGTCCAATGCAGTAAGTCAATGATCAAATTAGTATTCTTAACACATTAATTGGTCATCAAATTTTATCAATTGAGTGTTTAATTATATTTATTTTGTACAACAGATGAGGAACACTGTTCGCAAACTAGCTAGATACTTCCCGACCGCCATTGTTAGTGGAAGGTGCCGAGACAAGGTACTGCATTTTATATCAACTTTTCACAAGATGGATCCCTTTTTGAAAAATACCAAATCCAAACATATATACCGGTATCTTATATAATATTAAATTGCAACTTGCAATTATTAATTGACCTGTTGTTGATCGATCGATTACTTTTGTAGGTGTACAGCTTTGTTAGATTAGCAGAGCTGTTCTATGCTGGGAGCCATGGGATGGACATTAAAGGACCTTCCAAGGGCTCCAAGTACTTGAAGGGTAGCCAAGATGTTCTGTTTCAACCCGCTAGCGAGTTTCTTCCCATGATCGATGAGGTTTATGCTAAGCTATTGGACAAGACCAAATCGATTCTCGGTTCTAAGGTCGAGAACAACAAGTTTTGCGTCTCTGTGCACTTCCGATGTGTAGAGGAAAAGGTTCGTCTCGATCGATAATAATACTCAAATACTTTTGATATTTGATTGGTGGCATGGTTTAATCTTTGTTTCATGTTCGATTTAATTGTGCAGGAATGGTGTGAGTTGGCTCATCAAGTGAGGTCAGTGATGAAGGATTATCCTAAGCTTCGTCTGACACAAGGGAGGAAGGTAATTTAATTTAATCACTATAGTTATTCTCTCAAGTAGATAGTTTATTGTTGGATTGCAAAGCTCATTTGTTTTTAAGTATCTTTAGCTCCTAGTTGATGGAGCATAATCTTAGTGAGAATGACTTTTGATTAGTATATGGAAAAGTCGTTTAATCATTAATTTTTTTAATTGGGTATGCATGTAGGTGTTGGAGATCCGACCCACCATTAAGTGGGACAAGGGCAAGGCCCTTGAATTCCTTCTCGAGTCACTTGGTAAGTTTCTTCTTAGCAATTAATAAAGTAAATATCGATTAATTGAGTTTCATTACCTTCATTATTCCACTATATCCTATAAATCGATCACTATTCTGAAGTGATGTTTATTATATGTTTAGGAATGGACAATTGTAATGATGTATTGCCGGTTTACATTGGTGATGATCGGACCGATGAAGATGCATTCAAGGTATCCAAGGCTCACATGCATGCTTACTTTTTATTACATTTTTATTTATAAATATTTTTGTTTAATTACATTCCTAGGTATTGAGAGACAGGGGGCAAGGCTTTGCCCCCTGTCTCAAACGTGGGACCGTGATTAATTTTAATAAAAGGAGAAGTGTCTCAAACAAATGGTGTTATTAGTATAAATAACAGTAGTATTTTATGTCAACTTAATTAAACAACGAGTTAGTTAATTGGGTTCGTTTATTTGTATTGTTTGAGAATAGGTATTGAGAGACAGGGGGCAAGGCTTTGGCATACTTGTCTCTAAGATTCCCAAGGAGACCAACGCATCCTATTACTTACAAGAACCATCCGAGGTAAATAAATATATATAAACATATACATGTTATACTTGTAAATTTTATATTATCTATAAATAAAAACTAACTCGTCTTATAAAAAAAACTTGTTGTTGGGCTTGTGTAGGTGATGGGTTTCATGCAACGCTTGGTCAAATGGAAGAGATTCTCATTAAAAAATTTGAAGCAGTTTGGACTATAAGCTAGCCAAGTGTACATAACAACATTACAAGACCTTATGGGGGACGTACTGATAGTGATATATATATAATTAGTAGGACTGAACAAAAGAGCTCAGTATGTTATCAAGAACGTTTGTATTGTCAATGGTACTACTGAGCAATATGTATTAATTACTTGGGATGTAAAAATGAAGGGTTGTAGGACTGTAAAAAAAATGGCAAGGTAAAACAAAAATAGGCCTAGATCGGAAAGGAAGAAGAAGATGCAACCCCTAGAAAATTTTACCCTTTTTCCCATCCCTTGTTTTAGTTATAACATGTATATGTGTGGGCCTTGGCCTTGGGGGCCGGCCTTCGCAATTCCTACTTCAATTTTGTTGTAAGGTGTAACTTCGCACTATATATATAGCAAGAATATACTTACAACATCAATATTGTGCACATTTCTAGATCTGTCTCTTTCTTTACTAATGTCTAATTATTTGGAAACGCCGGCCCTTGCAACATAAGATCTACACATAATTATAATTATATGAGTTGAATATAAATTAAATCGACTCGACATACATATATAGTATAAGGTCTTTAAATTCTCTTAATCCTCTATGGAACCCTAGATGGAGAATTGAGTAAGATAAATGAATAACAATTCCCAAAGCCACCACGCCAACTTTCTCTCTGTTTCTGATTTCATACATAATTTGAAATTTAATTGCACACTTGAGCTACTTATTTCTCAAGTAAAAAATCATTATCTAAACTATGGTTGCGGAAGATGTATGAAAGTACTGGATCTTCAGTGTGGAGGGTCCATGGAATATTGCCCTATTGCACAAGCTGAGTCAAAAGATGCACATTTGCAATCATACATTGATGGTATGGGAATATAAGATTATTAGCTGCCACTGATGTGGCACATTAGATTAGTGAGCTTAGTCAGTTAGCGTAGTTAGTTGCTTTACCTTTCATATAAATAGCCTTACATTAGATTAGTGAGCTTAGTCGGTTAGCGTAGTTAGTTGTTTTACCTTTCATATAAATAGCCTTAGTTAGAAGGTAGACACAACTCTATATTTTCTCTGTTTTACGTTCATAATGAGAAAGTTTGTTTCTTTCATTCCCGCTTTCTCTTCTTATAATCTTGATTGATTTTGTCTAGATTTTCGTTGTTCTTAACTCTGATCATAAAATCGGAGTTCTTCACATGATATTAAAATCGGAGTTCTTCACATGATATTAGAGTTGTGAGGGAGGATTCTGTGGAGTTTGTAATCAATCAGAGTCATTGATTTTGTGATCGAGATTCTGAGGAAATTAGGTCAAATCTATTTCCACTACTAGAAAACGCGCGTATAACCAGAAAATTTAGGTGTGGTTAAGTTTGTGGGTAACTGCCATAACATCCTCCACAAATCTCAAATTTTCTGGCTGTTTACCCATGAAATTCACGGTTGGAGCTACATTTGGGGGAATATTGTCGCGAAATAAACACACAGCTAAGTTTGATTCTAATTTTGTGGCCATATAGCCATGAAAATATGGGTTGTAGCTATAGTTGTGGCCATATTGACGCCAATATATTACGAAGCTAAAATTGGTTCTAAATTTATGGAAAATTTGTCGCGAAATAACCATGAAGCTAAGTTCGATTCTAAGTTTGTTGCCATGTAGCCATGAAGATATGTGTTGTGGCTAAAGTTGAAGCTATATTGACGTGAATTTATGATGAAACTAAAATCGGTTCTAAATTTATGGGCAATTTGTCGCGAAATAATGATGCAGCTAAGTTCGATTCTAAGTTTGTGGTAATATAGCTATGAAAATAAGGGTTGTGGCTATACTTGGAGCTATATTTATGTAAATATATTACGAAGCTAAATTCGGTTCTAATTTGTGGGCTATTTGTCGCGAAATAATCATACATCTAAGTTCGATTCTAAGTTTGTGGCAATATAGCCATGAAAATATTGATTGTGGCTATACTTGCAGCTATATTTACGTGAATATATTACGAAGATAAAATCGGTTCTAAATTTATGGAAAATTTGTCACAAAATAATCATGCAGTTAAGTCTGATTCTATGTTTGTGGCCACATAGCCATGAAAACATGAGTTGTGGCTATACTTGGAGCTATATTGACGCGAATATATTACGAAGCTAAATTTGGTTCTAAATTTATGGAAAAGTTGTCACGAAAATAAGCATGCAGCTAAGTTGGATTCTATGTTTGTGGCCATAACTATGATAAAAAAAATCTATTAATTAAGTAAAAAAAGAAAAAAGCAATCTTCAAACCTATTATTCAAAAACCACATAAAGACCCCAAATTACACAGTAACTGCACAAGGACCTAATAGCTCGGATGCTCAATTTCTATCAGAAATCGTAAGACAATAAACAAGAAGAATTTTAAAAAACCCAACATAAAGCATATAGCATATCTAACTCCTCAAAGGATTGTCCCAAACTCAAACAATGCACATAAAAAATTTGCCAAAACTTGGCCTAAAAATGCACCTACAAAACTGCCCATATAAATGCATAAAATGTCCAACACAATTTTAACAAATGCAATGGCTTCAACACAATATGATTCCAACACAATCTCAATGTCTTCAACACAATCCTCTAATGTCACTACAACCAAGTAAAGGCATACAAACAAACTACAAGTCTAAAATCACTAAAACCAACACAATCCTCTAAATGTCTTCCTCTTCCTCTTCATCTTGTTTTCTACAACCTGCTTCCTCATCATTGTCACTAGACAGGTAAAGCTCCACATCTTCATCTTCCATGGTTTGGCAGTAAAAGATTTTGTTCAAAAGAGAACTCATATAGGGATCCTTGCCATTTTTCCTGAAAAACTTGTAAGCTTTGCACTACTACCATACAAGATATTTGCAAGTTAAAATGAAAACAGAACAACATGGCACACAAGACAAATTAAACCTGCTAAGAGTCTAAAAAATGACAAAAAAAAGCATGGAACACAAGTCAAAGTAAACCTTAAAGAATGAAAGCAAATGTCCTCTACTAAATTCTCTTGTATTACTTTTGGAAAAGTAAATCCTAGATGAGAAGTAAGGTAAAATTATGACCTTGAAAACAAACATCATTAATTAAATTCAATAGACTTGAAGTCATCAATGACTAGTTCAAGCTATAAATTTGTTTATAATACGTTCTAGCAGAATATTCATTACTCGACAATAAGATGTCACAGGCCCACAACTTCTCTAGCTCTACAAGTCAAGTCATGACTAAACACAAATACCAACCATAATCAATCAAGAAATAGGAATACAAGTAACTAGATGATATATTCACGTACCCTTAAAAAATGAAAGCATGGTATTATTTTGCTAAATATGACCTTGTATTACTTTTGCTAAATAAGATGAAAGTTTGTACCAAAAGGAGAAGTGTAAACTTGGTATTATTTTGGAGGGGGTAGAGTACAAGTTTATATTAAGTTAAAAGTTGAATTTGAACTTACTTTGTATTTCACCGCCCACCACTCGTCGTGACCAACAATTTTCCAAGTACTTGAATTCCACATGACACCCCCCTTCATTTGTCATAAAAGACTTCATATCTTCCAAATCCTATAATAGTGGTTATACCTTGATTGTGCGGTGATTCTCGTGGACAAACACCCAGTCTCAGCCTTGAATCGCTGGTGGACATCAACCCAATTAGGGGGGATCATCAAGGGGAGGACTAAGCTCTAAAACAATTTTGAAGTAGATAATCTCTTGGTCATGAGTCTAGTTCATTGGCATTGCAACAATCTGTGAAGAAAAGAAATGAAAAAATATCAATCGTGATTGACAAAAATATGTCGGAAAAAAATCATGACATCAACCAATATTAATGTCAATAATGTCAATGGAAAAATATTCATGAAATTGTCAATGGAAACCACCTTGATTGATCCTTATCCACTAAACTCACCAATAATGTCAATAATGGATACAAAGTGGCTATACACACAAATATCATGTTCAATAAAAATGCCAACAATTAACCAAAAAATGAAAATGCCAACACACAAATATCTAACAAAAGGGGCTACACTTTTTTTTGTATTATAGTCGGGACGGAAAATTTCATTGAAGAGTCATCAAATCATAGCGATCATCTACATAAACTCTACTTCTACAACATAAAACCATGAAAATCAAACAGAAATGGAACACAACGAATTTCATACACACTCTCCCTCTGTACAAAAAAAGAGTGTTTACACCGAAATTGATCAATCAAGGTGGTTTCCATTGATCAATCAAGGATCAATCAAGAGAGATGGAGAGGGAGAGGGAGATGGAGATCGGCGATGGATGGTGATGGAGAGGGAGGGGCTCGAGAGAGGGGCTCGAGAGAGGGAGAGGGATATGGAGAGGGAGAGGGAGATGGCGCTCGAGAGAGATGGAGAGGGAGAGGGAGAGGAAGATGGAGATCGGCGATGGATGGCGATGGAGATGGCGGTGGGGGAGGGGCTCGAGAGTCAAATCTGGGATATGGAATGGGTTGGCGAGAATGAGGGGCAAAGTCTCTAAAACCTTAAAATATGGGATGGGTTGGACCGGAAAGAAAACTAACCTCATTTAATTATACGGGCTGAATTGGATCTGGCCTTTTTAGTGAGCCCAAAATGTATTCGTGGCCATTTTTGTGGCTAATTTGAACTTGCATTTTCATTAAATGCTTCTCATACTCGCCTCATTTAATTCTCAACTACCATTGCCTATGATACATCAATATGCTCATTCTCACCACTTGTTTCTCTATATTCTCTCTAAACATTCTCCCTCTCCTTCACCCACCAATATTCTCTCACATAAAAAAACTCAAATCTTGAAGATAATACTCTACACATTTTGAAGATAAGATTAAGAGGTGTACATCTGATTTGGATCAGGTAAGTTAGTTGCAAAGAGGTTTTAGGGTTACAAAATTTAGATTTAGGGTATTAAGTATATATTTGCGGGTTTGCTTTTTTGTTGATGTTAACTTAAGTTTGTTTGGACAAATTTACAGAATTATCGATGGAGAATCATGATTGGATGTATGATAGATGGCTTCCTGGTGGTTGTGGTTACAATAACGAATTTGTTGATGGTGTTTAGAGATTTCTTGATTTTGCAAATCTCAAAAGCATTTCATGGTTGGGGATAAGATAAAATGTCCTTGTTTGAAATGTAAGAATGGGTGATTTGAGGATGTAGATAATGTCCGCATTCATCTATTCAAAAAAGACTTCGTTGACAGTTATTATTGGTGGACTGCACATGGAGAGTCACCATTTGCCAATGCGCCCCTTTTGGAGGAGTTGCCTTCCACCTCAAATCCTAATGATATGAATCTCTTTGGATTTGAGATGCATTTGTTTGATAATTTGAATTCCACCCAAAGAATGGTATTTGATGCAGCTGGTCCACGTATTGTTTCACCCCCGTGGTTTGACATAGGCACTTCTTATAATGAGCCAAGAATTAGTCCTTTGGAGGTGGGTGAAAACCATGACCTTGAAGAAGGAAGTTACTTAGAACAATCGGCAACGGTGTTTGGCCTGGGAAATGAGGATATGTGCGTCTTATCTGAGCGCTTTTCTGATGTATTGAGAGTAGTAGATTGGCCATTATATTTATTTTCTCACATGTCACAATTAGCTTTTGTCAGATCTTTTATGGAGTTGAAGACCAAAAACAACATTTCACAAGCTAGATATGGTGCACTACTTCAAAAAGTCGATGAGGTTTTTCCAAGGGACAACAACTTCCCAAAAATTTTCTATGAGCAGAAGAAGATGACTAGAGAGTTAGGATTGCCCCAGCAAAAGATACACTTATGTCCTCAAGGTTGTATGTTGTTTTGGAAGGATGATGTCGATGCAGTTGAGTGCAAATTTTGCCACAATCAAAGGTATCAATCTTGTTTGTCCCAAAAAGGAAAGTAAATACCCTATCAAGTGTTACGATATTTGCCATTGATCCCACGACTGCAACGATTGTACGCTATGGAAGAAACGGCTTCAAAGATGCGTTGGCATGCCGAGCACCAAGTAGATGAAGGATATATGAGTCACCAGTCTAATGTCGAGGCTTGGAAGCATTTTGATCAAACGTATCCGAATTTTGCCAAGGAGATTCGTAATATGAGATTATTCTTGTGTTCAGATGGATTCTCCCCCTTTGGTAAGTTTGGTAAGACATACTCGACATGGACGGTGATTACCACCCCTTACAACCTACCACCAGATATGTGCATGAAGGCTTCTTATTTCTTCTTAAGCACTATTGTTCCAAGCCCAAAAAATTCGAAGAAGTTAATAGATATTTGTATGCAACCGTTGATTGATAAGTTGTTATTATTGTGGAAAACGGGTGTGCCAACATTTGATGTCTCTACAGGAAAGCAATTTAGGATGCGTGCTGCACTTTTGTGGACATTGAATGACTTCTCAGCATATGGGATGTTATCTGGGTGGAGCACTGCTGATATTTATTCTTGTCCCCATTCCATGGAGAACGCAAAAGCCTTTCGATTACAAAATGGACGAAAGGCTTCATGGTTTGATTGTCATAGGTGCAGATTGGAACTAGATCACCCATTCAGGACCAACAGGAGAAACTTCTACAAAGGGTGAAAGGAGGACGATCCTCCTATTCCGTATTTGTCTAGTGAAGAGGTGTGGGAACATGTTCATGATTTGCCGACCGCCATGGAGAGTCCACTTCAATATCTTGATGGTTATGGTGAAACTCATAAGTTCACGAAGAAAAGTATATTTTGGTTGCTTCCTTATTGGAAGCATAATTTGCTCCGCCACAACCTTGATGTCATGCATATTAAGAATGTGATTAACACTGTGTTGGATGTTAAGGGTAAGACAAAGGACAAGTTGAGCTCAAGGAAAGACCTACGCTTATATTTCCATCGCCTAGAGCTTCAAGTGGAGGATAACCACAAGGGCCCTAAACCAAAAGCACTGTATGCATTAGATAGAAGGAAAAAGACAACGATGCTTACTTGGTTACAAGGGTTGAGATTTTCGGATGGTTATGCCTCTAATATTGGTCGATGCGTGCAATTGGAGGAGGGTAGACTACAAGGAATGAAGAGTCATGATTTCCATGTGTTCATGCAAAGACTTCTACCAACTACTTTCAAAGAGCTTCTTTCTGTGGGTGTATGGGGGCCATTGACAGAGCTAAGCTTGTTTTTCCAATCATTATGTTCATCTACACTTGAGAAACAAATAATTGAGGATCTGGAACGGTCTGCACCTCTTTTATTATGCCAATTGGAAAGGATATTTCCACCATCGTTCTTTGATTGCATGGAGCATCTCATTGTTCATTTACCATACGAGGCAAAGTTAGGGTGTCCGGTACAGAACAGATGGATGTATCCAGTTGAAAGATTATTATTCACGTTGAAAGGGAACATGATGAACCCGCAAAAGGTGAAGGCGTTCATAGTGGAATCATATTTGTTTGAGGAGATGATAAGTTTGGCTCAACATTATCCTCAACATCAAGACTCCAATAAAAGAAAGAAAACCACCGCGCATGAGGTGAGTGTGCATCCTCAAATTTCAATTTTCAACCATCCAGGTCGTGCAAGTGGAAAACGCAAGGCCATTTGAATGTCCGATGAGTCAGACTTTTATGCAACACATACGTATATCCTACTTAAATGTAGAGAGTTCGACTCCTACGTCGAGTAAGTCAATTGAACTTATATATATATATATGTTATTTTAGACATGTATAAATACTTGAGTGAAATTTTGAAGTACTAGTCTATGTTGTTCTTTCCATGTGCAGGGAATTTCAACACACTATAGGACAAGGAGATCCGCTCGAACTTGCCAACTATTTTTGTACATGGTTTTATGAAATTGTAAGTACTATTGCATATTGTGTCAACAATACAAAATTCTAACATCACATGTGTATAAGGTCAATATATATGTGTGTCCATGTTTTGTAGGTTTTGGTTGCAAACGCCCTACACCGCCACTTGAGGATCATGATTTGATAAATAGTTTAGCTTGGGGGCCATCCCGAAAGGTGTTGTCATGGCCATCATATTGCATCAATGGCTATAAATTTGAAACGTTGCAACGTGGAGAAGGAAAGTTAACCATGAATAGTGGTGTGTGTGTGTGTGTGTGTGTGCAAGCTTCTAATGGTGATACACAATCAGATTTCTTTGGGTTGATAGAATAGATTTTGGAGTTTGAGTTCACTGGGATGCCGTGTAAGAAGATTTTCATGTTTAAGTCTTTGTGGTTTGACCCTAGCCCTAATGGGACAAAAGTCCATCCAGATTACCATTTCCAAGAGGTTAATGTGAATAGACGTTATAACAACCATGATCCTTTCGTCTTTCCTCAACAATGCATCCAAGCTTACTATCTTGAGAATCTTGGTGCACCCCGAAGTCGTGCAGATTAGAGATATGTGTGTAAGACAAAGCCAAGAGCCAATGTTGAGCAACGATGGGTAAAGAGCAATGTTGAACAACCAATGTTTGGACCATTACAACCGGATGACTTTGAGATTGATGGCTTCATAGGGTCGACAATTTAATCTTTACCTACATATCATAATGATCCATTTTCTTTGCATGAGGAAGCATACGATGTCGAAAGTGGCGATGATAGCTTCGATATTGCAAACGACAACGAAGAAGATGATTTCCCATCGGATTCAAGTTCTGAAAAATATGATTGGTAAATTCTTTTTTCTCCTCATTCTATCATCATATAATTAGTTGTTACTTTTACCATCTAGATTTTTGGTTTAGGAGGGGAATATTGAGTTAGGAGGGAAGAATTGATGTAGGATGGAGTTATTCATTTAGGATGGAAATTTTTGTTTGAGAGTGAATTTTCAATTTTGAGTTTTGAATGGGAGGGAAATTCCAAAATTTTGGGCTTGGAAGCATTTTTGGGCTCGAATCTAGGCCCAGTAGTGGAAGTGAGGACTGAGGGTTGTTAGGGTTTCAGATTGAGAGAGTTCACTCTCACACCACACGCGTTCTTTCAGATTGAGAGGTTCTTTCAGATTGTTAGGCTTTCGTTGGAAGTCGCGGCGCCCTCTCCCGATGATTCGGGTTGATCTCCCCGGTAAGGCTCTCGCTGCTTTCCTTTCTTGATGGTGTTCTTTCATGGCTCTATATAATCAAGATTTTGTTCTTTCATGGCAAGCTCTTTGGTGTTCTTTGGAGTTCGATTCTGGAACAAGACAACCATTGATTTGGTATGTCTCTCTCCCTCTCTCCCTTGCTCTTGCTCAATCCTCTCAGTTTCCTTTCAAATGATGTTCTTTCATGGCTCTATCTAATCAAGATGGTGTTCTTTCATGGAAAGCTTTTGGTGTTCTTTGGAGTTCGATTTTGGAACAAGGATTTCGTCATAGATTTGGTATGTGTCTCTCCCTCACTATCGCTCAATCCTCTCACTTTATGGGTCCATACTTCTTTTTTTGTTGGTTAATTGATCTCTAATCCCTCTCTCCCTTGTTCTTTGGTGTTCATGGCAACCTTTTTTTCTGGGGTTTCGGGTTATTCATTCAATAAAAGGTGCAAATCCCTAATCTCTCCCTCTTTCTTTTATCATTTTCATTTCGTGGATCAATTGCATGCTCAATTGTTCAACTTGAATTCTATTGACGTTTCCTTCTATTTCTCTCATTCAGTTCATCATGCGACACCTTCAAAGCACAACTCGTGGACATGCTAGGGTCACTAGCTGCAACTTTGCGCGTGGTCCACCTCTTTCTTATCCATCTGAGGGTGCTTTAAGCCCTAGAAGACCTCCTATGAAACGATCCCTCCAACTTCCTGTTCGTAGTAGCCCAAGGTTTAAAAAATCAACACCACCTGCAACCCCTCCACCATGAGTTGTTGCACGTTCAAAGGCTCCTTCCAAAGCTTCCCTACCAGCTCCACCACAAAGAGTTCTCCCTACTTCAAGAACATCTAGCCCTAACCTTACTCCTACCCCTCCTGTCCGACGAGCACTCAACTCTTCAAAGGCTCCTTTAAATGCTCGTTTAAGACCACGAACAAAGCAAGTTGTTGCACCAGCCCTACTACCAGCTGAGGAAGAAAGTTATGACCAACATAGTGAGGATGAGTTCAATGTGGATAATGAGCCTGGGGTTGATTTGGAAGGAGATGCAGAAGTTGAGGAGGAAGAAGAAGTTTACAAAGAAGGTGAGGACCAAGATGATAAAGTCATTGAGGAAGACGGTGAGGATGACGGTGAGGAAGAACAAGTTGTGGAAAAGGGTGAGGAAGAAGAGGAGAAAAGTGAAGGAGAGCAACATGTAGGTGATAAAGAACAAGGAGGTACAGAAGAAGGAGATGAAGATCAAGAAGAGGAAGAAGGTACACAACATAAGCTTATATGGATCGTTGAGGAAGGTAGTCGGTCAGTGCTAAAACTTTTTTCTATTAATCCTAACTTTCATTTTATAGATTACCAATAATTGTATCCAATTCTTTGTAGGGACTATGAACCAAAGAAGTTAGCGTTTGCAAAGGCTAAGGAAATCGTCCATGGCCATTATAAAGGTCCTTGGACCAGAATATCTAGAGTGCCAAAACATGTACAGACCATGTGGTTTCAAGAGTTTCAGGTTCTTTTCTACTTCTTAAAATGCAAAATCGCTTACCCGTTGTTGTCTTGGTTGTTGGCTTCATAATGGCTTCATAAATTGGCTGATTTGAAAAGAATGGAGTTTATTTGATGTGTGATTTGAACATGATGGAGTTAATTTGCTCAAAATGAGTTTAAATTGGGTGATCTGTTGATCTGATTAGTTGTGTGATATGTATTATAGTCTATTAAGGAAATAATGATTGAGATCTTCTTGCTAATCTTTTTTTGACGTAAGAACTTAATTAGGTTGCTATAAAAAAGAGACTAATCAGGAAAGCAATTGAAATTAGTGCTATAACAATGCTCACATGAGCCTAGTCATCAATCAATTAGGTTTATTAGTAGGTTGCATCTTATATGTCAAGTATCTATTTATGAGAGTCATTTCGAGCTATGATTTTCATGTAACAACAACTAGGTTAGGTCACATGAACCTTGTTGCCGGTCAATTGGTTAAAATGATTTGACATGTGCAAACTAATAATGTGCAAACTAATCACTCTATTACTGAAATTCTGCCTTTCTTTCTCTTTAAAAATGAAAGAACAATAAGTTTTAGTTTAAATCAGCCTATTGATGTAACATGCCTTCTATTTCTTTAAATTAATGAACTTAAGGCCGTCTTATTTCTTGTTTCTCAATGTAGAGGTATTTCTGTTGGAGGGAGACGGGTGAGTTGATGATGGATGCCTTTCTACACCAAATTGGAAGGCACCTTAGCAATGTCTTCAAGAATGCGCGTGCTAGAAATGTACAACCAACCTGGTTAGCGAGCAGGCACTGGACAAGGATGAAGACCATGTGGAGAACTGGTCCCAACATGGTGCGCCAAGCTCAGGTGAATAAGGAGAATAGGGGATCAAAGAAATCACTCGAGTATGGAACATACCGAGGGGGTACTTGGAAGCTCACAAAGTGGATTGAAACGATGGTAATTGCAATCAGATTTCACATATTACTTATGATTGTTTTGGTGTTATTGAACTCAAATTTACTCTCTATTTTTCAAGAGTGGTGAGTCTGGTACCATGCCTATGATTTCTGAGGTTGTAAAGAAGTTGTGGTCAACCAAAGATGGACAAGGCCTTTGTGAACGACCAACCACTATCATTGTAAGTATTAGGCTAAATATTACTTCTCATTTACAAATCTGATTGGGTTGTAATTTATTGTGAAAATTTGGCTTTTATGGTTGCCTTTTATGATGGGATTTACTGTTGACTTACTTTTCTAGTCCTCTCTAGTTGAGCCTTTATGGTTGCCTTTAATGATGGGTTGTTGAATTTTACTCTCTGTTTGACTGAGAATTTTATGCTAAGATTTTGATGCTATTATGAAATTGTTGGGTTGTTTGGATTATGGAAGAAGTCATGTTTAGTATATTTTGAAGCTAATGCTCCCTTAGTTAGCAAGTAATGATTGAATGAAGCTTAGAAGATGTGTAAATGAGAAGCAAGTCATGTTTATTATTATTTTCCATGTGTAATGCTCCATTATTTAGCAAGTCATGTTTATTATTATTTTCCATGTGTAATGCTCCATTATTTAGCAAGTCATGTTTATGAATGCAATTTTTTATAAGTTATGTGCTTTGTGCTCACGCTATATGTGATGCGTCTTGTGTCAAAGATAGAGATGTTTGTGAATCCAATCTGACGTTATCTTGTGTCAAAGATAGATGTTTGTGAATCTTTTAACCATAGCGAATTTTGTGAATGACATCTGTTTGTGAATGCAATGTGCTCTATCTTGCATACTTGTTTATTTTACATTTGTTTTTACATCTTATTCTTAATGGCATATATTGCTTTCATATCTTCATTGTAATGCATTTTCATTCTATTCAAGGATGATTTTGAACGGTTGGTTGATGAGGAACAAGTGAACAATGCATCGGGTCAACCATTGTGAAACACAAAGATGATAGAGTTGTGGATCAAAGCTGCTAAGGGGCATAAAGATCGGAAGATATTTGCATTTGTTGAGTATGGGATAGCCCTCCTTCGCAACGGCATGGTTGATGCATGCTTTTCTTCTCCTTCCTCCAACCTTGTCCACCCACAACCATCTACCGAGCCTCTCAAGGAAGAGATGAAGGATATGCGGGACCAGATGAAGGCTCTTCAAGCTCAGAATCAAGAAATTCAAAGCCAAAGGCATGCTTGAAAAGTTGATGGAACACATTGCTAGCAATTAGCTCTCTCTCTCTCTCTCTCTCTCTCTCTCTCTCCATGGTAATTTAAGGTCTTTTGGGAAACTTGTTGACAGTTGGTGATGCCATTTTCTCTCTTTATGGATTTGATGTAAGGTTGTTGGATTGTTGGATTGCTCTTTGTTTTTTTTTCAGCACACTTTGGTACTTAACAACAGTTAGTATCTAGCTAAAATGGTCTTGGTTTAGCTAGAACAATTGTGGAGGTTTTGCTTGGAACAATTGTGGATTTGGCCATTTGCCACATGATTTGATGATCAAACCATTTTTGTATGATGTGATGCATATGGTATATATAGTTAATATTGCATTCAATTGCATGGTTTAGGTTAATATTGACACAAAATGCTTTTGAGGCTAATTTTGTGACAAGAAGGCCACAACTTTGGCAATTAAATCCACTCAATCAATTCGTACCCAATTTTCATCCTAAATGGCCAAGACATTGGCCATTAAATGTATTCTGCCAATTCGTAGCCAAAGTACATGTTAAACGCTACAACTTTACCCACCAAATGTATTCGCGACAAACTTTGATACTAAATGGCCACGACATGTGGATGATGAACACTACAAAATTTAGCCAGAGAAATACGTCGATGCTACGTTTCTTGTAAAATAGACTCAAACTTAGCCATGAAGTGTCTCTGGCTATACATTGTATTTAGCAGAGCATGATATTCGTACCCAATATTGTGGTTACATAGGCACGAATCTAAGGTTTGTGGCCAATTTTCACGGTATGCTATACCTAGACCGTTTTAACCACAAACTTTTCGTCCTGGAAAAACTGGTGGCTATCTTTGTGGCGAAGCATTATTCCTGGCTAACTTTGTGGCTTATCGCGTGCCAAAGCTCCTGGCTATAGATGCGTTTTCCAGCAGTGTTCTTGAAGAAAGTGAGATAGGAAGGTCGGAGATGGAAGAAGATAGGAATTTGGTGACAAGAGAGAATGATCGTGAATTTCGCAAGTTAAGAAGAGATGCTAGAGGATTTCAAAGGCAGAACGATCATAATATGGATCTCGAAGTCCACGATCACGATCAAAGAGAAGATACCATAACCCTTCGATGTAACACCCCTATATTTTATAACACTGGGTGGTACCTTCATTATGGGTTCGATAACGAGGCAGCGAAAACGAGGGGTGTTACATTATGCGAGAGACGAGAGACGATCATAATATGGATCTCGAAGGCAGAACGATCGTGATGCTAATCATGAGATTCATGAGATTCATTATGCGAGAACGATCATAATATGATCGTGGACTTTGAAGTCCATATTATGATCTTGGACTTTGAAGGTACCACCTAGTGTTATAAAATATAGGGGTGTTACATCGAAGGGTTATGGTATCTTCTCTTGAACGATCATAATACGATCATAATATGGATCTCGAAGGCAGCGAAAACGATCGTGATGCTAATCATGAGATTCATTATGCGAGAGACGAAATTGGAGGTTTCGGAGACAAGATGAATTCGGAGCTTTTCATACAGAAGGAAATGACGAATTCTGCCGAGAATATAAAAGATATGGAAATCGAGCGGTGAATGACGAAGTTAATAATAATTCTGATCAGCTCTTTCTCTTGTACTTTGATAATCCTAGAATGCAATTAGTCTTAGTGCCTTTTAATGCTTCAAACTTCACCAATAGGAGTCGTAGTGTAAAATCAGCTCTTGGATCAAAGATGAAACTAGGATTTATAAACGGATTAATTCCTAAACCTGAAATTGATTCTAAAGAGTTTGAAAGATGGGAGAGATGTGCCTTCATGGTGATGTTCGCATTTCTAGTATAGTTTTTAGTAGGTTTTCTTTGTTTATTAGGTTTAGTTTTGTTAAGTTTAGGTTTAGTTTTGAGTGTTTTTAGATAGTTTTGCATATTTCTATGAAAAGAGTGGAAGCTATGCTATTTTGTGTTTTTTGTAGGTTTTAGCAAGGAAAAGTGCTATATGGAGCTGAATTTGGAGCGTTACAGTGAAGGACAGAGGAATACAAGATTGAAGAAGTAAGAGTTCAAGATTTACGAGAGGAAGTGTGGAAGAAAACCAAGCCCAGGCTCGTTAACGAGGCTGTGAGGGCTCGTTAACGAGGCCATGAGAGAGAAGATTCGAAGGTTGACTTTATGACTCACCGATCCTGAGCGGGAATTTATTTCCGCGTTGGTTGAGTATCTTTTTAGAATCTTTTAGGGTTATTAGAATATGTATTTTAGGTCTTATTATCTTCTTAGATTTTATTTCTATCTTTTAGAGTTTTATTTCTATCTTTAAAGGAAACTTTATATCTTTTTGCCTTTTTAGTTTTTAGCTTTTTAGTATAAATACCCTTCTATCTAGCATAGAATGAGGGAGTCGAATTAGAGAGAGAAGAAGAAGATGAAGAACCGAGGAGGCGAGTCGATCGAAGTCGAGTTCGAAGGTAGGTGGACGAAAGTTACCGAGTTCATTGATTGAGGTTTTGGTTCGCTGTTTTGTTCTTTTTTCGATTTTCTTCTTAACTTCTGTAAGACATATTTTTTCTATTTAATTTAGTAGTGATTGGTTTTCAATGTTTTCTTATATTGAGTTTATTTGTTTAGTAGTATGATTTGTGAGTAGTCTTCTTTTCTAGGATCGGGGTTAAGCCCGACATAGTTGAGCATGTTTGATAAGTAAGATTGTGTGTTGAATGTCTTTTATCTTTTATTGAGATTGTTTGTTGAGCTTATACCGAAACGAAAGTTGAGGTAATTTGATTTTTTAACTTGATTGAAAGAGAAAGTTAGTAACTTGAAGGTTGATATTGTTTGAATACGAAAGTTTCAAGCTTTAGATCCAAAACAAGCAATTAAGTGAATTAGGATGCGAAAGTGGGTTAATTTACTTGATAGTCAACGAAAGTTGATGACTTTATCTGTTTAAAGGCACGATCTTATCTTCTTACGAGTTTATATGCTTGGCTATGTTGTGGTGTCCCTAGTCCTAGATCTTTGTTTTATCTGAATTATTTTAAGTGAATTTTCGTTGATGAGTTACATGCCTCGGTACCGAATTTATTTAGGTCATTATTTGAGTATTTTTGTTTACGGTGGTTCGTTAATGACCCTGACGACGTCGTTAACGAGGCTGCTTGTGAGTGTTCTTGTTTGTTTCTGTTTAATAGATTGATAAACGAACAATCTTGCTTCCTGTGGAACGATCCTGACTTCGCTGTACTCAGCGGGGTTTTGACTATAAATTTATTTGTTGTCAAATTAAAACCTTCTCAACAAATTGGCGCCGTTGCCGGAGAAGCAACGAGTTTGTTAGTTTATCTTTGGGTTCGGGAATAGCCCGACCCTTTTTTGTTTTTAATTTTTGTTTTCTTTGTCTGTTTTTCTCAGTGTATGCCGGTAGGACGACGAAGGCTTCAGTTTGATAACACTGGTTATTACTCAGAACCCGAACGTTCCCTGCACCGTCGACTCCGAGAAAACCGAGCCATGGCCACGGCAGAAGAGATGGCTCAACAGTTGGAAATCCTCCGGACTTAGATGGAGGCACTTAAAGCCGAGAAGGACGGCGCAGACGCCGAAGCTGAGCGTCAACGAGCTGACAAGGCTCGTTTACAGGAAGAGCTTGATTCCTATCCGAGGAATGCCAAACAATACATGCATCGGGAACTAAGGGTGCCAGAATCTCCTATTGTGCTTCCGGAGATAGAGAAACCTTTTGAGATCAAATCTCAATTTATATCCTTAATAAAACGGGCTCAGTTTGAAGGGAAACCAACTGAGTGCCCTATGGAGCATAATAGAAACTTTCTTGATTTATGTGACACCATAGCTGCTGATGGTGTCTCACTAGAATATGTTCTGTTAAAAGCTTTTAGATGGTCTCTTACTGGAAAGGCCCTGAGCTGGTTGGAGAGCCTGCCTTCTAAATCTATCAGGAATTGGAAAACTTTGTACGATCAATTTCTTACAAAGTTCTTCCCTCCTGCTAAGACTACGGAGTTAAGGAAACGAATCACCTCCTATCACCAACTGCCTAATGAAACATTCGTTGAAACTTGGGAAAGATTTAAGGAGATGCTGAGGCAATGCCGCACTCATGGGCAACCTTTATATGTTTTACAAGAGATCTTTTTCCAGGGCATTAATGCAGAGACCAAGAACCGCATCAACACGCATACTGCGTGCGGTTTTATAGAGATGGAACCTACTGTTGCGTGGGAATTGCTGGATAAGCTGGCTAATTACGATGCTATGTACGGAACCCAGCAAGCTCCACAAACTCAAAAAACGTCTCTACATACCTAACCGAGAAGAAGTTGACCCAGATGTTAAAAATCAATTCTTACAAGACGAGGTCAACCGTCTGAAGAAACAGGTAAGTTTTCTGAAATCCTCTCAAACATGTCAAGAATGTGGTTCTTCTGCACATAGTACTTCTGCTTGCACTATCATCGAGCAAGTTAGAGCCGCTGAGACAATAGCTAAGATGAATTATATGAGAGGACCATACAGGAACCAGCCTAGTTATCATGACAGGTCGAACAACTATCAATCATGGGGCAATCAAAATACAAGTCCAAACTATGCAGTGCCTCCACTAGATAGACGACCTGCACCATATCGACCTCCAGGCCATCAAGAGACGCCATCATGGGTTCAAGGATTACAAGAAAGCATTAACGGAGTGACAAAGTTGATGAAGTTCAAGCCAAACTGAACCGACAAGATAAAAGATGGGGAGAGTTCGATATTTGGAAAAAGAGTGTTGATTCCCAACTAGGGGACCTAGCTGCACGGATTCCAAGACCATAAGGGCAACTCCTGGGCCGCCCCGAGGAGAACCCTAGAAGCCAAATAGCAGCGGTACACCTCAGAAGCGGGAAGACATTGCCGGAGAGAGTTCAAGCGAAGGACAAGAAGGAAGAGGACGTCACAAAACGACTCGTTAACGAGCCAACGAGGGCAAATAACGAGCCCACAAACAAGGATGACGAGGCTCCGAGGATTCCTAACGATCCTACCCTAGGTAAGTTCTCTAAACTTAGCCTTCCTCTCAACCCCAAGGTAGTTAACGACCCCACCAGGGTCGGTAACGACCCGTCGAGGACAATAAACGACCCTAGTGTCGATCCGGTACTCTCACCTCTCGAGCCTAACTTAGTTCCGAGAATGGTTAAATCTCTTCCATTTCCAACTAAGAAATCTATGGACTCTACTGAGAGTAAGTTCAAGTGTTTCGTTAAGATTCTTCAGGGCATAAATATTTCCATCCCATTCGCTAAGGCCCTAAGCGAAATGCCGGCTTACACAAAGTTTTTGAAAGATATTCTTAGCAGGAAAAGATCCATTACAGAGCTACAAGATCAAGTCAGATCAATAGCTCTACCGGAAAAGCTAGGAGACCCAAGAAGATTTGCAATAACGATCGGCATAGGCAACCACAAGTTCAAGGCTTTATGTGATCTGGGTGCCAGTGCTAGTTTAGTTCCTCTCTCAATCTGGTCTAAAGAAAATATGGGACCACTAGAACCGGTAGACATGAATCTGTACATGGCAGATGGGTCATGTGTCAAGGCCACAGGAGTGGTGGACGACTATCCTATCCAAATAGGGAAATTCTTTATACCGAATGATTTTATCGTCCTCGATATGCCTGAAGACCCTCATGTTCCCATAATTCTCGGTCGACCATTTTTAGCCACAGCAGGTGTAAGAGTTGATGTGCGGAAAGGACTCCTCACTTTTGATATCGGAGAGGAACGGGTAGAATTCAACTTGGATAAATAAGCCAACGACCTAGTTGGAGTCGCACAAATCGAGTTGACTCAACCAGATTTCGACACAACCGTCACTACCGAGTCTCATTGGCCGATCACCGAGTCCCACGTGCAAGAGTACAACCAAGGTAAGTACTATAATTATGAATCAGCTAAAGAGGAGCATGATTGTTCCTTATCTTTTGTTCCTACACCACGCCCTATTATATGCACTACAGAAGAATCCAAACCACCTTGGTTTTCGGATTTCACTAACCATCATGTAGGATTACCGGACATACTAATAGAAGAAAAAGGTCCCAATTTAGCAACTCAAGCACATAAAAACTGTAAAGCTAAACATGGGGTACCTCAAGACCCTAACATGGCTACACAAGAGCCACCATGAGCCAAAGAAGTTCGTCGGGCTAACGACGTTAAAAATAGCGCTTACGGGAGGCAACCCGCTTTTAGAATAGATTTAGTTTCTTCTTTTTCGTTTTCTTTTTAGATTATTTTTTCTTAGCTTTCTTTTGTTTTCTTTTTAAGTTTTAGTTAGGATAGAAATTAGAATTTTTGAGCTAACAAGATTTCAGGAGAAGGGATCGAAAATCACTCCAAGAGGCTACGGCATCTCGTTAACGACCCACCTAGGGTCGTTAACGACCCGGTTCGACGACCCGACTCCTCAAAAACGGGCATGTAAGTTTTTTTTAACCTAATCTATCTTTTACTACCCTAGCCGCCACCCTCTACCCCTTCATATCCCTTCCCTCTCCTATAAAAACCCTTTTACCCCTTCCAAAAATCTACCATCACACTCTCCCAATTCCAAACTTCTCAAAAACCCAACCAAAGAGCTCGAAATCCCCCTCCCACCGTTCGGAATCTCGCCCCAACCACCACCGAGAAACCGTCGTTACCGAGGCCCGAAAACCCTACCCTCCACCGACGAGGATCCAAGCTTCGATAACCCTCACCGAGCTCGTCACCCACCCAATTTCCGATCCCTTGTTCTTCAAATTTTTCGGTTTTCCGGTATGATTTCTAAACCCTAACTCGAAATTGCATGATTTATGGTTTTTAGGGTAGAAATTTCATGTCTAGAATTGAGTTCATATAGAGGATCGATGTTCATGATTGGATTTTTCCCTTGAAAGTTTGATTTTGCTTCATAATTCTAGATCTAGAGAAGGATATTCATGTTAGATGTTCCATTATGATTGATTGTGAAAAAGCATGAATTTTTCTTGTTCTAGTCTCAAGTTTTAGACTTTGCATGTCAAAATTTCGGGTAAAATTTAGCATAATCCGGGATGGGTAACCGAGCAAGTATGGGATGCTTATATCCGATAGTGGGATTTGTGGAGAAATATAGAATATTGCATGCTTGATTTATGCTTTAATTTTAAGGTAGATTAAAATCGGAAATTCTGCGATTTGGGTCTCGGCAGCTCGTTAACGACCCTGCAATGCTTCAAAAATCAATACCAGTCCAGAATCATAAACGACCCAATTGGGTAGTTAACGAATAATTCTGAGGTTATTTCAAGACCAAGTAGGGGGTCTCTTGCCTACCTATTTTGAGTGGATCTTATCTTGGAAAATTCTTGATTATTTTGTAGGATCTCATGACAAGTTCAAGCAGACCCGCTACTCGAGCTCAGAAGAAGAAGAGGAACCAGAGGTCACCATCTCCTCCTCGCATGGAAAACGTGATTTTAGGTACTCAAGGCCAAGTGCATCGATACCGTACCATATTAGAGAAGCACCACTACAGCAGTTGGTTCTCAAAGTCCAGCGCCATAAACCAAGGGATCTACACAGACGTCAAAGAGGCTTTTGTTATTCTTGGTGCCGCTCATCTCCTGAAGCAGGAGAATTTACCACACTATCCGGCCCTCACATCCGAGTTTTTGGCCACCTTAGAGACTAGCTTCGCATCGAAGAATTCGGCGGGACGAATCCGGTTTCGGCTCGGCAATGTGAGCCGTGAGTACACCATGGCAGAGTTCAACGCAATTTTAGAGCTCCCAAACCCGTCTAGAGATTACAGCTTGAAAGACTACAAAGTGACTCGCACTTGGAGCTACATCACCGGAGAGGTTCCAATCCACCACAGCGGCATTATCCGGGGCAACCATCATCAACCCCATCTTCAGGATTATTCTCCGAGTCCTAGCCGCTACGTTTTGGCCGAAGAGAGAGTTGAACAGGCCAACGAGGACGGAAGTTGCTTGTCTCCGCACCATCCTTTTCGAGCAACCCGACCCCTTGAATTTGGGGTATGAGTGGCTCTACTATATCGAGAAATCAACTAAGTCCAAGGAGGTTTGGTGTGGCAATTTGGTTAGCCTCTTGGCTAAAAACCTTGGTGTATATCTTACTCGTTACACACCGGCTCACGCCCATCTCCTCAACAAGAACTATTGGTATAGCTCCGGTGTCTTCATTCAAGCCGTGGGAGGATTCAAGATCGCATCGTTACACCGACCCTCGACAAGTTTGAGATTCTCTACGTACCAAATTGGTACGAGGCGTCGACGGGACATGCTTACCCATTGGAACCCAAGCCGGAGGATGAGCTATGACTTCAGCCTTGCGAGACAAGATTTGAGCGAGAGGATGAAGCAATGGATGAAGATGAAGATGAGGAGACCGAGGTAGTTGGCAACGACACGGAAGAAGTCGACACCGAGGGTGGAACTGAGGAGCTTAACTTTGAGGATGACAACATCGACACGGAAGTATTGGGCAACAACGTCCTCGTTGACGAGCCCACCAGGCTCGTTAACGATCATTTCCAGCCCCCTTCCTACATTGTTAACGAGGCACCCAGCTTCGTTAACGAGGTGCCGAGAGTTTCTGTCGACCCACCACCTGCCCCTGTCGACCCTCATTCCTATGGACTCATGCCTTACAACCTGGTGATGTATCAAGATCATTTCCAGCCTCACTACCCACCACCTCCTCAGCCCGAGTACACAGGATCGAGTATGCCACCACCATGGGCTGAGGATCTTTCTGCACGGATGCAGCAGCTTCACCTCCAGCAGGATCATATTCATAGGAGGATGGATATATGGGAATCTGTCTATTCTGCTCGCATGTCGATGGAGGATGAGAGGCATCGTCAGAGAGAGGCGGATGACGCTGAGCGTTGGAGGACGATGTACGACTTCATGGGGAACTTTGAGCATTACTTTCCTCCACCAAACCGTTGATTCAGCCTGAAGACGCAGTTTTTCCTTGTTTCCCACTTTTGAAACTTAGTAAGTTTATATGTCTTTCTTTTTCTTTTTAATCTTTTGTTGTTTTCTTTTCTATTTCTTTTCCTTCTTCTTATTTTTCTTACAGTGGGGACACTGTAATTTTAAGTATGGGGTGGGAGAAAATAGAATTTTAAGTTGTCTTTTGTGTTGTTGTCTTTTGAGTAGTTTTCACAAATTTGAAAAAAAATCGAAAAATTTGAAAAATCCAAAAAGAAAAAAGAGTTTTAGAATTGATAGATATCCCTTTCTTAGGTTCTATGATAGTAGTCGCTAACTTAATCATATAATTCCTTGCAAGCATGTCTTTAAAAGTATAGCCGAACTCTTAACTTGAAATTATTTGTTTTAGAAAAAGATAGCATTTGATGAAATTGAGCACGTATACTTTATAGCATAAGTGATGCAATCCAACAAATTACCCTGTGATTACCCTGTGAGCTTTTTAGCCTTGATTTTCTTGTGTGATTTACTCTTTATATGCATATTATCTCTTGGAATTGTGACGGTTATCTATTTCTTGAGACCCGTATGAGATTTTTAGTTCATTATTTGTGAAAATCATATGATGGAGAACTTATTTTTATAAGCCCTATTATTCCCTATCCACGTTTACATGATCCTTCTTTTGATAGCCAATTCTATCCTGAAGCCTTTATTTATAGCTCCACAAAATTATTCCCTAACCGAGATAAGCTTGACCCTATCCGGGAATTAGGACTTAGATTGGAGAGGTATGTTTTGTTGTGTGTTAAAAAGAGAGGAGTTTCTTATAATTTTTGCTTTAATTGAAGGATATTTGGGAAGGTGATGAGCTATTTTCGGTGGTCGTTATACCTATCAAAGAATCCTTAACTTTACCAAATTCAGTAGAGCGGTAAGTAAGGGTCGAACCCACAGAGACTCGTGTATGAATGTTATTACTTATGTGCCAAGTAACTAATATGGGGGGTTTATTGATTGAAAATCTAAACTACTATGCAAATTGAAACTAACTATGAATGCAAATATGATTGAGTTTAACAACTATGAGAAAAGCGTGTTCAACTAATTAGATCCATCATGATATTTCTTTATTGATCATCGATTCTCTTGATTCTCTCCTCACTTGAATAATCTACTGTGGATAATGATCCTACTAAGGACTAAAACCCAAACTTCAGATTTAGTTGATAGACCAACCAGTTCTAACAACCCTAATTATCTAATAACCTAGAAGACCTTCTAGATTCAATTAAATAACAGCATGAAGATTCAAGTTATCAATAGAAACAAACACTTAGAGTAACCAGACATCTAAGTGACTTGTGAATTTATTCCTTACTTTAATCAACTTGTCCAACCGGTACTAAATCAATTAAAGTCTACTCTTGATCAAATTAACTCCAACCGGTAATTAATCAGATTCAGTTGTAAATTAACCTAGAAATTCTATTAGGTAGATAATCTAATAAAACCCTAGAATAATTCTAATTCAATTAAGCACAGGGAATAATTTCTATTCAAGTTCGTTGAGAATCAATTAAACCTCACAATCATACACAAATCATGACTTCACTAATTAGTCAAACACAAAGGAAAATTAGCAATGCATAATTGAAATTGAAATCAAACTTACAAAGGTTTCAAAGTCTTCCTTGAGAAAACTCTCTCCAAAGAAACCCTAGCCTCCAAAGTTGATCAAAAGTTTTTTTCATAAAATAAACCAACATAAAGTATATATATATGTCTCTCAAAATAACCCTAAAAAATCTCTCTTTAAGCTACTACTCGGACAAGATATAGCCTAAGCCCAAAAACCAAGCCAAAACCTCGGCCCAAGACACCTCCGCGTAAAGTCTTCATTGCTCGGTTTGACCTCTAAAAGCGCGGCCGCGCAATTAGCCTTCTAGCCCGCGCAATTGCCTCGGTTCAGCATTCAGGTGACACTTCAGAGGCTGTTTTGACCCACTTAGAGTTGGAATTTGGACTCGGAGTAAAAATATTAATTGTAGCCCTTCGAGTTAGCTTTCCAGTGATACCAAATTGAGCTCATCCGAGCACTATAGCTCCCAAACCAAGCATTGCAAGATAGAGGTGTCGAAACAAGAACTCCAATGCATAGCCCGGGTTTAAGCGTTCTTTTCACACAAGCTCTTGGGCGTTAACTCTTTTAATATTCACTTGTATCACTCTAAGCTTCATCAAACTCCACCACAATCATCTAAGATCCATCCCATCCATGCTTGCTCACCTAAAGATCTGCAAAACCGAACAAAATAAGCGCAACTACTCGAAAACACAAGATCCTAGAAACTAAGCTAAAACCAACTAAAACTAACTAAAACTTATGCAAAATAAACATAAATATGCATCCTAAACACTACCTAAATGCAAGCTATCAAATTCCCCCATGCTTAACCCTTGCTTGTCCTCAAGCAAGACATAAATCCAAATCACACCATAGAAATGCAATCTTACATCCATCTCAAATCAAACAAGCATTTCACATATAATTAAAAACCCGACCAAGATTTCCTAACATGCATTATAACAAGCATAGAGCAAAGACCATTCTTTCATTCTAGACCTCACCAAGGTAATTGTGTTTGCACTCAAACTCTCAAGTGTTTAAGGGTATGTGTTTCACTCAAAATCAACCATGAAAACTAGACTACCATATGCTTGCATCAGAGTTCTAAATCTCCACCGCTGGGGATCAAATACATAACAAAAATCATGAGGTCTTTTTCCAGCTTGTAATGGGGCCAAGGTAAAGAGAAATTGGGAAGGGATAACATTTGGTCTGTGGTGCTAAATCTGGTATAAAGAACTAATCCTAAACCCAAACTTTACACTTTACTTCTCACTTCTCCCAACTTATTTTACCAACTCCATAACACACATTTATAAACTTTTTTTCTTTTTTTTTTTCTATTTTCTTTTACCTCTTTTCAACTCTTTCTTTTCTACTAATGAAGACTACTAACATTTAAGCTCATTTTTCTTTTGCTTATTTTGCAACAAACTTCATCTTCATTTTTTTTCACTTTGAAACCAAGAGCTTTATTTCCTCTTTTCTCCCACTTTTTCTCCAACTCCCCCATACTTATACATAACTCACACAATACAACCAAAACCTAAAGTCCTAAATCCCGGATTATGGGTCAAGCTTATTCGGCCATGGATCATTTTGTGGAGCAAATAAAAATAGGCTTAAGGCTCAAATAAGTGGGGTGTCAAAAACATGGATCTTGTAGGGTAGGAAGGGAAATAATAGGCTAATAAGAAACATTGCCTCAATCACTTTAATGTCATGCATTCAATCATATAAAGCAGCCTCAAAATAGAGTATTAACGCAAGTTCTAGAGCTAGATAATCATGGTGATACACTCAAGAATGTAGAAAGCAATAATATCATAAAAGGCCAAAAATCAAATCTCACAAGGCTAATTGTTTTGTCTAGAACTTCAAAATGAATCTAAAACTCAAGCTAAATACATGCTCCATCCTATAATCAAGTCATTTAATCAATGATCATGCTTATATCATATCAACTTCAGTAAATCATGCAAATCATGGGTTAGAACTTATACTCAACTTAGAAACACAAGAGGAATCAAACAATGGGGAAATAAGAACCTAAATGCAATATTTTTGTATTTTTCTAATTTTCTAATTTTTTTTTCATTTTTCAAGATTTTAATTAATGCATGCAAAAATCTAAATATGACCTAATCTAATGCAACTATATGCAATGCAAATAAGCAATTCCCTTCCCCCATGCTTAAAACATACTTTGTCCCCAAAGTATAACAAAACAAGCGCAACTACTCGAAAACACAAGATCCTAGAAACTAAGCTAAAACCAACTAAAACTAACTAAAACTTATGCAAAATAAACATAAATATGCATCCTAAATACTACCTAAATGCAAGCTATCAGAAGGGTAGATTGGAAGTCTCTTGTTCTTACTTGTAATAAGAAAGATCTCTTGATAAGCAAAAGATGCACAAAATAAAGTATTTGATGGAGATGAGAAAGAAAGGAAAGAATGTACACGGAAGCTCGTTAACGACCTTGAAATGGGTTCGATAACGAGGCAGCGAAAAAAAAAGAGAAAAATAATAAAAGGAAGTGAAGAGTTGAAGTGCATTTGTATTTATAGATAATATCAGAGATTCTTTTATTTCTTATGAGACTTTCTAGGATGGTAATGGGTGAGTGAGAATAAGTGCATAATGAGAGTGAGTTTGGTATGTTGTTTTATGAGAGTTTTTTGATATGTGTGAGTTTTTTTTAGGAGTCTTTGATTCCCAGATATTATTAGCACCACATAGCCAAAATATTTCCACGCCTTATTGTCATTACCAAGCCCCATTACAACCCGGCCGAATGGAAGCTTCTATGAAGTTTTTCATTGAGCCTAAGTTCTCTTGATGGTTTTTGCTTATTTTGAAAAATCTTGGGTGGAGAGTATTGGTGATATAAGTTCCAATTTCTATGAGTTTTTGTATATAAGATGAGTTGAGAGATTGAATTTGTAAGCCTAAACACTTGAGAGTTGAGTGAAACACAATATCCTTTGTAAGGTTGGATTGTATTGTCTTATGTCTATTTTAGTGCATATATGTGTGAGGAGATTAATAGTCTTTTGCTATATTTTTCTCATGTGTAGATGTTGCTTTTTAGATGATGGCTATGTCTTGATGAGCATGTTTGTTTTGGTTTTGGTTAATGTCTGTTGATTGTTTGAGGACAAGCAAGTTTAAGTATGGGGTATTTTGATGTTCGCATTTCTAGTATAGTTTTTAGTAGGTTTTCTTTGTTTATTAGGTTTAGTTTTGTTAAGTTTAGGTTTAGTTTTGAGTGTTTTTAGATAGTTTTGCATATTTCTATGAAAAGAGTGGAAGCTACGCTATTTTGTGTATTTTGTAGGTTTTAGCAAGGAAAAGTGCTATATGGAGCTGAATTTGGAGCGTAACAGTGAAGGACAGAGGAATACAAGATTGAAGAAGTCAGAGTTCAAGATTTACGAGAGGAAGTGTGGAAGAAAACCAAGCCCAGGCTCGATAACGAGGCTGTGAGGGTTCATTATCGAGGCCACGAGAGAGAAGATTCGAAGGTTGACTTTATGACTCACCGATCCCGAGCGGGAATTTATTTCCGTGTCGGTTGAGTATCTTTTTAGAATCTTTTAGGGTTATTAGAATATGTATTTTAGGTCTTATTATCTTCTTAGATTTTATTTCTATCTTTTAGAGTTTTATTTCTATCTTTTAAGGAAAGTTTATATCTTTTTGCCTTTTTAGTTTTTAGCTTTTTAGTATAAATACCCTTCTATCTAGCATAGAATGAGGGAGTCGAATTAGAGAGAGAAGAAGAAGATGAAGAACCGAGGAGGCGAGTCGATCGAAGTCGAGTTCGAAGGTAGGTGGGCGAAAGTTACCGAGTTCGTTGATTGAGGTTTTGGTTCGGTGTTTTGTTCTTTTTTCGGTTTTCTTCTTAACTTCTGTAAGACATATTTTTTCTATTTAATTTAGTAGTGATTGGTTTTCAATGTTTTCTTATATTGAGTTTATTTGTTTAGTAGTTATGATTTGTGAGTAGTCTTCTTTTCTAGGATCGGTGTTAAGCCCGACATAGTTGAGCATGTTTGATAAGTAAGATTGTGTGTTGAATGCCTTTTATCTTTTATTGAGATTGTTTGTTGAGCTTATACCGAAACGAAAGTTGAGGTAATTTGATTTTTTAACTTGATTGAAAGAGAAAGTTAGTAACTTGAAGGTTGATATTGTTTGAATACGAAAGTTTCAAGCTTTAGATCCAAAACAAGCAATTAAGTGAATTAGGATGCGAAAGTGGGTTAATTTACTTGATAGTCAACGAAAGTTGATGACTTTATCTGTTTAAAGGCACGATCTTATCTTCTTACGAGTTTATATGCTTGGCTATGTTGTGGTGTCCCTAGTCCTAGATCTTTGTTTTATCTGAATTATTTTAAGTGAATTTTCGTTGCTGAGTTAGTTGCCTCGGTACCGAATTTATTTAGGTTGTTATTTGAGTATTTTTGTTTACGGTGGTTCGTTAACGACCCTGACGACGTCGTTAATGAGGCTGCTTGTGAGTGTTTTTGTTTGTTTTTGTTTAATAGATTGATAAATGAACAACCTTGCTTCTTGTGGAACGATCCTGACTTCGCTGTACTCAGCGGGGTTTTGACTATAAATTTATTTGTTGTCAAATTAAAACCTTCTCAACACATGGTCATGAGTTGGATACTTAACTCCATGGTTGGAGAGATTTCTCAGAGTTTTATATACACGAATTCGTCTATTGAATTGTGGAATGATATAGTTGAGCGATTTGCTGAATCGAATGCTCCATTAATATACCAAATACAGAGAGAAATTTACAACATAAAGCAAGAAAATCTAAATGTTGCGATGTTTTATGGAAAATTGTAGAAGGCATGGGATGAATTAAAAGTAATTGAGGGAATACTAGCATGTATCTATGGAGTATTTACAGGTTGTTCATGTTCTCTGTTGAAAAGAATTGTGGATAAGGAGTCACTACTAAGTTGATGTAGTTTTTGATGGGACTATCAGATGCTTATGAGAATACGAGGAGTACTATACTTTCTAGTAATCAGTTGCCTTCTGTGAATAGAACATTTCATATGGTTTTGCATATAGAAAGACAGAAAGAGATTACTAGAGGAAATTCCTAGAGTCATGGTGCCTTAGTTGTAAACAAAACAAGAAATTATGGGAAAAACAGATCAAGTGGTCAAGGGTATGGAAGTGTTATGTCAAGAAATGTATTTGGAAACAAGAATTCTGGTGAGAAAGATTTCAAAAAGGCAAAATTTGATAAGAAGTGTGGTTTTTTTCAAGAAGTTGGATATGTCAAGGAGAAAATTTTCAAGTTAGTCGGGTACCGGGATTGGTGGAAAGGACCAAAGGTAAAAGGAAATGGAAAGCTTTTGGCCAATGTGCAAGATGCTGGTAGTTTTGACGGTCCACTTGACATGGAAGAAGGCTCAGGATCTGGTACTAAACCAGATATTACATTAGTAAATGTTGTTTTTAATGATGTTTTAAAAATGATGAAAGGCAAGGGACCCATGGAAGATGGTGGACATCATGTCAATCTAGGAGGACATGGAGGTAACAACGGCAATAGTGGTGGATATCGCCATTCCATCAACTTTGCAGGTAACCTTGCTTTGTTATCTACTGAGTATGCTTATGATTTTAAGAGTAGTACTTGGGATAGTAGATTCAACGGTGACAGATCATGTCACATACATCATGGAACTACTATATGATGTAAGAATGCTGAATAAACCTATTATGATTGGTTTACCAGATGGAACAACACAACTAGTTGAGAAATGTGGAAAAATTAAATTGTCATTGGGGTTACAGTTGAATGATGTTTTGTATATGTCGGCTTTCAAGCATAATTTGATCTCAGTTTCTAAGTTGCTCAGTGATGATTCTCATGTATCTATTTTTGGGGTCAATGGCTACGTGCAACAAGACCTTTCAACTAGTAGAATTCTGGCTTCTAGAAGGAAAGTTGTTGGTCTTTACAAGTTTAACAAAGAAGTTCTGCTGGATCACAGAGTGGAAGAAGTTTTAATGTGTTTTAGAGAGATTTGATTTTTCCTAGAATAATGAATTCAATTTGTAATTTTGATAGCAATGCTGATTTGCTTCATGTTTGGTTGGGACCTGTATCTTTGGCTAAGATGAGATACTTACCTTGTGTTGATTGTTCAAACGCAAGTCAATATAATTGCAATTTTTGCACTCTAGTAAATCATCATAAATTGTCCTTTAAAAGGAGTGAGTCTTGTGCTTCTAAACTTCTTGAATTGGTTCACTTCGACATATGGGGACTTTATAGAACTACAAGTTATGATGGAGTAAGATATTTCTTTACAGTCTTGGATAATATTCAAGGGGAACTTGGGTGTTTTTGATGAATGGAAAGGATCAGGTTACAGATTGATAGAATAGTTTTTGAGTTATGTTGAGAATATGTTTGAGGTCAAAGTTAAGGTTATAAGGATTGATAATGGGGCAGAATTTGTTCAAGAGAAGGTTTCTTAGTTGCTTTTGAAGAAAGGGGTAGTGCACCATAGGTGATTTCCGGGTGTAGCCGAGAAAAATGAAGGGTCGAAAGGAAACATACACACTTGATTGAAATGGCAAGGGAAATTAGGCTTCATGCAGATTTGCCACAAAAGTATTGGAGTGACTACATTTTATCTGCCACTCATCTTATTAATTTATTGCCATCTAAGGTTTTGAAATGGGAGACACCTTATGAGATGATTTTTAAAAGAAAACCATATTATGCAACTTTGAAGATTATAGGTTGTTTGTGTTTTGCTTTAACTTCTAAGATGCAACGAGCTAAGTTTGATGCACCAACAAAGATTTTTGTTTTGGTGGGTTATCCACTAGGGTAGAAATGATATAAATTGCTGAATCTAGAGACCAACAAGATTATAGTTTCTAGATATGTTATATTTAGAGAAGATATTTTTCTTTTTAAGGAACAACACCAAAATCATATCTATATTGGCAAGGAAAATCAGTTGCCTCTAGTTTCCTTGGATAATAATCACTCCTAGATGCAATTTCATCCTAATGTTACAGCAAATCACATATCACTTTCCTTTCTGTTATAGAAGCATCTTGCTATAAACAATCTTGCAAGGACAGAGGTTGGATTGAAGCCATGGAAAAGGAACTACAAGCATTAAAGAAGAATGATACTTGGGATTTGACTACACTCCCACAAGGAAAGAAAGCCATTGGCTCTAAGTAGGTGTATAAAATCAAGTATCAACCTAATGGTCAGGTGTAGAGATTAAAGGCATATTTGGTTGCTAAAGGTTATAATCGGATTACAAACAAGGATTACAAGCACAAGTTTTCACTAATGGCAAAATTCACAACTGTGCGTGTACTCCTTGCTTTAGCTGCTGGAAAATCCTGGAATCTTCATCAATTGGATATAAATATCGCTTTCTTCTATGGATTTTTGGATGTGGAGGTGTACATGGTGCCACTTTTGGGGTATAAAAAGGTAAAAACAAGTCAAGTTTGCAAATTAAAACGATCTTTATATGGTTTAAAGCAAGCAAGCCGACAATGGAACATAGAGCTTACAAAAAAAATTCAAGGGCTTGGTTTTATTCAAAGGAAACAAGATTACTCCTTGTTTATCAAACATTCCTCAGGAACTATCATAGTTGGTTTAGTGTATGTGGACGATATACTTATCACTGGTGGCAATGATCAAGAAATTAAGGCTACTAAAGTATCTTTGGATCGTGCATTCATCATAAAAGACCTTGGATATGCCGGGTAATTTTTGGAGCTAGAAATTGCTAGATCTTCTACAGGAATACAACTTAATCAACACAAATATGTCTTATATTTGCTCACAAATGCATGATTGTTGGAGTGTAAGGCTGAACCTTTTCCTATGCAAAGGAATTTACATTTACAATCAGATGTTGGAGATCCAAAATCTTATTGGAGGTTAGTAGACGGGTTGCTTTATCTTTCACTTTCAAGGCCAAATATTTCTTATAGTGCACAACAACTTAGTAAGTTCATGTCTACTCCTCGTATGCCACATATGGAAGTAACATTATTCTTTCTAAGGTACCTTTAAGGCAAGATTAATTGATCATTCTTTTATCCTTGCCAAGATGATTTGAATGTGAGTGACTTTTGTGATGTCGACTGGGGTAGTTGTGAATATTCATGTAAATCCTTGACCTGATATTGTGTCTTCATTGGTAAACCTATTGTATCGTGGAAGACAAAAAAGCAACAAATCGTGTCCAAATCATCAACCGAGAGTGAATACTGCAATATGTCACACACAATTAGTGAATTGGTCTAGTTGGAAGGTCTTTTCAAGGATTTTGGTGATCAAGTTGCTCTTCCAATTCCTATTGTAATACCCCGGATTTGAGATCCTTCATAATCTATTAAAGTGCTATCCATGTCAACAAGAGCTCTTCATTTTCTGGGTTCAACTGAGGACAAAGAATTCCGAAGTTAAGTGTGTGGGGGAAAGAGAAGTGATAGGATGGGTGACCTCCTGGGAAGTCCTCTATTTGGCATGGGATAGTGTTTCTAAGGCCTCGGGCTTTACACCTATTCATAGTGATAATGTCACATCTCAACATTTAGTGGCTAACTCGGTCTTCCACGAACGAACCAAGCATCTTCAGATTGATTTTCACTTTGTTCATGACCTGGTCCAAGAAGGGTTTTTATCAACCATTCATGTGCGCTATCAATTATAGCCGGTGGATGTATTGACAAAACCCTTAGGTTCCCAAAAACATTTCTTTCTAATTCGCAAGCTCCGAATTCTTCTCTCAAGTCCTAATTGAGCGAGGTGTATGGGAATATAAGGTTATTAGTAGTCACTGACGTGGCACATTAAATTAGTGAGCTTATTCGGTTAGCTTAGTTAGTTGCTTTACCTTTCATATAAGTAGCCTTGGTTAGAAGGTAGACACAACTCTATATTTTCTCCATTTTACGTTCATAATGAGAAATATTGCTCTTTCTTTAGGAATAGAGTTTTGTCGATGCTCGTTGATAGCCTTTGGATTACAAAAACTTTTCAAACCTTTCATAACATGCTCGAGTTGCATGCTTAAGTCCATATAAATCTTTCAAGAAAGTCAACATGATCTGGATGGTCTTAATCCTCAAATCTAGGTGGTTGCTTGACATACACTTCTTCTTGAAGATAGTCGTTGAGAAACGTTGTCTTTACATCCATTTGGAACAATTTGAATCCTTTAAATGTGGAAAAAGCGATGAGGATAAGAATTGCTTCAATTCTGGCAACTGGAGAAAATGTTTCATCATAGTCGATTCTTTCTTCCTGGTTGTATCCTTGAGCTACAAGTCGAGCTTTGTTCCTAGACACGTTTCCTGTCTCATCAAGCTTGTTCCGGAACACCCATCGAGTTCCAATGACATTTTTTTTCTTTTGGCCTTGGAACCAACTTCCAAACTTTGTTTCTCTCAAATTGATGAAGCTCTTCCTACATTCCTTGTATCTAATCTGGATCTTGTAGAGCTTCTTTGACATTTGTAGGTTCAATAAGAGCCACAAAGGCACTAAAGGCACAAAAGTTTTGAATATATGATCGAGTTTGTAATCCCTTTCCATATGGTGTGATGATGTTGTGGATGAGATGATCCTTTTTCCGATGGTAGTTCCTTATTGCAATAGGATCTAGTGTTTCTACAAGTTCCACATGAGCACTTAAACTAGCCATATTTGGTGTAATATCTAGATTGTTCCTAGAGTTTAAGTCTTTTGAGTGAGTTTGAGACTAGGGATCATCTTTAGTTAGGGAGTTGGGAACTAGATCTTCAAAGTGCCCAATTATGTGTCCATCATCATTAGCATCATCGTTCTTCACTGGAAGAGAGGAATTGTTTCCTGCTGGATAAGTGGAGTCATCCTTTCTTTGATCATCAACATCATCTTCGTCTAGTTCCTCCTCCAGGATCGAAAATAAGTCAATGAATTTTCCAAGTGCTTTTGGATGTGAAACAGTTCCATGTGATGTGAAGTCTTCACCAAACACGATATGGATATATACTTTCATCAAACTTTTTGGTTTTCTTGTTGTACACTCTATTAGCCTTACTTTATAGAGAATATCTTGTGAGAATACCTTCAACACTCCTTGGATCAAATTTTTCCAGGTTGTCTTTTCCATTGTTATGAATATAACACCTGGATCCAAAAACTTTTAGGTGGGAAATGTTTGGTTTCCTACCCTCTATTAGTTCATATGAAGTTCTTAAGAGAAGAGGACAAATAATAGCCCTATTAAGGATAAACACAACTTTTAATATTGTTTCTACCCTGACACTCTATGGAACTCCACTTTCAAGCATCATAGCTCAAGTCATGCTCTCCAAAGTCATGTTCTTCTGTTCCACCACTCCATTTTGTTGAGGTATTCTAGGTGCATAGAAGTTGTGGGAAGCACCATGGTTGTTGTAAAAGTTTAGGAACTTTTATTTATCAAACTCAGTTCCATGATCCGATCTTATTGCCTTCAACTTTCTTTTCAAGCTCACTTCAGTTTACTTGATGAAGATCATCAATTATGACAAACATGTACCTGCTTCCACCATAGTTGTTGGTTTGCACTGGACTACACAAATCCATGTGGATCAATTGCAAGGAACTTGAGGTGCTCACCATCTTCTTTGGTTTGAAGGAACTTATTGTCTACTTTCCTCTAGCACATGCATCACAAACATCTCCGGTTTTTGTATTAATCCTTGGAAGATCGATAACAAGGTCTTGCAAGAACAACATTTGAATTAGATTCAATCCTGCATGTACAAGTCTTCTGTACTAAAGCTCTGTGTTATTTGATGGAACTGTGAGATACAATTGCCTTGGTGGTTGGAAATTTGTATCAATAGTATAGACATAGTTTGAACATTTCCCTTTGAGGATAACATTATTGGTTTCCTTGTTTACCACTTGATGTACGTGTTTTTAGCTTGGTTTTATATAGCCTTTCTATGTTTCTGAGTCGTGTTCAGATAGGTTTTATGTTCGTTTTGTGTTATTTGCTTAAGTTTTCGTATTTTTCACAAAGTATGGAAGCTACACAAGTTTTTGTGTTTTCTTGTTGGTTTTGAAGCGGAATTTAAGCATTCTAAAGTATCCCACGAATAGGAGCAAAGTTAGGAATGAAGCTTGAAGGCATTGGTGGAAAATCGAGAAGGAAATAAGAGAAAGAGAAAGCGTAAAGCTCAGAAATGGCTCGTTACTGACCCTAAGGGGGTCGGTACCATGCACTTGTTGTAATGCACGAGGCCTTAGAAACACTATCCCATGCCCACCCGAGGACTTCCTAAGAGGTCACCCATCTTGGTACTACTCTCACCTTTGCACGCTTAACTTTAGAGTTCATTGTCCTCACTCAAACCTAGAAAAGGAAGAGCTCTTGTTGACATAAGAAGCACCTCAATCCCTTATAAACCACTAGGATTTTACAATCTCGCCCACTTAAACACTTTAAGTTCTCATCAAGGCCCAAGCACCGCACTCAAGGTCGAGTGACCACCCTTTGGGCCAAGCCAAATTGTAACCCAAAGTCGGCTCGATATCATTTCTAAGGCCTGAGGCCTTAGACATGCTATCTCATGCCAACCAAAGGACTTCCCAGGAGGTCACCCATCCTGGTTCTACTCTCAACCTTGCATGCTTAACTTCAGAGTTCTATGTCCTCACTTTAACCCTGAAAAGGAAGAGATCTTTTTGACATGGGAACACCTCAATCCCTTGTAAACCACTGAGGTGTTACATTTGTCATCAACCATCATTGGAGCTTCTTCTTCTTCTTGGATTCTTTCTTGCTTCTCTTGGATCACTCTTACTGTCTCATTTCTTTCAAGTGAGTATTGTTCATTCAGTGAGTGATCTCATTTGACCGAGCTTGATCGCTTTCTTCTTATAGTGATATATCTTTGCAAATTACCTTTCAATCCTTTTCTACTTGGGGCGCAAGACATAACTCTAATGACCAGCGTGTCCTTAAGCGATATTTCTCTTTTAAGACACTTTTGCCTTTTTTCACTTGCCACCCAAGTTTGTTCCACAAAGTCGCTTTTATCCTTCTGATATGCCACACATGCATGAAACTTCCATGGTATTTGTGTGTTGTTTCCCTCATAGTTCCTGTATGACTTTATATTTCCTGAAACACTTAGATAAAAGGTTTAATTCCTAATGGCGTTTTTTATTATCAAAGTTAATGGAGAGAATCATTATTCCAATGTTAGTTCCTAACATGGATCCAACATTCATGATCTTATGTACTAGACTTGTATCTTTCAATTTTCCGATGTGATATTCATAATTTAATTCCATCATTAACTATGGCTCACCGAAAAAGATGACTTACCAAATATTATACTTCAATCTTCATGTTGAGAGAAATGAATGATGAATGATTCCCACATCGTGATATGAAACAAAAATAAAAAAAGTAAAAGTAAGGTGAAATTGATACGCATTAACTTAAATTTTTAATAGAAAGGTAGATTTGAATTACATAAATAATAATAATAATAATAATAATAATAATAATAATAATAATAGACCCGTGCTACGCACGGGTAATATTTTATTATTTTTAAATGATTATTTATGATATATTTTTATATTTATTATTTGATATTAATAAAATGTATGAATAATAATAATTATAATACTCTTTTGCCAATTGCAATTATGGTTAAACTTATTCTAAATAAATTGTAATATATAGTTTGGTTTTTATCATATATTTATCATATTTATATTTTTTATTTTTTTTCAAAATAACAATCTCTTAATCATTCTAATATTTAATTTTAAATATTTTAGATTTAAGAATGAAAAGTTGCAATAATGAAATATCAATTATCTTCATTTGTCTTGAAGTATATTTGTACCAACAATGCTAAATATGAATATTTATTAGAAGGTGAGATTATACAATAAGTATTGTTTTAGAGTGTTTGATGTGTGTGAATAAGTTCGCTACCTAATTAGTTTTAGATCTACTTTGCATCCGTCATATTTTAATTTCATTTTGAAAATAATTTAACAAATTAAACATAAAAATGTATAAAAACATTAAATCTTTATACGTAAACTAATTTTCATAAAATTGAAATGAAAGTTGTTTTTTCTTACATGAAAATGAACGAAATGGTTTAGGTGTTTGTCTCTTCTTCCCCCACCACTTTTTCTTTGCCTATGATAATTGCCCCTTTTATTTTTTTTTCGAACTTTTGGAAATCTAACAATGGACCATTAGACCTCATTTTTCCCAATTCTTCTTTATATTCAATACAGAAGGCAAGCGAATTCTTAAGATTAGTAACGGCCATTATAGTAATTTATTGCTTCTAATTAATTTGCCAATTCAATTTGAAGTCAATTTTGTAAATCCCTTTCCATCAATTTTGCTTAATGCCATTATTCTATATTGATTTTGGGTTGAACGATAGGGCATTGTTACCACACTTTCTTAGAATGAATATAATGACTATATATTTCATATTTTTGTGTCTATAATTCCAATATCACAATGTCACTTCTTTTTAATTATATATTTTATGTAGACGTGTATTTTAGTATTTATTACATTTTTAAAAGTAGGGAATTGATTGCAATTTTTATTAGGAAAAATAATTCTCATAGATTATTGTATTTTCATATAAAAAAATTGTTGTAATAACTTGGGCCAGAACTTATGATAATAGGTAGAATAGATATGATATATGTATATGAAAGCATAAACTTAATTCTATGATGCCATTAATATATCTCGAGAGTTTATATTTTTTTCTCATAAATTTTTTATTTAATTTTATATTTGTTTTGAAAAATATAAAGAATCTAATGTGGTAAGGTCGTAAGGACTATTTTACCATTAGGCTAGAGACACCGTGTTTTTAAAAACGGACAAATATAGTATAACTATGATAAAGTGTAAATAGGGGACCCTCTCTTAATAGTGAGTTATTTGGTAATATGTGAGGGTTCATTACATTTGTATATCACAGATATTTTATGCAAATTTTTTTAAAGGGTGGTTTTGTGTAAACGAAGGTCAAGGTCAATAAAATGTAAGTTTATGCTTTTCCCCCTAAAATAAAATCCAAAAATAATACATTAGTGCTATGTATTTTCTTACTCTCCAACATCAATATCCAAATCAATCGTAAATCGTAATACATACTTGGAAGTAATTATACATCATAACGTAAAAAAATAGCACTATAACATGAAACTAACTAATAAAGTGCTTACACTCTTCAAAATTATAGAAAGAAGAGGAAAATATCTAATGCATAAGATTCAAGAGAATAAATATTTGAAGGTGCACTTCATTGTTTTCCAATCCGTATCATTACTCTACTCCAAATGAAAAAAAAAAACAATATTGCACATACCTTGTTGTTTTTCTCAGCCAACATCTTAATTTTGAAGACTTCTCCTTTGGACCTCTCTCCCTTTTATAAGCAAGATCGAATTAAACTACTTAATTTACAAAAACCTTTCAACTTTCCTCTCAACGGTTGAGTATTGATTTTAGGCTAATTAAGTGGGAAATAAATTGGCTCACATTTATGATTCCCAAATTTAATACATAATTATCCTCCATTTGACCTTCCACCTCTCTTCATAACTATTTGAAAAAAAATAGTGATTAATTAGAAAATGATTCAATTACTTTTACTCTCTCAAATTTTAAATGTTTGTAGATATAAAATTTATTATATGTTTGCAATAATATTACAAAATACTACATCTGTTTCGCAATGTAAGTCATTTTTTCAATTTGCACAGGTTTTAAGACATGTTTGAAATAAAATAGATGTTTATTTAATATTTGTGTATAGAGGTTAAGTGGATGTGTCATAAATAGTGTAGTAAAAAAAACATAATTTCCTTGCATTTTGTGTTTGTTTTTTCAATGAACTTTAATTTGCAAAATTTGAATTCAATTGAGTATGGTCATAATTGACCAAAGTTTTTCAATTTTATATGATATATAGATAGATAGATTACAAAAGGCATGCATTTTAACAAAACATATATTACCGATATATAATAATAGCCATGTATTAGTATATGCCTATGTATTACTTTTATTATAGGTATATTCTTATTCATATAATAGATAATTATATATATTTAACTTTTATTTATATAAGTATATTATTTTTTTATAGTAGAGAGATTTTTTTCTTTAGAGTTATATACGGGTTTTTTTATTTAAAATGCTCTTGATAATCGATCTCGATAAAGGGTCTCGGCTATTAATTGGTACTATCTTATATTCAATATGCACTAAAGTAAATTATTTATATTATTATATCGATATAGATTATTATTATCAAATTAAAATTAGATATAGGTATTTAGGCCAATTGAATGCGTCATTAATTACCCAAATTTTTCTATTTTATAATATATATAGATACAAGGTAAATATTAGGTTACTTGTAAATTATAAGGCCAACCTAGCTAGATCATCACAAAGGATGATTTTTAGAAACTTTATAACTAAAGGACGTTGAATAACTATCAAAATTGAAGAATACAAATGAATAATAATAATATCTTGGACTTATCCTCAATGTTGGGGATAGAAAAGTTAGTAATCCTATCTCTCCCTCTAAATACACTAGATAAATATCTTGGACTTGTACTCGACATGATTGGATAAGGATCAATATTGACGTGGCGGTTTGAAGTGGTTGCTTGTCCGCTTGCGCTAGTATTTTAAGAGATCAATACGGGACTTAGAGAGGAGGGTTTGTCCAAAATCCAGGATCGTGTTCGGTTCCTACTACAGAAGTTTGGGGGATATTTTAGGGTGTTCACCTCGCATGGAGTGAAGGATTTCGTCATGTGGAGATCGAATTGGATTCCAAGATGTTGTGGAGCTCCTGGGATCGAAGTTGAAGAATAATCATCCTCTTTACAACTTGGTTTCTAGTTGCCAAGGCTTTCTTAGAAAGACTTGTATATCCAAACCCATCATATTTATCGTGAGACAAACCGCGTAGCGGATTGCTTAGCGTCTTATGCTTTTAATTATAAGTTAGATCTTCATGTATTGTTTGCCACTCCTGAGGGGATTTATCTTTTAATGCTTGATGATGTTAGGGGTTGGGATATCCCCCACTTGATAACTATTAGTACACAAAAATTTCGTCTTTAACGCACTATTTGATAACTCCTTCTAGCTTCTACTTCTGTTCCAACTGCTCTTCCACCTAAAGCCTGTAAAACAATGGACCAATGGGGCGGGGACCCCCTAATCCACCTCCGATGCCTAAGTGAAAAGAACAATTGTCGATTGAGCGTCTAGGAAGAGAAAAGAAAGCTAGAGAACTCATCGAGTATGAGTTTCCTTGAACAAAGAAGCTAAGTGAATACTAGCATGTTCAAGCTCTCGATATATGTCTAGATATGCTTTCTCTACTAGATATGCTTTCTCTACACGGCGAAGACATTTATTATAATGGAAGGGAAAGAGCTAGGGGGCGAAAATCATATCCCCTAGCATCGGCCCGATGCCTTAAAGCCCAAGCAAGCGATATCTTGTTCCCTACTCCAAGCAAAAATTATATTTTTTTAAGATACAATCTTCCATTATGTCGCATAACAACCATATTTAAATTTATAAGAAAATACTAAAGGATAATAATAACATAATAATTAAAATAAATTTATGGCGATTGATAGAAAAATAATTATGGTAGTTATTTTTGACCCACTCACAAATGCCTCGCCTCGTCTTTCTATGCGTTTCCCACGTATACTAGGACGTAGGGTACAGAGGTGCCTATTCGAAGTGACCATGCAGATTAGTCGATTGCAAGTCCCTTATCGCACGTGTTCGTATATTCGTATATTTGTATATTCGTTTATCAATGAGTGAATATCATGGGCTCCTTTTTTGCTCTTCTACATACACGTATATGTAAAAGTCCATTAGTGTAATGAACTAATGTTGTATGCAAGACTCAAACTAATGCAAAAACTTACTTTTATTAAAAATAAACTTGAATGACATGATCTTAAAACAATGAACTAATGAATGAAAAATAAAAATCTAAGGGCGTCATCAAAACCACATGTGCCCTATTTACATGCATTTCCTAATCCCGGGATCCCTGCACCGGGGAAAACGGGTAACCGCGGTTGCGATCATTTTCTCGCGAAATCGAGTCCTTAGAAGCAGGTCTACGGTCGTGAAAAGATGCTCCGTGGTCTCATAATTCGGTGTCGCGGTCACGGCTATGCCCTAGAAACGAGGTCTTGCTATCTGAACCAATGTCGCAATCACATTTACGCTAAGGTTCCTCATTTTTTGGCTCGTCTTCGATCTTTTTCATAAACATTGACTTAAGGAGACTTACCTTAGAGCATAGACGAGCTTCAAGTTGATTAGCCCAAACCCGAACTATACCATCTTCGTTTCTAAAGTGGATCAATTGATGGAGGGTCGATGGTACCACTCCTATCACATAAATCCACGGCCTTCCCAAAATCAGATTATAAGGGGCAGGCACGTCAACAATCAAGAACTCCACTATCATCACTTTTCTAGCCAAGCTGACTTGTGTCTTAAACATTCCAAGCGGGAACATTGGATAGCCACCAAGTCTTGTCAACTACATTTTGACTGGAATCAAGTCTTCATTCTTTTTTCCAAGGAGTTTGAAGACATCATAGTACATAATGTCAACTGAACTACCCGGATCAACTAGAGCCCGACGCACCTTAAAGCCTTTAGGCTCGACTGTTAAGACTAAGGGTCCGTGGTGAGGAACTTGGATTGACTCAAGGTCATTGTCCCAAAAAACCAGCCCATCCACCATGGGCATGGGCGAGGGTGGCGGTCGCGGCTCGGCCTACTGAACTCTCATCAGTTCCAGTTCGTGGAAAGACCTCCTAAAATTGCTCCTAGCCTCGTCATCTTCATCCTTGTATGTCGCCGAGATTGTCTTCAATTTGTTTCTTTCTCGGCTCTCCCTTGTCTTTAAGCTTGTCTTCCTTAATTTACTCACGCAAGTACCCTTCTTGAACCAAGCTTTCAAGGAACTTTTTAAATCACTCACAATATTCAGTCAAATGTCCCCGCACTTTGTGATACATGCAATACTTTTGACTACGAGGATCATCTTTAGGGTACTCACCCTTTGGAGGGTAGCGAAAGAAACTCTCATGCTTAATACACAGTAAGATCCTATAGACTGGCATGCTAAACATAGTATAAACCGCTCTAGTTCACTCTTGAAGCTTTTAAAGGGTGATGCGATTTCCGAGGAGAGGAGGACGATATTCCTCTTGTCTTGTAATTAGCCTCTCTAAGTGCACATATTGGTGAATACGCTCTTGGAGCTCAGCTATCATGGAAGAAAGACGGAGTGTCAACTCTTTCCTTAGCTTGCTCTCAGCAGAAGTTGCCATTCAAAGGCAATAATGGTTGTCTTCTCATCACAGCCTTCAATCTCAGCGTAGCACTCCATAAAACGATTTAAAAACCGGCGCAAGCTTTTGTTTTTCTCCTTTTTGAGGTCGAAGATTGTATCAAGAGATGTTGCGTCCCGGCTATTAGCTATGTAGCGCTTCACGAATTTAGTGGCCAACTCATCACAAGATCGTATTGACCCTGAATTCAAATTTTGGGACCACTTTAGCGAACCATTGGTGAGGCTACTTGGGAACATCTTGCACATTATAGCTTCCTCGGACACCCTCAAGGCCATAGTATGAGAGTAAGAGGCTATATGATTTACAAGGTCCGAGTGCCCATCATAAAGAGGGAATGATGGTGGAGAAAACTTTGTTGGTGGTCGGGCTTGGTGAATGTCTCTATGGAATGGTGTCGATGTCACCATAGCCAACTTATGCTCATCTTGTTCTTGAGCCGATTGCAAGGTCCCACCTAGCACTCTTAAGAGGTCAAGCAACCTCCTTTCAGTGCGCCTAAGAGCCTGGTTCCTCCCTTCATGTCTTTCTCTACTTTCACTCCGACGTTGACCCTGCTATAGATTCTTCTTTTTGTCGCGGTCATGGTTTGGCTTGGGATTCTCAAAAGGAACATAGCGATCGTCACAATCGCGCGATAAATCGCGTTGATCGCTTGACCCGCGATCACGGTTAGACCGGCCACTGTCGTCGTAGTCGCGGTTTTGCCCTCCGAGATCGCAGCTTCATCCACCACGATCTCTGTGGTCTTCAAAGTCTCTTGATTCGTTTGAGGTTGGGTTGTTGAATTGAGGGGGTCCACGGCCCGAGACCTCTTGTGCGGTGGCAACTCATGATGGCGGTCCTTTCGCCGGCTTATCGGCACCCTATGATCGTTGTCATAATCGATTTGCATCTCTTTTGATTCGTCAGAGCTTATCGTTTGAGGACTACGGTGGTTATCGGCTAATTCAATAACACTAGCAAGTCGTCGAGTAGTCCTTTCAATTGTTGATTCGTTGACAGGGCGCTTGCCTTGAACTTTATCCAAGGCGTGTTTCAATCTGGGAATCTCTTCCAAGGCTTGGTCTAAGCGGGACTCAGCATGTGCACACCTCTAGTTTGGATTTTCTCATTCTCCTCAAAGTAGTAGCCAAAGATGGGTGATTTCATCTTCTTCTTCATCCCCGACGGTGGTAGATGCTTCATTCCCGCCGTTGGGAGTGGATGCCAAAGATATACGATTGCCACCTCGAGCGGGATTGGACCCGGCATGGCTGGATTAGCCTTGTTCAAAGCGAGGTATGACCAAATTAGGGTTTGGTTCACGGATGGACAACAAAGGCTCAGAAATACGCAGCCCGCGATCGCGATTTGACTAGTCGCAGTCGCGGCTTTGCTCTGCGCTTGCGATCGCTCACAATAACTAATAACCCTTTCTCTTGATTAATAAACTCCCCTTCTAGGGGCGGAGAGTGTCTTTATCTTGATTAATAAAACTCCCCCTCGAGGTGGTAGAGAGTGCCGCTTCTCCTTTCACCAAAAAATACTAACAACAACAATAAATAGATATAATCTCTCGCCCCCAGATTAAGTACAGCTCACTGGATTTAAGATGGTATCAGAGTAGGTCCGGTCTCCATGTTGTTATTGGTTTAATTGGGCTACTACTCTAAAGGCTTTGAACTTGAGCGAATTTTTCGTTTGATTGGGGCTATCCACCATTAATAATGTGACTCGGTCATGAGTGAGTACCCATTTGATTGGGGCTAGTAAAGGTTTTTGTTAAATATCAACTAGACAAGACCCATTGCACTTAAAGAGAATGTGTTGAGAAACATACCTATATCCATTAGCTTAAATTTTGAGAAGAAAAACAAGTCCAACTGATAGCTCGCATATAGGTAGTGTTTAAGATTTATGTTTCCGTTTCTTTTGCATTGTTTTTAGGTAGTTTTAGTTAGTTTCTTTAGTGTCTTAGAGTGTCTAGGAGTTTTGGGTTTTTGCACTTGCTCTATGTTGTTTTACAGATCTTAAAGTGAACAAGTGTGAAAGGATTGGAAACTGGGAAAAGAACGCTTGAATTCGGGTCATCCATTGGATTTGATAGTTCGACACCTTTGTCTTGTAAGGGTTCGGTTGGGAGCTATATTGATCTGATGAAGTTGAGTTTGGTATCATTGGAAAGATAATCCAAAGAGCTACAATTCATGTTTCTACTCTTATTCCAAATTCCAACTAGAAGGAGGTCAAAACAGCTCCCGAAGTGTCAGCTGAATTCTGAACTAAGTTGCTGGCAGCGACCGCTGCCCCTGACAGCCTCAAGATCTCTTATTTTCCACGTATTTCAATCTGATTGGTCCTATCTTTATCAGCTTTATTCCGAGATCTATGTATTTTGGATATACGTTTGGAGACCTAGTTTGTTATATGAGGGTTTTAGAGAGTTGCACTTCTCATCTATCTATCTATTCATCTATCTAATTCTCACTCATACTTTTCATTCAAGTTTTCATATTTTCCATGGAGAACTAAGTATTTTTGCTTAGTCAAACAGTTGAAGCATCGTTTTGATTAAAGTACGTTGTGAGATTTCTAATTCCTTATTTATTGCTAGGATTTAATCTTCTCTCTTGCTTGAATGTTTTTGATTTGGTTCAACAGTTTCTAGCCTGATCAACTAGGGTTTGTTGTTATTTAATATATTGTTAGATCACTTGTTGAGCATCTCTAGATTGAAGTAGCAAATGTATCGTACTAGTATCTGGTTGTGCTAGTCTTATGTAGAAGAGATTTGATTTACATTCTAGGGTAAAAGAGGGTTGTTTTATGCTAGAATTGTATCCAACTATATTCCTATCCTTACTACTGCTATTAAACTGAATCATTGATGGTTTCATGATTGTTTAATTAGTTAGAACTAATAGTATGTGGTTGTGTTGTTAATTATAATTGAAAAGAAATTGGAAAATCAATTGCATGTGATATCGAGGTTAAATCAATAATCAACTTGTCATACGATTGTGGATATTTGTTTGCTTAAGCTATCTTCCTAATTATTGTTTTTCATAATCTTTTATTGTTTTGTTAGTTTTGCATTCTTAGATTTAGTTCCAAATACAAAAACCCTTTAGTTACTTGTTTGACACAAAACTCATACATAACGATAAATCTGTCTCAATGTGGATTCGACCCGGACTTTTTAAAGACTACGGTTCTTAGTTAGTTTAGATTCTTTTACATAGCCGTGATTTGCACGATGAAATCACCGCTATCACCAACCGTATATTAAAAATAATAACAAATAAATAGATATAATCTTTCTTCCCCGATTAATATCCCGCTGGAATTTAAGACTGGATGGGAACAACTAATATACGTACTCCGTAGTTTTACTTATTAATCCGTACAAGTTCTCTCTTTCACAAGTGCAACACACCCGTCTTATATAACTATTAGCTGGCTAACTTAAATGCATATAAATTTCCCATTTAGAGGAATAAAATATGCAACCTAGCTCGATGATCAATTTCTTATTCAATTATCGTATCACTACTTTTTATTTATAATGGCAGGTCCATTTTTATTTGAAATTTATGAATAAAATATTGGAGAATAGAATATATGTCAAAAAGGAAAAATTGCTTTTATTCTTCCCGTAAGGACGATCATCACATGCATGGATATGAATTTCCATGTGAAGTAGACATGGATCCCTTCCAACCTCTATACGTTTGTCTCTATTCCCTTCGTTGTCGACACGTTATATATGTTTGTGTTTATATAATTCGATCGGTACAATTACTTATGTATGGATTTGGCTAAGAGTACTATTAAGTGTATTAATTAACGATGACTCGTGCATGTTTCTGCTTCGCGTAGAAGTGAGTTTAATTGGGTCGTTATCGAATATAGTTATAAATATAATCCACATGAAAATTAAAAAGAATCTTTTGAGATCTATTATTGTTGAAAATATACTATAAAAATGAAAATAGGACGGGACCATCTTTCTCGATCAATTGTTCCTTTCACAAGCAACATGCATTCATTTTAGCATTTAAATCCACACCACACATATGATATATGTAAATTAACCACTACATTTATTAGAATGCTCATGATCGACCAATTCTCTCGGTATTATTGAACGTACATGCATACATAAGTTCTTATATACGCTTTTTTAATCATATAAGTATATAACCCATTTAGATTCACTTATGAAAAACGGTGTATTATGATTCTTTTTACATTGCGCGCACACTATTTTTGTATATAGTACGTACATGCTATATGAATTTATTTTGTAATAATATAAACATGTGTCGAAGCAGGAGAGGGCAATCATGCATGGCTATCATATGCCCAGCCAAATCTGTATGATAATATGTTTATATATAATATGCAAACCGCTTATGATTTGAGAATCATGATCGATTGCATTCATCAATTATAGATCCGAAGACGATTATTATATAAGAAAAACATTAATAAATGAAATATGTATACATGCCTAAGTTGGGTCGGTGAATATGAGAGTGATTGAAGACCAGTTGATGATCGATACACTGACACGTACGTACGTAAAACCATAAAATTGTATAATACTAATGGAGTAGTAACAAATAATTAATCAATGGTCTAGCGTTGTTTACGCTGAAAATTAAGTTGTAAAAGCTAACTTTGATGTATAAATGTAATAGATGCATGTTCATTATTGTATGAAAATTCTCGGACAATGAGGCCTAATTAATTACACAATAATGCATGAATAAATTCCCCCACAAACAACAAACAAATGCTCCTAGACCAAATTATTTCTCCCGCACTTTCCCGATCACAGTTATACTACTAAATTTTCTAATAAGATATTTTTGTCTGTAATCATCGAAAGTTATTGCAACTTGCAATCTTCTAGCTTCTAGATGGCAATTTTTTAGGTAAATTTATGGGCCAGAATCGCATAATCATAACAATTCAATCACCACAAATATGGATGTATTTTACAGTATAATTAATTATTCCCTTCGTATAAGTCTATTTGTTTTTTTAGACTTAAAATCTTGTTCAAAAGAACTTGTTTTTTTATATATTTTGGACCCAATTTTCCTATTTTAACCCTTATATTTAATGATAAAGTAAACTAAGTTTAATCAATTTTCATTTTCAATGTATAAAGTAAGCATTTAATTCGGGACATTTTTGTCTAATATAAAATTTTCTTAATATATATGTCCAACTCTAAAAGGACAAATAGAGTTATTCGAAGGGAGTAATAATTAATCTATGCTCTGGCTCTGGCTCTGGCTCTGTCTTTCACTAATCTGTCTCTTGGCAACTTACTAAATACATTCACTTCACCGAACGGGCTCCATACACCCACTTATATTGTCAGTGGTTAGAAAAACATATCCATTAATTATGTAAAAGTACATGTGTGTGTGTTTTTGTTGGGATCCCCTATATATTGTTAATAGGTTGTTGTATCCCCTATTTCACTCTTCCAATTGGTGCACTTGGAATTAATACCAGCGAGTTGATTCAACAAACTTAAAAGTGATGATGTCCAAAACAGCAAAAGCAAAAAGTGGGTCCAGGAGGACCCCCATAGGCAAGTTGGGTACCCACATCCACGTGGTTATCTAAAAACAAAAACTCCCAACGCGCGCGAGGTCTATCAAACATTCCGGGACGAGGTCTCGACCTCGTCACCGACTCTTGTAAGTACGCCCGCCCGCTCGAACCAACACACCCCGACGGCTCCCCTCCGCAGCATTCACGCGCCATGCCCATTCGCAATGTGGGGAATGGACATTCTCCAACCCCTCGCTTCCCGCTTGGGGTTGGAGAATCTCGTTGAGAAATTCCACCCCTCGCTTCACGCTTGGGGTTGGAAAATCTCGTTGAAAAAATTCCACCCCTCGCTTCACGCTTGGGGTTGGAGAATCTCGTTGAAAAAATTCCACCCCTCGCTTCCCGCTTGGGGTTGGAGAATCTCGTTGAAAAACTCCACCCCTCGCTTCCCGCTTGGGGTTGGAGAATCTCGTTGAGAAATTCCACCCCTCGCTTCACGCTTGGGGTTGGAAAATCTCGTTGAAAAAATTCCACCCCTCGCTGCCCGCTTGGGGTTGGAGAATCTCGTTGAAAAAATTCCACCCCTCGCTTCCCGCTTGGGGTTGAAGAGTCTCGTTGAAGAGTCCCACCCCTCACTCCCCGCTCGGGGTTGGAAAGTCTCGTGACACGAACGAGGTTCGCAGACGACTATTTTTTAGGTTGGGACGAACTTCCACAAAAACGAGGTCCGAACGGAGGCTCACGACCTCGCCACAGGACTACAACGCCCGGTGTGGTCCGAGCCCCACAGAAGATGTGACACTCGAACCATGGGGTTGGACGGATAAGGAATATGCAAGAAAGTCTAAAGCAAACAAGCATAGGAAAAGAAAATGACGAAGGGCACACACCAAAAACAGATGTTTTAATTACAGACCCCGTAGGGTCACCCAAACAAAAAAAAGAGGAGAAAGAAGGATGTTTCAATTACAAACCCCGTAGGGCCACCAGAATGAAAAAAAAAAAGGGAGAGTTATCATCTCTTCGAGGTCTCAACCTCGGAACCTGTAAGATCAATGGTCTTAGGGGTTTCGGCGGAGCCAGCCAAGGCCCCAGTAGGAGCAGTTTCAGCAGGAGCAAGCTCAGCAGGGGCAGCGGAAGCAAGAGGCGCGGGCGCGCTGGTCGCAGGCTGAGGTCCCGTGGAGGTTAACTCCGGTTTCCCCCCAACAAGCTCTACCTCGGGTGGTGCAACGCTGGACACAGTCCCGTCCTCGTTGAGGAAGAACTCGCATTCCCCCTCGGGATCCGTCGACCCCAACTCCCCCATGGTTTCATTGTAGTTGGGGTTGAAGAAGATGATCTGGGGGTTGAGGTGCCCATACATGGCCACCGCCTGCTTTACGCCCATACGGACGGCCTGGTGGAACATCGTCCTCACACTCTCCACCAGCTCCGCCTTGTACTCCTCCGAGTCCACATACCTGGGACCCGCGACCTCGACTTCCTTGTTGAGTTCAACAATACGCCCCTCGAGGCGCCTGATCTCCTCCTCGGCCCTCAGGAACTCCGCCTCCTTTGCCTTGTAGAATTCATGCTCAACGGAGAGCTTACCTCGAAGCCCGTCAACCTCGCTCCGCAGAACCTCAGCCTCGCCCCTCGCCCTCTTCTCCCCTTCCCTCGCCGCCTTCACCTCCTCCCTTGCCGAGGCCTCCGCGGCCTCAACCCGCTTCTTGGCCGCAACCTCCGCGGCCTTAGACGACTCCGCGACCTCGGCCAACTCCTTGGCCTGTCGCTCGCACACCTCGCTGCGGGCCCGAAGCGCGGCCTCCATCTTGTCCATCCTCGAATGAAGAAGGACGATGCGACTTCGGTTGTAATTGTCAAAAAAGGTGTGCTGCAGGTTCACAGAAGGATAAGAAAAGAAACAAGAAAGAGACAAGAATCAAACACACGAAAACAAAAAAGAAAGAAGAGGCTTACCATGGCCGAATACCGAGCGGCTTCGTCGTCAAGCGCTGCCTCGGTGAGGTTGTTGGCCCACGCGACCTCCTCCTTGTAATCTCCCCGGGCCCAGTCCAGCGGGGCCCCCCTGATGGGTCCGGGACAATGAAACCTGGCAGGGTGGGGGCCTGTATCCCCGCGTCTTCTCCCTTCGAAGTTGAAGGCGGGAATGAGTTCCAGCTCCCGCGAACTTCTTTGGTGGTCGCCCGACCGGGGCTTCTTCTTCTTCTCAGGGGAAGACCCCGCTTCCTTCCTTTTCCGCAGGGTCTTATCGTCGGACACCCGGGGTGGATGAGTGGTCCCCTTCGTGGTGGCCCCCTTTGGCGGAACCACATCAGGCCTTTTCTCCCCCTGGGGCGGCCCCGTGACGTCCCACTGCGACGCCCTCGGAACGCTCCCCTTGGGCAGGGCTCCCCCTGCCGCGGTCGTTGGCGGGACAGGTCCCGGCTGCGTGGTGCCTGCTCTCGGCTGCGAGCTCGACTCGTTGATTGATATCCCCTTGAGGACCCGAGGAGCAAGGGTCTTGGAAGTAGACGTCATAGGTTGTTTCCCCTTTGACGTCGTGGTAAGAGCGTGCAGAAAGTTCACTGTCAAGAAAGAAGTAAAAAGAAAACAGCAGGTTAGGACGAGGTCAGAAACGAAGGAAACGAGGTGTATGACCCCGCAAACATACAGCAAAAAAAAAACAATCAGGGAAATGGCGATAATAAAATACCCTCTCCGCCCTCGCGAGGAGGGAAACTGAGGCTCAGCCCGGCCCGCTCCACCAGGTCCTGAGAAAGGTAGCGCTCGTATGGCGCCTGGTACGCTGGGGCGTACTTGGCCTTGAGCGCCTGGAACTCGGCGACCTTGTACGGGCACACGCATCTCTCGTAGTTGCCCGGTGCCACAGGGAAATTAAGATATCTCCCGCTGAGGTCTCGGACCAAAAACCATTTAGGTTTCCACGTCCCGCAGTTCGACTGGGTCGAGATGATTTTGACGTTCGGTGTGCTGAGGTTGACCAGGGAACAACGAGGTTCTCTCCTCGCCAAGACTAACGCCGACAAGTCGTTGGGATTCGGCTCGTCCAGAAGCTCGCGACTTCGAATCGTGTAAGCACACAACAACCGCCAGGCGTTCGGGAACAACTGAGCAGGGCAGACACCCATGGCCCACAAGAAATCAACGATGTGCTGGGCCAGGGGCAGCCTAAAGCCCGCTTGAAGGCTGACGAGGTTCACGACCGCACACCCCTCGTAGGACGCCAGGGGCCGCCCCTCCTCCTCTGGCAGTGCCAGCTCGACTCCCTCGGGCCAGGGGAAATCTCTAGCTATGTCCGCGAGGTCACCCAGCTTTAAATCGGAGGCCACCCCCTCGGACAGGTAGGCCTCGGGGGTACTCGGACTCATGGGAATCCGTTCTCTGAGGACGACGGGAACGCCGGATACAACATCAGTAATGTAGGCCTCGGGAAAGCTCGAGGGCACGTATGCGGCCGAAGCTGAGGCAATGGCCGCGTCCAACCTCGCCTCGACCTCAGCGGCAATCGCATCAAGAGAAGAAGAGGAAGCCATTTAAACACCAGAGTATACGCGCAGACGAGGGAAATGCGAACTGATCGAAACGGCGGAGTCGCTGGATGAGGGCTCGCTGAAGACCAACGAAGGGGAACTCGGGTTCTGGGAATCACTAGGCTCTACGCTTCCTACGGACTCGGAGACCTCCTGATAGAAACTCTCTTGGAAATTAAAAACAAAGCCAGGCGGTGGGCTCGCAGAGGCTCTCCTAGGCATGAAAAGACAACGTCCAGGCCGCGAAAAGCTAGCACCTGGAAAAGAAGAGGTCAGTAAGGCACTAAAGGCAAGGCAAACAAAGAGAAAAACACGAGATCATGACCCCGGGGAAGAAGGAAAGATGAAGTCAAGCCCGAGAACAGAGCACGAGATCATAACCTCGAAAAGAAAAGAGCACGAGGTCATAACCTCGAAAAGGGAAAGGCACGAGATTATAACCTCGAAAAGAAAAGAGCACGAGATCGCAACCTCGAGGGACAAAGCAACGCGAGGTCATAGAGGGAAAGGCCACGTGGCACCCTACGGGCTATTCTGACAAGATAGGACGGCAAAGAAGAATTTGAAGCGCCAAAAGGAAGGAAAGAGAAAAAAGAAGGCCAACCAGCGGTGGAGGCCAGCGGCGGAAGCCCAAACGTCCCGTCAATCAGACATCATGACGTTTGGGCTCCCAAGGGTTTTCGAAATTCGAAAAATGGTGGGCGGAGAAACGGGAGTTCAACCGTCGCCCCAAGCAAAAAAGAAAGAAAGAAAAACGATAAACCCGGGAAACCCAGCGATACCTTCGCGGCGGCAAACCCCCCACCACCATCTCACCACCGTCTCACAACACCGCCCCCCGGAGCATAACGCAAAGAAAAAAGAGGGGAGAAAAGCAGGGCAAAAAGAAAGGAGAGGAGACGAAAAACCAAGGGAAGGCGAGGGCTCTACAGAACAAAAACCACCAACAACGCCGCCGCGCAACCAGCGGAGAAACACCCAGAAATCGTAAGCACTCACCCAGGTGCGAAACGGAAGCAAGCGAAGAACGAAGAAACACCCTGAAACCACAAACAACCACCCAGATGCGAAACGAAACGAAGAAAGAACGAAGAAAAATAACAAAAAGCAAACGCAAAAAACGCAACAACCCTGCCACCGCCGCTTCGCCACCGTGACGCCGGCGCGAAACGCCGGGCGACTCACCGTCGCCCTTACGAAACGCGGGGCGAAAGGTGAACAAGGGAAGAATCAAAAGCAAAAAATACCGAAAGACAGGAGGAGGAAGATCAAGAACTTACTTGTTTAAATGTTGACGAACGGAAGGCGTTGGCGTAACTAGCGAACGGCGGAAAGCTCGTCGGAAACCGTCTGGAGAAACCGCTCAAAAGAAGACGAAGAGACAAAGAGAGAGAAAGAGCGAGAATATTGGAGAGAGAAGATGTGAGGGAAGCGTGTGGGATACGCCCTTATATAGAGCAGATCTGAGCCTCCCCCCACTCCCGAAAGGCTTCTTGGGCCTCTTACCTAGACGGCCCACTAAGCAGAAAACGGCGAAAAGGCCCAGGGATCTTTATCCACGCAGAATAGAGCCTCACACCTCGCAAAAACGCCCTCCCAACCTCGAGACCTTCATAACCACTAAAAAACACCCCACATCTCGCAAAATCCAGGGAACTTATGCCCTGCGACCCTCGGGGCGAGGCCCCCAGGCCATGGGGTTGTGATGATGTCCAAAACAGCAAAAGCAAAAAGTGGGCCCAGGAGGACCCCCATAGGCAAGTTGGGTACCCACATCCACGTGGTTATCTAAAAACAAAAACTCCCAACGCGCGCGAGGTCTATCAAACATCCCGGGACGAGGTCTCGACCTCGTCACCGACTCTGCTAAGTACGCCCGCCCGCTCGAACCAATCACCAACGACCTCACTCCCGAACCAATCACAGGTGACCTCACTCATGGACCAATCAAAAACCCCTATTTCAAGTATCCCACATCGGACATTAGCCTAAACTCAGCCCCCCAATTCTCTATAAATAGAGAAGGACCTCGTAGGAAGAGGGGGTCGAAAAACGACTTGAACTCAAGAACTCTCTTGTTTGTTAAAGATCGACGTGATAGGAATACCGTCAACAGACCTCGTTACAGATAAGAGAAATCCATAAAAAGACTCCAAGTCATACAAAGACCTCGCCTACACTAAAGACCTCGCTACAAAATCTCACAAAGCTCTCTACACCACGTATCCAAATCTACCTCTCCTTAGCGTCGACCTCGCAACATTTAGGTTTGATCTCGGAACCTCGTAGGAGGTCTAGGTGTAATTCTTAAAGTTGTTCATCAATCTCATAGGTGTGTAACCTCGTTATTTGGGAGAAAAGTCATAAATAAAGGAGCAAGTGTTTGCACTCAAATATAATAATCTTATTTCTTGTCTCGTAGCGAACCTCGTTATTTCGGATTTCATCAAAAAGCAAATTAGAGAAAGATTTACATATCTAAGAAAAATTGAAGTTTGTTTTTCAAGAAGATCAATATTTTTTGCTTTTAGTTGGACAAATCTGGACCTTTTTTTCCAGCCCAGAGAGGCATAGGTCTGCTGATCATGGGTGTGCAACTAGTCGTTTAGTACGCGGGATAACACTGAAAAGGCAGCCTTTACTTCTACAAGTTGGGCCTACATAAATGGGCTATATTGGGCCAAAATCAAACATATGGTCCGCTTAGGCCGCCCAAGGAAGGATCCATATGCTAATATACTTTCTAACCATCTTTTTTTTGTAGATATGTTAAATTAATTCTATCCTTTTATTAATGAATTGATGATAAGATTTCACCAACTCTACCTTGTGTGTCACTCACTCACTCAACAAAACTAAATTCATCAAGCAACGGAAAACAACACAAAGTCATTGGTCGAATCGGTCGGCACAAACCGGTTTACCTAATGCATGGTGCTTGCCGATTAGATCACGAGCCCGAGATTTACCATCCTTTTTCAAAAAAATGGATACATCATCATGTATAATAGTAGGCCGGGAAATAAACCAAAAATGTCAAATTTGATTAGATTCTTAAAAGTTATTTGTTCTCCCTCCTAAAAGAATTTACAAAAGAAAAATCAAACGTGACTTAATCGTCTCATTAACCCTTTTTCTTTTCTTAGTTCAAATAACTGCAAAAGTTATAAATATTTGAGGATGGACATTTATTTCCCATTCATATAACACTGTTAATCACCCACTTTGAATTTCCCCGCCAATTTTTTTTTAAAAAAAAGCGCCATCTAATAACTAAAATATCATCTAAAAATAAGCACAGCTCTGAGACGTAACCAAGACTGAACCCTTTTGTCGAGGCATAGATTCCACCATGAACTCACACTTGACGAGAACCAAATGGCTCTGATTCGTCAACCAAGTCTTCTTCTTCATATGCAAACTCATTGTCAAATTCAGCTTCACACCTTTCTTTCCAGCCTTGTGGTCGACGCTCCGCTGGATCGCCATGGGTACTGCCGACCCTGCCCGCCCAACGAGCGCCACCTCGAAATCGTCGATCTGCTTGCCCTCTTGAGTGATCGTCGGCGAGTGCCCTTTCGCCACTTCTCTACCACCGAGCAAGAGCTCAACAGTGTCGGCCGTGTACACCAACCAATTAACGGCGTTGGGGTTAATAGCCTGGATTCCGACGTGGTATGTGGCAGGCGTGTGGTGGGAAGATGTCGACTTAGGGTTAGGGTTAGAGTTTCCGCTGACGGAGAATGACTTAATTACAAATGATGGGGATTGGGGGCTTAGGGTAAATTTGTAAATTAGGAAAGAGATGAGGGCGAGGATGGCAATGGCAAAGAGGGAAGCGGTGGCGTAGCAGGCGCAAGGGGAGCAACGGCGGCTGCGGGATTTTTTGAGAGGGAGGCGGTGGCGCTCGACGATGGCCGCATTTTCCGGAGGTGGGACCCGGTAGATTTGGTCCTTGGGCATTTGGACAATGTAGGTGTTGTTGGAGGCCGAGAGGACTATTTGTAAGGCAACTTTGTCGTCGTTGACTCGGTTAAGGCGGCTCGGGGGCAAATGCTGGTTGTCTTTGGTGGAGGCGTCTATGAAGGGAGGTGGGGGCGGTGGGTGAAACCGCTCCGCCATTATGGAAATGGGGAGCGGTTTAATTGAGGGAAACAAAGAAGTTAATTGTGTGAGAAGGTTACAAAACGAGTGGATGATGGAGAGGGATCGAAACAAAATAGAAAAATGTGATGGATCTCCTTCCTTTGGTTGAAATTGCGTGTATGGTGTGAATGTTGAAAATGAGTTGTGTTTGTTTAGTTCGTGGTTGTGAAATCCTTCGATGTTATTTTACTATTTTCAGTTTACATGTTGTCAATTTCTTTTTTCATTCAAACTCATTGAATTTGGATTTGTGTTGGTATATCTATTTTTGTTCTTGAAATTGATTACAACAAAATCCGTCCAAGACATGTAAGAAAGAGACGATAGAGTTGGAAAAATAACTCTACATTTTCAGCCCTTGATTTGATTTAATGGCTGAGATTTATAAGATTATATATATTTTGATACATAAGATTTCAATAATTAAGAAATAAATTAATATAACAAAAAAGTAAAATAACAAACACAAAAGAAAATTAAATCACACATCTTCTTTCTCATAAGCACAAAGAAGAACTCCACAGCCGCCTCTTCCTCCACTTGCTCTAGCGACGAGCCCTTCAACCGGACGACGATCTCGTCCTAAACGTCTTCATTGTCGTCAATCATCTCCAAATTTCACGATAATGTAAGAGCATCACAAGTACCCCGACTCCCCATGCATACCTCCCTGTCTGATCATGATCGAGATAGAGACCCAAGTACTTGGTGTTTAGCTTGTTCCCGGACTTGTCAACACACAAGGCCATCCGAAGCAAGTAAAACAAGAACGTGGAAGCCATAACACCAGGCTCAGCATCTCAGGTGCTCCCTCACCATATCTGTTAAATATAACATCACATGTGCCGCCGGAATCACTGTCTGGTACGAACAGGCGAGAAGATGATCCAGGCCGAACATCAGTGCTAGTCGCGTCGGTGTGTGATCAAAAGTAATTGGGGAAACGATTGCATCGCCATCAATGGGTAACCGCAAAATCTGATGCATTTCATGAAGGGTAATCGTGATCTCACCCACGGAAAATGGAAGTTGTTGGTCTCAGGATGTTAACGCTCCACAAATGCCGAGACTAAAACGTGGTCCGGGTACCTAAACTTGAAGTCAATAAGACACCCAAGACCACTCATTTGAACGAGATGCCACCACATATCGGGTTCCCCCCAATGTTGTGTCTAATGTCATCGAGTCGCATCCGTCGCGACCTAACCATCAAAATCTTCCTCTGGTTATCATCGTCGATCGCATGAGTAACTATCGAAGGCTGCTCACTCCTTTGATGAGCATCCTCGAACTTCTACGAGAGCTATGTCAATCGATATATCTCCCGAGCTACGTGAGTGTGATAACTAACGAGGAGAGTACCATACAAATGACCTCCTCCGAAAGATCCTCTACGAAGGGATCGGGAGCTTGGGCCAGAATTGAAGGGGGAGCGGAAAGCTGGGCCGAAGCTCGGGGGAGCGAGATCCTGGGCCGGAGTTGGAGGGGGAGCATGATCCTTCATGACATGCATTAGATGGAATGGGATCGAAAATGGAATCGCGTACCGAAACAACGGTTGGAACTTCGGAAGGATCCCGAAGAAGAGGACAGCAGCCGAGAGCGCTCGGTCTTTAAAGACCTAAACGAGCACGCTCCTTGAAGGAGCACTCATTTAGGAAGAGTGCTCTTCCTAAAAGAGTGGCCTAATATTCCATCCTTAACGGGCCGTTATATTTTGGGTTTGGTGAAGCATTAAATCCGCGTGTTTTGGAAGAGCACTCTTTCCTCAGAAGCACACTTTCTCAAAGAATGAGATCTGTGTGCGAAAACAAAAAATCCGTGTATATAAAGTTCTCGCGATTAATAAATTTATATATCGATTTTATTTAGTCCTAAACTTTAGATATTATATATATTTTCAACAGATTTGCCAGTGTAATCTCGAGGGTATTCCTTTAAACTTTTCTATCATCACAATCGATTCTGAAATAATCATGACGACATATCGCCATTCGCAATACAAACTCTCGCTCCTTTTGCTTTCACAAATACTCCCTAAAATTAAAATAAAAAGTAATTTCACCCTTGGGCCTTTTCCAATCTGCATGTACTATACTCTAGCCCAGCCCAACCCAACCGAACAACCGGCCCAATGACTGTTCTGTTCTCTTTGGGCCTTAATATACACAGCCGAGCCTTCCTTTTGAAAAATCTTGTCAATGGTGAGTTTAAATCACTCCACTCAATGCATTGAGTTACGACCTTTCTTGGCACAAATCTCTTAACTAGATGAACACAATGTGAAATCCGTTGTGTTTTCACCTTGATGTTTCTTCAACTGTTCCTGGGCCTCAAACAAGGCTCTTGCCACCACTTCATCTTCATTGGATTCTCCCATCAATACCTCATAATCTTGTATGGCAATCTCCCATCTTCCCAACTAAATCAATAGAAACACCATAACAATCCAATTTAGAACACACGAATTATTAATGATCTCATAAATCTAGCGTGTTTCGTTGATACCTTAGAGTTGCAATCGGCTCTTCTTAGTCTAGCCTTTTTATAAGAAGGGCGCACTTTAAGAGCAGAATTACAATCCTCTAAGGCCTTGTCATAAGACCCGAGCTTAGAGTGACAAGCCGCCCTGTTGCATAAGAGGATCGAGTTGCAAGGGTCGTGCTCGAGCCCATTGCTATAGGCAGTCAACGCCTCTGAGAACCTTGACTCCTTGAAGAGCTCATTTCCATGGGTCCGGGCTGATGCAATGGCCCGAACTCTTCGGGCTATGGGCTTCGCCTCCCTATTTGACGGGTCCAGCTCGCACGCTCTCTGCACTAAAGCAACTGCGTCATCAAACCTGTACAAGTTTGACATTATTTTATCACAAGGTCCAATTGTGTACTTGTTGTCTATAGTTGCTTACAAACCTTGACAAGCAAGGAGGACTGGAAATATCTAATCTATAATCATGACAAAGCATGTTGGTTGTTACAAAGGGAAATTTCAAAAGTAAAAATATTTGAAATGGAAAAATGTATGAAACCAAATTGAGATTGGAATCATTACTGCTGTTTCCAGACTCTTTCGAAAAAGGTTGGGAAGAGAAAAGGAGACGAATTAGCCCTGTGTTGATATAAAATTCATGTTTATGTCTTATTATTCCTATAAATGTAACATCTTTTACTCGTTCTTATATCCAGGTTGTTTCCAGTTGTACGTGAATAGCACAACTATCATTACCTCCTATTTCTAATCACCTTTTTTCTAATCTCTCTCTTTCAATACTCCTGTTAGTATAGTTTCAAATGCTGCCTAGTTGGAGACAATTGTTAATGATAATGATCTTAAATATCATTTTTTAAATAAAAATTTTAGGATGGTGGCGGTGCACTTGGCTAGCTTTGCCTGTTCCTTGTTAGCTAGTTCAAGTTGTTATGTTTCTTTTTAACATTTCAACAACTACTCCCAAAAATGAGCTACAAATTTTGATTTCAAAAATGCATTTTCAAATAGGGAAAGGGGAAGAGGCAAACCGTCCACAGGCGATGTCAACCTGAGCCCTTATCAAGAGTAGTGCGGCATTCCCGACTGCCCCAAAGAACTTAGTGGTCTGCTCAATGTCGAAACAAGGACCCTTGCTCAATGCTGTTTCTGCATCCTGGTGCCTGTTGAGCTTCAGGAATGCCTCAGCTTGCAGTGCAAACAACTTTACTTACCCAACAACAAATCAATCAATTACCAACCATAATAAGAAACTTACAATTTCTAGCTTATTTATTATTCAGATAAGTATATGAATATGAGAAACGTTTCAAAACTCAAAGTTGAACCAAACAAAATATTGAAAAATTGGAGAAATTATTACCATGGGAGCTGAATCGGCTCCTGCTGATATAGCATTCTGAGTCTCCTTGATCAAAGTGTTCCAATCCCTTATTCGCTTGGCCTGATCACATTTCTTGAGATGAGCCAATGCCTCCTTGGCCCTGGCCATGGCATCCGGATCCGCTTCTGGCCCTGCTTGCTTGAAATGATACAACGCCTTCTCCGCCTCTCCTAATCTGTAAACAACAAATACATATAACACATCACCACCTAAATATAAAAAAATTCAACACACTTACCATAATAAATAAAAAATTAAATTTAACCTGAGATGAAGATTGGCTAGGCGGTGGTGAGCTCTATGATACTGAGGCTCAATTCTAATGGCTTCCCTACACTCGAACACGGCCTCAAGAAGCCTCCCTAACGCGGCCAAGGCAGCGCTCTTGTTGCTTCGATAGGAAGCCTTGGAAGGATCAATATCAATGGCTCTTTCATACAAGGTGACAGCCTCAGCAAACCTGCCATTCTTGTAATCCTCATTGCCCATGATCTTCAATTTCTCAGGGTCCATTCTACATGATAGGGTCCTGCACAGGGGATTATTATTATTATTATTATTCCTCTCTTGCTTGATCACATCGCTGTTGCTGTTCTTCCTTACTATGTTCCCCATGACGCTATTGGCGTATTTGGCGTTGGGCATCTGGGTTTGGGATTCGTCGTGGTCTCTCGAATATTGATTTGAATTGGAGGAGGAGGAAGAGGGCTGTTTGAGATTACCCAGATGGCCGTAGAGCATGACATTGCCGGAGGAAGCCCGGACGAGATTGGAATTGCCGCCTTTCGATTTCTGGTTGTCGGCGATCATGGCCTCGAGTTCCCCTGATATACCAAGGAACTCATTCTTCTTCTTCTTCTTGTTGTTATCCACATTAATGATGGCGTTCTTGGGCTTGGTGATTCTGGGTTGGTGCTGGGGTTTGGGCATCTGTTGTTGGCGAGGAGGATTAAGAGGGGTGGTCCTGTTTCTGCGTGATGATGATGATGAGTCATTAGCGTCGGAGCATTGTTCAAGGGAGGCGCCGTCGTGGAAGCTGTTGACGGGGAGGTCGCTGGTGGAAACCGACCTCCTTGACCCGAATTTGGTCTTGCTGAACACCGCATGGAATAGGCCGCACCCAACTTGTCTTTTATCTGTTGACACGTCTCCCATTTTTTTTTTTTTTTGTTCTTCTTGTCTTTTTATCGAACAGGTTGTGGGGGTTGCACGGAGAAAATGGGGTTTGAATTGTTGTTAGTCAGTGGGAAGGGAACGGAAATGTGTATGGGTTTGGAGATGGAGGAGGAAATCAAACTCCATTCTGGTTGATTATGGGAGGAAGCTATGAGAATGTGATATGGTAATTGGGAAAATGGCGGAAAAAGATGGACAGCAAAGGCCAAAGGGGACAGCTAGAATCTTACGAATTTTTCTTTTAAGAAAAACAAAAACGATTGTAATTTGAGAAAAGGAATTTGACATAATCTTTGCTTTGGGATAAGGATTTTAATAAAAGCTGATGATAAAAAAAAAGAAAAGAGAGAGAGAGAGAGAGAGAGAGAGAGAGAGAGAGAGTTTTAGACTCGGTCTCGTACAAACAAGAATCTCTGTAATTTCAGAAAGAGAAGAACCAAGTAGGTAGGAATTGCTAAGAGCTTTGGAATTTATCAAAGTTAGTGATCTTGCTAGATGTAAGAACATGAAGGCAGTTTTAGCTACTACTAATGAAGACATTATTGAGATACATACAATTCGGGCGAGGTATAGTGCTTCCTTCAAGGGAACAATAGAGAATACGATTCGGACCCGAATCCGAATAAAGAAAACGAAATCAGAAAAAGGGAGGGAAAAACGTGCCCCATATAATGTATGTATAATGTGGGCTGTAGAGATTTATGTATGAGCTTGTAATTCCTATTGTTTGGATATTGAGAACTTGTAATGTAACTAGTATATGTGTGTGTGTAATATCGGATTGGGCTTGTTTCTCGCTGGAGGCAGTATTGGGCCAAACGGCCCAATACTATGTCACCCGAGACAACCCATTCTCGGTGACCCATGCTCATTAACTAGACGACGTCGTCTGGAGCTTAGGGTTGATGCGTGCCATATAAAAGCACCACTTCTTCCCTTTGCCTCCTTGTTGGATGAATCGAGAGAGCTCTCCAGGTTTCTAGCTTTGTTGTGTCTTCTCGGCCTTGCTTGCCTGAGCTCGACACCGGCGACCTGAGCTCCCTCCGAAATCCAAACAAAGTAAGAGAGAAAGAGAGAGCACCAAGGAGACCTTTGTGGTTGTTCGACTTGTTCGAGCTGTGCTTATCTCACTTTGATTCTCTCTTACAGATTGCTTGCTTGTTCTTTATTTCTCTTTGCCCTCTGTAGTTCCCCTTGGATTTCTGGCATTTCGATTGAGGCTCAAAGCTGAATAAAACTTCTTGTTTGTCTTTGAACTTCGTTTGTATTTGAATGCTTGATTTCTGTCTTTGTATTCCGCATATCAAATTGGTATCAGAGCGAGGTTGCTCTTACAGATCTAGGGTTTGAAGTTTCTGGACTTTCTAGTCCTGGATCTTCAGATCTAAGGTTTGTTCTTGTTGTTGCTTGTGTTGGATCTTGAGATCTGAGGCTCGCTTAGCTGGATCTGGGGTTTCTACTCCCAGATCTAGAGTTCTCAGTCATTGTTCTTCTCTTTCCTTCACTTTCTCTCGAATTTTCTCTTGCTACGTTCCATTGAGAGTTTCCTACTCTCTGGATCTAAAGTCTTGAGTCTCTTCTTGCAGATCTCGGACCAGATCTAGAGTTCTAGAGTCAAGAGACTCTCTAGAACTCAGATCCATTCAGATCCATAAAGAAACTTGCATTTTCTTTGTTTTTTGAACCTTTTGCTCAACTGTCTTCAAGTGTTTAGGTTGCATGCTAGCTTTGCTTGCTTCTGAGTGAGAGATCTCCGATTCCCTTTGATAGAAAGGGGAGGGGGATTCTGGATAGAACGGGTTCCAGTTATACTGGTGTAATCCCACTGTCGGATCCTACACAAAGCTCTTGCAAAAGAGCGTCTTTGCTCAGATCTGAAACCCTACAACTTGATTTGGGGCTTTCTGATCTTTACTTGTGTTTGATTATCACTTTACTTGTTGACTGTTGAGATTTGTGACAGACCAAAGCCATATCTTGTTGGATCTGTTACATATCCTCTCTTGCATACATTTGTCCCTTGTAGGTGCAGGTACTTGTTGTGAGAATCTCTCTTGTGAGACTCACTTGCAGAAACTCTCTCTGACTACACTATCTTTCTGAGTTACTATTCTCTCTCTCTCTGAGATATCTCTTCTTCTCTGAGCAAGGCTCACTATGTCTGATCATTCATCTGTCCGCATAAAGCTACTAGATGGCTCCATTGATTTTGCTATGTGGCAACTAAAGATGAAAGCCATCTTGATTAAAGAAAAGTGTTGGGCTGTTGTTGATGAATCTTGGCCTGACACATTTGATGCTGCTAAAAAGAAGGAAATGGATCAAATTGCTCATTCTGAGATTATTATTAGATTTGTCTGATGAAGTTGCTCGTCAAGTGGTCGAAGTAGACTCTTCCAGGAATCTCTGGAAGGCGTTGAATGACCTCTATCAGGTGAAATCTCTCCCTTCTGTCATTAACTTGCTATGTCGCATCTTTCATTTCAAAATGGATGTTTCTATGTCTCTGAGTGATAACCTAGATAAATTTCTTAAAATGAATCAGGACTTAGAAAGATGTGGTGATACGGTTGTAGAATCTCACCAAGTTGTGATCTTACTTCACTCTTTACCACCCCAATTTGATAACTTTAAAGATGTGCTTGAGTTTAACAATGATGGTGTTAGAAATCTGACTAAGAAGAAGATAATTGATGTTGTAACCCAGAAAAATGAGTCTTTGAGAGTGTTCAAGTGTAAACTTGAAAAAGATGCTAAAACTGAAATCATGTTCACTAAAGGAAAGTATAAAAACCAGAAAAAGGGTTATAAGAAGAAGGAAAAGGATTCTGACTCTTCTAACTCAAATTCTGGGAATGCCAAACCTAAATCTGAGAAAAAGAACCTCAAATGTCACTACTGTGGCAAGGGGACTCACCTAATTAATGACTGTTTTAAGAAGAAGAAAGATGAGGCACTTGCAGCCTCCACCAAATCACAAGTTGGTACCTCTGCAATTGTAGAGTCCCATCTTTCCTATTCTGCTGAATTGCTTATGTGTGCTAATCATGTTAATTCTAATCATGATGCCTGGATACTTGATTTTGGTTGCACTATGCATGTCACACCTCATAAGCATTTCTTTGACTATTTGCATCTTTGTGATGAGGGTAAGGTTAGGTTAGGTGATTATTCTTCTCTTAAGATTAAGGGTGTTGGTACTGTTCCTTTTAAAATGCATGATGGTGTTGTTAGAATTCTCCAAAATGTTAGGTGGGTACCTGACTTAAGGAGAAATTTGTTGTCTGGAAGCATGTTTGATGATCTTGCTTGTCATATCCACACCCACAATGGAGTCAGAAATGTCTCCAGAGATGGGAAAGTCCTTGTAAAAGGAATTAAAAAACGTGGGCTTTATCATGTCATTGGTTCCCCTGTTATGACCATGTCTTCTGAAGTGAATGCTTGCATGAGTGTTGATTCAACTAAACTGTGGCATGCTAGACTAGGTCATATAGGTAACAAGGGATTGCATTACCTATTCAAGGATGGGTATATAAGTCAAAAACCCTCTGATTTGAGCATGTGTGAAAATTGTGTGTTTGGGAAACTTTCAAGAACTCCCTTCTCTAAATCCAAATTTGTTGCTCAAAAGCCACTTGAGTATGTGCATGCAGACCTATGGGGACCTGCCCAAGTGGATACTGTTGGTGGCAAGAAGTATTTCTTGTCATTAATAGACCACTATTCCAGGAAGGTTTGGGTGCATTTACTCAAAGCTAAGAGTGAGGCATTTGACATGTTCAAACATTGGAAACAAATTGTTGAAGGCCAGTCTCAGTTCAAGGTGAAATGCCTTAGAACTGACAATGGTCTTGAGTTTTGCAATCATGCATTTGATTCTTTTTGCCATGAAAATGGCATCAAGAGGCACTTAACTGTGCCAGGCACACCTCAGCAGAATGGCATTGCTGAGAGGATGAACAGGACCTTGCTTGAAAAGGCAAGGTGCCTGCTAATCAGTGCTGGGATGAAACATTCCCTCTGGGGAGAGGTGTTGAAAGGGTTTCTCGGCCAACAAATAAATTTGTAAGTCAAGACCCCGCTGAGTACAGTGGAGTCAGGATCGTTCCACAGGAAGCAAGGTTGTTTGTCTATCAATCTAATAAAAAATTCAAATAAAATCAAGCAAAACACTAACGAGATGCCTCGTTAACGACCTCGTCAGGATCGTTACCGAACCACCGAATATAAAAACATCAATTAACGAACTAATAAAATTCTAATTAATACTCGGTACCGAAGCAAGCATTCAGCAACGAAGATTTATCAGAAATAATTCAATAAAAACAAATATCTAGGATAAGGGACACCACAACATAGCCAAGCATAAGAATTCGTAAGTAGATAAGATCATGCCTTTAAATAGATAGAGTCATCAACTTTCATTGACTTGACAAGTAAATTAATCTATTTTCATAAACCAACTCACTCAATTGCTCGTTTTGGATCTAAAGCTTGAAACTTTCGTTTTCAAACAATATCAACCTTCAAGTTACTAACTTTCTCTTTCAATCAAGTTAAGACTCAAATTACCTCAACTCCCGTTTCGGTATTAAGCACAACAAACAATATCAATAAAAATAAAAGGCTTTCAAAACACTACCTTACTTCATCAAACATGCTCAACTATGCCGGGCTTAACCCCGACCCTAGAAAAATAACTACTCACTACTCATAATTAAGAAACCAAAAACTTCAATAAAAACAAACATGAAAACAAAATTCAAACTTATATTAATAACAAAAATATCGTCTTACAAAGAATCATAAGAAAAACCAAAACAAAACAATCACCGAACCACAAACTCGATCAACGAACCTCGGAAACCGTCGTCACCGACCCTCGTCACCGACTTCCGATCCGGCAGCCTTTCCTTCGGCCTTCCTTCCTTCTCCAAAACTAACCCTAAAAACTCTACTCCAAAAAATTCCCCCCATCTTTCTATGCTAGATAGAAGGGTATTTATTCTAGAAAATCCTAAAAAAACTAAAAAGATAAAAGATAAAAACTTTCCTAAAAAGATAGAAACAATCTCTAAAAGATAGAAATAAAATCTAGAAAGATATAAACCCTAAAATACATATTCTATTAACCCATAAAGATTCTAAAAAGATACTCAACCGATACGGAAATAAATTCCCGCTCAGGATCGGTGAATAATAAAATAATACTCCGAAATCTTCTTCGTCGTGGCCTCGTTAACGACCCTTCACAGCCTCGTTAACGAGCCTGGGGTTTTGTTTTCTTCAACACCTCCTCTCGTTTTCTTGAGCTTCGACTTCTTAAATCTTGCACTTTCCCGTCCTTCATTGTGATGCTCCAAATTTATCTCCATTTAGCTCCTTTCCTAGCTAAAACCTGCAAAATACACAAAATAGCGTAGATTCCACCCTTTTCGCAGATTTATACAAAACTAACTAAAAACACTTAAAACGAAACCTAAACTAGACAAAATTAATCCTAATAAACAAAGAAAACCTATCAAAAACTATACCAAAAATGCGAACATCAAAATACCCCATACTTAGACTTGCTTGTCCTCAAGCAATAATCAAGATACTAACCAAAACCAAAACAAATCATGCTTATCAAAACATAGCCATCTTCAAAAAGCAATATCTATATATAAGAAAATTATAGCAAAAGACTATTAACATCCTCACACATATATGCACTTAAATAGACATAAAATAATACAATCCAACCTCTCAAGGGATATAATGTGTTTCACTCAACTCTCATGTGTTTGGGCTTATAATTTCAATCTCTCAACTCATCCTATATACAAAAACTCATAGAAATTGGAACTTATATCACCAATACTCTCCACCCAAGATTTGTCAAAACAAGCAGAGAATCATCAAGAGAACTTAGGCTCAATGAAAAACTTCATAGAAGCTTCCATTCGGCCGGGTTGTAATGGGGCTTGGTAATAACAATAAGGCATGGAAATATTTTGGTCATGTGGTGCTAATAATATCCGGGAATCAAAGACTCCTAAAAAACAACTCACACATAACATCAAAACTCTCATATAAAATATCCAAACTCACTCTCATATTATGCACACTTATTTTCACTCACCCATTTATCATCCTAGAAAGTCTCATAATCAAAAATAAAAGAATCTCTTGATATTATTTTTAAACACAAATGCACTTCAACTTTTCTTCTTTCTTTCTTTTTATTTTCGCTGCCTCGTTAACGAACCCACATCCGGGTCGTTAACGATCCACCGTATACATTTCTTCCCTTTAAACTTAATTGTGCATCTTTTTTTTTCAAGAGACCTTTCTTACATGTAATAACAAGAGACTTCCAATCTACCCTTCCCAAATCCCCTTTAATTCAAGCAAATAGAAACTCTTTTCTTTTCAACAAAACACAAAACTTCACCTCTCCAATCTAAGTCCTAATTCCCGGATAGGGTCAAGCTTATCTCGGCTAGGGAACAATTTTTGTGGAACTAAAAATAAAAGGTTTCAGGCCAAAATTGGTTATCAAAAGAAGGAATAATGTAAAGGTAGATAGGGGATAATAAGGCTCATAAAAATAAGTTCTCTATCATATGATCTTTACAAGTAATGAACTAAAAATCTTATAAGGGTCTCAAGAAATAGATAACCATCACAATTCCAAGAGATAATATGCATAAGGAGAGTAAATCACACAAAAAAAGAGGGATTTATAAATGTTCTCCCTATAAGGCCAAAAATTATCTCACAAGGTAGGTTTTGTTGGATTGCATCATCTATGCTATAAAGTGTATGTGCTCAATTTCATCTAATGCTATTCCTTTCTACTAAAACAATAATTTCAATTTTTAAGAATCCGGCTATACTTTCAAAGACATGTTTGCAAGGAATTATATGGTCAAACTAGTGATTGCTATCATAGAACTTTTAAGAAGGGATATCTATCAATTCTAAACTCTTTTTTGGATTTTTCAAATTTTTCAATTTTTTTTTTGTTTTTTTTTTTCGATTTAACAGAAGTAACAACTACATAAAACATAAAAACACCTAGGACATAATTTTTCTACTTTCTTCCCACCCCATACTTAAAATTACAGTGTCCCCACTGTAAGAAAAATAACAAGAATAGGGAAAAGAAATAGAAAAGAAAACAAAAAAAAGAAAAAAGAAAAAGAAAGACATAAAACTTAGAAAAGTGGAAACAAGGAAAGGAAACTTCATCTTGAGCTTGATCAACGGTTTGGTGGAGGAAAATAGTGCTCAAAGTGCCCCATGAAGTCATACATCGTCCTCCAACGCTCAGCATCCTCCGCCTCTCTCTGACGTTGCCGCTCGTCCTCCCTCGACATGCGAGCGGAATAGACGATTTCCCATCTATCCATACTTTGATGAATGTGATCGGTTTGGAGGTGAAGCTGCTGCATCCGTGCAGAAAGATCCTCGGCCCATGGTGGTGGTATGCTCGATCCTGCGTACTCGGGCTGAGGAGGTGGTGGGTAGTGAGGCTGGAAATGATCTTGGTACATCATCGGGGTGTAAGGCATTAAGCCATATGCATGAGGGTCGACAGGAGCTGGTGGAGGGTCGACAGGAGCTTGCGGCACCTCGTTAACGAAGCTGGTTGCCTCGTTAACAATGTTGGGCGGTGGCTGGAAATGGTTGTTAACGACCCTGGTTGGCTCGTTGACGAAGATATTGCCTCCTAATTCCTCCGTCTCCATGTCTTCTTCTGTAAAGTTGAGCTCCTCAGTGCCGCCCTCGGTGTCGGCTTCCTCGATATCATTGCCTACGACCTCGGTATCCTCTTGCTCATCTTCTTCTTCATATTCGTCCACATCGTCCCGCTCAAACCGGGTGTGACATGGCCTAAGTGAGAGCTCATCTTCCGGTTTTGGCTCCAATGGGTAAGGCTGGCCCGTCCACACCTCGTACCAATTCGGTACGTAGAGTAGCTCGTACATGTCAAGGGAAGGTATGACGACTTGATCTCGAACCTTCACTTTGTAGCCTCCCTCGGCTTGCACGAAGATCCCGGCGCTATACCAATAGTTCTTGTTGAGGAGTTGAGCGTGGGCCGGTGTGTAGCGGGTAAGATCCACTCCAAGATTCTTAGCCAAGAGGCTAACCAAATTGCCACACCATACCTCCTTGGACTTGTGGGACTTCTCGACGTAGTAGAGCCATTCGTACCCCAAATTCAAGGGGCCGGGCTCCTCGAAGAGGATGGTGCGGAAGCAAGCGACCTCCGTCCTTGTAGACCGGTTCAACTCCTTCTTCGGCCAGAATAGTGCGGCGAGGACTCTCAAGATGATCCGGAAGATGGGGTTAACTATGGTTGCCCCGGATAGCGCCGCGGTGGAGGATTGAACCTCTCCGGTGATGTAGCTCCAAGTGCGGGTCACTCGGTAGTCCTTCAAGCTATAGTCTCTAGACGGGTTTGGGAGCTCCAAGATTGCATTGAACTCCGCCATGGTGAAGTCACGGTCCTCGTTACCGAGCCGGAACCGAATGCGTCCCGCCGAGATTTTCGATGAGAAGTTGGTCTCCAAGGTGGCCAAGAACTCGGATGTGAGGGCCGGATAATGTGGCAAGCTCTCTTGCTTCAATAAGTGTGCGGCCCCAAGGATGGCAAAAGCGTCCTTGACATCCGTGTAGATGCCCGTAGAGACGGCGCTAGACTTCGAGAACCATCGGGTGTAATGGTCCTTCTCCAAGAAATCCCGGTAGCGCCGTACTTGGCTTTGACTGCTCAAAATCACATCGTCCACCCGGGGTGGAGATGGAGACCTGTGGTTCCTCCTCTTTTTCTGGGCTCGGGTAGCGGGTCTGCTTGAACTAGCCATGGATCCTACAAAATAATCGACAATTTTCCAAGATAAGATCCATTTAAAAATAATAGGTACGAGACCCCATACTTGGTCTCAAAATTAACCTCGAAATTATTCATAAACTACCCAATTGGGTTGTTCACGAAGCTGGCCTCGGATTAAGCATTGATGAAGTGCAGGGTCGTTAACGAGCCTGGGTGGGTCGTTAACGAGCCACCGAGAGCGAAACCAGTAATGTCCGAAATTGAATCTACCTCTAATTCAGCACAAATCAAGCATGCAATCTTATATTATTCTCCACAATTCCCTCATTGGGTAAAAGCACCCCATACTTACTCAATTACCTATCCCGAACATGCTAACAATTTCCCGAAATTTTGACATGCAAAGTTCGAACTTTTAGATCTAGAACAAGAAAAATTCATGCTTTCTTAACTAAAGGGTTACAATAGCTAATCTATCATGGATAATCTTACCTAAAACATGAACAACTAAGCATAATCAAGAATTTTAGAATGGAATTTAGGCATGCTCATCAATCTCCCTAAAAATCATGATTCAAGATATGAAATTTAACCTTATAGATACTCAATCATGCAAATTCAAGCAAGGGTTTAGAAATTATACCGGAGAACCGAGAATTAAAAGGACAAGGGTCGGGGTCGGGGTAGGTTAACAAGCTCGTCGTCGACGGTGAAAGGGCCTTCGAACTCTGGTAACGATGGCGTCTCCGGTGGTCGTTAACGTGGGATTTCCGACTCGGTAGGAGAAAAGGGAAAGGGATTGAGAGAGTTTTGGGTTTGAGAGTGAATGTGGGAGAGATTGTGGTAGAATTTTGGAAGGGGTAGAAGGGTTTTTATAGGAGGGGTAAAGATAGAGGGGGTGGCGGCTAGGGTTAGAAAAGTTAACTAGGTTAGAATTACTTACCTGCCCCGTATTGTGACGAATCGGGTCGTCCGAACTAGGTCGTTAACGACCCTGAGTGGGTCGTTAACGAGCCACCGTAGCCTCCTTGAGTGCATTTCGACCTCTTTTTTCCTGAAATCTTGTTAGCTCAAAAGATCTTATTTCTATCCTATTTAAACTAGAAAAGAAAAATAAAAGAAAGCTAGGAAATAATCTAAAAGAAAAATAAAATAAAAATAAAATAAACTAAACCTATTCTAAAAAGCGGGTTGCCTCCCGTAAGCGCTATGTTTAACGTCGTTAGCCCGACGAGCTCTCTTGCTAGTCTCATGGTGGTTCATGTCTGGTCATGTTAGGGTCTTCAAATACCGTGCCTGTAGCTTTACTGCCTCTGTGCACTTGAATTGCTAAATTGGGACCTTCTTCTTCTATTAGTAAGCTCGATATCCCTGGGTTAATGGTATAGTCCGAAAGCCAAGGTGGTTTGGGCTTTTCTGTAACCTCTGTAGTAGGGCCTTTGTGCATGGGAGCATCATTGATCGGTGGATGTGGCTCGATAGGGGCTGTGGTGTCTGGTTCGGGTTGAGTCAACTCTAGTTGTGCCACTCCAATTGGGTCGTTAGCTTTCTGATCTAAATTGAATTCCACCCGTTCCTCTCCTATATCAAAAGTGAGGAGTCCCTTACGCACATTAACTCTTGCTCCTGTTGTGGCTAAGAATGGTCGCCCGAGAATTATGGGGACATGAGGGTCTTCAGGCATATCAAGGACAATAAAATCATTGGGTATGAAGAATTTCCCGACTTGAATAGGGTAATCGTCCACTACTCCTGTTGCTTTGACACTTGACCCATCTGCCATGTACAGATTCATGTCTACTGGTTCCAGTGGTCCCATATTGGCTTTAGACCAGATTGAGAGTGGAACAAGACTAGCACTGGTACCAAGATCGCATAAAGCTTTGAACTTGTGGTTGCCTATGCCGATTGTGATTGCAAACCTCCCAGGATCTCCAAGCTTTTCTGGAAGAGCTATGGATCTGACCTCGTCCTGCAGCTCTGTAATAGATCTTTTCCTGCTAAGAATATCTTTCAAGAATTTTGTGTAAGCCGGCATTTCGCTTAGGGCCTCAGCGAATGGGATGGAAATATTAATGCCCTGAAGAATCTTAACGAAACGCTTGAACTTACTCTCAGTAGAGTCCATAGATTTCTTAACTGGAAATGGAAGAGTTTTCACCATTCTCGGAACCAAGTTAGGCTCGAGAGGTGAGAGTACCGGGTCGACACTGGGGTCGTTTGGTGTCCTCGGCGGGTCGTTACCGACCCTGGTGGGGTCGTTAACGAGCCTGGGATTGAAAGGAGGACTCGGTCTAGAAAACTTACCTGGGTTGGGCTCGTCAGGAATCCGCGGAGCTTCGTCATCCTGGCTTGTAGGCTCGGTACTAGCTCTCACTGGCTTGTTAACGAGCTGGCTGGCGAGATCTTGTTCCTCCTTCTCTTCAGCTTGAATTCTCTCTGGTAGTGTCTTCCCGCTTCTAAGGTGTACTGCTGCTATTTGGCCTCTAGGGTTCTCTTCGGTACGACCCGGGAGTTGCCCTTGTGGTCTTGGAATCCGTGCAGCAAGGTCTCCTAGTTGGGAATCAACACTCTTCTTCCAAATATCGAACTCTCCCCATCTTTTATCCAATCCATTGATGCCCTCTTTAATCTCTTGAGCCCATGATGGTGTCTCCTGATGGCTTGGAGGTCGATATGGTGCAGGTCGTCTATCTTGCGGGGGCCCTGTGTAATTATGAATTGCATTCTGATTGCCCCATGATTGATAGTTGTTCGACCTGTCATTGTAGTTAGGCTGGTTCCTGTAGGGTCCTCTCATGTAATTCATCTCAGCTATCGTCTCAGCGGTTCTGACCTGCTCAATGTTAGTGCAAGCAGAAGTACTATGCGCAGAAGAACCACATTCTTGACATGATTGAGAGGATTTCAGAAAACTTACCTGTTTTCTCAAACGGTTGACCTCATCTTGTAAGAATTGATTTTTAACATCGGGTTCAACTTCATCTCGATTGGGCACATAGAGACGTTTTTGAGTTTGTGGAGCCTGTTGGGTTCCGTACATAGCATCGTAATTCGCCACCTTGTCCAACAGTTCCCACGCCTCTGTCGGGTTCATCTCTATAAAACCGCACGCAGTATGCGTGTTGATGCGGTTCTTGGTCTCTGCGTTGATACCCTGGAAAAAGATTTCTTGCAATACATATAATGGTTGCCCATGAGTAGGGCATTGTCTAAGCATCTCTTTAAATCTTTCCCATGTTTCAACAAATGTCTCATTAGGCAACTGGTGATAAGAGGTGATACGTTTCCTTAACTCCGTTGTCTTAGCAGGAGGGAAAAACTTTGTAAGAAATTGATCATACAAAGCTTTCCAAGTCCTGATAGACTTAGAAGGTAGGCTCTCTAACCAGTTCAGGGCCTTTCCAGTAAGTGACCATCTAAAAGCTTTCAACAGAACATATTCTAGTGAGACACCTTCAGCAGCTATGGTGTCACATAAATCAAGAAAATTTCTAATATGTTCCATAGGGCACTCAGCAGGTTTCCCTTCCAACTGAGCTCGTTTAATCAAGGATATAAATTGAGACTTGATCTCAAAAGGTTTCTCTATCGCAGGAAGCACAATAGGAGATTCTGGCAACCTCAGTTCCGGATGCATGTATTGCTTGGCATTCCTTGGATAGGCGTTTAGCTCTTCTTGCAGTCGAGCCTTGTCTGCATTAGCGTCGTCCTTCTCGGCTCTCAGTGCCTCCATCTGGGTCCGGAGGATCTCTGGCTCTCGAGCCATCTCTTCATCTGTGGCCATGGTTTGGTTTTCTCGGAGTCGTCGGTGCAGGGAACGTTCGGGTTCTGAGTAATAACTGGAGCTATCAAACTGAAGCCTTCTTCGTCCTACTGGCATACACTGAGAAAACAAACAAAGAAAACAAAAATTAAAAAACAAAAACGGGGTCGGGCTAGTCCCGATCCCAAAGATAAACTAACAACTCGTTGCTTCCCCGGCAACGGCGCCAATTTGTTGAAAGGGTTTCTCGGCCAACAAATAAATTTGTAAGTCAAGACCCCGCTGAGTACAGTGGAGTCAGGATCGTTCCACAGGAAGCAAGGTTGTTTGTCTATCAATCTAATAAAAAATTCAAATAAAATCAAGCAAAACACTAACGAGATGCCTCGTTAACGACCTTGTCAGGATCGTTACCGAACCACCGAATATAAAAACATCAATTAACGAACTAATAAAATTCTAATTAATACTCGGTACCGAAGCAAGCATTCAGCAACGAAGATCTATCAGAAATAATTCAATAAAAACAAATATCTAGGATAAGGGACACCACAACATAGCCAAGCATAAGAATTCGTAAGTAGATAAGATCATGCCTTTAAATAGATAGAGTCATCAACTTTCATTGACTTGACAAGTAAATTAATCTATTTTCATAAACCAACTCACTCAATTGCTCGTTTTGGATCTAAAGCTTGAAACTTTCGTTTTCAAACAATATCAACCTTCAAGTTACTAACTTTCTCTTTCAATCAAGTTAAAACTCAAATTACCTCAACTCCCGTTTCGGTATTAAGCACAACAAACAATCTCAATAAAAATAAAAGGCTTTCAAAACACTACCTTACTTCATCAAACATGCTCAACTATGCCGGGCTTAACCCCGACCCTAGAAAAATAACTACTCACTACTCATAATTAAGAAACCAAAAACTTCAATAAAAACAAACATGAAAACAAAATTCAAACTTAAATTAATAACAAAAATATCGTCTTACAAAGAATCATAAGAAAAACCAAAACAAAACAATCACCGAACCACAAACTCGATCAACGAACCTCGAAAACCGTCGTCACCGACCCTCGTCACCGACTTCCGATCCGGCAGCCTTTCCTTCGGCCTTCCTTCCTTCTCCAAAACTAACCCTAAAAACTCTACTCCAAAAAATTCCCCCCATCTTTCTATGCTAGATAGAAGGGTATTTATACTAGAAAATCCTAAAAAACTAAAAAGATAAAAGATAAAAACTTTCCTAAAAAGATAGAAACAATCTCTAAAAGATAGAAATAAAATCTAGAAAGATATAAACCCTAAAATACATATTCTATTAACCCATAAAGATTCTAAAAAGATACTCAACCGATACGGAAATAAATTCCCGCTCAGGATCGGTGAATAATAAAATAATACTCCGAAATCTTCTTCGTCGTGGCCTCGTTAACGACCCTTCACAGCCTCGTTAACGAGCCTGGGGTTTTGTTTTCTTCAACACCTCCTCTCGTTTTCTTGAGCTTCGACTTCTTAAATCTTGCACTTTCCCGTCCTTCATTGTGATGCTCCAAATTTATCTCCATTTAGCTCCTTTCCTAGCTAAAACCTGCAAAATACACAAAATAGCGTAGATTCCACCCTTTTCGCAGATTTATACAAAACTAACTAAAAACACTTAAAACGAAACCTAAACTAGACAAAATTAATCCTAATAAACAAAGAAAACCTATCAAAAACTATACCAAAAATGCGAACATCAAGAGGCTGTCACAACAGCTGCTTATTTGATTAATAGATCCCCCTGTTCTGCCATTGGATTCAAAACTCCACAAGAACTGTGGAGTGGAACCAAACCCACCATCTCACATCTAAGAACTTTTGGATGCACTGCCTATGCTCTTAATAATGCTGGGAAGTTAAACCCAAGAGCTCAAAAGTGTGTGATGCTGGGATACCCTGAAGGGGTAAAAGGATACAAACTGTTGCTCATACAGCCTGGTGGCTACAGGGTGATAGTTAGTAGGGATGTCACTTTCAATGAAAGTGACTTCCATTTCAAAAATGTTCTCACATCTTCTCCTGAGCACTTAGACAGGTCTGAACAAGTTCATACTCCATTCTATGTTGCTCCTCCTCAATCTGAGTTATTTGATGAAGATTTTGATATTGGATACTCTCCATCTCATTCTGGAAACTCTGATAATTCTGGCATTGGTATTTCTAATGAGCACTTGAATGCTCAAACAAGTACTGAAGAGCACTTAGCTGTGCAACCTCACCATCACGGTGGGCAGGTCAGTTCACATCCTTCTTCCTCTTCTCCATCTTTGCATGAGCCTCTGTTTGATTTTGTGCATGACTCACATGATGCTTTGCATGATTCTCATGATGATTTGCATGATATTGATGACTCTTTGCATGATGTTGATGATGTTGATGATTCTGTTGAGAATATGCCTTTTGATGAGGTCCCTAACTTGAACAATTATCAATTGACTAGAGATAGGGCCCCTAGGGTTAAAATTCCTAACAAAAAGTATGTGAACAATGTTGATGAGTTTGCTTTCATAATTGCTGAAGTCTTGAATGCTTATACTCCTGACATGTTTGAGCATGCTATTAAATGTGTTCATTCTGATCTTTGGATGCTTGCCATGAAAGAGGAAATTAAATCCATGCATGACAATAAAACTTGGACTTTGGTTCCCAAACCTAAAAATTCAAGAGTTATTGATTGCAAGTGGATTTATAAACTCAAAGAGGGAACCAAACCTACTGACGCACCTAGATACAAAGCTAGGCTAGTAGCTAAAGGTTTCTCTCAAAGAGAAGGGGAAGATTATCATGACATTTTTGCTCCTGTTGCTAAGTATAAAACCATGAGATTAATGCTTGCTATGTCTGCTGTGTATGACCTGGAAGTTGAACAAATGGATGTTAAAACTGCTTTCTTGCATAGTGATCTAGATGAAACCATTTATATGAAACAGCCTAAGGGTTTTGTTGATCCTTCTAAGCCTGATTATGTGTGTTTGTTAAAGAAATCTATATATGGCTTGAAGCAATCACCTAGGCAGTGGAATATAAAATTTGATAAATGCATGAAAACTTTAGGGTTTAAGGCTAGCAAGTATGATTCATGTTTGTACTTTAAGCATGTCAAGTCTGATTTGCCCATTTATATCTTGCTTTATGTTGATGATATGCTTTTGATTTGCAAATCCATGTCTAAGATCGATGATGTAAAGAGGGCCCTTAGAAAGAACTTTGACATGAAAGACCTAGGTCATGCACAAATGATTCTAGGCATTAAGATTGTTAGGGACAGGTCTAAGAAACAAATCATGCTTACTCAATCTGATTATTTGCATAAGGTGTTAGATAGATTCAGTCTTGTGAATGCTAAACCCTCCTCCATGCCCTTAGGAGGGCACCTTGACTTGACAAAAGCCAAGCTGCCTCTCTCCAAGGAAGAGGAGGGTAGAATGTCTTCTATTCCCTATGATGCTGTTGTTGGTTCAGTTATGTATGCCATGATTTGCACCAGACCTGATCTTGCTTTTGCCATCAGTGTTCTGAGTAGATATATGTCTGAGCCATGTGAGAAACATTGGCATGCTATGAAATTCTGTTTGAGATATATTGCTGGTACTGCCAACTTTGGTTTGCTCTATGGTGTTCACTCCTCTCCTTCTGAACTCTATGGTTATGTTGATTCTGACTTTGCAAGCAATAAGGACACTAGAAAATCAACCACCTCATATGTCTACACTTGGTGTGGCAATTGCATCTCTTGGAAGTCTCAGCAGCAGTCTATTGTAGCTCTATCCTCTACTGAGGCAGAGTACATAGCTGCTACTGAGGCATCCAAAGAAGCAATATGGCTCCAAGGACTGTTGAGGGAGATTGAAGGCAAAAACTATATGTCCAAATTGCATATGGACAGTCAGAGTGCCCTATACCTGTGCAAAGATCCCATGTACCATGAAAGGACCAAACATATTGATGTGAGGTACCATTTCATTAGACAAAAGGTAGCACAGAAAGCAATTCTGGTAGAAAAGATTGATGGTAAGAAGAATCCTGCAGATTTTGGCACTAAAATTATCACAACTGATAAGTTCAACTTTTGCAGGGATTTCCTACACGTGATTGAGCCAGAACAGAGCTGAGAAGGGTACAATGGGTCGGTGATAGAAAGACTGTAAGACCAGAGATCAACAAAAACAAGGATACAAGTTTTACTATTGATGTAAACTTAGGAATTAGGAGGGCAAATTGTAGAGATTTATGTATGAGCTTGTAATTCCTATTGTTTGGATATTGAGAACTTGTAATGTAACTAGTATATGTGTGTGTGTAATATCGGATTGGGCTTGTTTCTCGCTGGAGGCAGTATTGGGCCAAACGGCCCAATACTATGTCACCCGAGACAACCCATTCTCGGTGACCCATGCTCATTAACTAGACGACGTCGTCTGGAGCTTAGGGTTGATGCGTGCCATATAAAAGCACCACTTCTTCCCTTTGCCTCCTTGTTGGATGAATCGAGAGAGCTCTCCAGGTTTCTAGCTTTGTTGTGTCTTCTCGGCCTTGCTTGCCTGAGCTCGACACCGGCGACCTGAGCTCCCTCCGAAATCCAAACAAAGTAAGAGAGAAAGAGAGAGCACCAAGGAGACCTTTGTGGTTGTTCGACTTGTTCGAGTTGTGCTTATCTCACTTTGATTCTCTCTTACAGATTGCTTGCTTGTTCTTTATTTCTCTTTGCCCTCTGTAGTTCCCCTTGGATTTCTGGCATTTCGATTGAGGCTCAAAGCTGAATAAAACTTCTTGTTTGTCTTTGAACTTCGTTTTTGTTTGAATGCTTGATTTCTGTCTTTGTATTTCGCATATCATGGGCAGAGTAAAGCATCCCACGTACAACTGCCACAAGATTATTATTATCTCTACCAATAAAAAGAAGTGGCAGAAGATTATTTAGATGCCCTATTAAATTTCTGTGTTTCCCTTTTGACTCTGCAACTCCGAGCTTCTAAAATAACTATCAAGATCACTTGTTTTGTATCTTCTCTTTTTTTTTTTTCCCACAAATGCAACTGTGCTAGCAACTAATGGTCATTTAAATCTCCTTACAATTAGGAAACAAAACAGCTAATAAATTACGGTTGTTGTTGTTGTATCTAGTGATAGACTATAAAGTAGAAATCGTGCAAGTATGACTTTGTATACTATCTAAATTAGTTTTTAACATTTATATCTAGTGATAGACTAGAACATCCACAAGACCACAAATGATGAGAACTAGTTATCACTCAATTTTAAAGAGGAAAAGGCAAAACGCCGACCTTGAGGTATTACCCCAAAGGCTCAACCGCTGAACCAATGCCTGAAGTCTAAATTTTCAAAAATAATACCCTAAAATTTTATTTCAACTCTTATATATAGTGCCCTTCACCAAAAATTTATTCTCCAAGTTATATTCCAAGAATGGACTTGTGATGTGTTGTTAAATAATTAAGACCTTTGTCATTGGATAGAGCTGTAAGCCTCTCACGCACATTTGACTTTGACCTATTAATTTGCCTTGTGGTTTTGGGTTTTATGATGTAACTTGCAAGCATATATGATAATTAAAGGCCAGGGGAGAGCGACTCGATGATTAAAAAGAATCATCGAGTCCAACCACAGAACAATAGATGGATATATGAGTAGTGGGTATTTTTTGTGTGTAGTTGTTGGTCTTATATATTAAATTCCAACCACATATAGTTTATTATTAAAAACTATTTGGATTCACAGCTGGAGATTACAACTGCTTGATCTTGTGAATTATTCAGACTAATGATTTGTACGTTGAGTTATCCAAATTGGAGTGCTTGAAAAATGCAGGCTGCAGCAAAAAAAAAAAGGATAACAGAATCTTTATCGATAAAGATAATGTTCACAACTAACTATAATCATGAGTCACCTTTCGAGTAATAATGTCATCAAACTTTCATACGGGATTCTGCACAGACAAGCAACATTTTATACAAACTGTTCAAGAAATGGGAAGAACAAAGGCATTAATAATTTAATTTTGTTGTTTTTCTCTTAAACATAGCTTTGAGTACCATAAGAATGCTAATCAATTTCCTCTAATTTGTTTATGTGGAAAATGCCAATAAATTAGCTATATAAATGATATTCCCTGGAGTTTACTAGCTAGCTTCTGAGTTCTGAATGACTTTACTGTCTACATCTCACTATTTACATACAACAATGATACAATACAAATGACCCAGCAGTGTATTTTTGGGCCTAGGCCCACAGACTCCCCAAACCCACTTGCGTGGGCTGGTCCAGTCCAACACGAACACAATTCTCACGTCCTAATAGAGGTTTTTTTATGCTTCTTTATCAAAAAATCCATGTATTATAAAACAAATTGGTGATTAACATGTCGTATCATTTAAAAACCAATTTGTATTATTTTTTTACTTTCGAAAAGCCGAGTATTATTTTTAAGAGGAATTGGATTAAAGTTGTTCAGATGCATATATATGGATGACGTATCTATCGGACCATCTCCCTTTCTCTTTGGGGCTGTATTTTGATTTCCATTCTGAGAAAATCGCAATCAACCCTGTTCCTAGCTAGCTCATATTCTTCGATGCGGGAATTCTGATTTGGGAATATTTTTCTGACTTACAATTCTAAACCAAGCATTCCCTCCTACTACTTGACCATTATTGAACATAAGCCATTTTTAACAATATATTTAGGGTAACTTATACAAAACCTCCCTTATCTTAGGTCATTTGCAAGAAAACACCCTTTATTTCCCTTTTTCAAGAAAACCACCGCTTACGTTGATTCCATTTGCATTTATCAGCACATATGACATATCTATATTTTATTATATTACCCTATCTTGTATCAAAAGGCACACTCTTGTATAAATGTTATGTTAATGAGAAGGAGAACCCCAAGGGGGTTTTACGTACCCATATTCTTTCATGGTATCACGAGAAACCTAACCCTAACCCTAGCCCCCTCCCTCGCGCCGGCGTCCTCCCTACACCGCTGTCGCGCCCAGTGGCGTAGCCAGGAATTCATGCCAGTGGGGGCTAAATTCATTTGGGTAATTTTTTTGGTTACAAAAAAATTCCTGGCGAAGGCAGAAAAAATTTTTTTTTGTATTTTTTTTATAAAATATAAAAAAAATGTATTTTTCTGTATATAAAAAAAATTATATTAAAAATTTTGTATTTTTATGTATAACAAACCATTTCAATATATTATATATATAGATATATAAATTAATCTGCCTTATTCTAACCAAATAAATTAGTTTTTATCAAGTAAACTAATTTTTTTTACTATATTTTTAAAAAAAAAATTCTGAAAATCCCAGTGGGGACTGGGCACACCATACCTCCGCCCCTGGTCGCGCCTCCCTTGCCCCACCGACCAATCCCAGCGATCGTCGCTGCCCACCCTCTGCCACCCCGTGGCATCAATTGACCCCCTCTCAAAATTCCCTCCGTCTCAATGGCTGATCTCAAGGACAACGATCCCAAAAGCAAGGATCCAAAGGAAGCCGATCCCAAGGATCTCTCGCTCAAGGATGCTACAGTTCTTGCTTCGGGGTCTAATTCCGGCTCTGATTCGTCTAAGTCACCGTTTCACTCGGCTCTTACAATGTCAAATATCAAAAACCTAATCCCGATTGTTCTTGATCGAACCCGAAATACAATTCGTGGTCGGAATTGTTCAAAATTGTTGCTCGCGCACACCGTGTCCTTGATCACATCGATCCTGATGTCCCTCGCCCGGCTGATGTTGACGATGCACTATGGGATCAACTCAATGCCATTCTTCTCCAATGGATCTATGCAACTATTTCGTCGGAACTCCTTCTGACGATTCTGACGTCGAAGGCTACTACCCTAGAAGCATGGACCCGTCTGAAAAATTTGTTTCATGACAATTAGGCAACGCAGGCTGTCTATTTGCAAAATGAATTCTCCCGTTGTCGGCTTGAAAACTTCTCCTCTGTGACGGCTTATTGCCAAACCCTAAAAGATTTGGCTGATCAACTGTCGAATGTTGAAGCCCTTGTGTCTGAATGACAACTCGTAATCCAACTTGTTGATGGCCTCTCATCGGAATTTGATATTGTGGTGAGTTTCATTCAACAGACTTCGCCATTGCGGATTTTTTCAAAGCTCGATCTATGGTTATACTTGAGGAAACTCGTCGAACTCAGCAAAAGGCCCTCTCGGCTGACTACAAATCCCTCACTGCTACGAATGCGCCAATGGCACCGCCGCCAGACAAACTAGGGCCTCCATAGCTCGCGGACAACAACTCTGGCAGGCGCGGGCACACAGGCCGCAGGCGCGGAAGATTCATCGTACTCCATACGGTTGGATTTCGATTCCAGCTGGCATAAATCATAACCAAAGGCCCTTCAGGGCGTGGGCCCAACCTCCTTGCCCATACCCGAACACACCTAGTGCCGGTATTCTTGGCGCCGCACCACCTCCGCAACAATCGTAGGCTAACGCCATGTTTATGACACCGGGGTTCGGGTACTTGAATCTGAATCATCTCGCTCAGGCTTACAATACTATGACTCTATACCCGCCAGAAAATGCATGGAACATGGACAGAGGAGCCTCTTCACACATGGCCAGCAATCTAGGTAAACTCTCCTCTATTACTTCTAAGAGTCCTTTACATTCGATAATAGTCGAAAATGGTCATCGGATTCCAACTTTGGGTTTAGGAAATGCCTCAATCCCAGCCCAGCCATCACCCTTACATCTACGTAATGTTCTTGTTGCACCTCAAATTATCAAAAACCTTGTTTCTGTTCGAACGTTTACCACTGACAATAATGTTTCGGTTGAATTTGACCCTCTTGGCTTTTCTGTGAAGGATCTTCAAACGGGCACCAATCGAATGAGATGTAATATTTCTGGTGAACTCTACCCTTTTTTGAGTCAACCATCCAAGTCGTCTTCAGTGTCTTTGTCTGCCGTGTCCTGGCCGATTTGGCATGCTTATGTCGGTCAACCCGACGCTCCTGTTTTTCGTCATCTTTAGCAGTTTTCTCTTCCTCGAGTCAATAAAGGCAAAATGCCTCAATTTTTCTATCAGTCATGTCAATTAGGAAAATATGTTAGATTACATTTTCATAAATCTGTTACGATTACTATGTCGCCTTTTGATATTATTCACATTGACTTATGGACGTGACGAGCACTTTTACGTCGCTATAAAAGCACTGCCAAAGAAGATTCCTAACTTCCTAACCTAAGTATAGTGGAAGCAAGGGTCGAACCCACAAGGACTCAGATTATTCGTATTTACTTAATATTACTAAGCAGAAAAGGAGGGTTTTATGGTTGTAAACTAAAATCTAAGCAATTAAACTAATTAAAACTAAGCAAGTAAAATAAGTTGATATTCAAATATGGAGAAAAGCGCCCAACTAGTTTCGTATCGATTGCATACATGAGTTTTGATCAGCGATTATCCTTATTTCAATTTCCCTTGACTAATCTATTGTGAATTTATGAATTCAAGCTTATTGTGGTTGTTAATATACACCGTCTTTAACAACCTTTTAACCAATTAACCTAGAAAACCTTCTATATCAAGTTGATCATGCAATTAAGTTCAAAGCATTCAATAGAAACAATATTCATGAATTCCACCGTCTATTCACGAAATCTTGTTATTAAATTCTCCGCCTTTGATTAACCTTAATATACACCGTCTTTAAGTTTAATCAAAAGATTCATCCATGAATAATCAAATTCCACCATCTATTTAATTATCCTAGTTGTAATTCAACCTAGAAGTAGAATAGGTGGCCAATCTATTATAATCCTAAGTGAATTTAATCAATTAAGCATGGAGAGATTCAATCTAGTCAAGGCAAACTAAAACAATTAAAATCTCACAAACAATCATGCATACAACTTCAACTAACTAGTTGGACATGAGAAATTTAGCTAGAAATCGACATTAAAGAGAAATCAAAGTTACAAAAATCCAATTGATCTTCAATTGCAAAAACTAGGGTTTTTCTCCCACAAATCTCCAAATTGCATAAAACTCCAAAAGATAGCATAATATCCAATAATAAATCTAAGCAAAGTATTTATATCAAGCTAAAAATATCTAAAAGATCCGAAAATATCCAAATAAACACTTATAAAGTCGGCCCATTAGGTCTCGCGGAAGCCCAAACTAGCGTCTTACAAACGCCGCTGAGCGCGGTTTGCACCTTCCCAGAGCGCGGTCGCGCTCCCTTTGTAACCGCCCGCGCCGACGCCGCAGTGTGTTGGCCTCTCGGCGCGGTCTTGACTTGCTCCGTGGTTTAGTCCCTTCATCTCTTTTCTTGTAATTCTTGCCTCGGGTCTTCACTTCCAATGCTCCTTACACGTCCCGAGATCCGTCTTAAACTTTCCATCTACCGTCTTCCACCATCCGACCTGCAATTACGCACAAAGACGCGTAGATTCCGAACTAAACGAAAATAAAACCTAATCTAAACTTAGAATGAAATCCTAGCTAAAAATGCATAAAACGAGAATAAAAACATGCTCTAACAACTACATCTATATGCTCTATCAAATTCCCCCATGCTTGAACCTTGCTTGTCCTCAAGCAAGACATAGAAATCAATCACACCACAAACAAGCAAGTCATGACTTAATTCATTTTCAAGAAGCACAAACTTAACCATGAAATCTTTGCATACATATATCGAAAGTTTCAAACCAAGCTATTAATCCATTCCAACCCTCACCAAGGTAATTGTGTTTGCACTCAACACTCAAGTGTTTAAAGGTATGTGTTTTCGCTCAAAAATCATATTTGAATGCCAACTACCATATGCTTGCATCAGTGCACTAAATCTCCACCACGGATGTTCAAATGAACAACATAAATCATGAGGTCTTTTTCAAGGTTGTAATGGGGCCAAGGTATAGACAAGTAGGAAGGGATAATTATATGGCCATGTGCTAAATCCGGGAACTAGAATCAACTAATACCCAAATTACATCAATCACTCACTCTCAATAACTTCCCAAATTGCATTCCCTTTCTTCCATTACTTACTTGTAAGCACTTCTTTCTTTTGCTCAACTTTTGCTTCTTTTTTTTCCACAAACCCATTTGAGATTTGTTATTTCTTTTTCTTTTCATTCTTCTCTCACAAGAATACTTTGGAATTTTACACATACAACTCATCTCAATCAACCTTTCAAACCAGCTTTACTTAGAGATTTTTCACTAAACATTCCCAACATCCTTAACTTTCCAACACTTTTCATTTTGGACTTTCCCTTCTATTACACCTTTTCATTTTGCCTCACAAACCCCAAAATATATCAATTAACCCACAAAATTCCCCTAGTCAAATCCTAATTCCCGGATGAGGGTCAAGCTTATTCGGCTAGGATTAATTTTTGTGGAGCTACTAAACAAGGCCAAGGCTCAAAACAATGGGGCTACCAAAAATAAAGGTATAATGTAGGGTGGATAAGGATATAAATGAGCTAACGAAAATTTGCCTCAATCACTTTTATATCATGCATTCAAAACATATAATGTGGTCTCGAAAAAGAATCTAAACGCAAGTTCTAGAGTTAAGACAATCAAAGTGATACACTCAAGAATATCATGCAAATTTGGCATGTAAAGGCTCAAAAGAAATCTCACAAGGCAAATTTTTGGTTAGAACTTCATAACTAGCTCAAGTTTTCACTTTCATGCATACTCCTTCATAATTTAAGCAATTCTTATTTAGAACTTTCATCATAAACTTAACAAGTTATGGGATATGAAATCATGCTCACTCTTCAAACAAGTGGTTCCAAGGGGAAAAATGAATCCTAGATGCAAACAAAACACACATTTGTTTTTTCAAATTTTCAGAAATTTTCAAATTTTTTAGTGATTTTTTTTTTCAAACTTTCAATCAATGCATACAAATAAGAATAAACATGCACATGCAACTATATGATCTAACTAGACCAAGTTCTCATGACAAAATAAATAATCCCCTTCCCCCATGCTTAAACATTACTTTGTCCCCAAAGTAATAAAAACATAAGAGTAAAAGAAAAACTAACCTCATCACAAGAACTTGTCAAGCTCGGGAATCTACTCTGATGGTGGTGGTGGGTACCCCGGGTATTTATTTTGTCAGGAGCTGGATATCCAGGATACGGCTGATAAGCATACGGCTGATAGCCCTGCTCAGGTGTGTAGCTGTCCATCCTCTGATGCAAGTACCGGGTTTGCTCATCAACATAATCAAAACGGCTCGTAGCATAACCCCGGAAATGGTTGAAATCAGCTGCCATGCCGTCCATACGAGTGTGCAAGCCACTCACTTGTGTAGACAATCCACCCATCAATTCCACCAAATGATTGTATTGAGTGGTAAACATGTTACCACCTAAACCTTGTTGCTCAAACTCATGAACGGGTGTCATGTCAATGTGCTCATCATCATTTTCATCATCCTCCCTATCATCATCTTCAGCGGCAATATCCTCAGGAGCCGCTACAAACTCCTCATCTTCATCCTCCTCATCGACATCCATAGAAGCGCTTGCTTCCTCATCATGACCCCTTGCCTTCTTCCTTCTTTTAATTCCTCCAACCACTTCCGAAACCGGTACATCACCATCTTGTGGGTGAATGAGCCATGTGTGAGCATTATCCAAACCAATCTTAATCTTCACCCTCTCTGGATTAGGCAACTTCATAGCGAAGGAGCTATTGCCTAGCACCCAATAGTACCGATTGTTCTTCACATACAACACCTTCATCTTGTTGAAGAAATGCAAGTTCATCGGAAGAGGATCAATCCTACCCACACACTGCTCCAGATCAATTCCAAAGTGTTGGGCGAATTTGGTGATGATACCACCTACAACAATTCGACCGGTATTTCTCTTAATCATGAGCTCTATGTTGTGCATCATAGCTGCACCAACGTCTACATTTTTCCCTTCCAGAATACCTCGAAGGAGAAAGATATCCTTCCTAGGGCAATTGTTCTCACCCTCTCCTCTGCCTGTTATAGAGTGAGCAAAGAACCTCTGAAGAATTCGGATTATTGGATGAGAAATCCCAGACGCCTTGGTTCTAGAAGGCAAGTAGTCATCAGTCCCAGAAAGGAGAGCCCACTGTTCATCATCCATAAAAGTAGCGCGGTTCTCTCATCTATCAACATTCATTTGGTATTGGGTAAATCTGAATAGCTTGTTGATATCATTGAGAGTCATGCTCCTCATCACCCCACCTAACTGAAAATTGCACCGCCCTTCATTAACAAATCTCCCCTCTAAGATATGAGCCTCCAAGGTGCTCAAGAACTCCAACACGAGGCTTTTGTACACTGTCAATCTCATGCTCAACACAGTCAAATTGTGATTAAACTCTATCTTCCTCAATTCACTAGCTAAACCCAACTCCTCCAACAAGTCCCAGTCAATGTATCTCGGAGCTTGGATGTCACGCCCCTTCAATTGATCAAACCGATCTAGATGCCTCATATCCCGGAATTGAAGACCATAAGTTGTCGGTGTAATCACATTGCTTGAGGAAGGAGCGCTAGGTGTAGCTCGGGATCGAGAGGAAGAGGGTGCAACATTTTGAGCTGCAGTTGATGTTGTTCGGGTTGCTCTAGTGGCTCTTGGAGGTCGACTTGGTTTCGATGAGGAGGCATTAGGATTGACCTTGGTACGTCCCATGATGAAATTTCCTACACAACAATCAAAAACACCAAAAACAAGCACAATTCGATTGCCCCGGCAAGAGCAATCCACCAAACAAGTAGTAATAGATAATAATTGCTCTCAAAACACTCTCTTCCCCCACTAACCTAGATTAATTAGCATGAAAATTAGTTAATTTCGAAATTATGGATTTTTCAAGTTCTAAACATGAAACTAATTCATAAACATGCTAATATTGGTGAATCTAGAACAAAATTGACGAGATTTGGCCTAAAAATTCCTAAAATTGAGGTTTTTATGCAAAACCTAACTTAATAAATTTTTGGTTTGAGATCTTCAATTTGGGGATGAAATTTGAAGAGAAAAGTTGGAAATCTTACTTGTTTGATGACTAGGAGTGCAAATCCGGGCTTGATTTGGGGTTTTGATCTTCAAAGGAGCTTGAATGAGGAGCTTCAATGGAGGAGAAGAGAGGGGGTTGCGTGGGTTTTATGAGGAAGAAGAAAGGAATGGCAAAAATTAAGGGAATTTCGGGTTTATTGCGCCGAACCCGGCCTCAGTGCGGTTTGGGGCATCCGGGAGCGCGGTCGCGCTCTCTTTGTAAGTGACCGCGCTGAGACCGCAGTAAGTTTGGCCTTCGTGGCGCGGTTTCAGCGTGGGAGCGCGGTTTGGGGCATTTGGGAGCGCGATCGCGCTCTCTTTGTAAGTGACCGCGCTGAGGCCGCAGTAAGTTTGGCCTTCGTGGCGCGGTTTCAGCGTGGGAGCGCGGGGGCGCTCCGAGTGATTCAACCCGCGTCCAGGCTGCAGAAGCTCGGCCTCGATTTGCTCATTCTCGGGTTCTGAATGTAAGGCCGTCTTGACCTCCTTGTACCGCGTGTCCCTGGTTTCCGACTTTACCTATAACTAAGAAAAACAAAACTAACCGAAAACCACACAAAAACAAACCAAAACACAACTAAATCTAGAAAATAAAATTAAAAGAAATCAAAACAAAGCTTGGGTTGCCTCCCAAGAAGCGCTTGTTTAACGTCATTAGCTTGACGCATTATCGCTCATGTGTTTGGTTCGTTCAAAACCGTTTCTTCAAGAATAGCATTGCTAAATCCTTCAAAATACGGCTTCAAACGCTGACCATTCACCTTTTGTAGTGAATGAGTGGCTTCATCATATATTTCCACCGCTCCATGAGGAAACGTCTGAGCTACTACGAGCGGCCCCGTCCATCTCGACCTCAGCTTACCTGGAAAAAGTTTGAGTCTAGATTGATATAGCAAAACTTTATCACCTACCTGAAAACTTTTCCTCCATATTTTCTTGTCATGCAAGGCTTTGGTCTTCTCCTTGTATATGGCCGCGTTGTCATAAGCTTCTAACCGTAGTTCCTCAAGCTCTTGCAACTGAAGCTTCCTCAACTCACCGGCTTCATCCATCTGCAGACTACAGTTCTTCACAGCCCAATAAGCTCGGTGTTGGATTTCCACCGGAAGATGACAAGCTTTACCAAACACCAACCGAAAAGGCGACATTCCAATCGGTGTTTTGTAAGCTGTCCTATACGCCCATAAAGCATCATCTAAGCGAGTACTCCAGTCCTTCTGGTTTGGCGACACCGTCTTCTCAAGAATGGCTTTGATCTCTCTGTTTGACACCTCAGCTTGGCCATTCGTTTGTGGGTGGTAGGCCGTAGAAATCATGTGTGTGACATGATATTTCTTCAAGAGCGCACTGACCGTTAGGTTACAAAAATGGGATCCCTTGTCACTAATTAAAGCTCTAGGAACCCCAAATTTGGAGAATATATTTGTCTTCAAGAAATCTGCCACAACTCGGGAATCATCAGTCCTGGTGGCCTTCGCTTCCACCCATTTGGAAACGTAGTCCACCGCTAATAAAATATAAATATTTCCGTAAGAGCTAGGAAAGGGGCCCATGAAATCTATACCCCAAACATCAAATACCTCACAAAAGATAATTGAAGTTTGAGGCATTTCATCCCTGCGGGATATATTTCCGACCCTTTGGCATCGGTCACAGGATTTGCAAAAAGCATACGCATCCCGAAAGATAGTAGGCCAAAAGAATCCTGCATCCAATACTTTCCTAGCGGTTTTCTTAGCACTAAAATGCCCCCCACAAGCATAAGAATGACAAAATGATAAGACTGAAGTTACCTCATTATCCGGAAGACAACACCGGATTACCTGATCGGAACAATGTTTCCAAAGATATGGATCGTCCCACACATAATACCTTGCCTCACTCTTGAGTTTATCCCTTTGAGCTTTGCTAAAACTGGGAGGAAATACACTCGAAACAAGAAAATTTACCAAATGAGCATACCAAGGTTGAAGTACACGTACCGAAAACAAGGTATCATCTGGGAATTCTTCTCTAATCGGTGTGATTTGAGCACCTCGTTCCCCCTCATGAACTAAGCGACTGAGATGATCCGCCACCACGTTTTCCGCCCCCTTTTTGTCTTTGATCTCAATGTTGAATTCACTCAACAATAAGATCCATCTAATCAACCTGGGTTTTGCCTCCTTCTTCGTCAACAAGTAACGAAGGGTTGCATGATCCGTGTAGACGATCACTTTTGTACCTAGCAAATAAGACCGAAACTTTTCCAAAGCAAACACCACCGCCAAGAGTTCCTTCTCGGTGGTGTAATAATTTTTTTGTGCTTCATTAAGAGTCATAGAAGCATAATGAATAACATGAGAAGCCTTACCAATCTTTTGGCCCAAAACTGCTCCTACCGCATAGTCGCTTGCATCACACATCAGCTCAAAAGGAAGGGACCAATCTGGGGGCTGAATTATGGGGGCAGTGGTGAGGCGAGCCTTCAACTCATCAAAAGCTTTTTGACAAGCTTCATTAAAGTCAAAGGTCACATCCTTCTTGAGTAGCCCACAAAGGGGTGAAGCGATCTTGGAAAAGTCTTTAATGAACCTGCGGTAAAAACCTGCATGACCAAGAAAAGAACGTACTTCCCGAACATTAGTAGGATAAGGCAAGGATTGAATTACTTCAACCTTTGCCTTATCAACTTCAATCTCTTTAGATGACACTATATGACCTAACACTATGCCCTGTTCTACCATAAAATGGCATTTCTCAGAATTAAGACAAAGGTTAGTTTCTTCACAACGTTTTAGCACAAGTGTCAAGTGAGTTAAACAAGAATCAAAATCATTTCCATGAACTGTGAAATCATCCATAAAGAATTCAATGAAGTTCTCTATGTATTCAGAGAATATACTGACCATACACCTTTGGAAAGTGGCGGGTGCATTACATAGACCAAATGGCATCCTTCTGTAAGCAAATGTGCCAAATGGGCAAGTAAATGTTGTCTTCTCTTGATCCTCGGGTGCAATTGCTATCTGAAAATAACCTGAATACCCATCCAAGAAACAATAGAAGGAACGACCCGCAAGTCGCTCAAGCATTTGGTCAATAAAAGGTAAAGGAAAATGGTCTTTACGGGTTACCGTGTTGAGCTTTCTGTAATCGATGCATACACGCCACCCGGTTTGAATTCTTGTTGGAATTAGCTCACCATCTTGATTCTCCTTCACCGTGATTCCACCTTTCTTAGGAACGACCTGAGTAGGACTTACCCATTTGCTATCCGATATGGGAAAAATCATTCCTGCTTGAAGAAGTTTCAGGACCTTCTTCTTGACAACTTCCATCATAGGCGGGTTCAACCTCCTTTGTGGTTGTCTTGAGGGTTTTGCTTCATCCTCCAATAGGATTCTATGCATACAAGTAGAGGGGCTTATTCCTCTAATGTCGGCAATAGTCCATCCTATAGCGGATTTATGCTCCCTTAAAACATCCAGCAGCCGGTATTCTTGGTCTTGAGTCAGCTTGTTCGAAATTATCACCGGTAGAGTATCTCCATCACCTAGAAAAGCGTACTTGAGGTGGTAGTTGTTTGAGTTCTACCTGTGGGGCCTGCACAATAGAGGGAACAAGCGTCTCGCTTGGCAATGTTAGTGGAATGGGCTTTGAGCCCGGTAGCAAGAGTGGTCGCTCATAGTGAGCGTTCAACTCGGCTACAATTTCTTGCATATCATCATTAAGCGTAAATTCCACTTCATCTTTATCAACCACAGAGTTTTCAAGTGTAGATTGCAATTCATCATGATCATTAATGTCAAAGAAATCTTGAACAAGGGTATCTAACACATCAATTGAACACAAAGAATGAACATCATAGGGGAATTTCATAGCATCATAGATATTGTATTCCACCTTTTCCCCATCAAACTCCATGGTTAATGAGCCACTACACACATCAATTTTAGTTTTGGCTGTTTTTAGGAATGGTCTACCTAAAAGGATTGGAGCAGCATGCTTGTCATGTTCCATTTCAAGTACGTAAAAATGAGCAGGGAAAATCAACTTATCAACCATAACAAGCACATCTTCTATTATTCCCTTAGGGTAAACGTTAGACCTATCAGCCAATTGAATAACTACAGTTGTTGCATGCAATGGACCTAGCTCAAGAGACTCATAAATTGAATAAGGCAAAACATTGATAGAAGCACCTAAGTCTAGCATGGCCTTTTCAAATTTTCTCTCAGCTATGATACAAGGGATAGTGAACATACCTGGGTCCTCGCATTTTTGTGGCAATCGTCTTTGGAAGACCGCTGAGATTTGCTCACTGACCTTGATCTTTTGCTTCCCTTTTTGCTTTTGATTCCGCTTGACCGTACATAACTCCTTCAAAAACTTAGCATAGCGGGGAACACTCTTGATAAGCTTGAGTAGCGGAATATTCACCTCACATTTGCTAAATGTTTTGAAGATCTCTTTATCGTTCTCGATCTTACGGGTCTCCTTTAAGGCTTCGGGAAAAGGTGGGGGAGGTTTGAGAACCGACGTCGAAAGAATTGGAGGTTCTTCGGAGATCACCGCCGGCGCGGTTTGAGCCTCCGGGAGCGCGGTCGCGCTCAGGCCGCAGTGTGTTGATCCCTCGGGGCGCGGTGTCAAGCTTGGGGGCGCGGTTTGGCACCCCTGGCTGGGTTGGCCGCGCTCAGGTTGAACTTCCAAGTCCGAGGTTTTGCTCCCCTCGGTTTCTTCATCAGGCGATGTTTGGGGCTTTCCGGCTTTGTTTTCCAACACTTTACGACTACGGAGAGAGATTGCATTTATAAACTGATTAGGATTAAGTTCCGTCTGAGAGGGTAACCTGTTGGAATCTTTAGCTTCAAATTTATTCATTGCCTGTGCAAGTTGGCTCACTTGATTTTCCAAGTTGGTGATGCTTGACTTGGTATCCTGCTGAATTTGGCCCATAGTTTGCTGCATCATGGCCATATTCTGGGTAAGAGCACGGATCATATCATCTGTGGATGAGGATGGGCCTTGATTCGGTGCTTGATTCTGAGGTTGATGCTGAAAATGAGGTCTAAAACCTGGAGGTCCGTTTTGAGGTGCATGCTGTTGATTCTGATTTCCGTACCTCAAATTGTGATGATCCTTCCAACCTGGATTGTACGAGTTTGAATAAGGATCATGTGCTGGTCTTCTTGGCCCATAGCCTCCAAGTGCATTAATTTCCTCCTCCTGAACATGAAGTGTTGGACAAGCATCCGTCTTATGAGTAACATCAGAGCAGAAACCGCAAGGCTTGATTTGTTGTGATCCCTTCAGCATGAATTGCCTGAACATTGACTTCAACTCATTCACATCTTCATGTAAAGCTGTAACATCAACAGAATTGGCTGCCTTCATTGAAGCTCTTTTGCTGAATTGCCGAGAGCCTTCCGAAAGTTCGTGAAATAGTTCAAAAGCTTGTTCAGGAGTCTTGTTCAGGATGTTCCCTCCACAGGCAGCATTAACATGTCGGCGTTCTTCATCCAGTAAGCCTTCATGAAAGTACATAACAAGATCCATCTTAGAGTAGCCATGATAGGGGCAGCTTGAGATTAGCTTCTTGAACCTCTCATAATACTCATAAAGTGATTCATTCGGGAGCTGTTCAATGTTGCTAATGCTCTTTTTCATACTCGAGAGCTTTGTGGCTGGGAAATATTTCTCAAGGAAAGCCTTTTTCATCTCCTCCCAAGTCTCGATACTGCCAGGAGCCAAATAGTAAAGCCAATCATTCGCTGCATCCTTTAAAGAGAACGCAAAAGCTCTCAACTTGATTTGGTCATCAGTGATTCCATTTGGTTTCATGCTAGTGCAGACAGCATGAAAAACCGATAAATGCTTGTTGGGATCTTCACCCGCCTTCCCATAGAATTGAGGAAGGAGGTGAATCAATCCTGATTTCAGTTCAAATTGGACACCGTCAGGGAGTGCAGGTATCTTCACCGCCAATGGTTGTTGTGCCAAATCTGGTGCAGTTAACTGTCTCAGTGTCTGATCCATCTCTGGTATTTCAGGAACGCTATCAGAATCAGAATCAAAAGAAGAAGAGGAAGATGCCAGATTGAACGGTAGTTCTCGAGAATTCGCACGAGCTTGCCTGCCCAAACTAGAGATTGTCCTTTCGATTTCTGAATCAAATGCAACAAGAGATGGATTAGTAGCACGGGTATGAACCATACAAGTGGTTCACACCCAAAAAGAAATAAAAAGTAACACTAGATATATACCAATAAATAGCCGAGTCCCCGGAAACGGCGCTAAATTTGACGAGCACTTTTACGTCGCTATAAAAGCACTGCCAAAGAAAATTCCCAACTTCCTAACCTAAGTATAGTGGAAGCAAGGGTCGAACCCACAAGGACTCAGATTATTCGTATTTACTTAATATTACTAAGAAGAAAAGGGGGTTTTTATGGTTGTAAACTAAAATCTAAGCAATTAAACTAATTAAAACTAAGCAAGTAAAATAAGTTGATATTCAAATATGGAGAAAAGCGCCCAACTAGTTTCGTATCGATTGCATACATGAGTTTTGATCATCGATTATCCTTATTTCAATTTCCCTTGACTAATCTATTGTGAATTTATGAATTCAAGCTTATTGTGGTTGTTAATATACACCGTCTTTAACAACCTTTTAACCAATTAACCTAGAAAACCTTCTATATCAAGTTGATCATGCAATTAAGTTCAAAGCATTCAATAGAAACAATATTCATGAATTCCACCGTCTATTCACGAAATCTTGTGATTAAATTCTCCGCCTTTGATTAACCTTAATATACACCGTCTTTAAGTTTAATCAAAAGATTCATCCATGAATAATCAAATTCCACCGTCTATTTAATTATCCTAGTTGTAATTCAACCTAGAAGTAGAATAGGTGGCCAATCTATTATAATCCTAAGTGAATTTAATCAATTAAGCATGGAGAGATTCAATCTAGTCAAGGCAAACTAAAATAATTAAAATCTCACAAACAATCATGCATACAACTTCAACTAACTAGTTGGACATGAGAAATTTAGCTAGAAATCGACATTAAAGAGAAATCAAACTTACAAAAATCCAATTGATCTTCAATTGCAAAAACTAGGGTTTTTCTCCCACAAATCTCCAAATTGCATAAAACTCCAAAAGATAGCATAATATCCAATAATTAAATCTAAGCAAAGTATTTATATCAAGCTAAAAATATCTAAAAGATCCGAAAATATCCAAATAAACACTTATAAAGTCGGCCCATTAGGTCTCGCGGAAGCCCAAACTAGCGTCGCACAAACGCCGCTGAGCGCGGTCGCGCACCCTTTGTAACCGCCCGCGCCGACGCCGCAGTGTGTTGGCCTCTCGGCGCGGTCTTGACTTGCTCCGTGGTTTAGTCCCTTCATCTCTTTTCTTGTAATTCTTGCCTCGGGTCTTCACTTCCAATGCTCCTTACACGTCCCGAGATCCGTCTTAAACTTTCCATCTACCGTCTCCCACCATCCGACCTGCAATTACGCACAAAGACGCGTAGATTCCGAACTAAACGAAAATAAAACCTAATCTAAACTTAGAATGAAATCCTAGCTAAAAATGCATAAAACGAGAATAAAAACATGCTCTAACAACTACATCTATATGCTCTATCAGGACGTCTCCTATTACTAGTATTGATGGGCATAAATACTATCTATTGTTTTTGGATGATTATTCTCACTTCCTATGGGTTTTTCCGGTTAAGTATAAATCTCAAGTGTTTGAGCATTTTGTATGCTTTCACAATTTTGTCAAAACCGAATTTCACACTCAAATTAAATCATTTCAATGTGACATGGGAAAAGAATTCGACAATAACCAATTCCATTCATTTTTTCGAACCCATGGCATAACCTTTAGATTTTCTTGCCCACATACATCATCACAAAATGGAAAAGCAGAACACATTATTCGAACCATTAACAATATGGCTCGGACTATGCTCATTCATGCATCTATCCTACCTCGTTTTTGGCATTACACCATTAATGTGGCTGCCTATCTTCTCAACATTCTACCCACCTCGTTTTTGGCACTAAACCATTAATAGGTGTCTTTGTTTTCCTAATCTTTCGTTTGTGACAACTCACAAACTTCAACCCCAGTCTACTCCCTGTGTCATTTTAGGATACCCTTTCGATCATAGAGGCTACATATGCCTTGATCTTCAGTCACACAAGATCATTTTGTCCCGTCATGTCACCTTTAATGAAGATGACTTCCCATTCTCCAAATTCAAAACACCCTCGGCCATCGTATTTGATTTCTTACAAACCGACGACCCTACTCACCCGTTTTATCTTCACCGTGTCCCGATTTCGCCTGTCAATACTGCGCCTCACTCAACTTTGGTGCCTCTCCCCCGGCCTTTAATTCCCCTGCCTTAGCCCAGCAAATCGCAGGCGCAGGCGCGTCTATAGTGGGTGCAACCTCACCCCCCGCGGGTGCGATTTTTCCACCTGCGCCAACTGATTCGTCCTCTATTGCCTCGCCGGTTTGATCTCCCCCATCCCTGGTCATCAGTCCGATGACCACTTGGGCACGGGCCGGTATTGATTAGCCACACCGCTTGTTTGACCTTAATGTCCAAACCAAACCTTCCACTAATATATCACCTATTCCCACCTCCCACAAAACAACCCTCTTAGACCCGAATTGGACCGCTGCCATGAACGATGAATATCGAGCTCTTATTAGTAATGGAACCTTGGTGTTAGTGCCTCGACCTGCTAATGCTAATGTGGTCCTTTGTATGTGGTTATTTCGGCATATGTTTCGCTCTGATGGCTCTTTGGAGCGATATAAAGCCCGACCGGTTGCTAATGGCCGGTCTCAAGAGGTTGGGATTGACTGTGATGAGACTTTCAGTCCGGTTGTTAAACCGGCTACTATTCGGACAATATTGCATCTTGTTGTTTTGAACTCTTGGGTCATCCATCAACTTGCTGTTTCGCGTTCTGGTTTTGTTGATTTTAGAAAGCCTGGACATGTTTGCCTTCTAAAGAAGTCTCTTTATGGCCTTAAGCAGGCCCCACGAGCTTGGTACCAGCGTTTTGCTACCTTTCTGTATGGCATCGGGTTTGTCAGTAGTCGCTCTGATTCATCACTATTTATTTTTCGCAAAGGAGATGCCACGACTTATCTTCTATTATATGCTGATGACATTATTCTCACTGCTTCTTCTGATTTAATACGGTCACACATCATTTCTCTGCTTGGAAAGGAATTTGATATGTCTGATTTGGGCCCTTTATCATATTTTCTTAACGTTTCTGCAAAACGCACTACGGCTGGTCTTTTCCTATCTCAAGAGAAATATGCCAGAGAAATCGTTGATCGTGCTCGCATGTCATCATGTAATCCAGCTGTGACTCCTGTTGACACAGGCACTAATCCAGATGTCGCCCCTGTCGCCGATCATACACTGTATCGTAGTCTTGCTAGTGCGTTACAGTATCTTACCTTTACTAGACCGGACATATCCTATGCGGTGCAACATGTGTGTTTATTTATGCATGACCCTCGAGAGAGTCACTTGTCAGCACTTAAGCGGATCATCAGATATATTCATGGCACTCCCTCTCTTGGTACGACCATTTTTGCGTCTCCTACACCGACTTTGGTTGCTTATACAAATACTGATTGGGCTGGTTGTCCTATAACTTGGCGGTCTACTTCAGGTTACTGTGTTTTTCTCAATGACACACTTGTTTCCTGGTCAGTCAAGCGACAATTAGTCATTTCTCGGTCTAGTGTTGAGGCTGAATATCGTGGGGTCGCCAATGTTGTTGTAGAGTGCACTTGGTTGCGTAATCTCCTGCTTGAGCTCCATGTTCCGCTCGCTCGTGCTTCTATTGTGTATACTGATAATGTATCAGCCACGTACTATCAAATCCGGTTCAGCATCAGCGTACCAAGTACATTGATCTTGACATACATTTTGTCCGGGATCAGTTTGCTTTAGGTCATATTCGGGCTCTTCATGTACCTTCTCGTTATCAATATGCAGATATTTTTACTAAAGGGTTTCCTAGACAATTGTTTCCAGATTTTAGAGACAGTCTCACAGTTAGGGTACCCTCAGTTTCGACTGCGGGGGAGTATTAGCACATATTTATATTGTATTAATTATATTACCCTGGCTTGTAGCACAATGCACACTCTTGTATATATGTTATGTTAATGAGAAGGAGAACCCCAAGGGGAATTTACCCATATTCTTTCAGCATTAAACCACCCGTCTCATTTTCTGTCAATTATCCGTTAAAAAATGAATGGTGAATCTCAACGTGATAGATGATCAAAAGTGTTTGATGGGTTTTGATAGTAATGAACCAAGGGGTACACGATCCAAAGAAACAAGGATAAACTCTCTACTTAATCTGGATTCAAAGTGTGTGTAACCTAATCTTAGTAGCCTTGATCCCCTTATATAGAGGAGGATAGAACTAAACCCTAGATCTACTAACAAAGGCGCCTAGGGCTTGCATGCAAACAAGGCCCAGCGGCGCACAACCCATTAAAGGGCTTCTAAAAACATAAAACCAAATATAGAAATGTTTAACAATGGAAATAATGCTAAAATAGGCAAATAAAAAGATATGTCAATGGCCATCGTGACAAGATGTCGCGACAAGGCCAAGGCGTGGCTGGCGCGGAGCTGTCGAAGTCAAGACATGTCATGGCACAACGAACGCGGGCACTAGCGAGGAGCTTCGCACGATGGTGCGCGGCCAGACTGGGCGAAGAACCTTAAGTTCTGGTGCAAGGGCGCGCTGAAGGAAAGGCTCCTGGTGTGTCTGGCGAGTCCAAGGCGAATAACGCTGGTGGACAAACCTGAGGTTCCTTGGTGGCGTGGTCAAGGGAGAGCAATGTGACGTGCGTGGGCACGGCGACGGCGAGCCATGGCCAACCGAGAGGCGCGACACCAAAGACGACTGAGTCGCGGTTGTCTTGATTTGTATTCTACTTCAAGCTTTGATAAAGATTATCTAGTTAGATGATTTAGGCAGACCTTATAATTTATGGGTAGTTTTGAGTTGTCTTAATTTGTATTTTAAAAAAAACAGTAGGTGTATTTATGTTTATTTAGATTAGTGTTGGAAGTGTTGGCATTGTGATGGTCCATGTAAACTTAATTTTGATGTATCTAAAAAACAGAATGGATTGGCTACCGCGAGATAAATTATTCAGGATCATAATGGAAAGACTATTTCGGTAAATGCTTTTGCGAGCGATCACTGGAGTATAATCCAAGCGGAAGCTACAGGAATATACGAGGCAGTATGTGAAGCCAAGAAAAGAAATCTGTCCAAGATTGTGATCGAAGGAGATAGACTAATTGTCATAAAAGCATTAAAAGGAAGTTAATTGCCCCCATGGTGAATTGAAATTCTAATATCAGACACACTAATTTTGTTTCGGTCGTTTGAGGTAGTTAGATGTGAACATATACCTTGTGATTGCAATAAGGTTGCTGATTTGATTAAGGAACTACGTCACTCATGTAGTGCTCATTAAATTTAAACACACTCAAGATTTCAGGTTCTCTTTCGTTTATAAGCCTAATTTTTCACTACTCTAAAAAACAATTTGTGATGGTCCATGCAACAAGTTCTAAAAAAAATTGTGATGGTCCATGCAACAAGTTCTCTCTCCTTTGACCTAAAACGTAGGGTGCAAGGTGCCCACTTTCCAGCATCACCATCCCTCGCTACACTTCAGACCCCACTCCCCCATCTCTTCTTAATCTAAAGCTAAAACGTGAGCATCCGCCTCTCCATCTACTTACTATTCTACCGCCTCACATCACACACACACACACACCCCTTTCTCTTTCTCTCTTTCTCTTTCTCTTTCTCTTTACTAGAGAGATCCATCGCTCGATCGATCGATCAACAAAGCGGCCCCCCAATCTCCCTTCTCTCCTTTCTTCCATCTCCTTTTCCACCTTCAATCCACCCATAAAACCCTAATTTGCCATAGCCTAATTGGGTGGGGAAGCTAAGGTTGAAAAGGCAAGAAAACAGACCCAAGCCTTTTCATGCCCCCCCTGCTAGAAAAGACACCACCCAGAACATAGCAAAAAGAAGTGAAACAAAGAAAAGAAAAGAACACTTGAAAAGGCTACCAAAAAATAATTTGATCCAGAAGCAAGCAGGTACCTTTAATTTCTATTTATAATTCATTTCTTTAATCAATTAATTTCGTAAGCTCATTAAATTAAACTATACTCCAGAGCGCGGCACAAAATCTATGCACAGTCTGAGCAAAATCTCTCTGCTCCAATATGTCTGAGCCTGATCTCACTTTTCTCTCACTAATATTATTATTAGTAGTAGTAGTATAATATTTAATTTATTTTGCTATAAATATTTGTATGGTATGTGATGGTGATGATGAAAGGAGCAGCAGCAGAAGACATGGAATCTGGAAACAGTGGGAGCCTGGCTCAGTCCTCCAGCGACGGCGACGAGGAGTACGAATCGCCCCACTCCCTCGCCGGGCTGCCACGTCACCCCCACGCGATCCCTTTCTCCGCCCCTCCCCCGCCGCCCTACTTCGACCCACTCGCCGCCTACTCCACCCTCCTCACTCCCGACGCCGCCGCCTGGTGCTCCAGATCCGATCCGCCCCCCTTCCCCGCCGCCCAACCGCCGCCGCCTCAGGGGAAGAACCCCAGGAAGCGGACGAGGGCGTCCCGGAGGGCGCCGACCACCGTGCTCACAACCGACACCTCCAATTTCAGGGCCATGGTCCAGGAGTTCACCGGAATCCCCGCCTCCCCCTTCGCCGCCGCGTCCGCCTCCTCCTCCGCCAGAGCCCGCCTCGACCAGCTCTTCGGGTCCAACAGGAGCTTCTTGCCAGAGCTGCCACCTCAGCACCATCATCGCCCGCCGTATCTCCTCGAGAGGTTGATCAATCATCAGCAAGTCCAACAACTCCCAACCACCACCGCACCCGCTCTATCAACCACAAGCAACGCTAACGTCATCAGCTACCAATTGCCCCTTTCCGATCTGGGCCTGATTAGCAATATCCCAAATAACAACGACAACAACAACCTGCCCGTTACGATTGGTAACAACCATCACCTACTTAGTAGTACTAGTGGTCCCCTGAGCTGGCCGGAGGAGGGCCTCGGCTTGGGCTCGGGATCCTCTTCAAGGCCCGCCATTAATGGAGGAGGAAATTGCAATCCCAACTCCACAGCGTCTGTGAGGTGTGAAGGTATGCTGGAATCCTGGATTTGTTCAACTGATCACTGAATTTAATTATTACTTGTGTATTGCTGCTATGATCACATGATGTTGTGAGATCAGGAGAGCTTATAAGCTAGCAAGATGATTATCAAACTTGTGTCTGTTTTCATTTTCTCTTGTTTAATTTTGGGTATTAATCAACGTTATCTTGTGTAGATATTGATACGACTTTGCAACGTCTCTGCCACGCTTTCCTATCCACTCTAAATATCTAATTTGCTTACGTTTTGATTCTCCGTTTTCATCTCTTTCTCAATTTATAAACGCATTTATCCTATAGTTTTGACCATCAATGTTTAATTATTCCGCTATATTTGTCTGTAATGGCTCTTACAAGTTCGTGTATAAGAAAACCAACGATGTTAAAATTTGTTAGAGCATCTCCCCTCCAAGGCCATATTGTCAAATATAGCCTACATCTTCCCCCACCCTAGGTCATATACCCATTTCTCAAAAAAAATAAAATAGCCTAAGATTTTAAAGGTCAAATTTGGCTTTCTTATTTGCTAGGGTAAATGAGTGGGGCCCACCATGAAGCCCTCTCATATTTTTTAATTTTTTGGTTTTGATTTAATGTGTATAAATTAATTATAATATTATAAAAGTATATTATTTAAATGTTTTTAATTATAAAAATTGTATCATTGTAATGGTCTCATTACAACGTTTCATACGAGCCTAATATTTAATATATAAATACGGAATATTATTTTGTACGTAAATAAACTAATTTATTAATAATCTCGTTAAAAACCATACTTGAAAATAAATTTCAAGCTCGGAAAAAAGAGTACTACAAAATGAAATGCAATAACATTTATTATAATAATATTTTTTTTTGAAATATAGCCGTTATTCACAATTATTATAATAATAAATTTTGAAATATAACCGTTATTCACAATTATTATAATAATACAATTTGGAAATATAACTGTTATTCACAATTATTATAATAATACAATTTTGAAATATAGTCGTTATTTACTATTATAATAATAATATTTTTTGAAATATAGCCGTTATTCACAATTATTATAATAATAATTTTTTAAATAAAATATAATAATATTTATTCAAACTAGTCGTTATTTTAGAATATGTTAATAGCGGAAAATACATAGCGAAAGATTAAAACTAGCCGCTGGAATTAAAAATTTATAATTTTGGCCTATAAAATTTGGTCTATGGTGGGAGTGGAATTTTTTAGGTTTAGGGTAAAAGGGCATCAAATGGGTATATTCCCCCATTTGATAGGCTAAAAAATTTGACCTTTAACCTAGGGTGGGAAATGCTCTTATAGTTTTATTATTTAGAATCGATTGAACCTATTCACCTAGCTTGGTGGTTAGTGGTTACATTATATTAACTTATACCCAAATGACATATATCTAGGTAAATTAAGTAAATAAAAGAATTATACTCATATTACTAAATATATGAATATGGAGAGACGGCAACAACATTAACCCAATGTATTTGTCTTAAGGAGAAATGAAAATAGCGATAGAATAAGATAATTTTAGTCGTTAAATAAAGTTTGAACTTGAACCTTTTACGAAATAGTTTAGAAAAATTGAAATTATATATATTATTCACATCCGCATAATAACAATGTTTTCTATAGGCAAAATACATCAACAGACACTTGAACTTGTAACTTTTTTTCAACCAGCTTCTTGTACTATGAAATATTCAAATAAACACCTAAACTTAAATAATTTTGTTCAATTGAACACTTAACGATGACGTGGCGTTGTGCGTGAACAACAATCAACATTTGAGCGAGTTAATTGTTTTTCATTTGCTGATGTGGATTTTTTTCCTTAAAAAAATCCATTTCCCTCTTTTTCCTGTTTATTTTTTTATTATGTATGAATATAATAAAATTTTCATTTTTTTTCTTGTCTTCTTTGATTTTTTTTTTACTTTTTTTTATTCCATGCTTTTTTTTCTTAGATCTTCCATATCAAAATTCCCTATTTTTTACCTTTTCTTTTATTTTTTGATAATGTATGAACAGTAGAAAGTTTTTTTTGGTCTTCTTCCAAATTTTTACCTTCTTTTTTTTTTCTCAAATCTACGTTTCTTGTTATCAAAAAAATCTACAATTCTGGTTTTCCAGATGGGAAAAATTCCAATGCTTATTTCAAAGAGGAAGAACCAGAGGGGGTTAGGACGGAATGACGGACTCGGAACCACAGAACCAAAGGGAGAACCACAAAACGACGGACGACGGACTCAGATCTATAGAATAACGGACCAGGACGGAACCGCCGACAAATCAGGACGAAACGACGGACGAATTAGGACAGAACGACGGATTTGGAGAAAGAATTCGAATTCTTCACCGGAGAGGGAGGGGAAATGGAGGTTGGGAAAAGAATCGTTTCCGCCTTAAACTCGGAAACAAGAACCATTTCCCCCTTACCCTTAAACTCGGAAACAAGAATTGTTTCAGCAAAAATCGTTTTTTCCTTCTTCTTCAGACTCTTCAAACCCTCAACTTTCAACCTCTTCTCCAAGTTCCCCTCCCAAAAGCCGTCGCCAATCTCTTCTCCAACTTTGAAAGGACAACAGAAAGGCAGTGAAGGCGTATACGAACAGGCCATTTACGAGCTCCATTATTGCCCTCAAGGAACACCGTGATTTGAGAGAGAGAGAAAGGAAACAATAATGTGGGAGAAAGGAGGTTGGAAACCTAGATCTAGGTTAATATTATTATTTTTTATTTTAAAAGTTAAAAATAAAAATTGTCATTTTATCTTGTTTGATATTCGGCTTATGTGGCAAAATATTGGCCCACATTTGACTTAAAATTATACACATCAGCACGCGTGATATACACTTAGAGCTTTAGTGTTTATTTACACAAAATTAATTTAAGTTTAGGTGTTTGTTTGAACATTTCATAGTACGAGTGGCTGATTGAAAAAAAGTTACAAGTTCAAGTGTCTATTGATATATTTTGCCGTTTTCTATATATTTTGAATTAAATGCTCATATCTTATAATTAAACTGTCATATATATAGATAGGGTCTATTTGTTTCTAGTTCTAATTACTCTTTTTAACTTTTTTGTCAAATTATTACCTTGCATATTTTTCACTACTGACAATTATAAGAAAATTGTAAAAATAATCGATTTTTTATTGGGAATAGGATAAAATCCAATTTTAGAAATATTTTTTTTAATTTTGTATTTAGAATGTTTTTAATTTTCTTAAAAATGGTTTAGACTAATCCTAAATAGCTCCCAAATAGAATTTCAAGATATATACTCTCTGTTAATCAATACTTGTCATTATACGAATTAATAAAAAAAATTAAGGTACCATTTAAATTTACCTAAATATTCTTTATAATTAATTTATTTATTTCTACTTTTGAAGAATGGGATAATAGTTGTTTTTCTGACCATTTTTAAGGATAATATTGGAAATACCTTGTCAAAATATGTAAAATGACAAGTATTATTTAATAAAAAACTTCAGTCTAAAATGAAAAATATTGCTTAACATAAGCAGTAACTAAGATCAAGATTTTAGTGCAGGAAAATACCAAACTCACCCCCATGATGCTCCTCCTTTTTTGCATGTCATCGATCATCTCATCAGCCATTAATTAAGTTACTTATTTTAAGATATAGGCTCTGTTCGGCAATTTAGTGCTTATGTCGATACTGATATTAATTGTATCTGATGTTGATATTAGTTGTTTATTGTTGATGCTAAAAGTAAAAATTTATTTGTCAAATAACCATGTGAGTATTTGGTTTGAGGGTTTGCTTATTTTTTAAATGGTGATTTTGAAGTTACTATAGTTCCCTTAAAATAAAAATAAAAATCGACTCAATTACGAATTCCCCTCTTCTCAAACCCAATTGAACGTGTAACTAGCATCCAGCAACTGCGTTCGGCTCGACATTCTTCAATTGCACTCCTATCTTCTTCTTCTTCTTCACCTAAGTGTTACTGAACAACAATTACAATGTCCAACAACCATGGCGACGACTCTGAGAAGAGGTTCGACAGGAGTGGCAATGCGCACAAAGGCGACGATTGACCACCACTAGTGAAACACGGTGGCACACGATGTTTTTGGCGATGCTGATGCTTAGTTTTTAGGAAATAAGTTTCCTTATTTGATATAAGTACAAAGGTGCTGATTATTTTTACTAAAAATAAGCATCCAAAATAAAAAATAAGCATGTGTTTATTAGTTTTAAATATCTTCAGATTCGTATTTTATTCAAATAAAACAACAGAGTACTTATAGACACGCAAATAAGTTAATACCAAACGCACCTATATACTGTATTTATTAGTTTAAATCCTTTAGCATGTTCGTGCGTACTAAAACTTCAAATATTATTTAATTTGCACAGTATGAACAAAATTAATATCTTCCCGAAAAAATAGTGTTCCTCATATGGGAATAGAAGAGTGATTGACGGCATGATACACGGGGGATCTTTAGCCGCCGCCAGTATTTCTTCACATTATATCCATATTTTTGGTTAAATTGTTTACCTTTGTTGAGTTTGTTCTTATGTAATATACTCCATTGTTTAAACGAAACGTATTATGGACATAAAAAATCAGATCCATTTTTCTTTTTTTAACATTCTTGCAAACTAATTACAGGCAACCAAACATATGAAGCCTGATATGCACGGTGCATCTATTATGCAACGTAAAATAGATGAAACCCTAAAGGTGACAGGGTTAAACTTTCACAGATATCTAAGTGTGTGATGATCTTCACATAAACAATTGTGATGTTTGATGCATACAAAAGTTTAAAATCCTTTTATCTTTCTAGGGATACTGATTGATAACATCATCATCGTTTTTAACAACTCAATTATATGACAACAACAAAAAATGCCAATTATATACACCTTATTTCTCTCTCTCCTTTAATTTGAAAAATGAAAATGATAAGATTACAGATAGATGGCAGCAAGATACAAAGTGAAAAAGACCCTAGCTTATAAGAAAGAAAAGAAAAAAAAGGAACATTTTTGTACCCAATCTTTTTGTGCTGAAAAAGGAGGGAGGACATTTTCACAAGCCAATTACAGTGGTAAACCCAATCTCCCCATCAGCGAAAAGGGTGCAAAAGGAGATTGAAATGATTTCGGGGACAAATGCGAGATCATGACATGAACCGTGTCAATTTTGGTGGATTTTTCCTCTTTACCTATTTTTCAAGTTTTCACTTTTTATTTCATTTTGAAAAACATTTGAATATAGTACTCATTAGATGTATACAACTGTATTTAACACGCCTTCGGACATTTGATTCGATAGTTAAGACTTTAAACTACTACCACTAGGTTACCGTTTTGAATCCCACGAGCGGTAATTTGTCCATTTCTCACTAGAATTGGTTAGTAACCAGTTTTCATCTTAGTGGATGCTCTAGACGATATCAAATAATGTATTTCGCAACAGGGGCAGACGGATCTGTGACAAATATTTGTGCCATGTCACTCCTTTCTAACGGAAGCAAACGGATCTGGGTTTTGGGTGGTTATATTTTAACGGAATCCGTAATATGGGTGGTTTTTTGTAATTATTGAAAATACGGGTGGTTAAGTGAAATATGTAATATTATACGGGTGGTTTTCAGCCAAATCTTCGATCGTTAAAGACCTCTCTTACATGTACATTTATGGTTGAAGGCCAATTGAATAAAAAAATGTAACATTGATTTGGAAAAATTGAACATTAATTACTAAAAAAATACAACCTTACATGTAGGTAAGATAAGATTATTAGTCTGTGGACCAATATAGTGAGGATCTTGATGGAAAGTGCCGCCTCTTCTTCTACCAAAAAAAATATAGTGAGGGTCTTGTATATAACAAGCCTAACATACACATCTATTGAGACTTCAACCCAAAACCATATGATAATAAGAGGATAACCCATACGATTATATATTAGGCAATTTTAGTCTAAATTGTAAGAATTGGAAAAATATTCTCAACACGCTCCTGCAAGTGCAACTTGTATGCCTATTTGATACTTGGACAAACAAGTCTAGCATCTCAATCTCTTTATAGCTAGCCAACAACGGGTGGTGGTATCCTTTGTCAGTATTCGAAGAATAAGAAGATGACAAAAGAATAGCATGTTATCGATCTCCATTTTCATAGACCCAACATCCATGTAAAGTCCGTGGGCCAATGTTGACGGAGGGGGTGTTCGTCCATGCACAAACGCGCAGTAAGTCAAACACATACGCCTAGTGGGGTTCCATTTTAAAACCAGTTGGCAATATGAGAAGTAACAAGAATTTGATTCATTAAATTTTTGATGTGGGAAACATTTTTACACGCCTACTCAAATGTGATCAACCTCACCATATCGACACTTGGACAAATATTGGGTATAACATCTCAAACTTTTTATAGCTAGTTTAATAACGGGTGATCATATTCCGGTCTTTTTAGTCAACTCAACCCATATAACGAGTGGGTCGTTGTCCAAACCTAAACAGCTAGGAAACGTGCACATGAACAGACATGCTTTGATATCATATTAAAATTCATGGTGATACAATGAAGATGCACAAAACTACTTTTGCCTTGTTCTCTTTTTAACACAAAAATACTTTTCACCTAAAAATTACTTTTAATAATTTTTACATTCGTACATCACTTTCTACTTTTTATGTTTTTCAAGACACGAAAAAAAATTATCACGTTTAACCCATAGTTTCAAACGTGAGAATGTATTCGCAAGTTGGAATTTTTAAATACCTAATATATAAGGTTGATAGTTTATTATTCCGTTTTCCAATTGATTTAACGATGGGATCTAACTGGCTTTATTATATATGTACGTACTAGGCTTGAGTGTACACATATCCTTTTTTTTTTGGTTGGAAGGAGAGGCGGTACTCTCCGGTCTCTCAAGGGGGCGTTTTATTAATAATAAAAAATGGGCTCAGTAGTCATCAAACGGGGGATAGCCCGACCCCTAACATCATCAAGCAAAAGGTCATTAATCCCCTCGGGAGGGGCACTCAATACATGCAAACCAAACGGGAAATTAAAAGCAAAAGACGCAAGAAAATCCGCTATGGCGTTCGCCTCGCGGTACACATGTCGGAATTGGATAGTCCAATCCCTACTAATTAAGCCTTGGCATTGGGATACCAGGCTAAAGAGCGGGTGACACTTGTCCACCCTAGAACTCAACAGTCGAATAGCAAGCTGCGAGTCAGACTCAATAACAACACGACGATGTCCGTTGTTCTACGCGATACACAGCCCATCCAAGATTCCCCATAACTCAGCCGCCGGAACCGTACAAGATCCAAGATTATGCACGAATCCACACATCCACTTCCCATTGTTATCTCTAATCACTCCACCCGCTGCTGCAATAACTCCATCTTTAACCGCTCCATCGGTATTGATTTTCACCCATCCAACGCTCGGTTTGTCCCAAACAATATCCTGCACAAAGCTATCACTATTTCTAGAATTCAAATTGGGCTTACCTGCCACCCTCTTAGCCTCCAAAGCTCTAGCAAGGATGAACTCTCCTTTATTCTGCGGCGCCCCCTCTTCATTATAAAGCTTGGCGTTTCTCCACTTCCAACTCCACCACATCACAAGAGCAAAGAGCGAATTCCAATCCACGCCACAGTTGGTTCGGTTGTCCAGAATATTACATCGCATCCAAGATGCAAAAGGTTCCTGAAAAAACGATGGAAAGAGGTTAGTAACACCTAAATTCCACCAAATCACTCTAACCTGTGGGCAGTCCCGGAAGAGATGTTCATACGACTCAGCAGTTTGGCACCCATACACACAATCCTCACTCGTTGCAATGTGCCTCCGTGCCCTTTCACGGTTGGATAGAACCCCACCCTTACTTGCTTGCCAAATAAAGGCACGCACTCTTTCCGGAACCGTGAGTCTCCAAATCTGAGAATAGAACCGTTTATCCACCTCCATCCTGTTCAAATCCCCCTGCAATAGCTTATAACCGGTCGAAACAGAGTATCTGCCATCCGAGGTATGCATCCAACTAACTTCATCCCCATTCACGTCCCCTTCTGTACACACATCAGTAGCCGCAAGTTTCATCAAAACAGACATAGGTAGATACTCAGCTAAAAAATTCCAATCCCAGCCTATTCCATCACACCAGTATTCGCCAGCCACTGCATTCCTTTGCTCCAAACTCAGATTACTGGTGGTGAGTAACTGAAGTGGTTCTTCCATTAACCAGCGATCCGCCCAAAATCGGATTGTCTGTTCGTCCCTCAGTAGCCATCTCGTGCCATGAATAATCACATTGGAAACCCCAGTCTTCACACACTTCCAAATTTGAGATCCCATGTTCCAATTACCGAGAGCGGTCCCAACATATTTGTTCTTCAATACCGAAATCCAAAGCTGACCATCCTCCATAATAAAGCGCCATCCGAGCTTTCCGACTAGCGGCAAATTCAGCTCTTGCATAGAACGAATTCCAAGACCTCCTTGATTTCTAGGTTTCGTAACTTCCTCCCAAGCTACCTTATGAATGCGTCTTCTTTCATTCGTACTTCCCCAAAGAAAACCTCGATTAATCTTGTCAATCTTCTTGCAAATTCTTGCCGGTAAGAGCGCCGCGGACATAGTATAGACCGGAAGGGACGACAACACCGATCTCAAAAGGGTAACCCTTCCCGTAAAACTGAGCTTATTAGACCTCCAACCAGCAAGCTTAGCGTTAAACTTATCAACAACAACCGAATAAGTGTGCTTGTTAACTTTCTTGTGCAAAATCGGAAGTCCAAGATAATTGCCCAAATCATAAGTGATCGAAAACCCACTAACTTCTTCCAACCTCCTAGCCAAGCGCCTATTCACGTTTGCAGAAACGTAAATTTTAGACTTTTGGGCACTCACCTTTTGCCCCGAGGCAGCACAGAATAAATCAAGGCAGTGTTTAATAATCCCAATTTGTTCCTCCGATGCCTCCGCGAATAACATGATATCATCAGCGAAGAACATATGAGATAAAAATGGTCCGGTTCTAGTCAATCGAATCGGTTTCCAATCTCCACAATCAATAGAAGACCTGATTAGATGACTTAGCCGCTCAATACATAGTAGGAAGATGTATGGTGAGATAGAGTCACCCTGTCGAATTCCCCTTGACGCCCTGAAACGTGACGTAACTTCCCCGTTCCACAAAATTTGCATACTCGGCGATGAGACGCAAGACATAATCCAAGAGATAAACTGATCCGGCAACCCCGCAACTTGTAAGGAATCCCTAATAAAATCCCAACTAAGCCTATCATAGGCTTTTTCTAGATCCAACTTAAGGATCATCCATCCTTTAGAACCCCTTTTCTTTCTCATGGAATGGACAACCTCCTGGGCAACAACGATATTATCAGTAATCAAACGGCCCGGAATGAAACTTCCTTGTGTAGGCCCTATTAACTCCGACATGAAAGGTTGAAGACGATTAGCCAAAACCTTCGTCACAATCTTGTAAATAACATTGCAGAGGCTAATAGGACGGAATTGACTAATGTTTTCCGGTTTTGCCAATTTAGCAAGCAAGATGATGAAGGTGTCATTCACCCCTTCTGGAAGAATAGAAGAATCAAAAAATTGCCTGGTAAACCTCACCACTGATGCACCAACAGTTGGCCAACATTTTTGGAAGAAGCTCAGTTGAAACCCATCTATACCGGGCGATTTATAAGGCCCCATTCCTTTAACCGCCTTCCACACTTCATCAGCACTAACCTGAAGAGTCAAATTACTGCCAATGCTCGTACAAAGAGGAGGAAAGGCACCAATAATAGCCGGAAACACAGACAGATCAGTATGTTCAGCGGTATATAACTTTTGCAAAAAAATCAATAGCCATGGCTTCAAGATCAGCTTGTTTGTCGACCCATTTTCCCTCTTCATCACACAGCCCTTCAATCCGGTTCTATTTACGTCTAATAACCGTAGACGCATGAAAATAGGCTGTATTACGGTCACCGCAGTTTAACCATTGTTCCCTAGATTTCTGAAACCACAGGATTTCCTCTTGTTCAAGAACACTCTCAAGCTCCATCCGAATATTAGCTTCCAACACTCTCAGATTAGCTGAATCATCCCTCGACAGCTCCAACTGAATTCTTGCTAGCCTATCCAGGAGACTCTGTTTTCTTTGATGAATATGACCGAAAACTTTCTTATTCCACACGATCAGTTCCTTTTTTTAGAATATTCAAAGCGCTAGGCGTATCTATCTCATTCCTCCAACAACTTTCAATCTTCCCGTTGAACGAAGGATGTGAAAACCAGGCCGCCTCGAAACGAAAAGGGCGACGTTTTTTATTAAGACCCAGATCAGGACTAAAATCGAGCAGTAGCGGGCAATGATCCGAAGAAAATCGAGGCAAGTGTCTAACGTTCGCCTCAGGCCATTTAAGTCGTCCTTCGAGGTTCATGAAAACCCTATCAAGACGTTTGTACACCATAGTAGAATTAGGAAGCTTGTGACTCCAAGTAAATTCAGGTCCATGAAACTCCAAATCTACCAGGGAAAGATCGTTCACCCATTTATTGAAAGTAGACGAATCAGCATGAAGCCTACCATTGCCTCCTTTCCGCTCATGGCTAAACAATATGCAATTGAAATCCCCTCCTACAATAACCGGGCTCGAGACTCTCTTGATTTTCGCCTCTAGGTTCTTCCAAAAATCCACCCTTCCATTCACCGAAGGGGGACCATACACTACAAACACATGGGAAGTGATACCATTATCCGCAAAGGAAGCATGGATATAATTTCTGTTCTTCTCCACAATATGAAGCTGCACATTATTATTTTTCCAAAGGATCCACACACCACCAGCAAAACCCCGAGCTTCCACCCTAGAACAATGCGTGAAATCAGACCTCAGTAGACGATCACAAACTGTTTGAGCTCTCTCTCCAGAAATCCGAGTCTCGAACAAAGCTAACACATCAACTTTCTGGTTCCGACAAATATACCGGATATCTCTACGAAAACCTGGCTTGCCTGCACCAAAACAATTCCAAAATAAGACTTTCATCATAATAGATAAATGATGAGAGAAAAATAAAACCAAGAGAGGATTAGATTGGCCCATTAGCCGTTTCATTCTCCTCCATTGCGGTGTCAGTTTCATGCGCAACCACTTCAGGTCGATCCTTATGTACATTCTTCTGACTGACGTGATTTTCTTGTACATTGGTCTGACTACGAATTCCTTCGTTGCAATCACCGCCATTCATGCCCTGAATGATCTCAGAATTCGGCCGGTATCAAGTTGTTTCCACACTCTTATCCCTTGTATCAACAATTGACCTTGGCCTTTTAGCCAACATACTTTCACCCGTGACCTGAGGCCCATTATTCTGTTCTCTATTCTTTCCGCTGAAGACACCGATTTTCCGACCCACCTTAATGGGCCTTTCCCTTTGTTGGTGGTCTGTTGGAAAAGCCCATTGTTAAACACGGTTTTGTACTGGTTCTTCTCTGAGGTTTCCGCCGATTGACCATCATGAGAATGGTTCGGCCCAACAGCTTTTTTAACATCGGACATTTGAAAACTTGGGCTTTTACTCACGATGTTCTTCAAACCCGATTCGCTGTCCTTGTTGCCCGTAAACACCAACAACTCTCTAGTACCATTAGTATCACCAGTTTCCTTATTAGTATTGGCCTCCACATGATTTTACATATTCGATGTGATCTCAATAGCGCCCGACTCCTCTTCTATCTTCTCGAGCGATTCAAAACGATTAATCATATTAGCCAACATGTCTTTCAGAATCCTGCTCTTTCCTTTCTCGTTCCCATTATGGACATATTTCTTATCTCCCTTCCTAATAGAAATCATACGTTGATTTTGTTGATTGCCCTTATTATTCTGTTTTCTTTTCTCAACTTTCATCCAAGCGCCGTACACACCGCTACCTTTTCCGATGTTGGGAACGCCGTTCACCGATGGGATCTCTTCCTGACCATTCGATGAAGATCCTGACCGTGCAGTACCGTTACTAACTTCAAGAGGAGCGACTTCCGTCGAACTAACTGTGCCCTCTGTCAGAGTCTTTACCGCAGTCGAGGAAGAGACTTTGTCTTCTTGTTGTCGGTAAGGACAATTGGATTTTATGTGACCAAAACGACCACAATCGAAACAAATAGTTGGGATACCCTCATGCTCGATTAGAAACCTATCTCCATTAATAATAACGGACCCTTTCAGTGGTTTGTCCAAATCTAACTCCACACAAATACGAGCAAAGCGACCCCGATTGGTATAGAGTGTTTTCTGATCGACCTTGATTGGGCGCCCAATTGCCCGAAGCTATCTTCATGAGAATTTTTTCCTCATAAAGTGTGACCGGTAAATCTGAGAGCTGGATCCATGTCGGAGTCGTCTTTATGGGATCAGAGGTACGGAAACTTGGTGACCAACTCCTAACACATAGACACCGTCCGAAGATAGTCCAAGGACCATCAGTAAGGGCCGACATATACTCCGCCTCCCTACTGAAACGAACGAGATAACATCCATTAGTCAGATCAAGAATTTGGTACCGAATGTTGGATCTCCACATGTCCCTGATCTTCTTTTCCATAATCGAGAAAGCAATTGGATGCCCTAACAGTTTCACGACCACTGACCACTTCCAAACCGAGGCTAATGCGTCCATAACTTCATCCGCAATCACGATCGCCGGGTCCCCATTTTCTCCCTCGGGGAATTGAACTTCGATCTTCCCCCTCAGGAAATCTTCATCAATAGTAGTCTTTGGTTGCAATGCACCACCCTCCACGACCACATCTTTCCAAGAGACACCCTTACCGGGGGATCTCCAGGAGGAGGCGTCGGTTGCATATTCACTTCCGGAGTAATATTGGCCGGGCTTCCGGCCGGAATTGGCACGTTAGACATGAAAGCGTTAGTGTACACATATCCTAATCTATCGTTATACGGACTTTCACATAATATAAAAGTCGGTGTTTCAATCGATTGTACGGGTTTTGTTATGTCCAGAGATTTAGATGCTAGACTAGTTTAATCAAATCAGTTGCTTATAAGATGGAAACTTGGTGAACTTGAATACTTAATTATAAGATGAAACTTTAATGGACTTACCTATTGAGTTTACGTGTGCACAAACCCGACACATAATTTAATATTTGGGAGGGGAAATGCTTTGTTACTTCTTTTTTATTTTTTATTTTTGAGAAGAGCTTTGTTATTTGAATGGGAAATAACAATCACGGTTGATTTTCATTACAAAAACAATGATGGCAAATGGTTCGTTTTCCCTATAATGCGCAATTTAACACTTCAAACTTCAAATTGAAGACTTGTCTCTATTCCATAATTATATCACATCATATGTTTTTCATTAATTTTATTTAAAAATTAAATACAGTATGTATTTAAACAGTGAAAAGCAAAATTAATCACATGATAGAGCAGGATCCCTCCACCAAAAAACGCAAAGCTACATTGGTTTGTAGGAGAATAGAAAAATGGATCCCAAATATACATGATTTAATGCAATTTTCTAAAAGGAAAAAAATGGTGGGTTCAAAGATATCATAAAAGAGACTGGGAACAGTATGGTTAACTGGCGAATTTCAATCATGGCCTGCAATTTATAGCCAGCTATCATTTAGTTTATTTATTTGATAAAAAAGGATATAGAAAGGCTAGATATAAGGAGATTTTTCAAAGGCCTTCTTGGCATGCATGCACAATTGCACACACAAGAGACATACAATGAAAGGCTGGCAAGATCTTTCTTGAACGCCATTGGCACAGGCGTTTAAAAAAAAAAGGAACATATTCATATTCTCCAATCTCCATTTTGTAATAGAGAGTACAACAAAAAGAAAAATATTGTCAGAAAGTTATAAATTTCTCCAAGGTATGCGAATGTTTATTCGGTGATATGCCCAGCGTTATTGGGCCAGGCCCATACTTTTGCGGGCTTCATATTCGTGCTCCACACCTTGAAATCAATATACACCCACCACACTATCACGACAACTTCACCCACAAGTCCACCACTGAAATGGGCTTATTGTATAAATACTACAGGATATTTGATGAATTAGCCGAAGTTCAGTAGGCAATGGCAATTGCAAATAACTATAAGTGCAATATACAACCTTTTTGGAGGCAAACGCCGAGAGTGGCTCACCAACAGTGCCATATAAGGATAAGGTGGCCAATGATGGAGGGGATGGATATATAGTGAAGACTCATATGAATCCAAATTACGAGATAAGGAAGATGAGTATGAATCAATGTACTATGATATATATTAGGGATGTCATGGGAATCCCTTATACGCTTCAATGTGTTTTGTGTGCTTGTGCAAGACCGGATGTTTAGCAATGTGGATCGTCGAGAGGCTGTTATGGTGAAGAGTCATGATGAGAATGTTAAATGTCCAAGGTGTTGGATCGAAGGAATGTTAGTAACAAAATAAGCATTGTTCTTTAATTAGGGAACAATCCTTCACGTAGCGGAAAACAAACACGGACACCAACTGGTTGGATGGATGAGCCTTATATCTTTCTTAGAGCGTGTAGGACACAATGATTTATAGAGCAATTCCATGTCAACCAACTAGTTAAATGGGTAAACTTCTATCTTCCTTAGAAGGATTTTGAATGGTATACTTCTCCTATTCAATATCATAAACTACAAATGGAAAATAAGGATGCCAACATAAACTATACTCATCCTAGAATATTCTCCTAACTTCTGAACACTTAGAGCGTATAACAACTCAAAATAAACCAAAACCCAACTAAATTACATCAGAAGATTGGCCAATAATAACTCATTCTAGTTGGCAATACATCTTCTCGAAAGCATAAATGCCCCCTTTCCTTTTTTAGCTCTAGTCACGTTTTTGAGGAGACTATTCCCTCACACTGTTCACTTGGGACCAATATAATGTTTCTTCATTCTTTGGTTCTCTTGTTCCCAATGCAACCTATTCAATCCTCAAACACTTTGGCCGCACTCAAACAATTAACCATTATGGTTTTTATCATCATCAAAACTGTTAGGATGATGTTAAGGCTTTAACTAATCACTCGGATTTATTTAAGTGATTCAATTTAAGTAAAAAGACCATCGAATTTCTAATAAATGGTATAGGTCCAATGGGTGGATACCAGATTTGACCCAATATGATTAATAGGATCCTTTTTTGCCAAATAAATAAAGATTAGGTTATAGTCTCCAACATGCCAATTCATTTAGTACTTTTTCTATGTACTCTTCCCATAGAGTAAAAAGCAAAACCCTAGACTTGGATTGAGGAAGACTACATACGTGTGGCTCTCAATAGCTATCGATTGAGATTCCGCAACAAGTTCAATCACTACAATGGATTCATGTATGTAATTAGTGTTCTTAATATCTTGATATGATCGATCATGGCTTCTCAAGAGGACTAAAACTCTAACACGGTTGTCTCTGGCTTAAATCAGGATGTTGACAATTTGACATCTTATGTGCCACCAAATAATTCCCTGCACTTGAAACCATCTGTTCAAGTTTTCCACCCTTCACAGAGCGCACAATAGAAAACATCCAAGCAACCTGATCTCTGGATCCAAACAAAGTTAAACAAAGTCGTCCGTATCTAATTATCTATTATTCAATGCCTGAAGCTGAAATAAATAAAAGTTACAAAGACGAATCCAAAATAAATTACTCGGACGGATATGATCGAGCTAGATTCGGGATAACTGGATAAGCACAGACGCAGTAACATATATACACATCCAGTTGGAACAGCAAAATCACGCACTCGAATATACATATATATGCATGTGTGACGTTGCGAAATCTTATGTGGATCTTGAGATCGAGCTATATGAGCCACAGCTAAGCTGATTGGTTGAAGGGTTGCCTTTTGTACAGCAAGTGCTGAATAGGCAGGATTACAATCTTAACACAATCCCCTTTTTCACTTTGGAGTACTTGTAAAGGGTTAAATTAATAGTTTTGCAACGAATTTGATTGGTAAAGAAAGAATTGGCAACGGGCAAGTGGGTGGTTGTTCCCATTTGTTGCATTATCAGTTGTTATTATAATTACGTTATGAATTCGGCACTGAGAAGATCCTCGATCCGCAGCCGGACTGAATTTCCAATTCTACCCCTACTTGTATAATAATCTATGATTAATTATCCTTGTGCTTAGTAGTGGGCGGCCCAGTGGGAGATTCGATCAGCTAGCAAAATACTTAACGAGTATCGACCACAATTTACACCTAGGTGTATATTTGGGGGGATGGAGGCCAAAATCCAAGAGACATAATTCAATTCAACTTTCAAAGGTCGTTATGAATTTATAAGGATTCTAACCTTTCGGAATTTAGAAAGGGTTTTTCCTACTTTAATTAATCAGTGAATCTGTCTACTTGATTTCCATTTTGAAGTCAATTAAGTAGTCCATTCTAACTACAGGGCAGGGGGCCTCAAATAGTAAATCTATAATGCTTAATAAATTGGAGTACTTAATTAGTTAATTTATCACTATATAAACCCGAGCTCATGGAACAAGGCTATCAAATTAGTACAGCTATCCTCAGCTTCTCTTACTTATTAATTCTCTCAATTGATCGATCGCTCTCCGCAGTTAATCACGAATCATGTCGGGCGGGTGTTCTAAATTGAGCTGCCAACTAAGAATAGTCGGGGCTGACAACGTCAAAATCCTCAGCAAGAAGACGAAACCGAAAGGGTCCGGGTGCGTGTTCGTCAGAATGTACATCTCCGCCGGTAACGGTAACGGAAGGGTCCAGCTCAACACCCGAGACTTGCCGCTTTCTTCTTCAGCAAACGGCAGCTTCAGGTGGGACCAATCATTTTCGCTGGAGTGTAACGGCGCCCAAGACTCCGTTAGCCAGCTGGAGCGAGGAAGCGTGGCCTTGGAGCTGAGGTGGAGGCCCACATCGCCCAAGTCCTTCGCCGGGTGGGGCCAGTCGTCGTCCAAGCTCCTCGGCAGAGCTGAGCTTCCCTGGGGGCCCGCTTTCAGCTCGCCCGGCTCCCAGATCGAGGCGTGGGTCCCGCTCATCGCCGGTAGTCGTAGTGATCATCATTCGGCTTCGTCGTCCTCGAAATTCGATCCGGCCACCGGTTTGGTGGTGGCTATGACGGTGTCGGAGGTGGAAAGTGGGCGGCCGCGGAGGACGAGGAGGAGTGGTTGTCAAGAGGAGAGTTGTGGTTGTGGGTGCAGCAGCAGAGATGGATGTGGGAGTACTTGTCAGGATGATTATCAACTCTTTGCCTTGGCTGCGGCCTTGGAAGCGTTCTAGCTAAGCCTTTGTTCAAGCTGAATTGATATGATGAGTGTGAATTTATTCGCATGTAAATATTGAGTTTGTGTATCAATTACAAATTTACGAGCATCTAACTTACATGTAAATTTGTATTTTTTTATATTTAATGCTTTAAATTTAAAGCATTTAATTGTCTAGCTTCTATAGACTTAATGTCATACATATTTTATATACTCTACCTTAGTCTCTTTACCTTCCACACATAATATTATTTAATATTATACATCAATCATAAATTAATTATTTAGAAAACCTATAATATTTTAGATTGTATTTTTCTGAATTCAATATACTTTGAATTTAAAGCATTCAATTGTCTCCTATAGACTTAATGTCATACATATCTTATATACTCTACATTAGTCTCTTGACCTTCCACACATAATATTTACTTAATATTATACATCAATCATAAATTAATTATTTAGAAAATCTATAATATTTACTTAATACTATACATCAATCATAAATTAATTATTTAGAAAATAATTGAATGTAAATTATAAATGCATGTGATAACTTATATGTAAAAAAGATATACAATTTAAAAAACTTCATTGATAGAATATACTATTTGAAAAAAAAAATTAAATACGTAAAAAAGAATTTTAATAGAATTATTAAACCGTGCAAATGCACGGGCATATACTTCTAGTCTAGCTGTATATTTACATGCAACTTTCAATTTAGGTTTACTTGACAAAATCTTACCATAAACGTCACTTGACACATACCATTATAAACGTATTTACCTTTATTAGAAGGTCAAAAATATCAATAAACCCTTACCAAATAAGAACATGAAATCAAAATGCATTAACATGGTTCACACAACTTGCTCCTGTTTGTGGGCCAATGGCCCAAGCCCAAACATTAAGGTCCACAAAGACAATCCACTTCTTTCATTGCATCATTGTTATCCGTCTCACACTCTCACTCCACATTATTGAGTTTTATAATGATGAGTGCATCTATCAAAATTTTTTTTTTTTTTTGGTCTTGCCTTTTGACTCGCCCGGTTCGATCGGTCGGACACCGCTCTACATCCGGACCGGGTATACTTCGTGGCCTCATTTTGGGGGAGACCCTCCCAATATCAATTTTTCCATACATGCTGCCAGTGAGATTCGAACTTCGAACCTCCTGCACAACACTTAAAGAGTCTAGGACCACTTTACCACTAGATCAACTGAGTATTGGTATCTATCAAATTTTTATTAATTGCACATAGTTTGAAATGAAATCCACTTCATTTAATTTTTATTAATTGCACAGTAGTAATAGATTACTCAACGTAAAAGCACTTTCTTACAAATGTTGTTTACTTTTGCCGACGCCAAGAAGCCATTTACTCTCCGTAACCTATACTGGAGGCTTTGATGATATGCGCATTACTCAATAAAGCCTTAACAATTCAAAAGATTCTTACAAAACCCCTTAACAACAGTGTTTTTGCAAAATATTGTTTAAAACGGAAACAAAAGCTACTCTTAGCCTACGGAGCCTCATTAAACGTTGGGGGAACCTCATGGAACAAAACCCTCACAGGAGAAGATCGAATACTCCTTATTTATTGCTATTGTAATTCACCTAGTCCCTCGCGTCACGGCGGACCCATCTTCAGTCATGCATCATACCCTTGAGCCCCGAGGCACTACCTAGTGGCTGCTTCGCTCGATTTGATTTGTGTCATCCGACCTTGGTGCAGGAATTGGATCATCTGGTGTAGCGTGGAATAGACCGTTTCCATGGCACGAATCCATTGTTTTCCAAAAAGCATATTGTACGCAGACGACACATCTTCTACGATAAATTGCACCTCTGTACTTTTCCCGACCAAGGTAACCTGGGTCCTTAGCAACCCCAACGAGAATACAAGGTAAGCCCCCAACCTGACTAGTTGCATTGTTATTTCCTCGAGGTCCTCCTTTGACAACTTTAATGCCTTGAAAAGATCAAAGTACATGATTTCCACCGAGCTCCCTGAATCTATCAATGCTCGCTTCACATCGCGCCTGCTGATCCCTACCATCAAGATTAATGGATCGTTATGTGGGATTTGTACTCCTTGCTTATCAATGTTGGAAAAAAAATCATATCCATTGTCCTTCTTGTCGGACCCTCTCGGGTTAGGGGGTCGCGTTCAATACTTTTAGCTGATGCAAACTCTGCTTATAGTCTGCTTTGATGTTTCTCGTTTCCTGATACTTAAGGTCCACTACTTGAACTACATGTCTAGTTGTATCCTCCTCCCCTTCCCGTCTATGCTGGCGTGGCTCTGTTCTTTCTTCGACCATATCTTTCAAGTATCCTTCCGAAACCAAACATTCTAGGTACCGCTTATATGGCTCAAAAATGTCGGCTTGGTGTCCACTAACTCTATAATACACATAATACCCTCGGTTACAATCTTCACCAAACCCTAACTTGTTGCACCGAGGCCACTCAAAATACGACTTCCCCTTTATTAAGGGTAGAATCCTCCATATGGGAAGTTTGAGAATGGTGATGATGGCATTCATGTCTCGTATTGGGTGATCCTTCTTTTGTTGGTCCTCGTCATTAGGTTGAATCCGTTCATTGTTGGTTGTAGCGATGCCTGCTTCGCATGTGGGAGAAGTCTGATGTCGGGCTTCCTTATCCAATCGGATTTACTAGAGGATTTGTTCTTGTAGCTCGATGATAGAGGCAGGTGCTAGGAGTGTCAAGCTCTCTTTTAGTTTGCTATCTCTTGGAAGAGTGAGCCGAAACGCCGTTATTGTTGAGTTTGTGTTGCATCCTTCAGTTTCCGGATGCAACTCCATGAACCTTGCAGTGAACTTACACAGGCTATCTCCCTTCTTCATTTAAGGTGAAGAGACTATCTAAAGAGGTCGGTTTCCTATTGTTGGCTAGGAAGCGCTTAACGAACTCTCTGACCAACTAGTCCCAAGAGTGGATTGAGTTTGCATGTAAGACGTGGACCATCTAATGTCCGATCGACCAAGACTAGTTAGGAACATCTTGCACATCAATGCATCGTCCAAAACCCAAATAGCCATTTTGTGTGTATAGTCAACTATGTGGTTTATAGGATCACTTCTCTCATCGTTGACATCAAAGTTACGAGTGGAGAATTTGGTGTGAAGGGTCCTTTCGAGAGATTTCTTGTATGAACGGGGTGGTTGTAAGATGCGCTAATTTCTACTCTACATCCACATGTGCCGAAGCCACGGTGCCTCTGCATTCACCTTGGACTTGCTACATGCATTCCTTAATGACACTGTTGCGTTCTATTGGGCTCGGATGTCATCACCTCCTCCAAGGGCTTTGGTGATCTTCATCGTAGCCTTACGAATCGCTTATAGTTTTAACAATCTGGTTGTAGTTCAGACTCTTAGGTCAACGTCGCCTTTTAGCGGGGTGATAATTGTGGGCATGTTTCTTGTGAGTTTCGTCCTCCATGATCTTGCCTGGTGCCCCTGGCCAATTTATTGATGCAAATTTTGGTTCAATCGAATCAACAAAAAAAAACCATATTAACAAACAAGGAATCGAAAAATTATTGAATGAAGAATGCAAAGAATTTAATTGATTAATGTGTTTTAGGGCAGAATAACATGCTTGTTTATTCATGGAGGTACCCATTATAAAGAAAAGTAGGGTGTTAGGGTTTGATTAGAATTAGGTTTTTATTAATTAAATTATTATTAATTATTTTGGGCTTTATTTATTAGATGGGTTAACTTAATTTTATGGGTCATAAAATTAGTCCACAACGTCCAATTGTGATTGTGTGGAGAACGAGCAGGAGAAAACGAGATGAGAGTGAATAGGAGAGTTCGAATCGGTCAGTACTAGTTTTAGAGATGGCGAGAGAAGAAATGAAGTAGGAACCCAGAGGTTGCGCATAAGAGAAGATTGAAAGAAAAGAGGGGCTACGTTTGAATTTCATTCCATATAGGAATGAAATCTCATAACCGAGGGATGGATAGAGTTTGAAAATCTCAAACTATTGGGTTTAGGATGTCGGTTTAAAAATACAAAAGTAACATTCTAAATAGGCATGGACATATGTGCGGACGACCCATAAAAATGGGTCTAAATGGTCGGCCCAGTCAGCTCGCGGGCCAACTGGGCCTAACCCGCACGGGCCATGGACCAAGCCTGTGTCCAAGAATAATAGCCCGGCTTGGCCTGGTGTTTTTTAGTTGATTTTTTTTTAAAATAGGACATAGGTCTTCCTAAAGCGGCCCGACCCGGGGCCGGCCTGCTTCAGCCCAATGGTATACCGGGCGGATCCTTGGTCCGAATTCCCTGACCCGGCCCGATTATAGCCCGACCCGGCCCGACCCTTGTCCATACCTAATACTAAACACTAGGTATAGATTTTTCATTTTTCAACCCGTTCATTTTGTTCCTAAACTTGTGGTACACATGAGAAAATTTTCTGTGTATTTACGCCATTAAATAATGTGATATAACACTATAGGATAGCATGAAATTACACTGAAACTAATAAAATTGGAATCAAATTTTATTATTTTAATTTTTTTTAATGTTACAGCATATGCTAACGTGAAATCGTTACGCTAAATAATAGCGTGGTGCACAAATCCGATACGATACAAAAGCAGAGATTATTTCACTTTAGGATTTGAGATCTTTTGTTAGAACTTTTGTTTTTTAGTAATAAATCTTTTTTTTAACCGGAAAGAAATTAGGGGGGAAACAATCATCTAGATGTTCTCCGCCCTAGGACATCCTTGCAGATGAGATCGACGAGCTCTAAATCTTCTCCAGGGAGAATAGGACCACTTCTGAAAGCCTTCTTAGCCAAATAGTCCACAACACGATTAACCTTCCTGAACACATGCGTAATGCTCCACTCTCCGATCTGGAAAAGATGATCGCGGATATCCGAGACAATGATCTCTATCTCCCACGGACAGCTGCCTTTGCCATTAATGGCATTCACCAAGCAAAGAATGTCGCCTTCGATGTCTAGCGACCTGTAGCCTCTTGACATTGCTTCTTGGACTCCACTCCTAAGTGCCAGTGCCTCAGAGATGAGAACAGAGTTTGTTCCCAATGGGCCATAATTATAACTGATAGTCTCTGCATTGTGGTTCCTTAGGATGTAGCCGAAGGTGGCAAGGCCTTGGTTGTTCTTTGTTCCATCAAAGTTTAGTTTGATCCATTTTTCTTTGGGCTTCTTCCAATTAATATTTTTGGTTTTCCGTCTAGCATCCATTTTTCTTCTGTTGTTAACATCCTTATCATTTGTGTAGATTTCTATGTCTGTTTTTTCCGCGTCTTTCCACCTCTCTATTTGTTTTATGATGAATTCAATAATTTCGTCATTCTTGATTGCATCCGTTGGGCTAAGATTTTCTGGTTTCTTTGGTACCAGATGCTCCACCATGTGAATGCCAGCGTTTCCATTTCATTTTTAGTTAGAGCACCTCTTATCTATTCCATATATTTCCCTGGGGTTTTGTTATTACTATCTACATCTCTTATTTTTAAGAGTGTATTGTTGTTTATTGAGTTTATGATTCTTTGGGTATGACAACATTGGAGGAGGATGTGAGCAGTATCTTCCTACAATGCGTCACATGATGTGCACTATAGGGTGACTGCGATATGTCTTTCGTACAATCTCTTTTTTGTGGGTAAGGTATTTTGTGTTATTTTCCATAAGAATTTTTTTATTTTTGGTAGTATGTTTAATCTCCTTATCCATTCCACGTCATTCTTTATTCTGCATTTCCTACTGTTGAGAAATGCCATTGCTGATTTTGTTGTAAACCAGCCGTCTTTACTAGGCTCCCAATACAGGCAGTCTGTAATTTGGTTGACTGGAATTAGTGTTTGTATAATCTTCTCCACCTTTTGGTTTGTTAACCACCTAAGTAGTTCTTCTTTTTTCCAAGATTTGTCTTCGTTGAGAAAGTCGGAGATTTTGGCGTCCAAGTTAATCTCGTTATGCGTTGGTAATGTGCTTAATTAGTGGTTCTGTTTCTATCCACCTGTTTTTCCAAATTTTGATGGTCTTTCCATCTCCTACTTGCTAGATTAGCGCCTCTTTGAACATACTTTTTAATTTAATTAATTGGTTCCATTGCCAGGATGTTCTTCCTTTAATTTCATAATGAAGGATATTCTGTTGTTTGAGGTATTTTTAACCCATATGTTATTTGGTTCAGCTAGAATTTTCCAAAGTAGCTTCATTTGTAGTGCTATATTATAGTGCTTTGATTTTCTTGTTCCCAAACCTCCAAGGTTTCTAGGTCTATAAATTTTGTTCCAGGCTATTAGGGGTTTGTAATTGCCTTTCTTGTTCCAGAATTTTTATTTATTTATTTTATCCAGTTTTAAAGGATATTTGTGGGTAACATAAAGCTTTGCTTAGGTATGTTGCTTGTGATGTTAGATTTGCTTTTATGAGCACCATTCTTCCTTCCTTGGATAGCGTGTTTGCTTTCCACTTTGTTAGTTGTTGTTGTGTTTTTGTTATTACATTTTGAAATGTTTCTTTATTTACTCTTCCATTAATTATCGGACATCCCAGGTATTTGTCTAACGCTACAGTACAGGGATATTAAGGATTTGCTTGATTGTGTTTTTGATTCTCTCTAAAGTATTTCTTGATGCTTGGAACGCCGACTTGTGGTAGTTGACTTTTTGTCCGGAGACATCACAAAAGTCTTCAATAATTTGTTTAATTTTCCTACTATTTGTTTCATTTGCTTTCTCAAATATAATGATATCATCGGCGAAGGATATGAATGGTATTTTGGTCCCTCTCCTTGTTATTTGGATTCCTATTTTCGCCTTCGCTTTTTTCCATTCTTTTTGTATTTGTCTTGCTAGTACCTCTGCTCCTAATATGAAGAGGAACGGGGATATTGGGTCACCTTGTCACAAACCTCTTTGGGGAAAGAATTGATCCGTTGGTCCATTGTTAACCAGAATTGAGAATGATACAGTTTTTATACATTCCTTAATCCATCTAATAAATTTGGTGAAAAAACCAAACTTGTTCATTGTTGCAATGATGAATTCCCAATCCATCATGTCGTATGCCTTTTCCATATCTAATTTTATTGCCACCCATCCTTCTTTTCCTTTTTTGAGGCAAAAGGAGTGGAATATTTCATGAGCTATTAGAATGTTATCATGGATTTTCTTTCATTGGCGAATGCTCCTTGGAGTGGGTGGGTTAAATTTAGGCATTACTAACTTTAATCTTTCCGTAATTATTTTTGAGATTGCTTTGTATATAGTATTGCACAAGCTTATAGGTCTATAGTGATTGATCATGGTTGGATTTTCACATTTGGGCAGGATTGCGATAAAAGTATGGTTAATTTGTTTTAGTATCTTTCCTGAATGAAAGAAACTTTTGATGGCGGTTGTGACGTCTGTGCCTATAATGTGCCAATATTTGGTATAAAAATCTAAAGACATGCCATCTAGGCCAGGTGATTGGTCTTTAGCTATTAAGAACACTGCTTTTTTGATCTCTTTGTTTGTTATATTTTTTGTGAGCTCTTTATTATCTTCCTCTGTTATCTCGTGCGTGATGACTGACAAGGCATATTCCATTTTAGACTGGATTATATTTTGTTTTTTGAATCTTCGTTCAAATTCCATTTTTAGTTCTTTTTTGATATTTTCTGTGCATGTAATATGGTTACCTTGGTTTGATAGAATTTCAGTGATGTGTTTCCTATTTCTTCTTCCTATTGCGATTCTATGGAAATATTTTGTATTTATGTCCACATTTCTTATGTGGTTATGTTTCGCACGCTGGCACCAGTAGGAATGTTGGAAGTTGATCAAGCTCTCTCTTTTTCGGTTTAATACTTCTTGTTTGTTTATAAGCTCGTGATTGTTATTTTCCATAATGTCCTTTTGTATTTGCAGGAGGGCCTTGTCCACTACCTTAATTTGTTCAAAGATGTTTCCAAAAGTTCTTTTATTCCATTCTTTTGCTTTTGTTTTGACTAGTTGTGTTTTCTTTGTTAGCTTGTTCATATTTGAGCCTTGAAAATTCGCTCTCCAAGCTTGTTTTACAACATTTTGGAAGTCTTTTCATTTGGTCCACATTTTTTCGAACTTAAAAGGTGGAGCCTTATTTATTGAGTCGTTCTGTAGTTCAATCATAATGAGGCAGTGGTCTGATGATGTGAAGGGGTAGTTTTTTGTGTTTATTGTAGGGTACCATTGTAGGATTTGATTATGGATTAATGTACGATCCAATTTTTTAAGGGTTGTGTCTTCTAGGTTTTTGGACTTACTCCAGGTGTAGATCATTCCGTTTGTTGGAATTTCCAGTAGTTTGCAGTTATTTTTAAAGTTGATTAAACGTTGAAATCTGGTCATATTTGGTGGTGCGCCTCGTTTCTTTTCCTCGACACTTTGAATTTCATTAAGGTCACCCATGACAATGCAGGGGATGTCACTGTTCTTGGCATATTTCGTTAATACTCTCCCGATATTATCTTTCTCGTTCTCTCTTAGTTGTGCGTATACGAAGATTATTTTGATTCTTCTATTAGTGTCGGTATTCATATATTTTAATGCGATAAACATGTCCTCTCTTGTTTGCTCTTCAATTAGTTCGATGGTGAGTAAATGAGCTTTCTATAGTACACAAATGCCGCCACTGCGACCTTTTGATGGGGAATAGACGCAGTTATCGAAACCCGCCTTTCTCCACAATTTCTCGTCCGGCCTTGTAGGTGATTTCGTTTCCACTAGTGTTATCATATGTAATTTTTCCGTTTTGCAAAAAACATCAATCTCGCTCCAAAATGCTTTCCGTTTGATTTCCCGGCAGTTCCGTACTCTAATTCTCATTTTAAACGTCTTAAATTTGAGGCGGGGTTCCTATTTCTTTGGTTTATGCTGAGTATATTGTTTTGTTTTGGTAGGGTCTTTATTGTTCTTATATATGTACTCAAATACGTACTTGGTTTCAATTTTAATCTGCTTATTTTGATTAGGTTGCATTTATTGAAATTTGTTTGTTTTGTCTGATTAGTATTCGATATTGTGGTGATTTCTCTATTATAGTCATATAATTTCCTATTGTTCATTTTCTTTAGTTCTTTTTTCTTTTTCAGTGGTCTCTTCCTGAATTTCTTTAAACTATGAGAGATCGTAACTTCCTTGTTTTGTTTGTTGAGCAGGTCGAAGCTTCTTTTCAATATGAGGCGCCACTCATTTAGGAGTTTGGGCTTTAGTTTGGTGTACTCGATAGGGTTTCCCAAGACAAAGGTTAGAGTGTGTTTTACTTGTGAGTGAAAAGGGATTTTTTGGCGAAAAGTTAATTTTGTGTCTCAAAAAACGTAAAAAGTAGAGAGTGTTGTACGAATTTCAAGAATATTAAAATTAATTTTTGTGTGAAAAGTAGTTTTTGGGTGAAAAATAGTTTTTGGATGAAAGTGAACAAGATTAAGATTTATGGGATAATTTCAAAAGACTTTGGAGAGTTTTTCCTATGGTTGGGTTGTAATAAATCTATTTGCAAGAGATATACCTGTCCCCACATGTCAATTTCAAATTGTTTTGAAAAAAATCTGTCAAAAACATAAAAAAGGAGAGACAAAGCGCAGAGTTCTCGTTTGCTCTCTTCTTCATTACCATTTTGAGCTCAAGGGAGAGAGAAAAGCTAGTTGCAGCCAAAGTCTACAATGGAGAGGGCTAGACCTACGAGGAAGTCTCACATTAACACCTCCGATCTGCTCACATGGTCCGAAGTTCCTCCGTCCTCTCCTCCGGCCGCCGTCCACTCCCCTCGCTCTCACCAGGTACTTCTTGCTCACTCCGCCACCGCCTCTTCCAGCTATACAGCGAATTAGGGTTCTCAGATTTTGATTTTGAATCTTTCGATTTTGATCTGGATTTCAGCCATCGGATGGAATAAAAAAGGTGGTTTTTGGAGGTCAGGTCACGGACGAAGAAACGCAGAGTTTGATGAAAACGTAAGATCTGTTTCTTTAGATGCTAAGACCAAAGATCTGTTTATTTTTAGCTGCCTGTGTGAGATAACCTCTGGATCTCAGAAATCATTTAGTTCTCCTTGCATTTGAGCTTTTAGTTGCTGAAAGCTCTGATTTTACACATCATATGTCAAACTCGTACATTATCTCGTTTATGTTTCATATTGCTTAAAATCGAACTCTGATTCAATTGCAACAGTGTCAATTAGGCACTGATTATGTAAACAAAAGCTTCTTTTTTTTCCCTCTTTCAGTCATTTGGTCCAATTTTGACCCCAAGACTGATCCATAAGGTATAGTAGAGTTTTCATTTATACACACCACATTGCATCCCTATGCATATGACATTAAAATATTCCATGTATGCCTTTACCAAAAACAGGATTCTGAAACCCAAACCGATGCTATGCTTTCTATTTCTCAACAAACTCAATGAAGTTCTAGGCTTTGGCTTGTGGATTCTACATGAAAACATTGAGCTGAGCTGTGCATGTTCCGCTGTCAATTGTATGATCTGTTATGAATTTATGATTTAGTCATTACTGCGCCTGTCAATTGTATAATCTGTTATGATTTAGTCATTACTGCGCATGTTTTACTAGATCTAACTGTGTTTCTTATCACCAGAAAACCCTGCTCAGGATATAAAATGAAGGAAATGACAGGAAGTGGGATATTTGCTGATGAAGAGGGTGATGATGTTCCTGAGTCTGGAGTTAATCCTCCAAAAACCAGTGTTCGCATTGTTCAGGTCTGGCAAACAGCTATTAACATGCAAACTTCTTTTTTTGTAATTTTCTTTCAGATGAAATTTTTACAACTGTACATGTGATGTTGGTTACAAGATATTGATATGTATATGGTTCTACTTTCAGCAAGCTACTAATGGCATCAGCCAAATCTCATTCAGTACGGAAGAAAATGTGACTCCCAAGAAACCTACCTCTATCCCTGAGGTAGCAAAGCAACGTGAACTTAGTGGAACCCTAGAGAGTGAATCAGACTCGAAGGGCAAGAAGCACATATCAGATGCCAAGTCCAAGGAACTCAGTGGGAATGACATCTTTGGACCACCTCCTGAAAATCCTCCTCGATCATTGGCTGTAGCTCGTTCAATGGGATCGAAAGAGATCGATCAACCTGCTCCAAGGAATGTTCGTACTTCTGTCAAAGTTTCTAATGTAAGTCTTATGGCAATTTTTTTTTTATAAATCCACTTTCACTTTTGACCCAACAATCTCAGAGTTTTTATCCTTAGATTTGCTGGAAGGTTGTTGAATGTTTCAAGTATCTGGTAACCTTATAATGTTAGTTTAATTTTGTTAATCTAGCCCTACTACAGATCTCCATGACTGTACGTCTTAACATGTGAATAGTACAGTATATTAGGCTATGGAAACTTAAGACTGGGTTTGCAATTATTACTAGTTATGGTGATCTCTTGCTCCTTACAAAAACAAAAAAAAAAAAGGAAAAGAAAAGAAAAGCAAATTATGAACAAGAGAAAGAAGCCATATAATAATTAAAAACCATGACCTGGATAAAGGTAGAGATTTATTTCATATCTTTCTAAAGGTCAAGGACCTTGACACTGATAATTTTATCACCAAATGACATGAAAATGTTTATGAAGTGTTTCTTCTGTGTACTCAGAATATAAGGATTGAGTATCATGATTTAAATAATTATAGCAAGATTGAAATATTGTGATGCAGTGCTATGTCTTTCTAACCTATGCCCTAGGCATAGAACAAGTATCCTGATTGGGAAACTATTCCTCTAATATGGAAAAGATTATCCATATTAAGTTTTAAAAAACTCTAAATCAATAAATCTAGGAATATCTTTGTAAATATGGAAAAACTGTTACATTAACGTTTTGCTCTATTTGCAGCCTGCTGGAGGGCAGAGTAATATATTGTTCGGTGAGGAGCCTGAGGTGAAGACAACAAAGAAAATACACAACCAGAAGTTCCAAGAGCTGACGGGTAACGACATCTTCAAGGGAGATGCTCCCTTAGGATCAGCTGAGAAATCATTGAGCCAGGCTAAACTCAGAGAAATGAGTGGAAGCAACATCTTTGCAGATGGTGGGAAGGTTGAAGCCAGAGACTACTTCGGTGGCGTTCGCAAGCCACCAGGCGGTGAAAGCACCATTTCACTGGTGTAATGTTCATTTTTGTTGGGTTCTAACTTATACTCTTTATCTAGTGTTAATAGAAATGCTTTTATATGGTCGACACTGATTTGGAGCTCAGAGGCAATTCTTCACCATCTGGTAGTTGAGTGATCTAGTGTTTGATGTACCGTTTTTTAACTTTAGAATAATCGGACTCGTGTTGTGCTTAGGATGGATCTGAGCGCTTGATTTGCGCCTGAATCAATGCATTGTTAAACTATTGAGCCTCTGACTTTCTGTCTTCTCTTTGCTTTGGGTTTGGCTTTGCATGTGCTTAAAAGTTGAAACTTTAGAATAATGAGTTGCTTTTGTTTTGTACAGTATTATCTATCCTTTTTCGTTTAGGTTTTTTTATTTTGAATTCCTTCGACAGTCAACAAAACTGCTGTAGATGCAAAAGTTGAGATGTTGGCATGTTGCCCAATTTAATCTGATCAGATCACGGGCATGTTTAGGAATAAAACTAGTTATACCCGTCGTGCAAGGCACGACTACATGAATTTAATACTTAATTTATTTAATGAATATGATTTTAATTTAATATAAAAAAACTTATTTATTAGTAAAAAATAAATAAAATTTAAATAAAAATTAAAAGTATACTTAATAAGAAACAATGAAAAAATATAAATAGAGAATGAATTTTCTAATGATAAGAAAATCATTTATATTTACATAAATAATTCAAAACGAAAATTAAGAAAAAGATAACGTAATTTTTTATTATCAAAAGTCAAATTAGGCAAGTAATTATCTAGATTGAAAGTTCTATTTTTGATCAAATTTTTTTTTGATAAATCTTTTACATAAATAGATTAAAAATAAAGATAAAATATTTTTTTAATTTTAAATAAAATTCGAATTTAAAATTTTCATATAAATAGATAGAAATTTAATTGGAAAAACTAAATTAATATATCTATCTTAATATACAATATCTAATGTTCTATAATTTATTTTAATTTCAGATAAAAATCTTTTCAATCTATGCTAATTCCTAATATATAATAGATAACATCTTTATTTTAGATAGAATCTTTTCTAGATTAATTTATCCTATTTATATATTATCCTAAAATAATATCAACATATATAAATTTCCAAAATAAAAAAATCCTATGTGGCGAAATCCTAGGTGGCTTAACATGAGAACGACACGTAAGAAAATCCTAGGGGGCGCAATGTGGTGGCTTTATTCCTTGCGTCTTTTATATATATACATAGATTCATATTTTATCTTTATTTTTTATCTATTTATGTGAAAAGTTTAGGCCGATGCCTTGTGCACAGGATTTTTTCGCCTGACGCACAAAGAAAACGCCGTTTCATGAAGCAGGACGGCCAAACGCCAAATGCTCGGATACCTGCGACTCTTACGCATCATGAAGCGCAGCGCTTCATGATGCGTAGGGTTTGCGACGGTTAGAACAGCGCGATCATTTATTCAGTCGCACACGAAAAACAAACCTAATTCGTTTGACGATAATCAATCACGTACAACGAAATTTTTTCTATCCACAAAACCTAATTTTTTTATTAACAAACTCGATATTGAACAATGTCATCCGAAACGGAATTTTCGGATACATCGTATGAAGCAGAAGACGAATCACACTCCTTGGATGAAGAGTCAGAGTCATCAATGGTGTTGAAGAAGAAGGGGAAGTTGAATCTGAAAACGAAATGGTCGAATCAGAGGTAATTTACGATTTAGTTGAAGTAGTAATATTTTTTTCAAGATAATACATGATTTCGATTGTTGTGTTAATTTTTTTTATTGAATTTTAGAATGTGTTATTATTATTGCATAGTATACATGTTTGATGTATTAAGATAAGTTGTGAATTATATATGTAGGTACCTAGGAAGGATTTTTCTGTTGATTTTGAGAATGATACTGTGTGGGATAATAGACAAAACATGCTAAATTGGGCTAGACAGGTCGGCCGTGAAAGAATGATGATGTTGACAATAAAAACATCAAACCAAACAATGGTTACGCTTGCATGTCATAGGCATGGCAAATATAGATGTGGAAAAAAGGGTGAAGTACTTCCAATTGTTAGACAGCCAAGTGTACGGACACTTCAGAGCAAGTGCAACTGTAAGTTTGAGTTGGTTGCGGTTTGAAGCAAGTCAACGGAAAAATGGGCATTAACTGTTGGGTGCGGATTTCACAACCATGACTGATACGGAATTATCTCCTCGATTGCTCGATGATGACAATTCGGTCTTGTTTTGGTCCGATCTTGACAAGTAATTCTCTTTTAACCTGATTTGCTTAATATAAAGTTAGAAACTTGCGGAACAAGTAATCAAATAAAAGACGAAACTGATTTGATAGATTGAAACAATCAACTTTGATAGTTCAATTGGATTGACTCTAACGCTAAATCCAATTGATTAACTAGGTTTGATCTTTAACAATCAAACTAGAACAACCACAATTGACTAGATCAATAAACCAAATTTAATGATTATGATGATCGATCTTTGTAGGTTTGGATGCTAGAACACAAGTTGTTTTAATGGCCCAAGAGCAAGATTAAACCAAAGAGGTTTAATCTTACTAAGCTGATTGTTATTGAATGAAGATGCAAACTATAAATAAGAAATACAAAACAAAGTTCCTCGGAGAGAAAGGCATGGCATGGCCGGCCCTAGTAGGGACAATTCGGTCCAATGACTTGCTTCCCAAGATAACATAAAATAATTAAAAAGCATCTATCTAAGTCTCCTTATCATAAATAAATCAAATAAATAATTGTTTGACTTATTTAGATAAGAAAACTAAAAAGCTAATCCTAAAACTCAAAAATATATAAATAATAATAAAGCAAGATATATTTCAGCCCTAACAAACTTCATATGGCCGAAATTATTATAACGATAAAGATAGGATCAAAATAAAAGATAAGATTCCCGTAAGACTTGAACAACTCTCAGTAAATCGCATTTTTGACCTCTTTACTCTTGGATTCTGGATTCGACGTAAACTACAAAGTTGTAGATATTTTAATTATCTCTCCAACGCAATTTGAACTGACTTGAGATCAATTTTTTAGCCCAAGTTATGACCATTTTATGTAGCACTATTTTTAATTTGACAGGCTTCTAAACTTTCCGAACTTTCATGACTTCATCCTCTTCCTTGGTGGCCTTGGACGCCATTGATGAACATAATCAAAGGATAATATGGAATCCATGAAAACCTTCTTGAACTTGAATGCTCGGGATCTTACTAAAGGTCTTGGTGTTTGGCCTCCATTCGTCTTCAACGAATCATTCGCTTTGATCCTCCCTTGATTTGCATCATTCTCCCCACTTGAATTCGACTTGTCCTCAAGGCGACGTTGGTAAAGAACAAAAGGACATGGGACAAATTCTCCAATGTAGAAAGATCTTCATTGAATTGCATAGGCGCCAATTCAAGCACGCTTGGGCATACCATAGTTGTGTCGTTTGCTGATATCTCTTCTTCGTCCTCAACCATGGCCACAAGTGGGGTTGCCTTTGGTTCCTCCTTAGGTTTCATATTGACCCATGTTGGGTCTGATCTAGGAGGTGGAAGGATCGTCGTTGATGATGACAGTGTTGGCGAAGCAATAGAATCTTCAATAGGATCCAAAGAAAGCAAATTTGGCGGTGCATCTTCTTTTTTGTAGTCCTCAAATTCACAAGTTTCCTCACCCATATGGCTGGAATATGTGAAAAGATTGTTGAATATTGAAGAGCACTCGTCATTATCTTCGATTTCGCACTCATCCAAGAAAATTTCGGGTTCGATGCTTTCTGAAATCGCCAAGTGAAGTTGAAGGTGTTAATAGAAATCCGCACTAACATACATTGAAGATCAATATATAATATCAAAGAATGAAACTTGTCTCAACCTGGAAAACTGATACCAATTGATACGGAATTATCTCCTCGATTGCTCGATGATGACAATTCGGTCTTGTTTTGGCCCGATCTTGACAAGTAATTCTTTTTTAACCTGATTTGCTTAATATAAAGTTAGAAACTTGTGGAACAAGTAATCAAATAAAAGACGAAACTGATTTGATAGATTGAAACAATCAACTTTGATAGTTCAATTGGATTGGCTCTAACGCTAAATCCAATTGATTAACTAGGTTTGATCTTTAACAATCAAACTAGAACAACCACAATTGACTAGATTAATAAACCAAATTGAATGAACACACGAAAGAGAGAATTCGAATGGAGTATGATGATCGATCTTTGTAGGTTTGGATGCTAGAACACAAGTTGTTTTAATGGCCCAAGAGCAAGATTAAACCAAAGGGGTTTAATCTTACTGAGCTGATTGTTATTGAATGAAGATGCAAACTATAAATAAGAAATACAAAACAAAGTTCCTTGGAAAGAAAGGCATGGCATGGCCGGCCCTAGTAGGAACAATTCGGTCCAATGACTTGCTTCCCAAGATAACATAAAATAATTAAAAAGCATCTATCTAAGTCTCCTTATCATAAATAAATCAAATAAATAATTGTTTGACTTGTTTAGATAAGAAAACTAAAAAGCTAATCCTAAAACTCAAAAAGATATAAATAATAATAAAGCAAGATATATTTCAGCCCTAACAAACTTCCTATGGCCGAAATTATCATAAAGATAAAGATAGAATCAAAATAAAAGATAAGATTCCCGTAAGACTTGAACAGCTCTCAGTAAATCGCATTTTTGACCTCTTTACTCTTGGATTCTGGATTCGACGTAAACTACAAATTTGTAGATCTTTTAATTATCTCTCCAACGCAAGTTGAACTGACTTGAGATCAATTTTCTAGCCCAAGTTATGACCATTTTACTGAGTATTGTTTTTAATTTGACGGGCTTCTTAACTTTCCGAATTTTCATGACTTCATCCTCTTCCTTGATGGCCTTGGACGCCATTGATTAACATAATCAAAGGACAATATGGAATCCATGAAAACCTTCTTGAACTTGAATGCTCGGGATCTTAGTAAAGGTCTTGGTGTTTGGCCTCCATTCGTCTTCAACGAATCATTCGCTTTGATCCTCCCTTGATTTGCATCAATGACCTCCCAAGTAGTTTACTTGGTTATTCATTTATGGGACGAATGACAGAAGCTCATAAGGAGTTGGTTAGGAATTTGAGCTACATATATGTGCCTCCAAGGAGAATAGTCGAGGAATTGAGGGCGCTATATCCTGGTAATGTGACATCGACGAAACAAGTTTCAAATTTGAGGGCAAAGTTTCTAATTGAGGACCGTGGAAATATGACGGTAACCCAATATGCGCTACATTTCTTGCAACTAAAAGAATATCGTTTCTTTCCGAAGAGGATGGATAATTCAGATCATATTGAGATCTTGTTCTTCGTTGCATCTACTGAGATTGTTTCCATATGTTGTCATTATGGACAACACATATAAGACAAATAAGTAGACTTGGGTCCGGTTCCGGAACCGGAATCGGCCTTGGCCCTGTTCCGATTTCCGCCGGTTCCACCCGGTTCCGGTTCCGGTTCAAAACCGAGCATTTAAAAAAAATAAAAAAACCGAGTCAAGCCGCGATCGCGGTTCGTCGCCCGAAAAACAGAAACTCTGTTTTTAGGCCAAAGTGCAAACCGCGATCGCGTTTGACCATTACGTGGTCGCGTAATGGTTAACCGTGATCGCGAGCCCAAAAATAGAAACTCTGTTTTTGGGCCAAAGGCCAAACCGCGACCGCGTTTGACCATTACGCAGTCGCGTAATGGAACCGCGATCGCGTCCTGATCGCGGCTTGGAAATTGGACATTTGGACTAAGGCGAATCCGCGATTAATCATTAATGCTTGTTCTTCAAAACAAAAAAAAGTTGGATAATTAAAGGACTTGGACTTAAAATTAAGTTGCCTACGTATCCTCTCGGGGTTATAGAGGAATCAAAACCCACATAGTTCTCTTACCTTTCGATATGAAACCCCGATTTGCTTACCATCTACGTCGATGCATCCGAAGCGCTTTGGGATTGGGACTCATCGCCTTGCCCGTCCGAGTCGGAAGTTTCGGATTCCTCCGCCGTTTATTGACGAATTTCCGCCCTCTTCCAATCACATACGCACACTTGGGCTTCCAAGACATCGGGCTTTAAACTAGACCGTTTTGCGTCAAGGACGTGTCCTCCTTCGCTAAATGTTTGCTCTACCGATACGGTCGAGGCGGGAACAACAAGCACTTGAACCGCGATCTTGACCAAGGTTGGGAAAGTCTTCTTCTGGGTCTTCCACCAATCTAAAATATCAAATTCTCCTTCACCAAACTCAAAGTGGGTTGTTAGATATGTTTCAAACTCCGTATTCGAGCTCGAATGTCTCGGTTTCCTGGTAAGGGTATGCAAAAGATTAGCCCCCATTTTTTAGTAGCACCGAGGGCACTCGAACACGAAGAGGAGGATGAATGTGGAGGTAATGGAGAAGAACTAACACTAGATGAATATTCGGTAATCAATTCCTCAATTGATCTTCTAACTTTACTAAGTATATCCCCAACACTAGCAATATCATCATTAACATCCAACTCTAATGCATCATAATAACCATTCAAACATGCTTCTAAACCACTCATCTTAAACCTAGGATCAAACACACAAGCAATAAGATAGATATCGGGGATAACTTTATAATAGTGCAACCATTTCATTTTCATAGCATCAATAGCACCATAAAGTTCATTAAATTTACGCCCCTCACAAAAACCGCCGACCACATTCAATGCTTCAAAACAAAACAAATGAGCACAAGGTTTATAAACATGACTAAAAGTTAATGTTGCATCATGAAATATTTTTAAAACTTCTAAGATTCTATAACAATAATCCCATACTTGAGAAATAATGGGATTGTCGGGAAAATATATGGACGCAAAAGAAGTCAAAAGATCTTTGTAAGGCATGCATGCATGAAGTAGTTTATAAGTGGAGTTCCAACGGTGGCAAACATCTTTTGGAAATGTTTGGGGTGGAACACCTTTTTGACTACAAAACGCCGTCCAATCTTGGGCGGTTCGGGGGCTAGCCCACATACGACTAACAACATATCTAATAGGAGCAATTAAATCCGACATAAAATTTAAACCATCTTTGACACAAAGGTTTAAAATATGGCAAACACATCTTACATGAAAATACTTCGCTCCAAGAATTGGTTGACAATGCGGAACCAAATCTCGGATTGAAGCGGTGTTGTTATATGCATTGTCAAACGAGATAAAAAAAACTCGATGAAGTAGTCTATACTCTTCCAAAATAGTACGAATAATGTTACTAATCATTAAAGCGGTAAGAGAAAAAACAAATACTCTATAAGCCAAAACACGTTTTTGCACATTGAAATGATCATCAAGAAAATGACATGTTAAGCCCACGTATGAATGATTTTGCCAATGATCACTCCAAATCTCACTACAAATTGAAACTTTAACATCATTTTGAGCAAAAAATTAAAACTCACCAAGGCCATTTTGCGAGTTTTATATGCTTATTTCACATTCTTTTTTACAGACCTCCTAGTAGTCGGTTTATAAGCGAGTTGTACATGATTAGTCATCCAATTGTTAGATCCTAACTTTTCGGCAAAACTAAATGATAAGTGATCAACACAAATAGACTCGGAGAAGGCATACATGCTGTCATTATGGTTATAAGTAAATAAATGAGGGTTATGATGAGGATTAAGGGAAGAAGAAGTTGCAAACCCGGAGAGTTGGGATTGTCCTCGCATCATGCCTAACTTGTCGGGGTGTGCTCTCTTCACGTGCTTTGACAATGTTCCATAGCCCGATCCCGACACCCATGTGTAATGCTTAGGTAAATAGTTACAATGAACTTGAAATTTCTTGGTAGATGCCTCATAAGCTCCCTTACGAAAATATTTTGCAAATATATCAGCTTTAAGGATTGGAGCCTCACCCTCGGTCGCCTCGGATCCATGATCCACTCCCTCATTTTCATTGGAAGTGGACGATCCCGGTTGTACCACATTGGGATTGGGATTCAAAAATTCCGCCAAGTTAATAGGGAGTACAAATTCTACATTTGAAGCACTCTCTTGTGAGCCAAAAATTTGATCAATGTTAAGAAATCCTTCCATTTTTGTAAATTGTAACTAAACAAGAAAACAAAGTGTGGTAAAGAAATATGTAATTAAGAAGATAATGAACCTTGAAAGAACAATTATGAAAACAATTGTAAAAACTAGTTTAGATTGAACGATTGAGAATTGAGATTTGAGAGAGCTTTGTAAACTTGAGAGATTGAGAGAGAGAGAGAGAAAGATTGGTAGTGTGGGTGGGAATGAAATCATGTAGTGGGTATTTATAGAAGAAATTTATCAACTAGCCGTTGGAATTATGAAATAGCCGTTGGAAACTAGCCGTTGGCTTTTAAAGCAAAACCGCGACTGCGGCTTGAGGGACGCGATCGCGGTTTACCATCCCGTGACCGCTGCCTGAGACCCGCAATCGCGGTTTTGATTATGGCCAAAACAGAACCATTTTGTTGAAATAATCGCGATTGCGGTTACACGCGATCGTGGTTTTGTAATCCGGTCAAAATATAGCCGTTAGAGGGGAACCGCCGGTTCCCCGGTTCTGGAACCGCCGGTTCCCCAGTTCTGGAATCGCCAGTTCACCGGTTCCTGGGGGAGGAACCGGAACCAGAACCTTCCCGGGAACCGAAAACGTCGTTTCCGGAACCGGCGGTTCACCGATTCCGGCGGAACCGGGTCCAGGTCTGCAAATAGGTACACTTTTGTAAACTTTGAATATGTTACTCAATCATTTTGTTTTGTTTTCACAATTGTATTAACATGTCATACTTGGACAGGTACGACATGGCATTACTAGAGATGGTTGGATTCACGTGCACTAACAAATCATTTAACATCGGTTTTGCATTTATCGCTAAGGAAGACACCGAGAGTTATATTTGGGTGTTGAAACATTTGAAGCGTTTGTTTGCAGAATTGGGGACAATGCCAAATGCAATTGTTACAGATCGAGAGAAGGCGATCATGAATGCAAAGGACGCTGTATTTGGGGATGAAGTAAAACATCTCCTGTGTTGGGTGCACGTGAAGGTGAACATTAAAGCGTATGCTCTTGGTATTCTAAAAGACCTCAAGGCTGCAAAAAGATTTGCCCATAGATGTTGGGGCATATTTATGTCATCAACTGAGGCCAAATATGAGGAGAGGTTTCTCAAAGTGAAAGAGCGTTGGCTAGGGCTCATGCCATATGCTGAGAAGTCATGGCTTGGGCCTTACAAGCAGTCGATAGTAAGAGCATGGACGGAGCATTGTCTTCACTTTCAAACGAGAACAACGAATCGGTAAGTTTAGGCCTATATATGTACCTTGATTTATTAATTTATATTAAGAAAAATAAGTGAATTTTGTTTATTACAGGGTGGAGAACATGTACCATGTGCTTAAAAAGATACTTGACAGTTCTCGAGGATGCTTTAACACGGTGATTGGAAGGATTCACCATCAGATTGTGTCCCAAGTTGGTGGTTTGCGGGGAGATCTTGAGATGGCACATACGAAGCTACCAACAGAGTTGGAGGGTGTCCCTAAGGAAGTGAGGGCGATATTTATTCGTCTATTTTATAGAGTGTCAACACACTGCATTAAGAAGTTGTTGAATATGTTCTACAACCTACACAAAAAGATGATTGAGGGAAAGATGGAAACTGAATGTGATGATTATTGGTGGAGAGAGTGCATGGGTCTTCCTTGTCCTCATCGGATTGCTCATGCCATCGTCAACAAGCAGCCCATAATGCCAAGTGAGTTACACTCGTTTTGGCATCAAATTGTATGGGACGACATCGATCCAAAACGCATGCCCATAAAAAAGACAATGTATCCCTCTCAATTGACCAAGTTAGAATGGAGTTGATGATTGAGATGTATAAGAGAGGAGAATTGTCAAAGGATCAGGTGCACGGTATATCTAAGTCATTTGTAGACATGGTCATACCCCAAGATTCTTCATTGCTTGAGCCGATTGATCTTGTTTCATGGCGAAAGGGAAGGCCAAAGGGTTCTACAAAGGGCTCAACCAAGAGGAGTAGTACTCTGCTTGAGCATAGGATGAGTGAGTATGAGCAGGAGAAAAAAGACAATGATTTGAAGGAGAGAGAAGAGAAGAAAAAGGAGAGCAATAAAGAAACCCCGTCGACGACAAAGAAGCGTGGGAGGCCAAAGGGCTCAACCAACAAGGCCAAAAAGAAAATTATGGTAGATATGAATCCACAAGTTCAAAGTAAAGAAGTGGTGTGGTTGGGGGTGAACTTTGGTGTTGAAAATGTTAACCCTTTCATGTTTCCTTACATTGTGAGAGCTAGGGATGTACCGGCGGATGGTCATTGTGGCTATAGATCCTTTGCAGAGGTATTGGGATATGGAGAGGGACAATACCATAGAGTTCGAAAGGATCTATCTGCTGAATTGAGGCTGAACAGAGTCATATATGAGCGTGTAGGGAACATGCCACCTATCGTTGAGCTTTTGCAGAGTATTTTGTATGTGGAGAGCCCGTGCATGCGACCATATTGGCTCGAGATGCCCATTGGTATTTGCCACATTACATCAGGTTGCTCTTATGATGTTGTCGTGGAATGGATCACACACATGCTTACCTATGCCGTAGCTCTTGTGGGACAAAGAAACCACTTTATACCAGTAAGTATAATTAATGATGACTTAATTATAATTGTTGTTGTTTATCGTTAGATATTATTTTTGTAGGTATGGTTGAAGGATGACGCACCGCTTCCTCCTCCTCTGATAGATTGGACAAGGAATCATGACCCTAGTGTGAAGGGGAGGGACCATCCGTTTACACAACGGATGAAAACATGGCGCAAATTTCGTGTTTCTAATGGTTTAAGCCCAAATGTAGGATGTTAGAGTTATGAATGTTTGATACATATTGTTATGAATCTTTTGATTATGGTATGCATTGTAGACACTTAAACCTTACATGGAACTAAATTTAAACAAGTTTTAATAAGGTTTTGTGAAATGCTATAGCTTCGAAGGCCATTGATTGACATTGAAAGTATTTTTGTTTTGATAGCAACATTGAAAGTATTAAAGCTGCTACATGAGGGATTTTCTGGTGGGGAGTGTTGCTGATTATGGCGTTTCATGGCGCGCAAAGAAACGCTTCATGATGCGCAAAGTTACGCTTCATGATGCGCAAGGGCACGCATCATGATGCGCAAAAATCCATGATAAAAAGGATGGCTTCCGCTAGTCCCCTGTTTCGAACCGTAGACTAATTCCTCAAATGCGTGTACCTGGACCAAGTGTGCCGCATTGGCTATCAATATATATAGGAGATAAAATTAATTTGAACTAATGCATTTTTGAGTCAGTTTGGTTGGGAATTATAATAAACCTACCGGTTCACCTATTTTTAGGGTTCAAAAAAAAATTATAACCGGTTCCTAACATATTGTAATTGAAATAATTTTCTAGATATATAATAAATAATTTTATGTATATTTGAAAATGTGAACCCGAAATATTAATGTCAAACCTTTTATATAATCGAACCGGCCTCAAATTAAGCGGAAAAATAAAAAAGGTTCCGGTTCTTGAAATTTCATGCTATATGGGTTAGGGTCCATAATCTATTGTAAGGTTACGCTTAATGTTTAGGGTTTAGGGTTTAGGGTAGGGTTAGGGTAGGGTAGTGTTAGGGTATGGTTTAGGGTTAGCGTAGGGTGAAGGCTTATGGTTAGATTTTAGTGTTTAATAACCTTCTAAACACTAAACTGTCATCCTCACAAGTACTTTATTAGGTTTAGGGTGAGGGTTTAGGGTTTTGGGAGAGGGTTAGTGATATGATACTTCATACCATAACTACTAATCCCTAAACTTCTAAAACAATAACCCGACATCCTTTCAAGTACTTCATAATTTATGGTAAGGTTATGTTTTATGGTTTGTTTTAGGGTTTAGGTTAGAGTTAGGGTAGGGTTAGGGTTTAGGGTATGGTCCAGGTCAACATATTTAGGGTGTAGGGTAATGAGTTTATATGATTGGTATGGACATGATTTAGGGTTAATTGTTAAGTAATTTGGTGAAGTGGAATGTTTTCAACATGATTTATGTTTATCATCAACCCTAAACCCTAAACCCTACACACTAAACCTTAACCCATTAAAAAAGATCATACATCACAATCATCATCCATTTAACATATTAATCCTGACATATATTCAACATATCCATAAACCCAATAACTAACAAGTAAGCCTAATTCATACCATAACTAATAATCGCTAACCTAATTTGCATGGAATGATCAAAACCTCAAAGTAACAATAACATATCATATATACAACCAAAATACATACAATCCTAAATATTGACCTTAACCCTACCATTTCACTAACAACAAAACGACAAAACCCGAAATTGAAATGGAAAAACCCTAAAACCTATGCATTAAATGTAACATTTGTTAACCCTAACTAATAATCGCAATCCTAATTTGAAGTTAAAGATCAAAAGCTCACACTAACCCTACCATTTAAATAAGATCAAAATGGAAATAAAACACTATCCCTTAACACTAATTTCCATGTAGAGATAAAATCCTAATACTAACAATAAACCCTACCAATAAACCATTAACCCTAATTCGTCGCGTCATGAAGCGCTGCAATGTGCAAACATAAATCTCGACGGGGCCCATCTGGGTCAATAAAAATGGAACGTTCCATGAGACGAAACGCTTTACATAGCGTGAATTTGCGCTTCATGAAGCGCAAAACCCAAAACAGAATAAACCGCCAACACTGCCATATCTCCATCCATATCTTATTACGCAGGATATGGAAGTTGTGAGATTCGACCCACGATTAATTTTGGAAAACTAATTATATGGTGGGAAAATATGGCGCCAATGTTGAACTCACTCTCTATTTATGCGCTCAACCAGATTGTATCTTCATAATTAACTCTTCATTCATTATCAACACACTCAAAGGCGTTAAAAAACACAGTAGCCATGGTTTCAAGGGAGCATTCGAGGGATTTGCAAGAGGTTCGCCTATTTATGCGCGAACTCATGCAAAGCAATGAAATTGAGATCAAGAAGGTTGGAAGACATCTTGGGCGCTTATGTTATTTCAAGATGCTAGAGCGAATTTTTGCTGAGGAGATGAATGGTAATCCGACTCAACCTGATTTCCGCTTAGTCAGGAGGGAGCCTGTGGAGAATGAAGATGAAGGTTCTAGCGAGACGAATCCAATTATAATTGAATAGATCATTTTATGTTTTTAGTTATAGGGTGTTTTTGTTCTTTTACAGTAGTGTTTATGTTATTTTAGCATCCCTGATTTTCCTTGTTTTTTTCCCATTATCAGACTAGTGTGTTTTGTTGCAATTCAGTTGTTTTTACCCGCAATGATACTAGCTTCATGGCAATTCAGTTGCAAGCTTGATCATGAAAGTTTTGAGAGCATCTTATAGTTTCAAGCATTTTTTTCCCTGCTGTATCATCTGTATTTCTTGATGTGGTTATCAGCAAAAGGCGACAACCTTGAGTGCAAGCAATTAAAATAAAATTCAATACATCAAACTGACTTGATATGTCACCTGTGCAAGTACATTACAAAAGAATGAACTAAACCACCTTTGTAACAATCAATTGCCACTTACTTCCTTGGTCTCCTGAGGCTATACGAGCTTCAACCGCTGGAGCCACCTTTTGTCTTCTCGTTCTACGCTTACCTGCTGCAGTACTTTTAGAATTTCCTTTCCCACAAGACTTGCATCTTGACTTGCCTCCTGATACGCAGAATCTTCAGCACCCCCGTTTGGATGCTCATGTTCATTCTGTTCCACATCATTTCCCAATATCGCCTCAAAATCTTTCACTGTCTCTTTCATAGTTCAGTTTCTAGTTACTCTTGCCCTCCCTCTTTTCTTGCCAGGTTTAGGTTGACCACTTAACCCAGAAAATTGAGAAGCTTCCACTTCTTGTGTCTGATCATCGATATTGCTCTCCTCTCTCACAAAAGTATCTTGAACAGCTTCCACTTCTTCCCTAATGCTGTCATCAGCAGATGTCACTGAGAGAAAGTAAAGCCCGTGAAGATTGCCTTTGTATTACTCAACTATATATAGGAAAGTACAATGAAGATATGCACAACAGAATATCATAACAAACAGATATCAAATCCTATATGTACGGTTGACTAACATCCCCCCGCAGTCTTAGCGGTAGTTCTTGGACGCTTAGACTGGAACGGAAGTCTTGGAAGAGTGGAAAAGGCAATCCCTTAGTGAATATATCAGCGAACTGTTGTGAAGCTGGAACATGGAGAACCTTGATTGTGCCTAAACGAACCATGTCTCGGACGAAATGCAGGTCTATTTCGACGTGTTTGGTTCGTTGATGCTGCACAGGATTTGAGGACATGTAGACAGCGCTGACATTATCACAGAAGACTAGTGTGGCTTTATGAACTGGGGTGTTTAGTTCCTGTAGCAAATTTCGAATCCAACAGGACTCGGAGACAGCGTTGGCAACGGCTCGATACTCTGCCTCCGCACTTGATCGGGCAACTGTTGTTTGTCGTTTGGAAGACCATGAAATCAGATTACTACCCAAAAAGAGACAGTATCCAGAAGTGGACCTTCGAGAATCCGGGCAGCCTGCCCAATCGGCATCAGAATATGCTGTGAGTTGATGAATATCTGATCGGAATAGTTGTAAACCGAGTTTGGGTGTGCCCTTTATGTATCTGATGATCCGTTTTAAAGCATTGAAGTGCTTTTCTCTTGGGTCATGCATATAAAGACAGCACTGTTGTACAGCATAACTTATATCAGGCCGGGTGAAGGTTAAGTACTGTAAAGCGCCTGCCAAGGATCTGTATAACGTGGGATCAGCAATGGGATCTCCGGCGTGTTGGCCAAGTTTGGCTTGAGTATCGACAGGCGTTCGGTAGGGATTACAATCGGCCATGTTGGCCTTCTTTAAGATCTCCAAGGCATATTTCTCTTGGCATAAATGAAACCCTTGATCTGTTTTAGTAACAAATATGCCAAGAAAGTAATGAAGCGGGCCGAGATCGGTCATTGAGAACTCTCGATGCAGTGCTTGAATAATTCGTTGCAAAAATTGAGTCGATGATGCTGCAATGACTATATCATCGACATAAACGAGGAGATGCGCTTCATTGTACCCAGCTTTGAGTATGAATAGAGAAGTGTCTGACCTGCTGCTTTTGAATCCTAGTCGGTGTAAGTATGACGCAAAACGTTGAAACCAGGCACGTGGGGCCTGTTTTAGTCCGTAGAGAGCCTTTTTGAGTCGACATACATGATTTGGTCTTGATGGATCGACGAAACCAGGAGGCTGCTCGCAATAAACCAGTTCATTCAGAGTTCCGTGTAAAAATGCGTTTTTCACGTCTAACTGATGGACCGGCCAAGAGCGATTGAGAGCGAGACTAAGAACAGTTCGAATTGTTGCCGACTTTACAACAGGCGAAAAAGTTTCCTCATAATCGATGCCTTGTTGTTGAGAATAGCCTCGAGCTACCCATCGAGCTTTGTATCTCGCTAAGTTTCCATCCGCTCCATATTTGTGTCGAAAGAGCCACTTCCCTGAAACCACGTTAGCATTGAGTGGCCTCGGAACAAGTTCCCAAGTTCCATTCTTAATCAAAGCATTATATTCTTCAAGCATAGCTTTTTGCCATTGTGGACTTTGGAGGGCTTTCTTGTAAGTTGTGGGGATAGGGGTGATAGAGACAGATAAGTTGAAGATAGGTTTAGGCTTAGAGATGCCGGATTTTGAGCGAGTACACATGGTATGTGTGTTAACAGGCTGGTCTGGGATAATATCCGGTGATTGAGAAGTTGAAGATGTGGATGGAAAGTTTTGATTTGGTGAATCATGAAATTCTGGTTGGTTGTTATTATGAGAGAGTGGATTAGAAGATTGGGCCGGATTTGGTGAGTTTTGGGTTTGGGATGATGTGGAGATTTGGGTGGAAGTTGAAGATTGACTTGCAGGTGGGACCGGTAGTTCAGATTGTGAGTTTGGATAGAATATTGGTTGAGAAGTTGAGATTTGGTGGGTCGGGGATGACGCACTTGATTGTGCATTGTTAGGGTTTGCATGATTTAAGGGAAGGAAGTTTGGATAGATGGGATTTTCAACGACATGTTGAAGGAAATTATATTCGGATAAATCCTTTTTCTTATCTTGAAATGGATATTCAAAAGGAAATATATTTTCATGAAATACAACATGACATGAAATTATTATTTTATGACTGTGAAGATCTAAACATCGGTATCCACGGTGCTGTTTTTCATAGCCAAGGAAGACACATGGAATTGATCGAAGTGCCAATTTATGTGGGGTTGTGGAGGATAGATTTGGATAACAGAGACACCCAAAGACTCGAAGGTGTGAATATGACGGGTCTGTTTTGTGGAGGGCTGAATGTGGTGTTTTAAAGGACAAGGTTTTTGTTGGAAGAAGGTTGAGAATATGAACGGCAGTATGCATGCTTTCTACCCAGAATTTTGGTGGTAAACTAGCTTGGAAAAGGAGAGTCCGAATGATGTTATTTATGGTGCGAATGGATCGTTCTGCTTTTCCGTTTTGAGGAGAAGTGTGAGGGCATGAGAATCGGAAGAGTATTCCATGTTTAGAGAAGAAATCATGGACATTTTTATTATCAAACTCTTTTCCATGGTCACATTGAAATTGTTTTATCTTTAGTCCGAATTGAGTTTGAACGTAATTATGGAAATGTTGGATGTGTGAGAAGACATCAGATTTTGAACGTAAGGGAAACGTCCAAATATAATGACTAAAATCATCGAGGATGACTAGGTAGTATTTAAAACCCGAAATACTTGAAATTGGAGACGTCCATAAATCACAATGAATGATTTCAAAGGGAGAATTTGTTTTTGATTCGGAAGATTGAAAAGGTAATCTAACATGTTTTCCTAGATGACAGGCATGACAGAGAGGAACTCGTGCTTGCTTATTACAAGTAATAGAATTTGATGAAAGAAGTTGACTAAAAACTTGATGGCCTGGATGACCGACTCTTCGATGCCATAAGGTGGATGTGGGAGCTGCAGTTGCCGTGAGGGCTACTGTAGTGTTGGACGTCACTTTATTGTTGAGAAAAGGGTAGAGGTCTCCTTGACTATTGCACCTGTGGATCTCTTTCTTGGTTGGGAGGTCCTTCACAGTGAAACCAAACGGGTCAAATTCAACAGAACAATTATTATCAGTTGTAAATTTTCGAACTGAAATTAGATTTTTGACAAGGTTGGGTGTGACCAAAACATTTTTGAGTTTAAGGTTTGGATTTTGAGGGAGGTGGGTGTGGCCAATGTTGGTGATTGGTAGGGTTTGTCCATTGCCCACAATAACTTTTGAAGAAATAATACCAGGATTAAGTACAGAAGTGAGAGTACCTTGTTGAGAAGTCATGTGTGTGGATGCTGCAGTGTCCATGTACCACTCATTCGGAGCGCGGAGGGAGAGATTATCCATCGGCTGCATGAGGCCTGTTGGATCGTAATTTTGTGGGTTGTAGGGTTGTTGGTACGTGTACATTGCATGGGGTGGAAGAGGAGTTTGGGTTTGTTGCTGAGGTCGTGGCCCGAGCAATCCAGGAGTCCAATTTTGCTGCCAAGGTGTCCAATTGGAGGGGTATTGGTGCCACTGTGGATAGCCGCCTCGCCCGTTGCCGCGGCCGCGTCCTCTTCCTCGACGACCGCCACGACCGCCCCTGTTGTTATTAGAGGGAGACGACTGAGGTGTTTGTGGCTGAGTTGTCGAGGGAGGTTTGGGCGCTGTTGAAGTGGGTGGCGGAGTTGTAGTGGATACAGTGAGGGCAGTCGTCGGCGTTGAAGTGTGTGCTCGGCGAGATTCTTCTAGTAGAAGCATGCTCCGACATTCATGAAAGGTCGGAAAAGGGCGCTGTATGGGAATTATGGCGGCCATCGTACTCAACTCGTCGTTCAAGCCTCGAATGGTTTGGAGAACGAGAGTTTCATCGGAAACTGATTGATCGACATCGGCAAGGGAATCCGCAAGTGTTTTTAGTTTCTGACAATAATCCGAGACCGACATGGAGCCTTGATTGAGACTCCTGAATTGGGCTTCAAGTTGAATTGCCCGACTCTTCTTATTGTCGCGGAATAAGTTTTCAATGGCGACCCAAACATCATGAGCGGTGGCTTTCGACTTCATGACTATGTCGAAGATGTCCATCGAAATGGATCCATAAATCCATGAAAGGACTATGTAGTCTAGCATTTGCCAATTTGGATCGGTGTTTGGAGAGGGGTTTTGAACATGAGAAAGTAGGGCAAACTTTCCCAGTGTGACTAGAAAAAGTTCACGCCACTTATTGTAGTTGGAGGAAGAGAGATCGAGTTGAATTGGGACGTGTGTTTTGATGCTAGCTACATGAAGGGCTTGAGAATTGGCCATGGAGGTGGGGTTGGAGGTGGTTGCAGGCGTGATAGTTTCTTGTGTTTGGTTTTGGTTGCCACTGGCAACGGGTGTTGTTGGAGGAGTCACCATGGCGGGCAAGAGGAGAAATGAAAGATAGGATCGGTTGAGATTTCAGGAGAAAAGGCCTGATATCATGAGAGAAAGTAAAGCCCGTGAAGATTGCCTTTGTATTACTCAACTATATATAGGAAAGTACAATGAAGATATGCACAACAGAATATCATAACAAACAGATATCAAATCCTATATGTACGGTTGACTAACAGTCACCCTTTGAATATCAAAAGAATCATTCACAACCCCAAACGTAAGGCCTGGTGCATCATTAGTATCACCAAGCCTGTCGTCTAACTCTTGCTTCATATGTTCCCGTTCTACAGGAGAAGCCTCATCTTCCAGATTTTGCATAGCAATTTTCTCATTTTTCTTGGTGGGTGAGAACAAAAATATCTTTCATGTGCACTTGCGGAGCCAAGAGGACATTTTTCCTGCAGATTTAGGGGTTCCTGCATCATCCACTCCTGGGGAGGACTCATATTTCAGATGCCCGCTATCACCACTTCTCATATAAAGTTCAACCAGCTTAGGAAGAGGAAGAATCTCCTCACCTGTGATGTCATGTAAAGACTGCAGATCAGAAATCACAAACTCACGAATAATCTCACCATATTTTTGGCAACCTTCATGCTTCTGAACAAATGCAATAAAGCGCTCTCTTTCTCTTAAAAAAAGCTCCCTCTGATGGTAGAGAAAAACACTTGGCTTAGCACTAATTTCAATGCACCTCAAATTCTACACAAACAAGTCACCAAGTGTCAGCAACATTGAAGCATCTTATAATCAAAATGAAACTGAAGGTGCATTGGAGGATATTCATAAGGATTTAACAGCTGATAAGAGTCTATCAAATTTATAGAACTGTTGAATGCATCAATCTACTTAACTCAGACGAAACCTTCCATCAGATGATTATAAACAGAAAAGATACATTTTCTTGACCACTAGTTATCCACCGGATTACAACCGATAAGTAGTACTTGCCATTGAAACAAGGATTCTAGAATATAAACTAACCTGATGAGCAGCAACCATGTGTGTGCCCATAGAAGTAGCAAAGTAGATTATCATTGAGTAGAAAGCCACCTAGACATTAAGTTTAAAATGTTTTAGATTTTAAGAAACAATGAAATGTGATTCGATATTCAAATCTAGCATTATAGCACATGAACTAACCTTTGAAGCTATTGTTAAAAATACAGGAGCAACAAGAGTAAATATTTGCACAAGTTCTGTGAATGATGGAACTTGGATAGAATAACCATTATATACTTTCTTGTTCAAAGAGTCAATCATCATGTATGCTGCAACAAAATTGCAACATAGCAACTCCTGTTACAACTCTTGGTGAATCCACATGCCAAACTAACCATAGCATTAAGAGAAAGTTGGAAACAAATGTAAATTTTGCTAGAAGCATTAGAAAGATGACAGGATGAGATTTGAAATAGATATTAATACTCACCTCTGCAAGACGCAAATCCAACAATTCTTTCCCCATATTGCGAAACAACAGACTTGCATTCCTTGATGGCAACACCATCAACTCCAATGGCTTGATTTATCATGCTAATCACCTCCTGCAATTGTTTTCAAAGAACAGAACCAACAGTTATATTTACTTATCCATAAAAACCAAATTCAGTTGTGAAACTGTCCATTAACTTTGTGATTGTTTTTGTTTTGGTGATAGTATCAAACTCTCCTAATCCAAGACTTTACTAACTTACAGCAAAATCATTAATTCAGACATTGATACAGTGACTGCACTGTTGAATATCTCTCATAGAGAAAGATATTAAGCTGATAATATGGCTTACCATTACACCAGAAGCCAACCAACAATTCAATGGATGCACCTGTTATTATTCAAGCAAAAAATTTTAATTTTAGCCAGTACATTCATATGAAAATAAGACAGACACTCAGACACAACAAACCTTCACAGAACAATTGGACTCCTCCAAACTTGAGAGAAAATCATGCATAATAAACGGGTTCAGCTTAGTTGGAGAGCAAGATTCATATTAAGTCGTCTTCACCTGAACATAGTGAACACCAGTTATTTTTGTTGGAGTGCTAACTAACTCAAGGACAGAGGTCCATTAGATTTCTTAAAGTCAGAGAACTTAGAGGATTTGTGTGATGAATCCAGCAAACTCCAACTGCCTGCATTTTAAAAAGGGAAATAAGTATACTAAGAAAACAAAAAAATAATCTCAAGCAAACACATGCACAATGCCATACTTGCTAAACAGAAAGAGAGACAGTGACCAATATAATTGTCCATGCTAATAAGGGAAAATAGTTTAGGACTGCCTATCATAAGTAGTTTATAAAAAGATTAAATCATACAATCTGAGGGGTTAAAAAAAGGTTTGTATTTTTTAACATTCTTCAACAGCTTCAGAAACAAGAGCTTATGGACACATTATAGTCATTTGAATCCATGACAAGCCTTTTCACATTTAATTCATCATCCAAAATAGACACAATAGGTAAACTGCCACTCAGATCAATTTCACAAAACTACAACAATAAAAGATAGAAAGTCAAAAACAAAAAATAATGGCTCACAACATAAATAGAAGCCAGAACCCATATAATCATTTTGCCTTTGATTAGAATGATGTTGATCCAACAACATTGTGACATCTATTGATACCCCCAGATAAATAATTTTCCTTTGATTAGCTATAAAATAAGAGCCCTCCAACTACTTACATGCTGAATATGCTGGCCTGTACATTATGTGGCAACTGTAGCAGCAGAATTTTGGTTACAACATGATACGGTTCAAGATCCTGGATGAAGTGTTTTACGTGGGTTTGCAAGACCATTTAGGATTATCTCTTTATTATTAATTATGATATAGTTTAATTTAGATATAATCTATATCTTTCCTTATAGATTAGATTATTATCTTTCCTTTTAGTCTAGATATCTTTTTATAAGATTAGGGTTTATTATTTCAGCAGTTTTGTATTCCGTAGCCTATATATATGGCTTTATTATTCAATAAGAGGATTAAGCAGAATATTTATCAAAGAAGGTTTTACGTAAAACCTAAGAGGGGTTCTGTCAAGGACGAAGCAGCCTCCTATCTTCTCTTTTCTCTTCTTCACCATAGATCCTAAGACTAATTCTGGCGTCTCTAGACCCGTGACTAGATCTTACGCTAAGGCACATAACATCTTGGTATCAGAGCCACACGTCATGGGTGACGCAGGTTTGGGAGCCAAGTTGGAAGCTTTCATGGAGCAGATGACTACGAGGCAAAAGGCGCTAGAGGAGCAGATGGCAGAACTGTCCAAGTCAGTTTTGGGTAAAGGGAAGGGTCCCTACAATGACAACATGGAAGACCAAAACAACATCCAGAGCAGCAGCAGTGGTTCGGGTTCAAACTACAGACCCGCCCCTCAGTTAGGAGCACCTCTCGTACCCCGTTATTCCAAATTGGAATTTCCAACTTATGATGGTACCGAGGAACCTTTGGGATGGCTGAAACGATGTGAGAAGTTCTTCACCAGTCAACGGACTGCCGAGGGAGATAAGGTAACCTTAGCAGCCTTCCATCTGTTGGATGAGGCACAATTGTGGTTTGATCAAGTAGAACAGGAGGAGACCAACTTAAATTGGGAGCGCTTTAGAGAATGCTACCATGTGAGATTTGGTCTGCCCATGAGCAACAATCCTCTGGGAGAACTAGCAAACCTCAAGCAAGTAGGCACCGTTGAAGAATATCAACGTCAGTTTCAATCACTCTTGGCTAGAACTTCTGACTTAACCCCACAACAACAGGTGGATTTGTTTACAGCTAGGTTAAGGGAAGACCTCAGAATTGACATTGAGATGCAGCGGCCAGGTAATTTGGGGATAGCCATGAATATGGCTCGAGCATTAGAGCGTAAACAAGGTGTTTCACAAGGGTTTGTGACCATAACTCCTAAGGTGAGCACACCGATTCTCAATTCCAGCAAAAAGGATTCTGAGATCTCAATTCATAAGATTGCAAGTGAGAAGACTGAAGGACGACTCGCAAGGTCAGCTGATAGAAGCACCAGTAACGTGGATTATTCTACCCCGTTTATCAAACGACTCACAAGATCAGAAATGGCGGAAAGAAGAATTAAAGGATTGTGCTTTAATTGTGATGAGTCCTACAGTAGAGGCCATAAATGTAAAAGGTTGTTCTGGATTGAAGTGCCTGACGTCGAGCTTGAGGACAAGCTCAATGCCGGGAAGGGGTGTGATGATACGGTTCAAGATCCTGGATGAAGTGTTTTACGTGGGTTTGCAAGACCATTTAGGATTATCTCTTTATTATTAATTATGATATAGTTTAATTTAGATATAATCTATATCTTTCCTTATAGATTAGATTATTATCTTTCCTTTTAGTCTAGATATCTTTTTGAGGAATTGGCTGAAAACCACCCGTATAATATGACATATTTCACTTTACCACCCATATTTTCAATCATTATAAAAAACCACCCATATTAAGGGCTCCGTTAAAAATTAACCACCCAAAACTCAGATCCGTTACCCTCCGTCAAAAAAGAGTGACGTGGCGCCCACATTTTAATTTTTTAATTTAAAACCTTGTCACATCAAAAGCTTTGTTTAATTTTCTTTTTCTCTCTTTTCTTTTTCCTCTCTCTCCTCCCCTCTGTTTACTTTCTTGCTCATCCTAACTCCTCTTCTCTTTCTTCCTCCTTCTCCATCTCTCAACTTCATCCTCCCTCACCACTCACCAATAGCCAATCACCAAGAAATTGATGCACAAAAAATTCTTGCCACTTCACCCTCCATTAAATAACCAACATAATTGAAGGCCGCTTGAAACTGTTCTACAACCTCATTCTTCTCCATTACCACATTACAGACCCTGCATTAAACAAATCCACAAGCCCAATTCATATGCCTTGGAAGACAACCAACAAATTTAGAGATGGAGAACCCAACAAGAACCAACAACTTGAACTCTCATAAGTAGACATAAAGCACATAAACATACAGAAATTCTATCGACAACTACAGAGAAGAAAAAAAACGGGATTTGTCTCCTGTTGAACAAATCCAGGTCTGGATCGATTGCGAAAGCCTCGAAAATCTCGTCAAATCCCTTGATTTGTTCAAAGCCTTCGGTTCATCTGAAAAAAAAAATTAGGGGATTTTTTGTGGTTGCAACTACAAACCCTAAATTTAAAAAACGAGATTTATCTCCCGTTGAGCACAAATTGTGAAATTGAATGTAAATATTGGGTTTACTTGATATGAATTTGAGTGGAAAGGAGTTTGATTAGTTTATCTTGGAGTATTGTGGGAGGGAGAAGATGATATATAATAGATTTTGAGTAGCCATTGATGGAGCGATGGAGCTTGAAAGAGATTGAGAAGGAAGAGAGCGATGGAGCACATAAATTGATCGGCAATTATAGATGCCCCTTAATTGATGATATCAGGATTTGGATGGAAAAATTGATCGAGAAATTGATCAACGTCGAGAATGATAAATCTGGAAGAATGGGCAAATCAATATTTGATAGGTTTTGTTATTTAAAAAAGAAATTTGTACGTGATATTTTAAATATGGGTAAAAATGGTGGTTTGGATGGAAATGGTTAAAAATGGGTGATGTGACAAGATTTTAAATTAAAAAAAATTAAAATGTGAGTTCCTGTCACTCTTTTTTGACGGAAGCTAACGGATCTGGATTTTGGGTGGTTAATTTTTAATGTAGCCCTTAAAACGGGTGGTTTTTTTATAATTATTGAAAATACGGGTGGTTAAGTGAAATATGTCATATTATACGGGTGGTTTTCCGCCAATTTCTCTATCTTTTTATAAGATTAGGGTTTATTATTTCAGCAGTTTTGTATTTCGTAGCCTATATATATGGCTTTATTATTCAATAAGAGGATTAAGCAGAATATTTATCAAAGAAGGTTTTACGTAAAACCTAAGAGGGGTTCTGTCAAGGACGAACCAGCCTCCTATCTTCTCTTTTCTCTTCTTCACCGTAGATCCTAAGAGTAGTTCTGGCGTCTCTAGACCCGTGACTAGATCCTACGCTAAAGCACATAACACAACATTGGTGTCAACACCCATATAATCATGAATTACTGCAGTGAAGTAATGGTTATAGTATAGTGGGCTTGGAGGGATACAACCTGCAAAAATTTGTTGCAAGAATTTCTACAGTAAGAGATTTTGATGCCTTGATTTTTAAGACCACAACCTGCAAAAAAAAAATAATGGCTTGTCTGAATGAGAAAAGGGTTCAACATCAAGAAGTAAGCACTTGCTACAAAAGAAACAAGAGAGAACCTGTTGAAACAAATTCAAGTCTCACTGACATTTGGACCTGCGCAATTTTCTCTAAATGATCTTAACTGGATTTTATATTAGTTTTGGAAAAGAAAGGGAAAGCTTGAAAAAAAAGTTATACTAGAAAAATCCCATACCTAACTTACTTTATGCTATCTTATTGCATGATAAACCCCAGGCAAGCATCATTCAAACAGAATTGCTATATATTGATCAGCAATGCATGATAAAACTACTAGAAAAATCCCAAAATAGATTTTCTTCATACAAAAACAACATCCAATTTTGCCAAATCATAACAATGACATATATTACCACAATCTAATGCATATATGAGTACAAGAAGCATGAAGATAATGGCATATACAAAAAATACTTCAATCCTAAATAAACTACGACTCCCCGTCCCCCGTGCCGTCACCTCCATCACCATCCCTAGCCCTGGTGGCCTCACCTCCAGCATCATCCCTAGCCTTGGTGTCGTCACCTCCATCACCATCCCTAGCCCCGGTGCCCTCACCTCTAGCACCCCCTATACTACTACCCTCCCCAGCACGACCAAGCCCGCTGCCTTCTCCGCGAGAGTACTGAGAATCCCTAAACGACCTACTCACGGGTGGAGGTAGGGGTGGAACACGAGCCGCTAAAATGCTCAACATCTCCTGCAGGTACGGCCTAGTGACATGATCCGTCGACATTCCCTGTAAAGCCTCTAGTGCGTATCCAACTGCCTGTTGCGCCCGCTGCACAATTTATTGAACTCATTAAATACAACACAGTACAAACGAATATAATTGCATACGAAACTTTATATTACAAATTAACATACCACAGTAACATCCACCATAACTGCAGGATGGGCAGCGGGGTCCCGAGGACGGTTCTGACGGGTTGATCTAGGATCTAGATATGAATGTGTCACCCCGTCGAACCAGTCAAGATACGCAGGATCCACTTGCCAAGGATACCGAGCCACGACATGCTGCTCGAGGTCAATCAGGTGGTCATACCGTTCATTCCAATACAAGTCTTGGTTCTGGAACACCAGACTGTAGGTGTTTATCTCCCTTGTACGCAAGACTACACGCAGCTCAATCGAATCTGGGGGAGGCATCTGCATACGATAGTACTAGCGCAGATACCTCTCGGGCTGGTATGGCTCATAAATATTGAAGCAATGCAGAACCTCTCGATACCTAGGATGTTATTTTGGCAAAATACGTACATGTTACATAAGGCGCGTGAAGACTTGAAAGTGTTCAATAGGCAAAATAACATGTACGTATTTGACCATTTTGGCTTATTTGGCAAGATAACATGACACATAAGGCGTGTGATGTACACTGGAAGGAGAATAAGATTGAAAGTGTTCAATAGGCGAAATTTGGGGCAATACAGGGGTCTGTTTGAACATTTTTTAGTACAGGGGTCCATTAGGAAAAAAGTGTAAGTACAGGGGTATGTTAATGTATTCTGCCTAAAATAAACCGGTATAAAAGACACTTACCAATCTATCCTCTATAACGACGCCCTCACGGCCCTCCAACGACGTAGGTGTCCCCCTCCATATTGACTCTGCTACATGAGTCCGGTACGACCGAAGGAGGTGTGGTACTTGCGGCCCTCCATGCTGCCACATCTCGTCAGCCGGAGCAGGAGCGGCCGAAACCTCCTCTACTGGGGGCGGAACGTGCTGGACCACAGGAACGGGGTCCGTCCTCGGATCAGATGGCGGAGGCGGTGTCGGACTACCGGTAGTGCGAGGAGGAGCTGGACAATCGGTAGCGTGAGGCGATGGCACAATAAAATCAATGTCCCTCAATATCTCCTCATCATCGTGCATATCAGTTTCTAAAACAGCCGGTTCTGTCAATGCAGGGTCGATCTCTGGGACAACGTCATCGGTTTGAGAAACCATCTCAACCCGAGGGGTCGTATCAACATCCCTCATAATATCCTCAATCGTGCCCAATGGAGACTGTGAAATACGCGGAGGGGTAAGCGTCTGCTCATCTAAAGGATGAACAACATCGGTCGCCGGAATCTGATCTGTCTGCGGCGTCATATCGACATCCATAGGGGTGGATGGCCCTATATCTTGACATGTCTGCATATCCCCAATATGCTGCTCTGTCTCCTCGCGCTGTAGCTCTGAAATCAATGTATCTACTATGGGCCCCGTCCTAGCCTTCTTTGATCGAGGCTCGACCTGAGCACGCTGCTCCCCTAATATGCCCCGTGACCTCGCATGTCTTGTGTTCTTCTTTTTCGGCTGAGGAGGCGGCATCGAGACGGGAGTAGAAAAAGACGCGCATCTCTCCTGAAACGCCTGTTGAAATTGTTTCTTTCATTATATTTCCTTACTACCTTTTTCATTTTGATTTTTTATACTTGCAATTTCATATTCAAATTCAAGTATTGATTTTTTCTTACTCATACATGAACTTTACATTTTCAACTTTGAATTGTCATTTATATCATGCCTCAATTTCCAATTCCATATTAAAATTTACATAACTATGACATTGGCTTTGAATACAAGCATATATTAAATAAGGTACTGGGTGGTTTCCTATACAATCACAAGAGCTGTCAACTTTTGAAAAAAATGATCCTATCCTTATGTAAAAAAGGACTGAAATTAATCAACTGGATGTTTACAAGAATGATGATAATAGTATTACTATAATAATGTCTAAAAAGATAAAAATTCAGACCCAATTCATTACTAAACTTAAAAAGTGGACGGTATGAAATTACGTACCGATAAACCTGTCTTGCCCCACTAATTTTTTCCGAAGGTTTTTCCTGTGTCAATCTGAGTATCTTTCCCACTCGAATCGCCAACCACGACACTAGCCGATGGGATATCGGGACCCACCGGCACTAAAACACCCTCCACATCTCCACCACCACCGTCGCGACCTACATCATCTCCCTCTTCACCTGCAAACACCATTATCAACCAAGATCAACACCATCAACAACCAACATCAAACACCATTACACCAACAACCAGAACAACACAAGAACAATGACAAAGATAAAAAACCAAAACCAGAGAACAATAACCAGAACAACCAATAAAAAGTTCATAAGGCAGCAACGGTTTATGATCTTTGACAACAATTTCATTGATAATATACTAATAATGTATCATAGTCTCTTAAGCACCAATTATATAATTTTCAATATATTACAACAGTCCTTTAAAACATACATGGCATAGCGTACCAAACCTGGAGAACTCTATCATATAATTCCCACCAACTGAAATTACTTAATCCCTCAACTCCTTTTTGATTCAGTTCATATCATTCACATAAACTCAGCTAGTCCTCATAAGCCATGAGAAGCACAAAATTTCTATCATTTCTCATGATTGTTTTGGTCATATTGGCAATGATTCAATAGACAATATGTAAAACAAAAATCAAGCAATGTCCACCACATGGAGATTTCAAACAATGATTCAGCTCGGTCTGAGTCTCAATTGCAGAATCCTCATTTGGCAGATGTTTCATCCAAGGATATGTCAGCAGCCTTTTCGACTGATTTTCTATTGAAAATTAGTCGAAAAGGCAAATCAAGCAATGATTCAGCTCATGGCTTATTAATTTTCTATTTAAAAAATTAAGCAATGCAAATTTCAAACAATACAACTTCACACATCTATTGAAATTTATATATTTCACGCAGGAATCTAGAGAGGAGCCTGAAATTGTCTACTGAAATTGTCATATTGGCAATGATTCAGATGGCGAGTTGCAAGAGACATATACATACAGTTGGAGCAAGAAAACAAGGTTGGAAGGGTGATTCGGATTTTGTATAAATTTGCTGCTTAATGCAAAGAGAGCCTGCTACTTGCCAACAAGACTTTGAATTCTGCAGATCAAACAACTCATGTAATAGCAGCATTTGAAGCTTGCTGGATGCTAAACTCTAATTTGAAGATGTGTATTAATAATCTGGTTTAAGAGACCTGAATGGCTAAAATCTAAAGTTGACTCTGGGAAATAAACCACCAACTCAATGGAAGCACGCAAGGGACAATATAAGTAGTTCATTCAGTTTTTTACATGAAAAGATACAAAGTACATCAGTAAACTAGTGCATTAAAACGAAGAATTACTTGATCAAGCTTTTCTTGTCATCAGAAGCAAGGACGTCGAATTCACAGAGGCATCGAATGCCAATATCAACAATGGCAATGAATTTCAGCAAAATCAAAGCATCTTATTGCGAAATCAAAGCAAAACCAGCACTTACTTGCTTGCCCTAAAGTGACAAGAGCACCGCCACCAGCTTCGTCGGCCATATGCTGCAACGCCAACGAACGTGAAGCACCATTATCGTCGGGATTTTTCACCGAATCCACCGGCTTTGCACCGCCATGATTATCACCACCTTCCTTCTCCATTGTTTACGAGTTTAGGGTTTAGGTAATCGGAAATTGGAGTATCGACGTCGAATTCCCGTCGTGGGATTTCATTACAAAAAGCAGGGAGGAAGGGGAAGAAGCGTATCGCGGCTTGTAACGAAGGTTTACGCCTCATAAAGCGTTAATTTTTTGGATGAGCTACGCTTCATGAAGCGCACAAAAAACACCAGATATTGGGGATCTTGTTAGGGTATCCGTTTGCGTAGCTCATCATGAAGAGCTACGCTTCATGATGCGCAATAAGTCTTGTGCGCCCGGAAAAAAAACTATGTGCATAAAGATTTGCCAAAAGTTTATCTTAAATTAAATTTAGATAATAAAATTAAAAAATTTAATATCTAAATGATTAATTTCGTAAATTGAATTTTGATAAAAACAATTACATTATTTTTTCCTTAATTTCCTTTTTAGCTTATTCATGTAAATATAGAAGATGTTTTATCATTAAAAAAAATTAAATCTTTATTCTTATTTTTCCATTTTTTCTTATTAATTATATTTTTTATTTTTTTATTTAAAATATTTTTAAAGAATTTAAATTGATTAAAAAATTATAAGAATTTACATTATTTTGCTTTTTAATCTATTTTTACAAAATATTTTTAAAAGTGAATGATTCTAATTAAAAAAAAATTATGTATATTTTTCCATAAATAAATTATCATTAAGCTATGAAAATCATATTGAGCTCACCTTAATAATTTGACTACGTCTCACTTTAATAGTTGCATGACAATTGATGGGTATAACTAGTTATAGGAAAAAAAAAAGGTACAATTAATGAAAACCCCCAAACCGTCCAAAGAACGTGCCTTACGCATTTACCTCCTCGTTAGCGTGGCCCCTAACCCTAGTAGTCCCATGGCCGCCGCCTTTGACAACCCCTAGTCCCAACCGAATTTCCTAGCCGAGTCTTCTTCTCCCCTACATCAAATGGAAGAAGGAGACCATGCCGACTTCTCCGCCGCACAACTGCACCACCCAAAAAAAAGCCCAATGGTTCTCGCTTAGTCGCATAATCGCCACGAAACGACGCAAGCCCGAAATTGTCCGGTCCTTGCGTGACTAATGGTGCCGGTTCTGTCTTCAATGGCAGCCAAAGAAAAACTTTGGTGGTGAGTCACCACCCTCCCCTCCCTCTTCTAAGTTCTGGGAGGCTTCTCTTGCTAAGAATCTCTCAGATCGGGCTGCCTCTATGGGTCCCTTTCTGCAAAGCGGATGGTTCAAGTTTCGCCGGCGGCGGTTGCAAACCTTGGCTATGGCGGCGGCGACTCTGGTGTGATGTCCCATTCCCTTGGAGTAGTTGGGTCCACCTAGCTCTCCCACTTGGACTTTATCCCCTAAACTGATGGCTTGTTTCAAAAGCGAGCATTATTATGCAACTATTAATGTTGTTTGGATGGTTGTGGCGGGTTGGGGTGTTTGCATCTCTTGGATTCAGGCTGTCTGTGCAGTCAGGTTCCTCTCCATCTTTTCCCTTTCTTTCTTTGTTCTAAACCATCTTGTTTTTCCCTACAGCCTTAGCTTCAATTTTAATCCTCATTTTTGTAAAAATTTCTCCTCTAAAAGTTGTCCTTAATGTTGTTAGTCATTGCTCTTACTGGTGCCTGTCCTTCTGGCCTTGTCTAGTTGGTGTTGCTAGCACACAAAAAACTTAGATTTTTCACTCCGTAATATCATTAGGTTGTCTGATGAAACCAACTTCTGTACCAAAATTGCTCACTGTGTGAAAACCCTGTTATATGGCGTCTCTTGCTGTTTGCTGAGGCCTGACTTAATGGATGGCATGCTCAAACCCTTGTTGCTGAAGATGGCCCCAAAACTAGAGGCCTTGATTCCATCAGGCTTAAATCCTTATTATAGTGTTTGACCCACCTCTTGTGCATAAAAAATTTGAAATGGTGGCACTTGTATATGAGGTTTGTCCTCCATATATACGGTATAATCACCTCCTTCCAAGCTTTTAACCCTACTCAGATGATTCACATAAATAATGTGTGTTCATTGCCTTGCTCCGCTTATCCCACTACACAAAAACAAATAAAACCCCACGATGAAAAAGCCAAAAGCCAATGGATAAAACCTAAGAATCAAAAGGCCAAAAGCCACTATAGTACAAGTTTTTTATGAAGATAAGCTTTTGGAACTGTAGGGGTATGAAGCGCGCTTCGTTTTGGACTGAAGTGCATGCTTTATGCAACCTAGTACGTATTAACATAATTGTTTTTTTGGAGACTAAATCTCAAAACCCCCCAGAAAAAAAAACTTTGGCAAAAAGTCAGTTTTGACTATATTGAGTTCATTCTGGCAATTGGCCTCTCCTGTGGCATATGTGTCCTCTGGAAGGGATTCCAACTCAATAATGAAACATTGAAAATTGTATATAAAGATGATTGGTTTATCGATCTACAATACACCAATCTTGAAAATCGAAACCAAATATAATTATATTCGCCTATGCGCCACCAAGGACCCAAGAAAATGAAGTTTGGCTTAAACTAACTAACTAAATCAATAATACACAATCGCACTACCTTCTTCTAGGATACTTAAACGAAATTCAACATCCAGAGGAAAAACAAGGAGGTGCAAACCCTAATCATACCCGATTTGAAAGGGTCATTAATGCTTGTGACCTCAATGACATCTCAGCCGTCGGAAAAAAATTCCCCTAGAGGAAGTCTAAAACTATAGAAAATAACACTTATGAGAAACTTGATTGTATTTGACGTGACCCCCACACTGACGGCGAGCCAACAAGAGGATGATTTGTCAGTGCGCTTTGACGGACTCATTACTAGAGCCCGGACCCATGCCATAGCTCGAGCAATGGCGTCCCTCATCGCACGAATCTACGGAAGCCACGACGCATCCACCGGCGCGCCCCTCTTCAAGTGCTTCACCATCATCGGAGATGCGCTGCTCATCAGCGCCGGCAACTCGCACCACAGTGCAGAGGACCTCGCGTCCAGCATCATGCCAGCCACGCCCGGTACCGAATCCCATGCCTCGGTATCGACCCCCATGTCCGCGCCGGGCCAACCCGGCATCGCGACATGAGGTTCGCGTGCGCCACGCACCATGGCCTCGTCCTGCCATGCCTAGCGTGTCGCGACAACCTTGGTTGCGCCGCGTGCCTTGGTTGTGTCGTGCCACACCTAGTGTGTCGCGACCCGCCTTGCGCTGGCGCACCAATGCCTTGTCACGGCCTTGTTGCGACACTCGCGACATGGCCACCATTATAACACCCCTATTTGTTTTAAGGTGTAGGTCTTTATGTAGGGCTTATCGGGACGGAGAAGAGTGTATCTCGAGAGGAGATAACTCGTTAATTGAGAGAAGAACTACGAGATTGTAGACTTCTTAGAGTAGAAAGTATGCTGGGAACGTTATTAATTCATACAAGTTTTGAAAACCTCTCATGCCCTTGCGGACCGAGAGCAAGATCCATCATTTGAGATTGGTCATGTTTTGATGTCTTTTAAATGTGCATTAGCACTTATCATATATCGTGACGAAAATTGTCAATTACATTAATGATTTTTAAACAGTGTGGGGGGCTTGCATGGCCCGAACCACTTAAGGGAACCCAGTTCCGACACTTAGCTACGGTGCCACTCATCCCTCCGTTGCGTAGGAGCGGACATGGATCATGATCCTGAAAGTCGTACTTTAAGCGCAGAGGCATACAACTTAGTAGATTATATAGAGGTGTCGGGTTAGTCCCTCACCACTCACTAATTCATTTAAACGGATCTCTAAACGAGATCGTAAACAATCAAGGTCACAAACAAGACTAGCATAATAGTCATATCAAATATTAAATAACGATAACAATGGGGTCATTATTTCTAACAATCAATATTCCTAGGTTAACGGGGCTCGACCTATCGACACGAGATATACGAACGAGTTTTAATAAGAATATCCTTAATTCTTTTAAAGTTTTGGAAATCTCTTATATCCTTATTATAAGAGAAATAATTTCTAACTTATTATAATAATAATTTAGGTGGAGATGAATAAAATAATAATATCTTTTAGGGAAATTTCGGATGGTGCCCCTCAATTTTATACTTTTCCGAGTGGTACCCAAAAAAAAGTTATTCCACGAAGTACCCCCTAGTTTTAATTTTAGTCTGCCCCGTACCCTTTTATACAATTTACTCTTAACTTCCTTAACTTTCCAGTAACTTTCCGTTAAATGCAATAATGGGTTAAACTGCGTGGCCTTCTTCTTGACATACTTATTCCTTTAACCTTTAGGATCTAAGAGATCATCAACTATCTCATCTCTCATAGAATAAGAGAGGAATGGTTCATCATTTAGACTTAAAATTTTTCCCAACTCAACATGACATGTTTTGCTTGATTATAATTCTCTTGCTATTGGCTAACTCCTTTCCGATTTGTAGAGCAATAATATGCACCCTTTTTCTTCGGTGCAAAGAATACTACTTAAATCTTTCCACATAGGGGAACTAGTAGTAGTTGTGGTCAACTTTTATTTCCTTCATTGACATCATCTTCTTTGACGTGAATGTCTTTAGTGTCCTTGCAGAGCTAGTCCATTTACTTGAGGTGGAATATAGCGTCATTTGCAATTCTATTTGCAGCTTGGTTAGTTCCAATTATGCTTGCTTCTTCTGGTGGAACAGAAGAGATTGCTTTTGGCATCACTTATACTGTTGGACTTCTTAATGCAATTTCTGTCACATCATCCAACAGTATCGGCATACTAGGGTCCATTACCCGATGATTTCCTAGTTTTTTTTGGAAGATTTTGAAACGTCATTCGTGCCCGAATTTGAATGCTATTCAGGAGAATTCTATTGTTGGTTCCTTGCGGTTTGGCCATTGGAATTAAGAATCGACAAATTGTTCCCAAACAATTGTTATTTAGTCATGGATAGAGTAGACACTTTGATTATTGAAACAGAAGTTGACACTTTATTGAAACACCTTCAAAAGGTTGGTTCCACAACACAAGCTCGTTTAAGGAAGGAAAGATGGTGATAGTAAAGTGTAACGAACTAGGCAACCTAATAATGGAATCAATGGTTGGAAATAACATCGAAGATGGCCTAGGTAACTACTTCAAATGCGACGAATCGGGACACGTGTCCACAAACTGTCTTAGTAATGAAGCATCCTTATGACCTATTAGGCATACTGGGGCAAATTAGAGAACTTACAATCCTTGTCCAAAAATCTTGGTCCTAACAACTTCCTTCCTAACTTCATCTTATCATCGGGTCGACTAATCAAACTGGAGGCGAAGAAAAATTTATGACGTGGCTTTCCCATAGCCTTTTTATGGTTTATTTATTCAGTTGACAACATCAAGTATCATGCCAAGATTCCATATGTTGCCTGAGCAACTCACTTCTACTTGTAGGTATTTCAAATTAATATATTTGTCACTGGTCATAATTCTCGACCACTCCTTTATTGCTAGACCTTTATTAGTCCCCTTATCTACCTTTCGATAATCTGTTTCGAGATTGGATTAAGTGGAGACAAGTTAGATCCTTGGTTGACTAAGCCTTTCTCGGTGTCCTCTTTGGAAATTTCTATCTTCCCATGAGTATTGGCTCAGTGTGTTTGGCTCTTATGGAAACATAAGTATTACCTTTAACTGGGATGACTTCTTCTAAATCCCAATGAGATGAACTTATTTTCTGTTACAACCATTTTCTATAAATGGATAACGATCAACTTTCATATAGAATATCCGTAATTATATACTTGAAGAAGGATATAAGTGTTTTTGTTAACTCACAAGTATAGGCATGAAATGACGCACAAGTTTAGAGAAGAGTGGAAACTTATTAGAACTCTTATGGAAACGGATTACAAAGGCTTTATATAATAAGCCATTACACTAAAGACGGAAATAAATACTGCCGACTCGACTTTTCAGAGACAAAATGAAAGTCGATAGGAGTGGACTAGCTCACTCCTTTAAAATGAAAAGTACAACTAAGACAAAGCCTAGGAACGGTCGGAGTAACTATACTTATCGAGGAAACCGTCGTCAAAGAGGTTATCATCAAGAATCCCGTTCTCATTCTCCAGCACTAAGTTGGCCTGCTCAAACTGCCTGCGACGATACGCGTTCCTTGCGCGAAGTTCGCTTAGTCGGACTTCGACTTGGAACTGTTCGTCTTGTTCGGCCTTTTGTTTGTTTAGCCAACCTTCTTTACGCCTCTCTAACAAGTCATAGTTCATGTAACGGGTTCGGCTTGGATGGACGCCTTCAGGGGGAGGAATGTCCACATTCTAGTATGACCTTATTTCTTCCAACCATACTTCCTTACGTTGGAGGAGATAGTCGTAATTTTGCTGACGAATCATTGTCGGATTTGGGCCACTAATTGAAGATGGGTTCCTTATTTGACCAATTTCTTGGTGATGGGATGACTCTCCTTGAGTCCAGTTAGTCCAACCACCCATTCGGGTAGACCATTGGAGTTTGACTTGATGGGCATGAAGTGAATTATCAACTCTCTTCTCGAGGTATTCCTCTTCGGGGTTTCTCCTCCTCGAGATTCACCTCAGGTGCATTTTCATTCATGTCCTCTTGTATTGCTAGCTCGGAGTTGGAATTAAGATAGATTTTCTTTTCTTGGAATTATTTTAAAAGAATTTGAAATTCTTGAGGTTTACTTAAAACTTGAATTAAATTTTCTAACTTTATAAATGTTTATAGAATGAATTTAAGTTTGAAAGTTTTCAATGTAAGAAGTTTTTAACTTATAAAAGTTCCTAAGATGAAAAGTTCTTTTAACTTGTAAAAGTTCTTAAGATAAGAGTTAAGTTTAAAGGGAGATTTTGGCTAAGATGATTAAGTTTAAAGAGTTGAAATATTTTTGTTGCTTAAGTTTTTAGAAGGTAGAAAAAAATTTCTTTTAAAAATAGAAGTTTAGGTTTGCGGAATTAAAACTTAGAGTTTAAAAGTTCTCGGGTTTTGAAAATTTTTGGTTTTGAAGGTTTTCGGTTTTGAAAACAAAATGTTCTGCTCTGATACCGTAATTGTAACACCCCTATTTTACAACACTGAGTATTACCGCCAGTGTCCTCGGAATTTACCATCCAAAGTCACCCAAGGCTTTATAATGACATTAACATTTATAGAAATGCGGAAATTCACATAAACATTTATAGAAATGCTCTCGATGCTCACGAATGAGACTTAAAGGTAATTAAAGATGAAATTAACTAAAAGAGGAATTTTATTTATTTATAAGAAATTTCGTTCATTACATTGGGAGTCATTTACAAATGATGTAGCAACGGAAAATGAAGCCCGTATAAAAAAGGTTGAAATGACGTGTTGAAATTACAAGTATATTTACCCAAGATAACTCATGTGATGATGATTTGCTTGGTTTAAAATAGAAGAGTTGGTGCACTACCTTCAGAATGCTTTAATTTTCTCTTATGAAAATTCCTTCCTTCCTTCAACGTCGTCTTGCCTTGACCTTCTATCCTTGCATAACGCTTCTTGAACCTTCTAGACTCTGTCTTCAACACTTCGGTGTGACTTCCTACGGTCTGGCATTTGTCGCGAAGGGCGAAAAATACCAGGCAAAAAATGCGAAAAAGCGGAATTAGTCTTAGAGACTAAGCAAGTGAGAACAAAACTTCTCAAGGGTGATTCGGTAATTTATAATATTCGAGAGAGATATTATCGGGATGTGTTTTAAGGTGTAGGTCTTTATGTGGGGCTTATCGGGACGCAGAGTAGTGTATCTCGAGAGGAGATAACTCGTTAATCGAGAGAAGAACTACGAGATTGTAGACTTCTTAGAGTAGAAAGTATGTTGGGAACGTTATTAATTCATACAAGTTTTGAAAACCTCTTGCGCCCTTGCGAACTGAGAGCCGGATCAATCATTTGAGATCGGTCCGGTTTTAGTGTCTTTTAAATGTGCATTGGCACTTATCTTATATCGTGACGAAAACTGTCAACTACGTTAATGATTTTTAAAGAGTGTGTGGGGCTTGCATGGCCCGGACCACTTAAGGGAACCCAGTTCCGACACTTAGCTACGGTGCCACTCATCCCTTAGTTGCGTAGGAGTGGACACGGATCATGATCCTGAAAGTCGTACTTTAAGCGCAGAGGCATACAACTTAGTAGATTATATCGAGGTGTCGGGTTAGTTCTGCACCCCTCACTAATTCATTTAAACTGATCTCTAAACGAGATCGTAAACAATCAAGGTCACAAACAAGACTAGCATAATAGTCCGATCAAATATTAAATAACGGAATAACGATAGCAGAGGGGTCATTATTTCTAACAATCGATATTCCTAGGTTCGTTTATTATTAGCAAACAAGTTGTTCCCAAACAAGTTTATGAAGGGTGCAAGAAGTCTCGGATTCGATTCCCCACCTCTCGCCCCTTTTTATTTTGCTATTCTTAATATTTTTACTTGTATTGTAGTATGACATTAAATAAAATTCGAAATTAACATGCCTTATATTTTGTGAATTTTTATTTGCCATTTTGATACTCATTTAAAAACTTTTTATAATTTATTAAGAAATTATAAAAATATTTAAACCTTCTTTTTAAGAGAAAAAATATTTAAATAAATACTCGACCTGCTTAATATATTTAAATAAATTCTTAATTTCCATTGTAGTAAATTTTATAACCTTTCATAATATAATATGAAATTATAAAGTTTATTAAATTCTCTATTTTAGAGGAAAAAAAAATTTGGGATAAATACCCATTTTTTATTTAGAAATTAGCGGATATTTCAACCATTACTATTTATGTTTATTTCCGTTTTTTATCATTTCCATTCCGAACATTACTATTTATGTCATTCTAATTTAAGAGTTTTTTGGGCTTGTGCTCGTGTTTGGTCCGCATGCTTGCGCCTCCCTCCACGTCCCCAGGCCTCTAGGGTTTTCCTAGGGTTTGCGTGCCTTCACCTCTATATAAGAGGCACGCCCCTTCCTTGTTCCTTTACGTTTTGATTGAATTAATGTTATGTTGTCGAGATTACTCCGAGACCACTTCTAAAAGGCGTCAAACACAATTCTTTTCTCAATCCCATATTCTTCAGATATAGGTCAAACTAGGTCACCTTCTTAATCCTTTCAATTCTCACTCAATCCAAGTCTAGGATTCGGCCTCAAATCTATTAGTTCGTTCGTGAGAAGACCCACTACATCAGAGCCGAAGGATTGCGTAAGTCTTTCTCACCCTTTTACTCACTTTTGCACGAATTTTTTTTCTTTTTACCATCAATTCACATAGCTTCCTCCATCTCGACCATCGTTCATCTAGATCCATTGTTTTTATGTTAAAAAAACATCATAAAAAATTGCCATTCCCTAGGACTTCCATTTGTTTCGGTTCAATTGTTTGAGTTTTCGAATCTTGCTTACATCATTCTTGCATTGTTTGGATCGTTCGAGTTGTGTGCGTCGTTGCATCCTTGTGTCTTGCGAGATTGGGTTCCATTTTTGCCATATCTTTTGTTTTTTTATTGAGAGCAAGTATCTTGGAGGGTAAAATCCACAAGATCTTGTTTGTTGCCGAAATTTGAAAAAAAGGAAACAAATCTTGGAAGATAAAAACCAAAATAAGGTAATATCTTTCCATGTTTATTTAAAAAAAGATCTTCAAAAGATCTTGTGGGATACACAAGCCAAAATAAGGCAAGTATCCCATATTTTATTCCGGCTATCTTCTCTCTCCAATCTTGCATATCTTTGCCTATCTTCCTTAATTGATTTGCATATCTTCCTTGATTGCATATCTTATTTGTTTCTATTTTGTTAAAACACAATTTCGCCTTCCCTCTTAGGCCGAGATCTCATATCCTTCTTTCCTTCTATCTCTCACGTGCCAAAGCTAAACCTAGATATAGCCGACGCCTCCTCTCTTTCCTTTCTTACTTGCTTTGTGTGTTTGCTTGTTCGTGCTTTTGCTTGTTCCGTTGCTTGTGTAAAGTCGAGACCTAAGACTCATTGACCCTTTCAAGCCCCTTCTTTCGTGCAATCAAGGGTACTTGGGTGGTGAACCTTACAACGTCTCTAAGCTTCTTTTGTTTGTTGTTTTTGGAACTTTTGACTTGTTCTTGTCTATGGCCGAGATAGGTGAAGGTAACATGGAAGGAGATGAGCATTCCAACCAGCAACAACACAACAACAAACAACAATTTTCAACGCTCCAACCAGGCCTTTTGACGACGCCCGGCGCGACGCCACCGGGCACCGTGCCCGCTGCAAGCCTCGCGGAGTTGGAGGCACGATTCGCTAACATGGAGGGGATACTTTTGCGCTTCGTGGACCAGCAAGCGTGACCAGCCATGACGATCCACACGCAGCCCCCAAATCCGAGCGTAAGGCCACAATGCGTTTCGGTTCCGAGGGCTACGACACACGAGAAGGCCAAGGAGCCGATGGTTGAATCGTCTAACCAACATGGAATCCAGAGGTTGGAATCAATGAAGGAGAGTCGGCCGACTAATCAAGGCCGAGACATACAGGAGGTTCATGATACTCATTTCAATGAGGAGTACGACTCTGAGGAGTGGCGACGTCAACATGCCAAGAAAAAGAAAAAGGCGGTCACCTCGTAGCCTAAGAAAAAGAAAATTAAGGGACGCAGGGACTTCGATGTCGTCGATTATCGGGCTCTTCAAAGCCCAACAACTCCACCTTCGAAATCCAAGGACTCTATGACGGAGTACGAGGAAGATTCTGAGGAGGAATTTCACCGGTCCATGATTCGGAGGAATGGATAGATCGGGATTGGATTAAGAGACCCAAGTTGCCCGAGAATCGCACGGAGTATGATCGGCTTGAACGCCATGACAACCGCAAACGGCCTCGACGCAATGGGGATCGGCGCGGCCATGACCGAAACCGAGAGGACAGGAGGCGCCCTGGGCGCGATGGAGGTGATGAGCCAAGTGACCATGATGGTGGCAACGGGCGAGGACACCGCTGCAATCGGACCCCTCCTCCGGGTACCAATCAGCGCGCCGATAACGAACGTCCGGTGCACGTATCACGTCGCGACGTCAAGGTAAAGTTTGAGGATTTTTAGGGTAAATACAATTGTGATGAATTTATTTCTTGGTTGCAGGGTATCGAACACGTCCTCAAGCATAGCCATTACGAGGAGCATGAGAAAGTCGAGGTGGTGACCCTTCATTTCAAGGGGGTCGCTCGTATGTGGTGGAACCGATTCGAATCGGATCGGGCCCGAAAGGGTAAATCCGCCATTACCGAGTGGCACCAACTTGTCTTTATAATGAAGCGGAAATTCATACCCCCGACTACAAGGGAAAAGTCCGGATTTTAATCCAAGACGCATGTCAATAATCCATGACTCCGGAGGAGTTCTTTGCCTACTTGGAAGATCTATTCTTCAAAGCCTTCATAAGCGCTTCACCGGGGGCGTTGCGGTCTCACTTTGTGGTGGGGACTCCACAAATGGATCCGAGATAGTTTGGTTGTCTTTCCAATCAAGGACTTGGGACAGCTTATACATATGGCCATGGAGTTGTACATAAAATTTAAGAGGCCAAAGTCGTCCAATTTTCAAAGTTATGGCTCTAACTCTAGTCCTTCCGCTTATGGTACTAAACCGGTTTGCTCTCCTTCTTTTTCTAAACCCAAGGTAGGTACCCCCGGAATGGACTCCAAAGGCCCTTCGGTTGGCAAAAACCGTGATAAGGCCGCCCCTCCCCCACAAACACGGACTTGAGACATCGAGTGCTATCAATGTGGTGGTCGAGGCCACTTGAAACGGGATTGTCCCAACACGAAGCGTGTGTTGTTTTCTGCTCAATCGGTGGCATATAAAAGCGTTGATGAGGCTGAGTCGGAAGAAGAAAATGAGGCACTAATTGAAGATGGCGCGTATTGCGCGCCCTCGGATATAGGCGCCGACGTTGACAAGTTCTTGCTTGTGACACGCCGAGAACGTAGCGTCAAGGAGGCCATGCTAACGATCAACGGGAAAATATTTTCCGTATACGGTGTTTAGTGCAAAAAGTCTCCTTGAGCATTATTATTGATTTGGGCAGTTGCGGGAGCTTTTTGTCGTGGAAAGTCGTCACTCATTTCAACTTGCCACAATTGGAGAATTCGGGCCATACAAGCTTGCATGGATCACTAACGAGGGCGATCATTGGATCACAAAAAAGGTATGTCTTTCCTTTTCAATTGGCATCTATTCCGATTCTATTTTGTTTGATGTCACTGATATGGATGCCGCACATGTCCTTCTTGGCCGTCCATGGCAGTTTGACCATCACGTGATTTACGATGACCGGTTGAACACTTATATGTTCAATTACCTTGGTAAACGCATGACCATCTTACCTATGTCTCCGAGTGAAGCGTTACAGGATAAATCCGAAAGGCAACAAGAAAAGGCTCAAGAGACAAACATCGTCGCGCCTACGCTGAACGACGCGTCGAAGGGCGTTTCGGCACAAGGCACCAGTTCCAGCGGCGATTTTGGTGTTAATGGGCCAGTTTTTGGCCATAACAGTGAATTGCCAAAGGAACGCCGAGGGAAAGTCAAGGACGAGCCTCGGACGCCGAGTCAAGTTTGCCGCGCGCCACAACGCGCCAGATTCGGTACCGCACGGCGCAGGTTCGACACCGATGCATTCTAGCGGCGCGCCTGGGCCAAACCTTCACCATTAGCATGGTTCTGCTGGCTAGCTAAGTGGAAGCCATAGCACGTCTTGCAGCGTCGAAGACGCTGAGCCCCCTTTGCTCGGCACGGTCTAAGACCGGTTGCTTCTTTGTCGGCGCCGCAACGTCGGCAAATCCATAGAGGGGAGTTTTTCTTGGTTTCTTTTGTGTCCTTTGCTTAATATTACAATCGATAAGACACATGACCTACCCCCCTCTATTTCTTCTCTTTTACAGGAGTATACAGACATTATGCTTGTCGAGCTCCCCGACGGGTTGCCACCTATTCGGGGGATCGAGCATCGCATAAATCTTATTCTCGACGCTTCATTGCCAAACCGGGCTGCATATAGAGCGTCTCCTAAGGAGACTCAAGAGCTACAACGCCATGTCCAATCTCTTTTGGACAAGGTCTATGTTTGAAAGTCCCTTAGCCCGTGTGCGGTTCCGGTTATCTTGTTGCCGAAGAAAGTTGGTTCTTGGAGGATGTGCGTGGATTGTCGTGCCATCAACCAAATCACCATCAAGTACCGTCACCCGATTCCCCGTTTGGACGACATGCTCGACGAATTACATGGTGCCATTATTTTCTCCATGATTGATTTGCGAAGCGAATACCACCAGATTCGAATGCAAGAAGGGGAGGAGTGGAAGGCGGCGTTTAAGACCAAACACGGTATTTACGTGTGATTGGTCATGCCTTTTGGCCTCCCTAACGCTCTTTCTACATTTATGCGTTTAATGAACTTTGTTTTGCGTAAATTTTTGGGACGTTTCGTCGTCGTGTATTTTGACGACATTTTAGTTTATAGTAGAACTTTGGACTCTCACGTGGGGCACCTTAGGCAGGTGTTTGATTGCCTCCGTGAACATTGCTTGTATGTAAATTTGGACAAGTGTGTGTTTTGCTCAAATACGATGAATTTTCTTGGCTTCGTCGTATCCACGGATGGCCTACGAGTGAATTTTGAAAAAATCAGGGCCATCCGTGAGTGGCCAATGCCCACGACCCCACTATGGCTCGATCATTTGTGGGGCTCACCGGGTTTTATAGGCGATTTATCAAGGACTTCAGCTCTATCGTCGAGCCACTCCACTCTTTGACCAAGAAGGCAGCCACAATAAAGTGGATGCCGCATCATGACGTCACTTTCGAGGCCTTAAAAGATGCTTTGTGCCGAGCCCCGGTCCTACAATTGCCGGACTTTTCAAAGCGCTTTGAGATCGAGTGTGACGCTTCCGATTATGGTATTGGCGGTGTACTCCTTCAAGAGCAATGACCTATCGCTTATTTTAGCAAAAAGCTAGCGGGGGCTACTTTAAATTATCCGACCTATGATAAAGAGCTCTACGCTCTTATTCGGGTCTTAAGGACATGGCAACATTATCTCTGGCCAAGCGAGTTCATAATTCATACGGATCACGTGACCTTGGCTTATCTCAAGAGTCAAACAACTCTGAATAGGCACCACGCATGTTGGGTGGAGTTTATGGAGACGTTTCCCTACGTTATTGCGCATAAAAGGGGGAAAGAGAACGTCGTCACTGACACTCTCTCTCTCGTAGGTATATTCTTTTAACCCAACTTCATTCTAAGCTTCTCAGGTTTGCATTGATTAAAGAACTGTATGCCTTAGATTCGTACTTTTCTTCCAACATCAAAGAACTCGAGCGTTCTTGTATCCACGAGTCTTATTTTTTGGACAACGGTTATCTATACCGTGTTGGAAAGCTTTGCATTCCGGCATCTTCGGTTAGACATTTGTTGCTCAAAGAAGCTCAGGACGGCCGAGGGCACTTTGGCATAGCCAAAACATTGGCAACACTCCGTGAGCATTTCTTCTGGCCACAGATGGCACGAGATGTAAACAAGTACTGTCAGGGTTGTGTGCCATGTCATACTGCAAAATCTCGGTCTCAACCACATGGGCTTTACATGCCTCTACCAATACCAGACGCCCCTTGGGAAGATCTCTCCATGGACTTTATCATGAGCCTCCCCACAAGGAGGTGTGGCAAAGATTCCATTTGTGTAGTCGTGGACCGGTTCTCAAAGATGGCCCACTTTATAGCATTTAAGGGAACTAATGACGCGGTGGAAATCGCGATTTTATTTTTCGAACATGTCGTAAAGCTCCACGGTATGCCTAAAACTATTGTTAGTGATAGGTATATCAAATTCTGTAGCGATTTTTGGAGAATGCTTTGGGGGATTTTGGGTACACGACTCCTATTTTCAACTGCTTATCACCCCCAGACCATGGTTAGACTGAGGTGACCAATTGAACCTGGGACACTTTTCTTTGGACACTAGTACAAAAAGCATATTTCTCAGGACTTTTTTATCAGCGGTTATTTAAAACTCTTATAAATTTGAATAAGGTCAAGGTTTTTTTTTTAATAACTCCTGAGAGTTAACTTCTAATATTTTATATTTTTTAAAAGATAAATACTCTAGGAAGTTTTTATTCAACTTCCTTAAAAAATAAATTACGCTCGAGATTTATCTATAAAACTCTCGAGAAATTCCTTCCTCACCCGCGTACCGTAAATACTCATTCAAGATATATATAGCTCACCAGTCACCACTGTATACCTTTAACACACTCGATCTCCATCTCCGTTCTCCATCATCGCCAATCACCCTCAATCTCTCACTCACTTTACATCCTGGCCTATTCAATTTCTGACTTTTCTATGCGTCACCGCCCAATCTCCCTCCGGGTTAAGGAGTTCAATTTCGGTTTCTCTCTATCGTCGGTCGGGTAACCGTCATTTTCAATCGCGCTTCAAGCCATCATAAAATTGTAAGCGCTCAATCTCACTCATGTTCTTACACTGATTTTAGTTTGCAAAATTTGGTTTAACGTTGTGGATTCTAGGGTTAGGCAATAGGTTCTTTGAAGGACGAAAGTTTTGCCTTTAATATGTTGTTCTGATATTACCATAGTCACAATGATCCCTCAATCAATAATCATCCTAGCTTGTTCAATTTGTAAATAGGGTGGAAAGGCATGCGGTTTATATATAGATTTGGGCACACTTGAATTGCACCAGGGTGATCAGTGATGGGTAGATCTGGTGCAATTTTTAGTTTTTAAGGTTTGATAGTGTCGAGTTAAGGTGAGGCGGTGTGGGTGAGAAAATGGAATGAAGGGACATGGATAATTAATTGATCAGGCATCAAATGGAAGGATTGATTTGTTGACACTTGGAATTAGGTCTCGATCGGAGCCAGATTAGTATTGTTCATGTTTCTTTGATTCTATTTTGGATTGTCACTGTCACCCTTTATGGATCAACTTGCTTTCAAGTTGATAAGTTTTAAGTTGTGTTCAATTATTATCATGTTGTCTCTATGCGATCCCACTCCACTTTGTACTTGTTAGTAGATGCGGTTTTTATCCTGAGTATCACTAGACCAAGGATTTTTTTATTTATCTCCAAGCAAGAGAAAACCACAATTGGTAAGTTATAATAAAAATCCATTATTTTTATTACAATAATAGATTTTTATTATATGTTACTGATGGAGGTTGAATTTCTATGCTACTTTAACTAACTTTTTTAAGATCAAGGAAATAAAGTGAGATATTTATGTGCATGATGAATATGAAAAAGTTCTTTTCTATGAGTACTTTAGTTAACGATTTCAGGAGATATATCAGCAGGACATGAGAAATGTATTCTTCACAGAGCTTTGACCATATTAATCTATATATTGATTTCATACATTCATACGATAATAACCTTATAATATGCTCACTCACAAGTCACTTAGCACCAGTCACATGAGGTAGATAACTATGTTTTAATATGTACTTAAGAACTAATAGTTTTTTTTTTAGAAAGAAGTAGTAGTTAACTTTGCATTTGTTAAAGCTGTGCAATGAACGAAACATTATTAGGCTTGGTATAAAAATTAATTTTCTTGGGTTTTTGGCTTATATGGTTCTTTGTGATACTTGATTTGGGTACAACTAAGTTATTGCAATAGAGTTGAGGTGAATTTAAGAGATGAGGTAAAGAGGATAGGATGACAACTCAAAAAGTGGTATCCTAATTAAATGATTACATTACATGAGCACTTTTTTCGAATACTCTAAATTGCATGCTTCTTATTTTGAATCTAAGTATGTTGATCATGGGTAATTTTTCTTGACTTATCAAACTAAGTTTTGAACTCTACATAATCTTGTTTGAATTATTGTTACATGCATTGGTTTTTTCTGATGAGAAGTCAATAAGAACATATAGTGTCAAACTAGGTGCTGGAGAAGATCTCTCTATGTATTGTTTGCTAGAATACTGGCAATGAGACCCTGGAATAGGGTTACTGACTTGGTTGTTGATCACTTGGTTATACAGGCAAATCCCACCCTTCGCCCGCCTACCAATGAGAGTGATCGATTAGAGCTTCAGGTGATAAATCATTAACACCTTAACTTTAAGTTAGCGTATTCAATAGGCTGACTTTTTATTTTTCGAAGATTAGCTAGCTTATAGGTAGAAGCTACTGAAAGAATGAATGCCCATCTCTTATAAGCTATAAGCTAAATAAAAGACTTGCAAAACACTCTTTTTGTCATGTATTTTTTATTAGCCGGTCTTTACAACCTACAAAAGTTTAGGGTGATAATTGACTGCTTACTGCCTTACTTACATGGTAATCGTTGTGGATGTGTGCATCTAAATATTTTTCCTCAGATCTCTTAACATACGAGGAGATTGGCGTGTGTCATTGTGCTGATGCCGAAGACAAATGATCGCTTGCGATTTGCTACGAATGTTTTAGTATGCTCCAATTTCATACTCTTTGATGTTCGCTCGCTCCTTCTCCTTTTCTTAATTATTTTTTAGGATGAAAGAACTCGGTTTTAAGGCTCTGACCCATCCCTTGTATAATCTGATTGAATGTAAGAATGTTATCATATCATTGTTGGATCTCTTTCAGTAAAAAACAATCTTTATATCTCCTTTCATAAACTAAAAGATGATGGTATTCATAAAATCATTGCATTTTGCCAGCTATGTCACATTGATGGAATTACATCAAATAAGCCATATTTACTTGCACCTAAACTCTCATTACTCTTATTGTATATGTTTCAGTAGTGAAGTGTATATTTGTTGATGTTGTTCTTCTTCTCCTTTACTTGACTTTTATTTTGTTGTGTTTATTAGGAAAGTGAGGAGGAAGCCACTGACACCCGGCAAGTTAAGAATTGGTTCTCATTTATTTCTCCTCAATATATTTAGAATTTAGAAGTTGTATGTTGTAAAACAATAGAGTTTATAGTGTTTTGTGTTTTATTAACATTAGATAGTTCTTTTGGTGAATTTCTACAATACATTTTGTAATGATTTTATTTACTATATGTAATATTAATTATTACAAACATAATCAGAAATTCTGTAAATGATTTTTTTTAAGTCAAAAGCATCTTTTAGTGGTTAAAGACCCCAGACATCTAAAAGCTGAAATTGGCGAGTTTTGAAATTGTAGTACTCTAGGCGATTTTATCGTAAAACCACCAAGAAACATTTCTCAAGAGTTTTTTTTTAAAAACCCATGACCGCTTGTTTTGTTCTCAGGGGTTTTACAAAACTCCTGAGAGTTGTTTCTCGGACACATGTTTAAAGTGGGTTCAATAACTCTCTAGAGTAAGGTTAAAAAACCTCTGAGATAACCTTGTTATGTACTAGTGGGACGATGCTCACGGCAAACCCACGTCGGTGGAAGGATTTACTTTGCCATGTTGAGTTTGCATATAACAGGTTCTTTCACTATGCGACGAAAATGACGCCTTTCGAGATGGTCTATGAGCGTAACCCATGCACGCCTATAGACATGGTGTCGCTGCCATACAAGCCTGGTGAGCACGTCAACGCGGCCAACCGCGCCCACCATGTCCGCCTCCTACACGAGCACACCAAGGCGCAATTGTTGAAGCGCTCAGATCAATAGGCCGCTCAATGCAACAAGGGGTGACGCACGTTGATCTTTGAGCCTGGGGCTTTGTGTGGCTACACCTTAGGAAGGATCGCTTTCCCAACTCTAGGAACACGAAGCTACACCCTAGAGGACATGAATCCTTCAAGGTCCTTCGGCGCATCAAAAAACAACTCTTACATACTCGACCTCCCGGGTAAATACAATGTTCATGCTTCCTTTAATGTCTCAGATCTTTCTCCCTACATAGATCCCGAGTATCATGATGAGGAAACGGGCACGTTTCCCACCAAAGGGGGGAGGGTGATGTGACCCCCTCATTAACGACGAGCCAAGAAGAGGATGATTTGTCTGTGCGCTCCAACGCTCCCATTAATCGAGCCCGGACCCGTGCCATAGCTCTAGCCACAGTGTCCCTCGTCACATGAGTCTACACAAGCCACAACTCATCCACCGGCGTGCCCCTCTTCAAGTGCTTCACCATCATCGGAGTCGCGCCGCTCATCGGCGCCGACGCCTCGCACCACCGTTCCGAGGACCTCGCTTCCAGCGTCGTGCCAGCCACGCCCGGTACCGAGTCTCATGCATCGGTACTGACCCCCATGTCTGTGTCAAGCCAACCTGGCGTCGCGACATGAGGTTCGCGTGCGCGGTGCTCCATGGCCTCGTCGTGACACGCCTAGCGTGTCGCGACAGCCTTGGTTGCGCCGCGTGCCTTGGTTGTGTCGTGCCACAACTAGTGTGTCGCGACCCGCCATGCGCTGGCGCGCCAATGCCTTGTCATGGCCTTGTCGCGACACTCGCAACATGACCACCTTGACCATTTATGTTTCTTTCCGTTTTTAGTATCATTTCCATTCCGAAAATTACTATTTATGTCATTTCTAATTTAAGAGTATTTTGGGTTTGGGCTCGTGTTTGGCCCGCATGCTTGCGCCTCCCTCCACGCCCCCACGTCTCTAGGGTTTTTCTAGGGTTTGTGTGTGTAATACCCCCATTTTATCCTCTTATAATGGGATGTTACCGTCGGCGAATTCAGACTTTTCATCCAAGGCTGTTGAGGCTTTAGTGACCGTAAATGAATAAAAACATGTTTTAACAACATAATATGATAAAAAAAATAGTCTTATATTCATAAACATGGTTACAAGAGTTTACAACGGAATAAATAAAACAGGAATCGTTGTTTCTAGAATTACTTTCATAATCTTGAAAACGCCTGTGTGAAGATAGCACGTCTTCCAAAGTTTCCTTTCTTCTTTCCTTCCTTTCCCAATCCAGCCTTCCATGGTCTTCAAGTTTGAACTTCTTCAGTCTTCTTCCTAAAACCTGATATTTCCAAAGAAGATAGAAATACCAACCGGACGAAACCGGGAAGACAAGGCCAAGACGTATTAATAACATAACCCGAATTCAAATGGGTAAAGGTATAATAGTCCAAAGGACTATAAAGAATAGTACGGCAATAATCTGATATGTAGTAAACCGATTAAAGGCTTTCTTGAAAAATAGGAAACCACCAAAAGTAGTTCCTAAGGAAGAGAAAGTGTATGGATATTTGTTGGGAATTTTATTAAACAAGCATTTACTTTGAAAAAGGTGCATCCATCGACTAATCAATTCCATAACCACCCTCACGTTGGGCATCTCCAGAGTGAGAAATGGAAACTTCCATAGCAAGGAGCCAGAGTGGAAACCACCATACAGATTATCATTACTATGCCCGAGGCACTAGTCTTTTATCATTCATAAAACATTGCATTACATTTACAGATTTTTAAATGTCGATGCTCAACCAGTGAGACTTATACCGACAAGATAATAAGCACTCAAAGGTGCTGCACTTTCTCAATAAATTTTGAGAAAGTAGGTCATGACCAGTGTCGGACATGGATACCAAAGTATACCTCCCAACACATGTTATAGATAGACTCTCAGGGCATATCCCCGAGGTCCCTAGTTCTAAAACCTATCCACATCAAAGAGATCTCAAAGGATACTCATGAACAAATAAGAGCACAATCAAAGGCCCTAAACAGTACTAGCGATATGATTAATAAGAAATAACAGTCGTTAAATCTAAGTTGTAAATAAACCTAATTCATTATTTAGGAAGCAAGTATTATGAACATAGAGATGATAACGGAACACAAGTTCCTGATTATCGATTGTTCCAAAACAAATGATATCTAAAACAGAGTTTAAAGATATCGAGTTCAGAAAAGGGTGAACCACCCACTTGCCTTAAAAAGCGAGCCTAAGTCCGATCAAGAGAATAAAGCTGACTCCTTATAGCTTTCCTAGTGAGAATAAATATAAAAACATTCAAAAAGACATTTTATGAATAAACTCCTTAATTGTTTATTCAATTCTTAATGTCTTCTCGAAAACGAGCAGCGTAACGATGTATTTTCTTATATATATAAAGTTATATATAACCTTTATAACGCCGTTACTTAGGCTGAGATTTTGACAGCATAACGTCCTGTTTTTGGTACTTTCTTATAAATGAAAAGTGTTCATTTATATCATACGCACGTGGTGTTAAATTCTCAGAATTTAATATGGACCAACGGAACGTATAAAGGAGTCAAAAGTTCGATACCAACTTCGGCATGTCCGTTTCAGGAACGGATTGATCCTATGGCATCGTGGCAACGTCACGATCCTAACGGCGTCAAGGACGAGCAGCGTAACTGCTCCAAGAGGCATGACGGAGACTACAAAAAAGATTATGGCGAGGTTTGGCGGCTGTTCACGCGGTGCAACATCTAGGCGCGGCTGTTGGGTGGTGCGCTTGGCTGAGGAGTGGAATGGCGAGGTGGCGCGACGGGCTGACGGAGAAGGCTCCTAGTGGTAACACTTGATGATGTTACATGGTGGGTGATGGTGGCGATAACGGAGGAACTGAACAGAGGGAGTTTTGAACGAGAGAGATGGAAAAGGTGGGGGCCTCGGTTCTCTTTCTCACAAATTTGGTATGGAATGTATACAATGAACGGAGGAAGACATATTTAAAAATGAAATGGACTTGTAAAACAAGGATATGTGCGTGGGTAACAAGTTGCAGTTTAAGCTTGGGCATCAAGTTGTGATAACATACGTAACTTGCAAGTATAAAATAGATAGGCTTCCATTTAAAATGGTACAAGTATATCTGGATTGAAACGGGACTTACGTTCGGGTGGTAAAATTATATACCCCGGATTATAGTACTCCTTTTATAGAAATGATCCTAAAATTATTTAGACTAATAAAATCAATTCGAATGATTTTATTTTGCTACTTTTAATTTTAAAACTTTCATTTTAGAGTATAATCCTAATGGGTACATAATTAATTAAGTGGATCTCACCCGATCAAGATACTTATTTAATGGAAGTCATCCTAAAAATTTTATAGGTTAATAAAATCAATTCCAATGACTTTATTATGTCACCTTGAATTTTCTAGGAACAATTTCCATTAATCTGATCGTATTGGTAGCGAGATTGATTGATCGGGTCTTAGAAAAATGTCCAAAAAATTTCAAAAAATATCCATAAAAACTACGAATATTACATTAGTACCCCCTTAAAAATAGTTTCGTCTCCAAAACTGGGGAGAACTAAGGTTTTGAGGAAAGAAGGTACGAACAAACACAAAAACTTCAAGCGGAACAAAGGAAGCTCATAGTACCCAGTTAAAATGATTCCATCTAAGATATTCAATCTAGTTGGGACACATTTTCCTGATGAAAGAAGAAAGAATTCATTAAGTGCAAATATGTATGCAAATAAAACTTCTCTAACGAAATTCATTTACAACCGTTTCTCGAGTTCTGTTACAAGAAGGTTTGAAAAATAAACTTCGTTTCTTGAGTTCTATTACCAGAACCTTTTGAAGGAAAATAAATTCCAGAAACACTTGCTCTGATACCACTTCTTTAACACCCCCATTTTATCCACTTATAATGGGATGTTACCGCCGACGGACTCAGACTTTCCGTCCAAGGCAGTTGAGGCTTTAGTAACTGTAAAATGAATAAAAACATGTTTTAACAACATAATCTGATAAAACAGATCATCTTATATTCATAAACATGGTTATAAGAGTTTACAGCGGAATACATAAAACAGGAATCGTTGTTTCTAGAATAACTTTCATAATCCAAGAAACGCCCGTGTGGAGACAACACGTCTTGCAAAGCTTCCTTTCTTCTTTTCTTCCATTCCCAATCTAGCTTTCCATGGTCTTCAAGCTTGAACTTCTTCAGTCTTCTTCCTAAAACCTGATATTTCCATAGAAGACAGAAATACCAGTCGGACGAAACCGGGAAGAAGCAAGGGTATTAGTCTTCCAAGAGACTAAGCAAGTAGGAGAATGTGTCTTGGTTCACAAAGACAAGGCCAAGACGTATTAATACCATAACCCGAATTCAAATGGGTAAAGGTATAATCTGATATGTGGTAAACCGATTAAAGGCTTTCTTGAAAAATAGGAAACCACCAAAAGTAGTTCTTAAGGAAGAGAAAGTGTTTGGATATTTGTTGGGAATATTATTAAACAAACATTTACTTTGAAAAGGGTGCATCCATCAACTAATCAGTTCCATAACCACCCTCACGTTGGGCATCTCCAGAGTGAGAAATGGAAACTTCCATAGCGAGGAGCCAGAGTGGAAACCACCCTGCAGATTATCATTACTATGCCCGAGGCACTAGTCTTTTATTAGTCATAAAACATTGCATTATAGTTATAGATTTTTAAATGTCGATGCTCAACCAGTGAGACTTATAACGACAAGATAATAAGCACTCAAAGGTGCTTCGCTTTCTCAATAATTTTTGAGAAAGTAGGTCATGACCAGTGTCGGATATGGATACAAAAGTATACCTCCCAACACATGTTATAGAGAGACTCTCAGGGCATATCTCCGAGATCCCTATTACTAAAACCTATACACATCAAAGAGATCTCAAAGGAGACTCTTGAACAAATAAGAGCACAATCAACGGCCCTAAACAATACTAGTAGCACGATTAATAAGAAATAACAGTCGTTAAATCTAAGCAGTAAATAAACCTAATTCAATTATTTAGCAAGCAAGTATTCCCAACATAGAGATGATAATGGAACACAAGTTCCTGATTATCGATTCTTCCAAAAGATATGATATCTAAAAAAAGTTTAAAGATATCGAGTTCAGAAAAGGGTGAACCACCCACTTGCCTTGAAAAGCGAGCCTAAGTCCGATCAAGACAATAAAGCTGACTCCTTATAGCTTTCCTGGTGAGAATAAATATAAAAACATTCAAAAAGACATTTTATGAATAAACTCCTTAATTGTTTATTCAATTCTTAATGTCTTCTCGAAAACGAGCAGCGTAACGACGTATTTTCTTATATATACAAAGTTATATGTAACCTTTATAACGTCGTTACTTAGGCTGAGATTTTGACAGCATAACGTCCTGTTTTTGGTACTTTCTTATAAATGAAAAGTATTCATTTATATCATACGCACTTGGTGTTAAATTCTCAGAATTTAATATGGACCAACGGAACGTATAAACGAGTCAAAACTTCGATTCCAAACGTTGACGTTATTGAACTTCGGCACGTCCGTTCAAGAACGTATTGATCCTATGGCATCGTGGCAACTTCACGATCCTAACATCGTCAACGACGAGCAGCTTAACTGCTCCAAGAGGCTCGATGGAGACTCCGAAAAAGATTATGGCGACGTTTGGCGGTTGTTCATGTGGCGCAACAGCTAGGCGCGGCTGTTGGGTGGTGCGCTTGGCTGAGGAGCAGAATGGCGAGGTGGTGCGACGGGCTGAAGGAGAAGGCTCCTAGTGGTAACACTTGATGATGTTACATGGTGGGTGATGGTGGCGATAACGGAGGAACTGAACAGAGGGAGTTTTGAACGAGAGAGATGGAAAAGGTGGGGGCCTCGGTTCTCTTTCTCACAAATTTGGTATGGAATGTATACAATGAACGGAGGAAGACATATTTAAAAATGAAATGGACTTGTAAAACAAGGATATGTGCGTGGGTAACAAGTTGCAGTTTAAGCTTGGGCATCAAGTTGTGATAACATACGTAACTTGCAAGTATAAAATAGATAGGCTTCCATTTAAAATGGTACAAGTATATCTGGATTGAAACGGGACTTACGTTCGGGTGGTAAAATTATATACCTCAGATTATAATACTCCTTTTATAGAAATGATCCTAAAAATTATGTAGACTAATAAAATCAACTCGAATGATTTTTTGCTACATTTAATTTTAAGGCTTTCATTTCAGAGTATAATCTTAATGGGTACATAATTAATTAAGCGGATCTCACCCGATCAAGATACTTCATTAATGGAAGTCATCCTAAAAATTATATAGGTTAATAAAATCAATTCAAATGACTTTATTATGCCACCTTGAATTTTCTAGGAACAATTTCCATTAATCCGGTCGTATTGGTAGCGAGATTGATTGATCGGGTCTTAGAAAGATGTCCGAATTTTTTTTAAAAATACCCATAAAAACTGCGGATATTATAGCCTGCCTTCACCTCTATATACGAGGCATGCCCCTTCCTTGTTCCTTTACGCTTTGATTGAATTAATGTTATGTTGTCGAGATACCTCCGGAACCACTTCTAAATGGCGTCAAACACAATTCTTTTATCAATCCCATATTCTTTAGATCTAGGGCAAACTAGGTCAGGCTTAATCCTTTCAATTCTCACTCAAATCAAGTCTAGGCTTCGGCCTCAAATCTATCGGTTCGTCCGTGAGAAGACCCCGTACGTGTCCACGTTAAGATCCTACTCATTAATCTCAACGGACTTCACATCAGTATTCTTGTCAATGACCAAATTTTACAATGGTGTCCTGTAATTTCAACTAAAATCATGCTTTCTCGTCATCCGATCACTAGACCTATCTTGTGTGATTTACCAACAGTTGGTATCATTAAGGTATAACCCTTCAAATTTGAAATGATGTGGACATCTAGGAAGGACTTTCAAGATATCATTAAGCATTCTTGGCGTCTTAACCCTGATGGGTCTCATATGTACAAACATGTTAAGAAAACCCAACTACTAAAAGGAAAAGATAAAACTTGAAGAAAAAAACGTTTTGGAATATTTTCGAAAAAACAAATTTTTTTTATGAAGATCTGCTTCACACTGAAAAAGATATCATTGAACACAAAATATGCAGCTAATTCAAAAGCAAGAAAGGTTGTTGAAGAAACGTTCATGCCTCATTAATTTCCACAACTCGTATTGGAAACAATTAAAGGGATAAAAATCCCCACATTAAACTAAATGATAAAAACACCAAATCCTTCCACCGGATTGCAAGTGGAAGAAGAAATAGAACTAACATCAAAGAAATCCGAACAACGTATGGCATGCAAATCATAGAAGTAGAAAATATTAAAATAGAAATTAAGCGGGACTTCTAGAACCATTTCGGATCTTGGAAATAAACCATGCAAAACTCGAGAACATGACGCAAACCATCCAAAAAGAAATAAATGAGGCGTACAATACAAAGCTCACAAAACCGATATCGAACGCTGAAATTAAAAATGATATGTTCGATATCGGGGATGATAAATCCCCTGGACCGGACGAAATGCCGGCATGTTTCTATAAAAATACTGTCACATTGTCAGCCCTACCGTTATTAAAGTTGTTAAAAGATTTTTCAGACAGGAAAATTTTAAAAACAAATTAACCACACATTTATAACCTTATTTCCCAAATGCGACAACCCCGATTCAACCATCCCACTATAGGTCAATCAGCCTATGCAACACCATTTATAAGGTTATCTCAAAGATCCTGACAAACGGACTTAAAAATGTCATGGCTAAACTCATCCACCCAATGCAAGGGGCGTTTGTCCAGAACCGTAGTATCCACGACAACATGCTCGTCGCACATGAGATTTTCCCTCTTTCCGTAACAAACGAGGGAGGGGGGTTGGATTGCCGTCAAACTCGATATAAAAAAGGCCTATGATCGAATCAACTGGGAATTCCTGGCTTCTATCTTTAACAAATTTAGTTTTCACGACAAGTTCTTGCGTTGGATCTGAGAATGTGTTGAAATTGTTTCCCTTTCATTCTTTGTTAACAACCTTCCAACATAACTATTCTACCCCCAATGAGGTCTCATACACGGAGACCCTCTGTCACCTTACCTCTTTATACTGGTCGTTGAGGTTCTTACGAGACAACTACACCTTATGAGCACTAACCCGAAAAGTGGCATAGGCATCCAAAATTCAATAAATGAAACAAAAATCGCATTCCTAACCTTTGCAGATGTAACACCCCGTCTTTACACCGGGTGCTACTCGGTAGTAGACCTCACTAGGTACTACCTAGGCTAGTTTGACAACGAGTTCACTTGGATCTTGCAACTCGGACACGACAAGAAAACATGAAGAAAACATCCAACCGATTTTTATAAAATCCAAGTACAAAAAAAACATGCATGAAACCCAAACAACATAACTTACAACATCACATAGAAACATTTCATCAACATACCACTACTCTTTCTTTATCAAAACTACACATTATACAAACGATACCAAAAAGTAACCACCATTCTCCCAAACGAACCCGGCCTAATGACACGACCTTCAACGACCTGTTCCATCATTCGGTCGAGGTTCCATCATGGGTCCCTTGTGTTTACTTGAAACTAAAAAAAAACAAGTCCCCGAAGGGTTAGCTACCATTCTAATCCAAGCTAGAATCCATACGGTACTAGTAAGACGTTTAAAAACCAATCGAGTGTCCAACATATACACAAGAAAGGTTCACATGATTACAACACATATCAGTTCTAAATTCATACTTTACTTCCCTCATAAACATTGATCATAAACACAAACCACATATCAAACATCCATACACATTCATTCATACAAGTCGCAAGTAGAATAATACAACCATTCTCTCACTGTTCCATTCCATGGCGATTATCAACCATACGCCTCAGGTGCCGAGGCGCGACCTCCCACCCTGCACAATTCCATCCTCCTAACCCCGGGTCAAGCCTCCTTGGGAGCACTTGCCCAAAACACAGATAACTTTTCTTTTGAAGGGGCACGATTCTCTGTCACATAACCATATGTAGCCGTCAATTCAACAAAAAGGACTACGCACATGGCCATGCCGAGAACGGTACAAACATAGAGAAAATATTCAAAAACTTCACATTCGATGAAAGCGCAATGAAATCCTTTTCACACATATCATAAACAAGTGGACCTTTTTCATAAAAAATCACTTAGGGACTAGTTTCCCCAAAACCAATCCTACAAGCACCACATGAAGTCTAACAAATATTGCATGGAAACTGAGCAAGTCGAAAATGACTTACCTTGAGGACGAATTTCCAACGCTAAGAAACCACTAATTATCATACAACGCGAAATCTCGTCTAAGACAAATAGCCTGTCTTTGCCCTTCGTCTCAGATCACGACCTAGGACCCACGCTCCTATATGCATATATATACCCCAATGAATAATAATAGCTTTTTAACTCTTACAAACTCTAACCCCAAAAACAACGAAAAGCCATGATGCTTTATAACTTCTTTATTATAAATCCAAATCCTGTAAAACTTGACAAGTATATACTAGATGTATAAAAAAATATTTTTCTAGTTCAAACCTTTCTGAAAAACTGGATCAAATGTCCCCATAAAATCATTACAAAGCAAAACCCTAAAATTACTTTGAAATCTTTTACCGAATATAAATCCACTATCGAAAATATCCTCTGAGAACTATAAATTGATTAATTTTCAAATCAAAATCAACTGTACATCTAGATTTGGAAAAAATTAGTATAATCAAAATAATCCATTGACTAATTAAAACTTACCAAAGCACGCTTGTACTTCAAGATTGAAACCCGATTGAAGAGATCACGTACCAGCTCTAACAAATACAACCAAAATCTACCTCTTCTTTCCTACCTCTCCTCTCGTTCACAACCTATCTCTCTCTCTCTCTCTCTTTTAAAGTACGAAGCTTAACATTTAACAGATTAGAACATGCAAATATAAGGGTACAAATGTGGCGCATGAAGTCGGTATACTTTTATAAAAAAATACACTTTCTACCTTATAATTTTCTTTATTACAAACTTTACCCTAAAATAATAATTAATTACATTTAAGTTGATAACTTTCTAAAATATAATTTTCTAATATTCAAAATAAAATATTAAATATTATTAATTAGCCGAGATTACTTATAAGCTAATTAATTCCAACACGAAATTCAAGGAGCGTAAAAGAAATAGGATAAAAATATAGAATTTTTTTTCCGAATATTACAGCAGATGACATCATCATCTTATTGTCAGGCTTGTAAAAATATCAAAGACATTGTTGATGACTTTTGTAAAATCTCTGGCCAAAAAGTTAACTTCCATAAATCCTCCATTCAAATCACCAAAAACACAAGCAACAGCACGAAAGAGCAAATAAAACAGATCCTCTAGATTGTTAACACAATTATGAAGGACAAATATCTAAGATGCCCAATTATGAACGGGAGAGTAATACAAAACACCTCTAAACCCCTGACCTTGCGAACCAAATCCCAATTATCAAAATGGAAAGCCAAAACATTGTCTCAACAAGGGCGTAAAACCCTCATCAAAGCAAACTACTCAGCACAACTAAAGTATATCATGCAATCCTTCTTGTTATCTCATGCAACCTTGAAAGAACTAGACCAAATTAACAAAAAAAAAAATTTCTAGAACAAGGAAAACAACTATAAACCACTTATAACCTGGAACTCTATTTGTCGATCACCCGCTCATGGCGGGTGGGAATCTCCAAGGCGGAAGAGATGAACCAAGCACTCCAAATGAAATTATTATGGAAAATTCTAGCGGAACCAAATAACCTTTGTGTCAAAATAGTAACAGAAAAATACCTTAAAACGGAAAGTATCCTTAACTACAAGAAAAAATATAAAACATCTTGGCAGTGGTCCAAACTGTTAGGCCTAATAGACTTGGCAAGTTTGGGACGCGAAAACTATCCACTTCTGGAAAGACAATTGGACCGGGAATGGCCCTCTTACCCCAAAAGTAGAGGTCGAAACACTCATTAATTGGGAGGATCGTGTTGATACGTACCTCTTGGAGGACAACTCGTGGAACCTAGAAAAATTGAAAAGGGTCGTGAATCATGAGGGCATCGAAAAAATTACCAAAATCATTAACACCATTAACAAAATCTCGGATAGACTGTATTGGTAACAAAGCAAAAAAGGTTGGTACTTGATGTTCGCATTTTTAGTATAGTTTTTAATAGGTTTTCTTTGTTTATTAGGTTTAGTTTTGATTAGTTTAGGTTTAGTTTTGTGTGTTTTTGGATAGTTTTGCATATTTCTATGGAAAGTATGGAAGCTACTCTATTTTATGTATTTTATATGTTTTAGCAAGGAAAAGGAGCTATATGGAGCTGAATTTGGAGTGCTACAGTGAAAGACGGAGGAATACGAGTTTGAAGAAGTCAGAGTTTATGATTTACGAGATAAAGTGTGGAAGAAATCAAGCCCAGGCTCGTTAACGAGGTTGTGAGGGCTCGTTGACGAGGTCACGAGACAGAAATTTTGAGGGTTGACTTTGTGACTCACCGATCCCGTGCGGAAAATTATTTCCGTGTCGGTAGAGTATCTTTTTGTGATATTTAGGGCTATTATATTATGTATTTTAGGTCTTGTTATCTTCTTAGATTTTATTTCTATCTTTTAGAGTTTTATTTCTATCTTTTTAGGAAAGTTTATATCTTCTAGCCTTTTTAGTTTTTAGTTTTTTTTAGTGTAAACACTCTTCTATCTAGCATAGAAAAAAAGAGGATTTTTAGAGAGATTCTTTTTAGAGATTTCGGAGAGGAGGAAGAACCGAAGAAGCGAGAGGATCGGAGTCGATTTCGGAGGTCGGTGAAGGAGAGTTACCGAATTCGTTGATCGAGATTTTGGTTCGGTGTTTTGTTCCTTTTTTCGGTTTCTTCTGAATTTCTGTAAGACAGAGATTTTTTCTATTTAATTTGAGTAGCAATTTGTTTTCAATGATTTCTTTTATTGAATTTGTTTGTTTAGTAGTTATGATTAGTGAGTAGTCTTCTTTTCTAGGATCGGGGTTAAGCCCGGCATAGTTGAGCATGTTTGATAAGTGAGATTATGTGTTGAATGCCTTTTTATCTATTATCGAGATTGTTTGTTGTGCTTATACCGAGATGAAAGTTGAGGTAATTTGAGTTTTTAACTTGATTGAGAGAGAAAGTTAGTAACTTGAAGGTTGATATTGTTTGAATACGAAAGTTTCAAGCTTTAGATCCAAAGCAAACAATTAAGTGAATTAGGATTGCAAAAGTAGGTTAATTTACTTGATAATCAACGAAAGTTGATGACTCTATCTATTTAAAGGCATGATCTTATCTTCTTACGAGTTTATATGCTTGGCTATGTTGTGGTGTCCCTAGTCCTAGATCTTTCTTTATTATTTGAATTATCTTGAGTGAATTTCGTTGCTGAGTTACTTGCCTCGGTACCGAATTTATTTAGGTCGTTAGTTGAGTCTTTTTAGGTACGGTGGTTCGTTAACGACCCTGAGATGATTGGAAAGCCTACCTTCTAAGTCTATCAGGACTTGGAAAGCTTTGTACGATCAATTTCTTACAAAGTTCTTCCCTCCTAATAAGACGACGGAGTTGAGGAAACACATCACCTCCTATCACCAGCTGCCTAATGAAACATTCGTTGAAACATGGGAAAGATTTAAAGAGATGCTTAAACAATGCCCCACTCATGGGCAACCTTTATATGTTTTGCAAGAAATCTTTTTCCAGGGTATCAACGCAGAGACCAAGAACCGCATCAACACGCGTATTGCGTGCGGTTTTATAGAGATGAACCCGACAGAGGCATGGGAACTGTTGGATAAGCTTTTCAATTATGATGCCATGTATGGAACCCAGCAGACTCCACAGCCCCAGAAACGTCTCTACATACCAAACCGAGACGAAGTTGACCCGGATGTTAAAAATCAATTCTTACCAGATGATGTCAACCGTCTGAAGAAGCAGGTAAGTTTTCTGAAATCCTCTCAATCATGTCAAGAATGTGGTTCTTTTGCACATAGTACTTCTGCTTGCACTAACATAGAGCAGGTTAGAGCCGCTGAGACAATTGTTGAGATGAATTATATGAGAGGACCATACAGGAACCAGCCTAGTTATCATGACAGGTCAAACAACTATCAGGCATGGGGCAATCAGAATACAAGTCAAAACTATGCAGTGCCCCCACCAGATAGACGACCTGCACCCTATCGACCTCCAGGCCATCAGGAGCCGCCATCATGGGTTCAAGGATTACAGGAAAGCATTAACGGAGTGACCAACAAAATAGAAGATGGGGAGAGTTCGATATATGGAAGAAGAGTGTTGATTCCCAACTAGGGAACCTCGCTCCCCAAATTCCGAGACCACAAGGGCAACTCCCGGGCCGCCCCGAGGAGAACCCTAGGGGACAAATAGCAGCGGTGCACCTTAGGAGCGGGAAGACATTGCCGGAGCGAGTTCAAGCTGAGGACAAGAAGGAAGAGGACGTCACCAAATGGCTCGTTAACGAGCCAACGAGGGAAAATAACGAGCCCATATACAAGGATGACGAAGCTCCGAGGGTTCCCGACGACCCTATCACAGGTAAGTTTTCTAAACCGAGCCTTCCTCTCAACCCCAAGGTAGTTAACGACCCCACCAGGGTCGGTAACGACCCGCCGAGGCCAACAAACGACCCCCAGTGTCGACTCGGTACTCTCACCTCTCGAGCCTAACTTGGTTCCAAGAATGGTGAAATCTCTTCCATTTCCAACTAAGAAATCTATGGATTCTACTGAGAGTAAGTTCAAGCGTTTCGTAAAAATTCTTCAGGGCATTAATATTTCCATCCCATTCGCTGAGGCCCTAAGCGAAATGCCGGCTTACACAAAGTTTTTGAAAGATATTCTTAGCAGGAAAAGATCCATTACAGAGCTGCAGGATGAAGTCAGATCGATAGCTTTACCGTAAAAGCTAGGAGACCCAGGGAGATTTGCAATTACGATCGGCATAGGCAACCACAAGTTCAAGGCTTTATTTGATGTGGGCGCCAGTGCTAGTTTAGTCCCTCTCTCAATCTGGTCTAAAGCTAATATGGGACCACTAGAGCCGGTAGATATGAATCTGTACATGGCAGATGGATCATGTGTCAAGGCCACAGGAGTGGTGGACGACTATCCTATTCAAGTCGGGAAATTCTTTATACCGAATGATTTTAGCGTCCTCGATATGCCTGAGGACCCTCATGTCCCCATAATTCTCGGCCGACCATTTTTAGCCACAGCAGGTGCAAGAGTTGATGTGCGGAAAGGACTCCTCACTTTTGATATTGGAGAGAAACGGGTGGAATTCAACTTGGATCAGAATGCCAACGACCCAATTGGGGTCGCACAAATCGAGTTGACCCAACCAGAACTCGACACAATTGTCCCTACCAAGCCTCATTGGCCAAACACCGAGTCCCACGTGCAAAAGTACAATCAAGAAGAGTCCAAACCACCTTGGTTTTCGGATTTCACTACCCATCTTGTAGGAATACCGGGCATACTGATAGAAGAAAAAGGGTCCTAAATTAGCAACTCAAGCACACAGAAGTTGCAAAGCTAAGTATGGGGTACCTCAAGACCCCAACATGGCTACACAAGAGCCACCTTGAGTCAAAGGAGCACGTCGGGCTAACGATGTTAAAAATAGCACTTACGGGACGCAACCCGCTTTTAGTATAGAAGTAGATTCTTTTTCTTTTCTTTTCCTTTTTAGATTATTTTTCTTAGCTTTCTTTTGAGTTCTTTTTAGTAATTTTTAGGATAGAAATTAGGATAAATTTTTTAGCTAACAAGATGCAGGAGAAGGGATCGAAAATCACTCCAAGAGGCTACGGAGGCTCGTTAACGACCCACCCAGGGTCGTTAACGACCCGGTTCGAATGACCCGACTCGGCAAACGGGTAGGTAAGTTTTTTTTAACCTAATCTATCTTTTTACCTACCCATTGTCGCCCCCCCCCCTCTTCCTATTCCTATCTCTTCCCTCTCCTATAAAACCCTCTTACCCCTTCCAAAAATCCACCCTCAAATCCTCTCAATTCCACCCTTCTAAAAAAAAACTCAACCAAAGATTTTGAAGACCTCCTCCCACCGATCGGAATCCTGCACTAACCACCACCGAGCAACCGTCGTTACCGAATCCCGGAAACCCTTCCCTCCACCGTCGAAGATCCGAACTTTTGTTAACCCTCACCGAGCTCGTTACTCATCCGATTTCCAACCCCTTGTTCTTCAAATTTCTCGGTTCTCCGGTATGTTTTCTAAACCCTAAATCGAAATTGCATGATTTATGATTTTTAGGGTAGAAATTTCATGTCTAGAATTGAGATCATATAGAGGATCGATGTTCATGATTTTTGCCCATGAAAGTTTGATTTTGCTTCATAATTCTAGATCTATAGAAGGATATTCATGTTAGATGTTCCATTGTGAAAAGATAAGTGTGAAGAGCATGAATTTTTCTTGTTATAGTATCAAGTTTTAAACTTAGCTTGTCAAAATTTCGGGTAAAATTAGCATGTTCGGGATGGGTAATCGAGCAAGTATGGGGTGCGTATATCCGATTATGTGACTAGTGAAGAAGTCTAGAGGATTGCATGCTTGATTTTTGGTTGAATTTTAAGGTAGATTAAACTCGGAATTCTGTGATTTGGCTCTCGGCAACTCGTTAACGACCCACCCAAGCTCGTTAACGACCCTGCACAACTTCAAAAATCAACACCAGTCCAGAATCATAAACGACCCAATTGGGTAGTTAACGATTAATTCCGAGGCTATTTCGAGGCCAAGTATGGGGTCTCTTGCCTATCTATTTTGAGTAGATCTTATCTTGGAAAAATTCTTGATTGTTTTGTAGGATCTCATGGCAAGTTTAAGCAGGCCCGCTACCCGAGCTCAAAAGAAGAGAAGGAACCAGAGGTCCCCATCTCCACCTCGCGTGGACGACGTGGTTTTGAGCACTCAAGGCCAAGTGCGCCGTTACCGTGCCATTCTAGAGAAGGACCACTACACCCGTTGGTTCTCGAAGTCTAGTGCTGTAAACACGGGGATCTACACGGACGTCAAGGAGGCCTTTGTTATTCTTGGTGCCGCTCATCTCCTGAAGTAGGAGAATTTACCACACTATCCGGCCCTCACATCCGAGTTTTTGGCCACCTTGGAGACTAGCTTCTCGTCGAAGACCTCGGCGGGGTGAATCCGGTTTTGGCTCGGCAATACGAGCCGTGTGTTCACCATGGCAGAGTTCAACGCAATTTTAGAGCTTCCGAACCCATCTAGAGACTATAGCTTGAAAGATTGCAGAGTGACTCGTACTTGGAGCTACATCACCGGGGAGGTCCAATCCTCCACAGCGGCATTATCTGGGGCAAACATCATCAACCCCATCTTCAGGATTATTCTCCGAGTCCTAGCCGCTACGTTCTGGCCGAAGAGAGAGTTGAACAGGCCAACGAGGATGGAAGTTGCTTGTCTCCGCACCATCCTTTTCGAGGAGCCCGACCCCTTGAATTTGGGGTACGAATGGCTCTACTACGTCGAGAAATCAAAAAAGTCCAAGGAGGTTTGGTGTGGCAACTTGGTTAGCCTCTTGTCTAAAAACCTTGGAGTCGACCTCACTCGTTACACACCGGCCCACGCCCAACTCCTCAACAAGAACTACTGGTATAGCTCCAGTGTCTTCATTCAAGCCGAGGGAGGATTCAAGGTGAAGGTACAAGATCGCATCGTTACACCGACCCTCAATAAATTGGAGCTTCTCTACGTATCGAATTGGTACGAGGCATGGACGGGGCATGCTTACCCGTTGGAACCCAAGCTGGAGGATGAGCTCTCACTTAGGCCGTGTGAGACGAGGTTTGAGCGAGAGGAAGATGCAATGGATGAAGATGAAGATGAAGATGAGGATACCGAGGTAGTAGGCGACGATACTGAAGAAGCCGACACCGAGGGAGGAACTAAGGAGCTAAACCTCGAGGATGAAGACCTCGACACGGAAGTATTGGGGAGCAACATCCTCGTTGACGAGCCCGGACCATTTCCAGCCTCCTTCTTACACTGCTAACGAGGCACCCAGCTTCGTTAACGAGGCACCGAGAGCTTCTGTCGACCCACCACCAGCTCCTACCGACCCTCAGTGCTATGAACTCATGCCTTACAACCCGGTGATGCATCAAGATCATTTCCAGCCTCACTATCCACCACCTCCTCAGCCCGAGTACACAGGATCGAGTATGCCACCACCATGGGCCGAGGATCTTTCTGCACGGATGCAGCAGCTTCACCTCCAACAGGACCATATTCACAAGAGGATGGATAGATGGGAATCCGTCTATTCTGCTCGCATGTCGATGGAGGATGAGAGGCATAGTCAGAGAGAGGCGGATGATGTTGAGCGTTGGAGGACGATGTACGACTTCATGGGGAACTTTGAGCACTACTTTCCTCCACCAAACCGTTGATTCAGCCTGAAGACGCAGTTTTTCCTTGTTTCCCACTTTTGAGACCTTTTAAGTTTTTATGTTTTTCTTTTTTTTTTATCTTTGTTTGTTTTCTTTTCTATCTCTTTTCCTTCTTCTTATTTTTCTTACAGTGGGGACATTGTAATTTTAAGTATGGGGTGGGAGAAAATAGAGAACTTGTTGTCTTATGTGTCTATGTGTTTTTAGTAGTTTTTATTCTGAAAATCGAAAAAATAAAAAATCGGAAATTTTGAAAAATTTAAAAAAAAAAAGAGTTTTAGAATTGATATCCCTTTCTTAGGTTCTATGATAGTAGTTGCTAGCTTAATCATATAATTCCTTGCAAGCATGTCTTTAATAGTGTAGCCGGATTCTTAACTTGAAATTATTTTATTTTTAGAAGAAGTTAGCATTTGATGAAATTGAGCGCATATACTTTATAGCATAAGTGATGCAATCCAACAAAATCGTTACTAGTGAGTAATTTTTGGCCTTATAGGGAGAACATTCATAAATCCCTCTACTTTTCTTGTGTGATTTACTCTCTATATGCATATTATCTCTTGGAATTGTGATGGTTATCTATTTCTTGAGACCCATATGGGTTTTATAGTTCATTACTTGTGAAAATCATATGATGGAGAACTTATTTTTATAAGCCCTATTATTCCTTATCCACCTTTACATGATCCTTCTTTTGACAACCAATTCTCGCCTGAAGCCTTTATTTTTAGCTCCACAAAATTATTCCCTGGCCGAGATAAGCTTGACCCTATCCGGGTATTAGGACTTAGATTGGAGAGGTATTTTTTGTTGAGTGTTAAAAAAAAGAGGAGTTACTTATAATGTTTGCTTTGATTGAAGGATTATTGGGAAGGGTAGATTGGAAGTCTCTTGTTCTAATATTATGTAAAAGAAAGATCTCTAGATAAGCAAAGGATGCACAAAATAAAGTTATTTGTTGGAGGTAATGAGAAAGAAATAATGGAGAAATACATACGGAAGCTCGTTAACGACCCTGAAGTAGGCTCGTTAACGAGGCAGCGAAGGAAAGAGAGAGAAAAAAAAGAAAAGAAAGAGGAAAAAAAAAGGGGGAGTGAAGTTTGAAGTGTATGTGTGTTTATAGATAATATCAGAGATTCTTTTATTTCTTATGAGACTTTCTAGGATGTTAAAGGGTGAGTGAAAATGAGTGTGCATAATGAAAGAGTGAGTTTGGTATATTGTTTTTAAGAGAGTTTTGTTTATGTGTGAGTTTTTAGGAGTCTTTTGATTCTCGGATATTATTAGCACCACATGACCAAAATATTTCCACGCCTTATTGTTTTTACCAAGCCCCATTACAACCCGGCCGAATGGAAACTTCTATGAAGTTTTTCATTGAGCCCCCTAAGTTCTCTTGATGGTTTTTGCTTGTTTTGACAAATCTTGGGTGGAGAGTATTGGTGATATAAGATCCAATTTCTATGAGTTTTTGTATATAAGATGAGTTGAGAGATTGAATTTATGAGCCTAAACACTTGAGAGTTGAGTGAAACACATTATATCCCTTGTGAGGTTGGATTGTATTTCCTTATGTCTATTTAGTGCATGTATGTGTGATGACATTAATAATCCTTTGCTATATTTTTCTCGTGTTTAGATGTGTTTTTTAGATGATGGCTATATCTTGATAAGGATGTTTGTGTGGTTTTGGTTAGTGTTTAGTGATTGCTTGAGGACAAGCAAGTTTAAGTATGGGGTATTTTGATTTTCGCATTTTTAGTATAGTTTTTAATAGATTTTCTTTGTTTATTAGGTTTAGTTTTGATTAGTTTAGGTTTAGTTTTGTGTGTTTTTGGATAGTTTTGCATATTTCTATGGAAAGTATGGAAGCTACTCTATTTTATGTATTTTGTAGGTTTTAGCAAGAAAAAGGAGCTATATGGAGCTGAATTTGGAGTGCTACAGTGAAAGACGGAGGAATACGAGTTTGAAGAAGTGAGAGTTTAAGATTTACGAGATAAAGTGTGGAAGAAATCAAGCCCAGGCTCGTTAACGAGGCTATGAGGGCTCGTTAACGAGGCCACGAGACAGAAATTTTGAGGGTTGACTTTGTGACTCACCGATCCCGTGCGGAAAATTATTTCCGTGTCGGTAGAGTATCTTTTTGTGATATTTAGGGTTATTATATTATGTATTTTAGATCTTGTTATCTTCTTAGATTTTATTTCTATCTTTTAGAGTTTTATTTCTATCTTTTTAGGAAAGTTTATATCTTCTAGCCTTTTTAGTTTTTAGTTTTTTTAGTGTAAATACTCTTCTATCTAGCATAGAAAAAAAGAGGATTTTTAGAGAGATTCTTTTTAGAGATTTCGGAGAGGAGGAAGAACCGAAGAAGTGAGAGGATCGGAGTCGAGTTCGGAGGTCGGTGAAGGAGAGTTACCGAATTCGTTGATCGAGATTTTGGTTCGGTGTTTTGTTCCTTTTTTCGGTTTCTTCTGAATTTCTGTAAGACAGAGATTTTTTCTATTTAATTTGAGTAGCAATTTGTTTTCAATGATTTCTTTTATTGAATTTGTTTGTTTAGTAGTTATGATTAGTGAGTAGTCTTCTTTTCTAGGATCGGGGTTAAGCCCGACATAGTTGAGCATGTTTGATAAGTGAGATTATGTGTTGAATGCCTTTTTATCTATTATCGAGATTGTTTGTTTTGCTTATACCGAGATGAAAGTTGAGGTAATTTGAGTTTTTAACTTGATTGAGAGAGAAAGTTAGTAACTTGAAGGTTGATATTGTTTGAATACGAAAGTTTCAAGCTTTAGATCCAAAGCAAACAATTAAGTGAATTAGGATTGCAAAAGTAGGTTAATTTACTTGATAATCAACGAAAGTTGATGACTCTATCTATTTAAAGGCATGATCTTATCTTTTTACGAGTTTATATGCTTGGCTATGTTGTGGTGTCCCTAGTCCTAGATCTTTCTTTATTATTTGAATTATCTTGAGTGAATTTCATTGCTGAGTTACTTGCCTCGGTACCGAATTTATTTAGGTCGTTAGTTGAGTCTTTTTAGGTACGGTGGTTCGTTAACGACCCTGACAACGTCGTTAACGAGGCTGCTTGTTCTTGATTTTGTTTGTTTTTGTTTGCTTTTTAGTAGTTGATAAACGAACAACCTTGCTTCCTGTGGAACGATCCTGACTTCGCTATACTCAGCGGGGTCTTGACTTATAAATTTATTTTTTGTCAAGAAACCCTCTCAACAGTACTCTACCCACTCTACCATGCTTTGGCTCCACAAGTCTATAGGTGAACAAAAAATTAACCTGGAATGGATTAATAACCTCAACATTCCCCTAAAATGAAGAATTTCTTATGGAAAGTTGCTCGTAACAGCCTTCCAACTAAAATAAGGCTTGCGGTCAACAATATCCCGGTTCCACAAGGTTGTGAAGCTTGCAACAACCAGTTTGAAGACACAAACCATATCCTACTATCATGCCCACTTTACAGGACAACCCTTAATTCTTTAAGCCCAAAACTACTTTGGATTGTCGAACAGGTGTTATCAGACGACAAAAACCACACCAAGTCCTAGATGAAATTAGGGCAACATCAACAAAGGAGGAGATGGAACTCTTTACAAGCGCTTGGTGGAGCCTATGGTTCACTAGAAATAAGAGAATTTTTTACAATGATAATTGCCAAAACTCGAATCATGCTGAGAACCTAAGCGAGTTTACTCGTAACCAGGTTAAAGAATGGAAACTTGTAGGAAACTTGACACTAACAACTCTCGCACTTATAACGCGAGAGCTAGGGAAGGGAGAAAACTTGCTAAGTGGGCAAAACCCAAGAGGAACTTTATTAAGTTGAATTTTGATGGTGCAGTTTGTTCGAATGGCGTGGCCTCTTTCGGATTCATCCTTAGGGACTCTGGTGGCTCCCCCATCCAATTTGATTGAGGGCTGATTGGTTGATAGTCTGTTTTGATCTTCGATATCATCGTCTTGCGCCAGGAACTTCTCGAGGCCATTCGTCGTGACATTTCCCGGATCCAGATTGAATGCGATGATTTGCAGCTGGTCAAGGCCGTTCTTGGTGACTGGCTCTGCCCGTGGGAGATTGAATTGTTGCAATCGAACATCCACTGTTTGCTTGTCCAATTCCGGGATTGGAGTATTTCTCACGTCTTCCGTGATTTGTGGCGGACTACATCAATGGTTCCTTCCGACAGGTCTCCTTTATCCCGCTTGCACTTGATTCGAGTTTGCATACCCCCATCCGACAAAATGCCCTAGGACGACCACTAGTTTTTTCTATAAGGAAAGTGATTAGGGTGGGCCACTAACAAATTAGTGGTCACAATAGATTATCCTGGCGGATGAGGGTAAGTAACCCCGGGTCAGCTGCGAGTGGGAAGGAGGAGACACGACTGAACGATCCAGCGATGAAATCCGCCACCAAATTGCCCTCCCGAAAGATATGAGTAATACTCCAATCATGGGACCAAGGAAGCAAGCAATGGATATCCGCACGTAATAGCTCAATCTCCCACGGACAGCGCCAATCACCAAGCACGGCCTTGACTAGCTGCAAACTATCGCCTTCAATCTGGATTCGAGGAATGCCACGTCGAGTGGCCTCGAGAAGTCCCTGGCGTAAGGTGATGGTCTCGGAGGTCAAAACAGACTGTCGACCAATCAGTCCTCCGTCGAAATGGATGGGGGAGCCGCAGGAGTCCCTGAGGATGAAACCGTACGAAGCTACGCCATCTGCATTCACTGCACCATCAAAATTCAATTAGTAAACTCCCTTGTGGGTTTTACCCACTTTGTAGGCTTCATCTTAGGGCCACTTTTCACTATTTCGCGGCGCCGGTTATCGAAATCCGAATCTACAGCGAGTTTCCAGTTTTTAATTTGGTTGCGTATGAATTCACATATGTTTGTGGCGTTGTTTAAGTTGGTCTCAATGTTTTTGTCAAAGACTCTTTTGTTTCTTGAGTACCATAGGCACCACCAAGTGGTGGTTAGGATTTCTATTTCCTCTTTTGTTAGTAGCGTTCTTATTTCATCTAGCATATGATTTGGCTTTTTGTCCCCCGGGGATATTTGGTTGATGATCCGCCAACTTTTTGGGCTTACGAAATTTGATGGTTTCCTTGGTTAATGGGCATGATAGTAAAACATGATTGATGTCTTCCACATGGAAATTACATGCCTCGCAGCCCTGAGTAACTGGGACATGGTTGGCAGTCGGTCTTGCTTTCGTTGGAAGACCGTTTCTAGCCACTTTCCAAATGAAGTTCTTCACTTTGGGTTGAATGTTGAGTCTGTTGATCCATTCTAGGTTGATTTTTGGTTCTCCTTTAGATTGATGGAGCCATTCCATGGTTGAATGTGTTGAGTACCAGCCGTTTTTGCTTGGTTGTCAGTACAATCTATCTGGGATTTTATTAATGGGATTAATTATTTTGGAGATTATTTCAAGGTCATCTGGGTTCATGACCTTATCCAATTTTTCAATGTTCCATGGATTGTCCACCATGAGGTACTCATCTACAATTTCATCCCAGTTAATGATGTTTTCTACCTCGGTTTTTGGCTTTGGTGGACCCTTTCCTGTCCAGTTGTCTTTCCAAACTCGAACGGTTTTCCCGTCCTCGATCTGCCAAATAAGCCCGTTCATAAATAGGCCTTTGAGGCCAATTAGTTTGGACCACTGCCATGAGGTGTTGTGTTTTTTCTTATAATTTAGGATATTGTCCGTCTGTCCTCTTTGAGGTATTTCTCTGTTACAATTTTGACCTAGAGATTGTCTGTTTTCGCAAGCAGTTTCCAAAGTAATTTCATTTGAAGTACTTGTTTCATTTCTTCTACCTTGGCAATTCTCAAACCACCATGGGCTAGTGGGTCGCAGATGGAATTCCAACTTATGAGTGGTTTGTAGTTGTGGTCTTTGTTCTAGAAAAAGTTTTTATATATTTGGTCAAGTTCTTTCAGTGTAGACTGAGGTAGCACAAATGATTGCATCATGTAGTTTGGTTGTGCTAAGAGATTTGATTTGATTAGGGTTTTACGTCCTTCTTGAGATAGGGCATTGGCTTTCTATTTTGAAAGTTGGAATCTGGTCCGCATAATTAGGGGTTTGAAGATGTTTTGTGTTACTCTTATGTTGATAATTGAGCATCCTAGATATTTAACGACCACTAGTTTATTAGTAACCACCTAATCTCTTTCCTTATAAAAAAAATGTTAAAAAGGAAAAAAAAAAAAAAAAAGACAAAAAGAACCTAAACACGAATGTGTAATGGTGACGGACTTGTTGTTAGGGTCGTCGTCCACCAGAAAGGGAAAGGAAAAGCCGAACAAAAACTTTGCCAATTGCCCCAGTCGTTACTTGCAATCTACTACTTCTCTTCTTCTTAATCCTCCGTGCTGTTGTTTTCTTCACCAAATCCCTCCTCTGCTGGTCGATAAAGGTGCCAAGGAATCAAGACGTCACAAATTCTTGTTGCTTCTAGAGGAAGTTGATTTCTGTCTGCTGTTTGTCATTCAATCCCTAATTTGATTTTATTTTAACCTCTCGAATCGGAAATTGTGCAGGAAAATGGGAAGGCAACGATCGATTCGGAGCAAAGCGGTGCATTTGGTCTCGGACATCACCACCGTTATCCTCAATCCCATTTCCGATAAACCCTCTAAACCCTCGCATGCTGCCCCGTCGTGCTCGGTAAGTGAGTTTTTTTCCATTCAATTGACCTTCAATTGGCTGATCTTCATCCAATTCTCGACGCTTTTCTGCTTTAGCATTGTTCAATTTTGTGTTTTGTGGCTGTGGATTGAATTCCGATGACGTAACCCTATCTGATTAAAATCCGCCCCCTTCTCAATTGGATTGTTTCGGTTGATTATCGTTAGAAAGACGAAGATGAATCCGACAGAAGTGAACTGAGTTCAATTTCCGAAGAGGAGGGTTCTGCAAATGGCGGACCCGACACCTCTTCTTTCACAGCGTTTCTATCTTCCCTCTTATCATCTTCGGAGCCCAAGGATGAATTGGAAGCAGAAAAGTCTGAGCCGGAATCCGATTCTAAGCCCGAAAATTTGGGGAAGGAAAGCAGCGGGAGGAAGAGTTTGTTTTCTAGGGGAAGGCAATCTGTTGGAAAAGCTTTCGGATATGCTGCCAAGATTGGTGGGTTTGGTAGAAATCAGGGTTCAGAGAGGAAAAGTAAACATAACATTGAGGTGAAAGAACCAGATAAGCATGATTATGAAGATAGATTTGAGTCCACTGACAAGAATGAGGATGAATCACTTCTAGTAGTGCAGCTGCCTGAGATGTCTGATTCTTCATTGCTGCTCTCTGAGAGGACGAGGAGATTTGTGTATGTTGCTCTTCCAGCTCTTGCTAAGGGAAGAAAATGGGTTCTTCTTTACAGGTAAATTTAATGGTTGGGTATTATGAAAATTTTCAGGTTCTTCTTTGATGAATGTAGCTGCAATTTGCAATTTGCAGTACATGGAGGCATGGCATATCACTTGCAACTCTCTATAGAAGAAGCATGCTCTGTGATGGTCTTAGTTTGCTGGTATTTGTCTTCTTTACTAGCAAAAAGGGATTACTTATGCCAAAATTCCTTACTTGCAGAGAATTGAATATGTGCATGTTGAAATGTATATAGGTTGTAGGAGACAGAAAAGGTGCAGTGTTTGGAGGCTTGGTTGAGGCACCACTGAGACCATCCAAGAGCAGGAAGTATCAGGTATCCTGAATGAAGTTTATTATGTCTTTGGTGTAGCAGATTGTGCTTGTGTATGCTTACTATAAGAGTCTTCGACTTTTGAGCAGGGGACAAATAGCACATTTCTTTTCACTGATATGCCTGGCCGGCCTCGTATATATCATCCTACAGGTAAATTACATATATGTGATGAATTCATACTACACCAGTAGGTATCTAGAGAAAGGTGCTCTTTCATGTGAGGGTTCATGAAGCTAATTTGAAAAAAAAAAAACCTAGTTTTTATTAATGATTGCTTCATTTGAGCTGTAAAGCTTATTCAGAGCTCTTAATAGATCAACTGAATCTCTGGTTGAGTATACTTAATCTTCTTAAATTTAATTTTCAGGTGCGAACCGATACTTCACTTTGTGTTCTCCAGACTTTCTTGCTTTGGGTGGTGGTAATCACTTTGCACTCTATTTGGACAGTGATCTGTAAGATTTCAATTTTCAATCCTTCCACTCTGGTCGAATATTTAGGCACTTTAGAAGCAAAAGTTAATTAGGCCTTAATTGTTACGGTTTATTCATTTGCCTTGTTTGCTTATTTCAGATTGAATGGATCAAGCGCTGCTTCAGAAACCTACGGAAACTCCTGTCTTGCATATTCTCAGGATTTTGCAGTCAAGGAAGTCGAGGTGCTCTCTCTTGCTATGTGATTATCTTTATCAGTTCATAATATCCTTAGATCTTATCAACTTTCCCTTTACATTTGTCTGCATTCAGCTGTGGGGATTTGTATACGCTTCAAAGTACGAGGAAATGCTTGCGATTTGCAGAGCAGAAGCTCCTCCAGGAATATGTAGATGGTGAACAAACTCACAATTTCTCGAACTTCAGGTCTTCTGTCGGTCAAGTCCCTTGTACATATACTAAATGAACGTGTGGCCCAACTTTTGCGTTGTGTATAACCATATTGTACATAGTGGACATGTTTTTTATTTTATCTTTTTGTGGGAGGCTATCATAATTCACAAGTAATCCATCCTCATATGGCACTTTTGTCATTTACTTCTGGATTTCCCAATATACATGGCTGAAGACTACTGTAGAGTGAACATAGTGTTTTGTAAGTTGTAAATAATGAAAACTGGCTACACAAGAAATTATTCAATTTCATAATGCCTATGATGAGAACAAGCTATCGATTAAGGGTTTAGCAAAACCAGCATTTTGTCTAGTTAGAGCTTTTAGAGAAGTTTTTTTTTATAAGGTAAGAATTTGGTACGCTAGATAGGCCTAGTAAAATCGAGAGGCCATCAAAAGATGGTAGTTGTAAATAGCTAGGAAGGTCGAACAAGGATTCAAAGCAACTCAAGCAAGAAAGTACAAGCAAATGAGAAAATGAAGCAAGAACGAGTAAATGAGCAAGGTGATGCCGAGCAAGGGTAGTGCAATTGGACCAATGATGTTCCCTCTACCGAGATGCAGAATTTATAGAGGTCTCAAAGCACAAAATGACTGTGCCGGTCACAACTTGGTTGTGCCACAACCACAACCCAAACTTAGTTCCAAGTTCCCGGAAAAGTACACAACCCAAGCTCAAACACCTTGTAGAAACACAACCAACAAAACCAAGAACAAAAAGAGGGGCCAACGAGAAAGGAAAAACACCACTGATAAAAAGTTTTTTTGGAACAACTTGGGTCGTATCAGATTGGATCATTTAATTGGATGAAGTCATGTTGTTGGTTAGATTCGAGTTAATTGGCTTCATTTTTCGAATGGTTTACTTCGGGTATCGATATATTCAGGATCAAGTTGTTTTTGACTTCAGCTCAATCCAACTCATTCGAATAGTAAGGCCTCAAGGCCCATTTTAACACAACCTATGGAAATGTAAACGGAAACAAAACGGATCTAATACATTTGTGTCATCATACAACATCAACATCATCGCCCCACTATAGTTCCGCACAAGCAGGATCCGGGGGGTTATGATGGGAGCACTCATACCCTGAACATGTGTCATCATACATTAATGGAAAATTTTATCTTTGTTTGGGGCCCTAATATTTGTATGTATGGAGGAGGGGTGGAAGGAGGTGATTCAACCATTTTAAAACTCACCCCAAATTGGAATAATGATTAAGGAGGGGCAACCCCATTTTTGCTAATTACCATGGGTAATGAGGCCATCGTTCTAAAAACTCCGTCTAGGCCTGCCTAGGTGCTAGCCCGCCTAGCCTCCAACCCATCTAGGAGACCATCTAGTCTGTCTAGACGCCCATTTAGACCGCCTAGGCGTTAGGCAGTCCCTCCCCACCTAGCGTTTTTAGGTAAGATAAAAAAGAAATTGTCAATGTATAATAACAACAAAATAGACTATATTTGTTTCTATTCCATTTACGTTTCTATAAGTTGTCACCAAACAGACCCTTAGGCTTAATTGGTTCGTGTAAGGGCGGTCTTGGATACACGTTTTTTTTTGTTCCTTTCGATGTAGGGTTAGGTTTTCTTGGGTCGGGTTGAGTTTCAATAGGACTTGACAAAACTAAGCTGTACCAGACCCAGCCAAAAGAATTAAAAGGAAAAAAAATGTTTGAACTGTGAATGGCAAATCAGTTACAATAACCTACTTTGGTTTTTATTGTTCATCAGCTAAAGAGAACAGAATTTCAAATCACCTTATTCTACCCAAACCAAAGCAAACTAAACCAGAAGCAAGCATCACAGCCTTGTTCTTGGAATAACTCCTTACAACACAAGTCACCATCAGCAGATGCAAGCCTGGAAAATGAGATTAGGATTTCACAATGCCATAATAAAAGCCCTTTTAAGCAACTGTTGTAGTTTTTTCCAAGACTCCTTGCAATGCCCGAGGAGAGCCATTCACACGATCTGCACTCTTAGGTTCCACTGCTTCCTCGTAGGCGGCATCGTGAACACCAAGAGCAGCTCTGCCAGATGGATCAAGATTCTTCGACCAACTAGCATCCCACTCCACCGCTTTAGCTGTGCTACATGCCACACTTGGACCACCTGGAACTGTCTGTCTAGCAGCATTCTGTTTGAATAGAATGACATGATAATCAGATATTGAACAGCAAAGAAAACCTGCAAGAAAGTTGTTTCTGTAGAAACCAGAAGAGTTGGGGAAGTGGAAATGGAACCGAAGTGACCTTAGGGAAAAATTTCTCAAAGATTGTTCGGTAGTAGTATGCCTCTTTTGTTGTAGGGGTGTTTTCAGGGTAAATGAAATTTGCATTCATCAGTGTAGCATCTGTGACCTGAAATTTGAGAAACGCAAATGGATGTCAAAGTGACAAATAGCCCTGTGCAATTGTTGCTTTAATGATGATTGCCTTAATTTGGTGATTCCAATACTTTGTAAGAGCATTATACTGAAAACAAATGAGGACTGATTTTGCATCTACAGTGACATACTTGCTTGTTTGCATGATCCTTCAAGCCATCGATCCAGCTATACCCCACTCCATCGCTAAACTGTTCCTTCTGGCGGTATAATATATGCTAACAGAAGAAAATTTACAAATAAAGTGAGGAGTGAGATTTGGCAGTGCTCACAGATAGTGTGGACAAAATCACTAATCTGATAATACCCCTTGTCAGGTTAAATCTTAATCTTCGGATCAAGCCGCAAATATAGGAAAAAACTGCATACCTTTGGTAAATAGGGGTTTTTTTCATCATCAAATGCATGGCGTAAAACCCATTTCTCAATTCTTCCAAGATCACGCTTAATCTGATAATTGTTCAATAAGTGAGTCTCCACTAAATAAGAGTAGACAGGTACACATACTATGGCTAGGTGCCAGCAAAATGCAATGACAAGAAAATCCCGGAAAGAAGGTTAAAAAGGGACAACAACAAAAGAAAGAAAGAAGCAATAAGACTTTTCAGTTCATAGCATAGTCCCAGTGTATGTGGCATAAATGAACAATTAAATACTCTTCCATATGACGAAAAACACTGTTTGAGAAATAAAAGAAAGTAAAATGAGAGATTTAACATTCACCTACCATTTTAGATTCCGGATCGATGCTCATTGCCACATTTATAAATTCTTTATCCAAAAATGGAACACGAGCTTCAACACCCCATGCTGAGGTAGACTTGTTTGCTCTCAGACAATCATACAGATGTAGAGCTTTGATCTGATAAAAAGAAAATAAGTAACCTTCAGACCAGAGATAACATGATCACATAACTAAATCAATAATAGGGTGTGCCAAAGAAGACTATGGATGTTATTAAACCTTTCTGCATGTTTCCTGATGAAATTCCTCCTTATTTGGTGCCTTGTGGAAATACAAATATCCTCCAAAAATTTCATCAGATCCTTCTCCTGAAATAACCATCTTTACACCCAATGATTTGATTTTCCGAGACATCAAAAACATGGGGGTACTGGCTCTAATTGTTGTGACATCATAGGTTTCAATATGGTATATCACTTCCTCAAGTGCATCTATGCCTTCCTGAAAGAGCAGGGAAAAAATACTTAAGCAATTCATCAACAGGCCAATTCAGCAATATCATAAATTACTTGTAGCATGCTACAATAAAGTGAAAAGATCACCTGAACAGTGAAGTGAAACTCATGGTGGCGAGTCCCAAGATAATCAGCCACCTCTCGGGCGGCTCTCAGATCTGGGGAACCCTGTAACATGAAGGGTGAATTCAGTTCATGCGTAAATAATCCTAACTAAAGCAGATTGCATATGAAATCATGCTCTGATCGGATAGATGGAGAAACCTTGAAAAAAATAAAGAGATACATTATACATATATGATATATGATCCTAACAAAGTAGAAACACATATGTGGCATGACAAAATAGGAAACATGTTCAGATAGATGGAGGGGCATAAGTATTCAGATTGATTTACTTAAGTTACCAAATTGCATAGATGATCTTCTTTCAACAGCAAGTGCAATCAATATACAAAAACAACAGAAGTTGTCATTAGGGTCATAATAAGATGCAAATAATCGCCTACTCTTTTTCCTCCCATTGTGCAAGACTTAAAAATTCAATAAGAGAAAACCAAAAAAATAAAGTATGGTCTACCTTCAAACCAACACAAAAAGTATGTAACTGTGAACCCCATTGATAAGCACCTTCCGATTCCCTTAGATGACGTGATGCTACGGCTGCAACAAGTGATGAATCTAATCCTCCAGATAGAAGTACACCGAACGGAACATCAGTCATAAGTCTCTTAAGCACAGCCTGTATATATTAAACAGAGGGAGAGATTCATTTACCACAGGTTTGATTTATCAGCAAAGTACCATTAAATGACTATTACATACAAGTAAGACATTTAAATCATGACATGAATATAAATAAATAATAGATGATTTTAATGAACTTAAAAAAATGCAAAGCTCAATCACCAAGCTTCTAGGCTTCTAGCAGATGTGCCTTTCGTTATACTATTATTATCAAGAAAATAAAGATGCATAATGTGACTATCAAGCAAGCAAGTTCTAGCACAAAAGTCAGAACCATGTCTGAAGTAGGTGAGTAGAAGAATAGAATGGCTTTGCCTTCTCAAAAGCTTGGCGTAAAACTAGAGGATCATATGGAGTGGCAGGAATCTCTTCAGAGAACCATGGTGGGTTGTACCACCTCCTAAGCGCTCCTGCATCAAATTAGACTACTGCAACATCAGACTGTCAGGCATCAAATTTATATAGAATAATGTGTTTACTGCAAGGCTTAAAAACTATAAATTTCTTAGCAAACTAAGCTGTGTTAGTGTTAGAAATTAGCATACCAGTTTTGCTAGAGTAGATATGCCCAGGTGGGAAGCTTATGAATCGTTCACAATCATCACTTAAGGCTTTCATTTCTGAAGCAAACCAAACTGATCCTGGAAAAACATACAAGGCATAAGGTGTAAGAGTTCAATCAAACTGTTAATAACATATGCCATTGCACTTATAATAGATATCATAGCTTCCATGTCAACAATGATAGCTATCATAAATATTGCCGGAGTCAAAAGGGCTATCAGTCAAAAATTAAAGGATTCTAACATCTTTTATCAGTTCAAATTTCAGCATACCTACATCCATGAAATTCAAGTTAATCTTTCTTCTGAAATAATATTAGGAAAGGAGACATTAGCAACACATCTTTTAGAGTTGGAACCAAAATTGATTAGATGTTAAATTTTTTTTGGTGAAAATTATTTTATTAATAAATTCTCTCAAATCCGATTATGGCTTACAGCTTACCATCAAGACCCCAGCCCATGTAAAGAGGAGTTATGCCAATAGCATCTCGAGCTGCAATGTAGCTTTTATCACGGGTGTCAAGAAGAACAAAAGAGAACATTCCATCGAGCATGTCCACAAAGTCTTCTCCATACTCTTCATACTGAAACAAGAAAAATACACATAAGCAGAGATCTGTGATAAGAGCATCCTCGCATACCAGAGAAGTGGAACAAAGAAACAACGAAAAAAACTGGGATATTACTTGATTTCAAATATACAAGCAAATCAATCTATGGAAAAAATTAGTAAAATTCAGTATGCATATCAAGCAATTGACAAGTGCATATTAGACTTAGATGAATACTTACAAGATGAGCAATTACTTCACAGTCACTCCCAGTGCGGAACTCATGGGATGTCAACTTCTCTCTCAGCTCTTTATGATTGTATATCTCTCCATTAACCTGACAGAAAAATCTCCTATTGTAATTATCAATGACTAAGTTCAGAAATATTTGGTGAACTACAAGAAATAAAATGCAGAGTTATCAAATTATAATATCTATCGATAAAATGTCCAGTCACACAAAACTTAGGAGCATCAGAGCAATATCCGTTCATTACAAAACGGTATATTCTATTGCATATATTAATACTCTAGTATTTGAATTGGACTCTATGCCATTTAACATTACCGTGACCACAATAGTCTTGTCCTCATTGTAAAGAGGCTGATCTCCAGAGGCAGGATCTACAATGGCCAATCTTTGATGAGCAAGATAACAATCCTCATGGCAGTGTAAGCCACTCCAGTCAGGACCTCTATGCCGCAGCCTAGAATCAAAATTACAAACGTTAAATTTAGCTTGAAATAAGCATTGCATCACATGAATGTCCCGTTGCAATTTCCCCAATGATTTGGACACCAAATCTCTCAAATGTCACGCAGGAGAACACATTGTTTAAATTAAACATCAAACAATGAGAATTATATTTGCACGTCCCATGAAAATCAGCTCTTGTACCTATGACCTATGCAGATATACAATTACTGCTTCTGAAAGTACTGAGCAAGCAAACAGCAATTTTTGTTGGAATGATGAAAATGCATAAATAAACAGAACCAACTCGTTAGTGCAACAAAATGAAGTCATAGCTGCAATCGCGAACAAACATCAACAACAGTAAACCGCATTCTCGAAATAAAACCCTTGATAACATAAATGATAACCGGTCATGACAATTGAGTTTATCAGCTTATCGCAATGAAAGGAGCCAATCGGAATGATTTGAACAGCGTGAGCGAGAGTAAGCCAGAGAAATCAAATCGGTCAATGTTTAGAATGAGAAACCGATAAGAAATGAACTGGTACAAACACTAATTTAAGTCTAGAAGACCTATAATGCCGAATGGATTTACGACCAAAGACAGAGTCCAATTCGATGCAAATGTGATCATTCTCTGAACTCTCGGCGGAAGAAAGAGCAAGCACAAATTATAAGATTCACCTTCTGGATAGCTCGATAATCCTGGACCTCTTGGCTTGGGAGTTGTCGACGCAACCGAACAACGCTAGAATCCCACACATGGCGGCTCTCTCTCTAACACCTCTGTCTTTCTCTCTCCGTCTTTCGTCCTGGTGTCTCCTTGCGGGACTGAGGATATATAGCCTCCACTGAGGAGAGGGAGCGTCAAGTTGTGCGGGAAGAATCCAAAAAGGTGGGCTGCCGCGATAAACCCCCCGGAGATCACAGCCGTTGATTCTTACCAGCTTTTGCAAAGATTCTCATCGCTTTTTTAGGTAAGGCTATTGGAAATTAGGGTTTGGGAGCACTGTTAAATTACACTTTTGGAATTAGAGGGATCAGTCTTATTTTTTTTAAAATATTCTCTCTGGTGCGCATTTTGTTTTTGTTTTTTTTGGTAAAGGATAGAAGAATTTATTGAAGAATAAAACATAAGTTTTGCCTCTCAACTTCCAAGTAGTATTTGAGTTATCTAAATCTTATCTAGTCAAAAAAAAAGACGGAATTAGCCTAAAAGTCCTTCTAAAGATCATTTATTACAAATAAGTAAGGTTTTATGTTTTTATTATCCCCGTAAGTCTCGAATGAATAATTTCTGCACATTTCCCACTCTTCATTTATACTATCAACTTCCACTATCAACACTCAACTTCCACGATTTCGAATTATTCAACTTATACTCTGAATTTCGACGATTTCAGTGCTCTTTTTCGTCGATTTTCCCTTTCGAATCTCTCTTCAATTGCATTACAGTTGTTCGTCGATTGTCGTTTGTTGTTGACGAGTAATTTCATTCCAAGGAGGATATTTGCTTCGTCAACGGTAATTTGTTTGTCAATTTGCTTCATTCTTGTCGATTGTAGTCATATTTTGTTGTTGTTTATTTTTCTAAGAAGTTGTTTTTATTTTGTGGTTTGAATGTGCTTGTGTTTTGTTTGTTTGTTAGGGTTTTAGGCTCTTTGTTGTTATAGTGGTGAGTTTTGTTGTTTTGATTTCGCTTTTAGCCTTTAATCTATTATGATTTTGTTTTGACATTTGATCATTTTTTACTTTTTGTCAACAATTTAGATTTATGTTGACAGTTTTGTTATTATAGTGTTGAATTTTGTTGTTATGATTTTGGTCGTTTTTAGTTTTTGTTGACATTGTAGATTTGTATTGACAGTTATGAAATTGTTGATTTTAGTGTTGTAATTGTGTTGACAGTTTTGATTTTATGCGTATGGTTGAGATATTGTTGATAATTTCGGTGTTCTGTTGTTCTTTGTTGACAATTGTACTTTTTGTTGACAATGTTGCTTGCTGTATGCTAATTTTGATAATATTTGATGTAGTTGGTTTATTTTAACACATGTTTTAGAGTAATTGAGCTTTTTGTTGACAGATGCAATGCTTTCATGACCAATGTAGAGAATGTTGACATTTGTTATTTTTTATGACATATGTAATTTTAAAAGGTTTGAATTTCAATTTTTGTTTACTTTTCAAGGCATTATTGACAATTATTGAGATTGTTGACAGCTGTAATTGTTGATGATATATGTGATTGCATGTGCTAATATTGTTCACAATTGATTTTATATTCTGTTGACATGTGAGATTTTGATGATAATTGTATTATTGATGACCATTCTCTATGATTGATTTCAGGTTGAAGTATGTCACAAAAGGAAATGAAATATGTTCTACCTCCATCCAAGCATTATCCAGGGAAAGTTAATCGCTACAACAAAGTTTCTGTATTCGAGACCATTAAGAAATGTCTTTATGTTGACAGTTGGAATAAATTGTCCAATGGTTGCCTTGGTCATGTTGTTAAGTTTGGCGATAACCTACATTTTCATTCCCAACTCATTCATCATGTGTTATTGCATGAGTTAGAAACCAAGTACGAGCATGAGATGTGGTTTAAAATAGGTGTGAGTGTTTGTCGGTTTTCTCTTGGTGATTTTGCTGCTGTGACTGGGTTAGATTGTTCACAAAATGCGCTTCCTGAGATTGCTCAAGTTGATATGCCGAATGAGCTTGGTTGTAGTAGGTGTTCCTTTTTAGAATTGGTTGATATTTCAAAAAAACTAAAGGTGAAGACAAAAGGTTGAAGCTTGCTCACTAGTTGATTGTTGAGGGGATTTTGTTGCCTCGACGCAGTCACTCAGATGTTAATGCAAAATATCTTTGCCTTTTATCATATTTTGATGCATTCAATGCATACCCATAGGGGAGGCTTTTTTATGATGAATTGATTTCAAGCATGATGTAGTTGAATCAAACTGAGCGTGATTATTCAAAATTTCAGTGATCCAACATATATATATGGTTACGCTCTGCTTGGATATCCTATAGTGTTTATGGTATTGATTTGATTTATGTTGCTTTGTTTGTATTCATTGTTATGAAGTTATTATAACTGCTTTGTGTTCAATTTTGTTTTGGTGCACAGATCTGGATTTTGGAGAATTTCCTTGCTTTTAAAGAAGTTTGTTCGTTTGATTGTCAAAATCCAAAAGAAGTACCTTATATGCTGCGTTGGAGTGGCAGCTCAGTTCATATTAGGCATTCGCTACTTTCTGAAATAAAGGAAAAGAAATTGCTATGTTTTTCATCCTATAATGAGAAGATTAATAATTGTATTAATGACTATTTAAGAATAGGGATTGTTGTTGACAATATATTGTTTACTTGAAAGTCATTTTCAGTTTTTGTTGACACTTCATAGTTGACATAATTTCATATGTGTTCACTTATGATATACAACATTGGATGATATTAAGTCTGCCCTTACATTGTTGACACTACATGGTTGACAAGATAGTTTATTAGTGTTGTTGACATTACATTGGATGACATTTACATTGTTGACTATACAGTGTGTGACATTAATTTTGGTGATACTAGTATTAAAAATAAATGGTTGACATTGCATTGTTGATAGTTTAACTATTTTGTTGACACTACAATAATTTTGTTGACAATACATATGATACAATAATTTTCTTTGCCAATATTTTTATTCTTGTGTTTTCAGGTTTGTGTTTACCCTCCGTATTCACAGTTTCTACAGTTTAAGGATTGTGATTATCCAAATGAGGTTGGTGATCCTGTTTTTGATTATTTGATTGAAAGGATCATGGTGAAGCAAAAAAAGAATGTTGAAGAATTGGCGCAAAATATTAATGATGAAGAGTCTGACTCTTCTACATAAGATGACTTTGCTGATTTTGTCTTAGCTCCAAAGACTTTAGAGTTTAAAAAAAGCATATAAGAAATTGTCAGTTGATGTGAAACAACAACAAAATGAAGAAAAAAAAAGTCAGGCTCAAGAGGAAGAGTTCTAGGATTTTTGGTAATGTGGATGAAGGTAAGGTTATAGCATTGAGGAGTTCTAATGGTGGCAAAGGTAGGAAGAAGGTTGTTGTTGACAAATAGAAGGGCAAAAAGCTTAAGGTTGAAGATAAGAGTCTAGTTAGGATTGAACATCATCAAGATGTTAAAGTTCAGCCAGATATTCAGGTTAAAAGAGTTAAGTAGAGCCAACCTGTTTGCAGTATGCCAACCCTCTTGAATAAGTTTAAAAGGCCAACATCTGAGGAGGAACATGCTCTAGTGGTGAGGAATGATGATGTTGATACAGAATTGATAGGTAACTCGAAGAGTGATGTTGTTGATGAAGATTTGGTAGAGAATCTGAACAAGGATGATGTTGCTGAACAACTGGTGGATAATATGAACAATGATGTTGTTGATGATGATTCTGTGGGTGTTGAAGACATTGAAGTTGCAGAGATTCTGTCCTCTGCCAAGGAACAAGGGAATTTTGTTGACATTAATGTTGATGGAGTCCCACTGTCTTCTCAAGAGAAGGCGAAGGCCGAAAAATTTAAAGAAATGCATGAGCCTCAATGGGTAAACGATTTGAAAGAATCTATGACTTCTATGCATAGGTTGATGAAAAATGTTCAATTTAAGCTAAATACTTTGGAGATGACAAATATTCATGTGTCAAATCAAGTTGATTACATTCATAAGAGTTTAGTTGCTAGAGGTCTGGTCTCTAATGCTTCAGTTTTAGAATCTGATCTGGACGATGTTGGTGAAGTTCAAACTTCCACTGGAAAGAGAGATACAGATTAATCGATTCCAAGTCCAAGTAATCTTGTACATTCTTTTATTCATGTTGTCACATGCTCAAATTTGTTGTAATTGAATATTTTTTATGAATTTTATGCTGAAGTTTTGCTTTCATTTGTGATCTATTGCACTTAATATGCTTGTTGACGTTTATTATTCTTTAATACAGTTGACAAAACATAGGACATAGGTAAAGAAACCAAGGATGGTTCAAAGGAAGATGTTGTTGAAAAGGAAGTTGTTGTTGAGAAGGATGTTGAGAAGGAAGGTACTACTACTGATGATGAGCCTCTTGTTCTCAATAAGAATTTCAGTGAGGGTGAAACATATCATGTTGTTGATGCTTCTAACAATGAACCAATTGTCAATTATGATGTTTGTAATCCTGAGACAAAGAGTATGTCTGGTGTAGTCGAAAAGGAGGATCTTGAGGGTGAAATAGTAGGTGAGAAAAAGAGTATGTCTGGTGAAGTTGACAAGGATGAACTTGAGGGTGATGTAGTAGGTGAAAAAAAGAGTATGCATGGTGAAGTTGACAAGGAGGAACATGAGGGTGAAGTAGTATGTGTTACAAAGGATGATTTGGTTGAAGAACGAAAGGAGAATCCCTTAGAACATGAGGGTGAAGTTGAAAAGAAATGTAAAGTTGACAAGGCTGAACCAGAGGGTGAAGTAGTAGGTGTTACAAAGGATGATCTTGGTGAAGAAAGAAAGGAGAATTCAAATGATTTCAACTCTGAAACTTTAGCTCAAATGCGAACTGAATTAGACTTTGAGCTATGACCTATTTTGAAAGAGATTAAGGATAATTGCTCTCAATCTGTTGAGAATGGTCATCTATTTGCCTCTTTGAGTAGAGAAGATGAAGAGGACAATGTAAAAGATACCGAAGATCTTGATGCTCCACTAGATACAAGGAAATCTTCGAGGAATAAGAAACCTAGCGCTACAGTGTTAACTCCTTTCACCGAGGAGAAGAAAAAGAAGAAGGCTGAAAAGAAAAACAAGAATGAGGGAAAGTAAAAGAAGAATGAAGATAAGAAAAAGAAGAAGAAGAAGCCACATTTGCCTAGGAAGCCCAAGCACTCTTTTTATCCAGATGCAGATCGAAAATTACTTCATGATTGGTTATATGATAGGTAAGTAATTTTCAAAGTCTTTATATGTTAAATTGGATGACATTGTTAAGTGTCATCAAGTCGAACAACTGTCAACAATTATCAATGACAATTGTTGACAATTTTGCTTTGTTGCCATTTAAAATATGTCATCGAGAAGAATTGGTTGATACTTGATATAAGCTAATAAAAAAATTCATATTTATTATTTTTCACACATGTAAGTTTTGTATTGTCATCATGTTGACATTTGTTGACAATAGAGAACTGAATATTATTGACAACTAGAAAACTGAATGTTGTTAACAACTAATTACCTTTGTTTACATATATGTTGACACATTGTATTGTATTTATTTTTTAGTCCTGACAATGCTACTATTCCTGGTTCCGATCAAATGCTTACAAAATAGTTTTTCACCATTCTTAGGAACAAGAATGTTAGGCTAGGGACTGAGGCAAGTTGTGTTTTTTAGTGTTGGTTCAATTGATATGTTGCTTTTATTAGTTCTATGTTGACAATTTCTTTTTCTTTTTTTATCTTTTTAGCACATGTGTGAGGCTTTTGTATTACATGAGGAAACTTATCTATGATTACCCAGACGTCTACAAGAGTGTTGTAGTTGTTGATTGGATATGGTCTATGATGTTTGATCCCAAGGAGATACCGCTTTATATTTCTGGAGAGAAGAACATCCCAAACAGTTTTTATGATTATCTCAACGGTTGGAAAACCTCTCTTGTTGGGGGAAAGCATGGCATAATCCTGATGTTACAAGGATTTACTCACCTCTTAACATTCTGAAAAAATATTGGATTGCCTTAGAGATTGATTTGTCAGGAAAGCACATTAAAGTTCTTGACTCTACAAGGTAACTCTATTCTATGTAAGATCTCACCCCTCATTTGAAACTTTTTCCCGCATTCATACCCTTTCTGTTGATGAAAAGTGGGAAATTCAACCATCTTGGTGACTTGGATATGGAGTTTAGCATCTCTAGAGATGACAATTTAATACAAGATACTGATGGGTATACATTACTTCTTCCAATATTCCATTATTTTTAGTTTTTCCTTACAAATATTTGATTTTAATATTTGGACTTTTTTGTTGTAGTGGAAATTGTGGAGTCTTCGCTATCAAGTTTATTGAAGCGTTTGCATTTGAGGATTTGGATTCTTTGGATGATTTGGGTGAAGAATACATCTGAGCACATAGGGAAAAAATGGTAATAGATCTGTTTAAAGGAACTTGGGTTTGGGAGCCACTACCGAAAATAAGCCATTGATAGTAGTTGACATAACTTGTTTGTATTGTTGACAGTTATTTCTGATTTTGTTGATGTTATCTTTAGTGTTGACATTTGATGGATGTAAATTTGCAACAAGTGTTATGTATGTTGTTGACAATTGTTGACTGGTATTGTCAACATTAGTGTATGTTGTTGACAGTTGATTAAGTTTTATGTATGTTGTTGACAATTGTTGACTACTATTGTCAACGTTAGTGTTTTCTTTTTAGCTCATGCTTTGTTCTTGACAATTATGATGTCATTTTGACAACATTTATGAATTGTTTTAATTTCAATTGTTGACAAGTTTGTATTTTTTTGTTGTTCACAAATTCAGTTGATAATTGATAACTATTGAAAACTAATAGATATTGCTTACAAATTCTGACTATTTATTTAGATGACAATTTCAAATTATATGCTTTTTTTCAACAAATATTTATTGTTGTTGACAGTTTTCAAGTTCCTCGATGGTAGTTGACATTTGTTTGGAGTTAACAAAGTTTAAGATATTTCAAAATAGTAATCAACAATTTGAATTTTGTCGACAATTACTACAATCTCTGCTTGGAATGAAACATAAGCAACAACCCAATAAAAAAACAATTGGGATTTTTAATCATTGTAGACATAAAACTTAATCATTAAAAGATGTCATCATCTTTCAATCTACTTGCATAACCATGAGATTGTTGGTCCCACATGTCTTTTTTGTTGTGTCAAATTATTCCACAGTTTCTGCACTTTTGCTTGGTGATGTTCTTCTTCTTTTTTGTATTCATTCTGAACTCTCCAATAGACGGGAACCTATTTTTTCTTGGCATTCCAATCTTCCTTCGTACATTTGGTGGGAAACATGCTTTGTTGATGACGGTTTTCGGTACATCCCAATCTGACCTCATAGGTAATGGATATATTGTTTCTTGATATGCCATTAGCCATTTTTCAGATTTGTAGTATTCACTTACAAAATCACTCGTGTCATACTTCATTTGCTGAATCGCGACAATGGCATGTGAACATGGCAGTTTTTCCAAATCAAATTTTCTGCAACTGCATCTTTGTTGCGCCAGATCAACAAACCCCATGTAATCACTACTGAACACTTCAAATTGAGTACTATTCAAGACTTTTACGCCATTCGTCTTGGATTTCATGCATCTTTTCTCAAGAATTTTGTTGATATTTGTGGGCAAACTGTTGTGGTTGCTCTCTGCATTTGCCTTGCGCTCATTAAACCACCTTGATATCAAATCTCTTATAAACTCAAATAAGGCAACAATTAGAAATGCCCTTGCTTCCTTCAACGCTAAGTTGACACTTTCAGCATTGTTTGTAGTCATGATGTTGTATCTATCACCAGGAAAGCAAGCTCTGGACCATTTTTCAATTTTTGCATCCTTCAAGTATTATCCCATCTCAGCATTTGACTTGCAAATATCATGGAAATATTTGTTGAATTCAGTTGTTGTATAACTCTTAGCTTCCTTTGAGAACAACTTGTGAATTCCCTTTTCTTTGAATCTCACTTTTGGATTTTGTTTCAAATGCCTTGTACATATGACATGCTTTGCACCAATATAGACGGATTCGACAGATTTTGCAATGTTGTTATGTCGATTAGAAAAAAGAATTATGTCTCTTGAACAAGGTATGGCCTTCAACAACTCCTCAAAAAACCATTTCCAAGAGTTGTCATTCTCAGAATCTACAACGGCATATGCAACAGGGAAGATTTGTTGGTTTGCATCTTGAGCCGAGGCAGTAATCAAGCATCCTAAATACTCGTTGTGTAGATGTGCTCTATCTATCTGGATGACTTGTCATCAATGTAATTAATACACAAATTTTTTACAATTTTGTTGTTGACAGTAATATATATAATGTGTTATCTATTGTTGACATGCGTAGGCATTGTTAACAGTTTTTTATAGTTGAAATATAATAGGGTTTTTTTTATTGTTGACAATGATATGATGTTGACACTCTAAAATTTATATAGTGTTTATATTCATGAAATGGGATGACATATGTTATTTTCATTAGTTTTAATATATATGATAGAATTTAATGATGAAATATGGTGTTGACAAATGAATAAATATGGTGTTGATAGTTTTTTATTAATGAAAATTATTGATAGAGGTTTTTGATTCTCATACCTTCCTCATGTGTTGAAAACCTCTAATTGATGCCCAATTGAAATAAATACATACTTGAACTGATTATCATTACCAATCTCAAAACTTATGTATGTTCCATTGTTGTCAGTTTTGAGATTGTAGCAATACACAAGCAAAATGACATAGTTCTCTTCAAGCAAACCTCTTATCAATTTTTGTGCCCATTCTTGTACTCTCCAAACTTTATCGTAACCACTGTTCTAAAAAAGCGGTCTAGGCGGCCGTCTAGGCATTGGGCGATGGTCTACCGTCCTGATTTTGCCATGGGCGGTGTTCTGGGCGGCTAGGCGGGCGGGCTGGGCGGGCGCCTAGGCGGGATGGGTGGGCTAGGAAAGTTGTGCGAGCTAGGCGGGCTGGACGGGTTAGGCGGGCTGGGCAACCTTCTAGGCGGGCTAGGCGGCCTTCTTGTTAGCTTGGGCGGACTCTAAGAAGGCTCTAGGCTTGAATTTATACAAAGACATTATAATATGATTATTCTTTATTTAAATATTCTTACTAATTAAAAATAATAATCCTATAAAAAAATCAAACCAATCCGCCCAAATTCCGCCTAGGCCCCCACCTAGCCGTCTAGGCACTAGGCCCCAGGCACCACCTAGCTCCCACCTAGCGTATTTTAGAACAGTGATCGTAACTGATATTTTGGAAGTACTCATTCCTCATATCATTACGAATCATATTTGGATTCGGCCCTTGGCTAACACCTTCAAATCTGCATTTTTTAGAACAAAAAATGAATCAATGATGACATTTATTGAAATAGTGATAATGCTTTGGTAAATTTGTTTGAAAATTACCTTAATTTTATTTTTTCTCCAATGGCTTGATATGAGGGTTGGATATTCCTTTTATATCTCACTTTAAAAGGGTATGTATGCTTGTCATTGGATATCTTCACCTCAAAATAATTTAGCCCCTTAAGCTTCACATCCCTCATATTCCATTGACAAGCTTTGTCAACACATTTCACTCTATAAAGTTCAGTTGTGGATCTGTCAACTCTGAAACCATAGCTCTCATGCATCACAACATTAGACATTGCTCTTTTTAACTCTTCCTTTGATGCGTAAAGTCGACCTCCTTTTACATATGCAGAATCTGGTGGAGTATCCACTTCTTTTTCATCTGTTTCACAACCATTGCCAATTCTTAATGGTTGATGACTGCTGAAGGCATCTAGTGACGGTTGGAATTTGTTGTTGACAGTTGTTGACAAGGAGCTTCTGTTATTGACATTTGATGACAAATCCAAGCTCTCAAGAATTTCCTTACCGCTTCTCCTCTTATATGTTGTGACATATATAGGCATTTCCCTAAGGAGTGTTGTTATTTGGTAGAAGGACTTGAGATTATCATCAGTTTCTATTGTGTATGGATTTCTCAAATTTTGAGATGGATGCAAGTGTGATAAGCAAACAGTTGTTGGTGATGCGTTGATATTGAACCTTTGTACAATCATTTTTATTAAAGACTTTAGATCAAGGTTACCTTCTAGGACAATTGCCTTTGATTTAACATCTCCAACATATGTACAATCTCCACTTCCAATTTTTCAATCTCTTCCAAAGCACATTGTCAGTATTTTAAAATCCATCTGTTGAACATGAACAAACATTTAATGTCAATGGCTATTTGGTCACAATATATTTTGTTGATAAAACACTAGCTTTTTGTTGACAACAGATTTGTTGATTGTCTTTAACTATTCAATAATTGTTGACAATGGTTAATTGAAAAATAAGATAAAGAATACAACCTTGATGAAAATAATACAGTTTATTAAACCTTTTTTTGTGAACCATTGTCAACAATTATCATCTGTTTGATTTAGTTGAATGTCAACAGTCTTTTTTAATGTCAACAACTACCAGTATTTGTCATCAAATCGTTGACAATTATGAGTTTTTTCAAATTAAATGAATCAACAACTACCATCAACATTTATCTTCAACTTGTTTTATTTTTGTTGATAATGTTTGATGACAATAATGCAAGAGGGGGCAATCTTGCTTTAGTTGACTATCAACAAGTTTTGATGACAACAATTATCATGAACAAATTACTCTCTTTGTCGTTTTGATGACAACAATTATCATGACAAATTACTCTCTTTGTCAAAATTCTCATTAAATTTTCATGAAATTATATCACGCATCAACAATTTTCATTAAAGCGATGACAACGGTTGTTGACAAAGTAGCAAAAGATGTCAAAATCGTTGACGATAAATAACAGAGTTTCAATATCTTTTAACAATTAGTATCAACCGTACTCCTTTTTTAACTTTGTAATCAAGTTTAATCAGATCGAAGCAACTCGTTTTTTTAACATAAATGAAAATTAAACAACTGTCAACAAGTGCTTGATTGGAAGCAGATTTTTATACAGTGGTAAAACAGTTTCAAGAATTTGCTTTTTGTCATTAACTCTAAAACTGATGCAAGAATATGCATTCGTTAGTGTATATCGTGTGTAAAATATGGTGATGATGACAAATCTGGTAAAAAGTAGATCGTTTGTCATCAAAATATAATCAAATCTCGTGAAAACGACACTAACCTGCTCGGATGTTGTTGACAGTTGGCACGTCTTGATTTTCAGCGTTCTTCAACCGTTTATCATGTTTTTTTTGCGTTTGATATCCTTCTTCAACCGATTTTCAGTGTTTGAAATCATTCTTCAACTGATTATCGCGTTCGATTTTCGTCAACAATATCGGTAGCTTGCATAGGGAGGGGACAATGGAGGTTGTTGCGTGGGGAGGGCTATTTCGCGCAATTTTACGTTTTTTGTCAACTAATATGTAATTTCACCCCCTATTACAGGCTAAATACCAAAAACATCAGCGTTGTTCACCATTTAAAAAAGGTTTGTCGAGAACCCAAGCTTGATGCCAAAAAGAGGTGGATTCACCATTTCCAACAATCACACGAATAACCTCCTAAAGGAGGTCCGCACCATGAAGACCTCTCTTTCTCATACGGGAGGATCGTGGTTGTTGAAGGAAGACTTCCATATCAACACGGTTATTCCCATATTTTCCACGAAGAATTTTGTTCCAAATAGCATCACGACATTGAAGAGTAAGCCAACTAAATTTTGCAAGATTGACCGTGTTCGATTGCCTCATCGAGCGCAACTCTAGACCACCGACTGACTTAGGACAAAAGATCTTTGCCCGTGACAACAAATGCATCTCCTTATTTTCAGCAATAGAACCCCAAACAAAGTTGCAAATTTGTTTATCAATTGTATCACAAATTGAGCGAGGTACTAGAGTTGATTGCATTACATAGATCAGAAGACTCAACAAAACAGAGTTTACAAGTGTTACCCATAGACAGAGTCTTAGGTTGCCAACCACAAAGTCTAGACATGAAGCGATCAAGAATGAACAAATAACGATCGGTTGTCATTTGACTTGTAGTTGTTGGCACACCTAAGTAGGTGTCCAACCCCATAGCGATCGGAATCTGCATAAAAGAGCTAATGTCAGAACGAATAGCCGGTCTAACGTTTTTAGAGAAAATTACTCATCTCTTATCAAAGTTAACCTTTTCCCCTAACATAGAGCAGAAAAGACTTAGGCAATCAAAAATCATAGCGGCTTGATCAATAGAATCCTCAGCAAAAAGAATGTGATCGTCCATATAGAAAAGATGAGAAAGGTTCACTCCACCAAGCACAACCGGTTTCCAACGACCAACATTGACGACATCCTGAATAATATGTGAGAGCCTTTCCATGCAAAGAATAAAAAGATATAGAGAAAGTGGATCGCCTTGACGGTTTAAAAGAGCCCGCCTTAGAACCATTCCAAAGGAGTTCCATAGAGCCTTCGATTTGACATTTCATAATAAATTCAACAAGTCTGGGAGGGAAGTGGGCTTGAATAAGCATATCTTTAAGAAAACATCAACATATGCGGTCGTAAGCTTTAGATGGATCAATTTTAAATAGAATCCAACGAACAGACCTACTCGAAGTATCATAGTATGGAAAGCTTCTTGAACTAAAATGACGTTATCAGTGATTTTCCATCCTGAGATGAAACTCGATTGAGCATGGGAGACAAGCAAAGGGGGAACCAACTTCAAGCGATTTACAACCATTTTGGTAGCAAGTTTAAAAACAACATTCTGGAGGGAGATGGGTCGTAATTGAGCAGGGGTCATCAGCCCATCAACTTTGGCAATAAGATACAATAGAGCATCATTTAAATGATTAGGAAGAACATCTTCATTGAACAAATTCAAAACAATAGTAGTTGTTTGTGGACCAACAATGTTCCAATTGCGCTGGTAGAAGATAGCCGAAAAGCCATCGGGCCCGGGAGCCTTGTACGAACTCATCATTTTGAAAGCATCAACGACTTCCAAGGGAGTAAAATCACGAGCCAACTCAAGAGTAACTTCTAGAGCTAAGGTCGGAAAATTAGTATGGATCGTTGGCCACAACTGAATAGTAGCGATATTGTCATTTGAATAGAGTTCAGCGAAGAAATTTCGAACCAAATCTTTGATTTTTTTTGCTCTTCAAAAATCCACTCGCCTACAACATTTTAAAGTTGTAAGACCTTGCTAGAATTCCTGATTATGACAGTAGAAAGATTAGGGTTGTTCATTGGTTCAGGTAGTTCGGTTTTTACCTGAAAACCAAACCGAACCGAACCGAACCAAGGTACTTCGGTTCGGTCCTCGGTTCAAGATTTTTGGTAATTCGGTTTTCGGTTTGGTTCGGTTCGGTTTCGGTTTGGTTTGGGTAAACCGATATTTTTAATATGTAAATAAAATATATAAATATAAGTGGGGGAAGTACAGTTTTATCCTTAACCCTAAATTCCCATCTAAAAATTTTCATTGTTCAGAATTCAAACTAGTTCGGTTTTAATATAAAAATGGATTTGTTTGGTTTGTTTTTTGTTTAATTCGGTTCTAGTTCGGTTCGGTTCGCTTTGGTTCAGTTCTAGTTCGGTTCGGGTCGAAATTGGTTCGGTTCTAGTTTGATTTAGGGTTTTCACTTCTATGTTTTGGGTCGTTTTTTTACTTAATCGGTTACTTCGGTTCCTACCCGAACCAAACCGAACCGAACCGAGCTTATTCGGTTCGGTCCTCGGTTCCGGATTTTTCGAAATTCGGTTTTCGGTTCGGTTCGGTTCGGTTTTGGACCGATGAACAGCCCTAAGAAAGATGGTAAATTTTAGTATTCCAGTCACCATCAATGAGAAAGCTAAAACGAGACTTTTGAAACCATAGTAACTACTCTTGATCAAGAAAAAGATCTAGCCCCTGTGTGTGTTGTCGTTCAAGATCAAGAATACGTTGTGAAGGATGAAACATAAGCGCCTTACGGTGTCATTGAGACGAGGCCACAACCTTCGTTTCCGGTGGAAAATATTACTAAATACCTCTTTGTTCCAAGTAATAAGATTATTAGAGATGGAGGTCAAAGCTGATATTAGATCATTATTTTATTGTCAGTTGTCATTAAGAAAATCAGAGAAACCCATATGAGATTGCAAACGGCTTGAAAATGTAACGACTTTTCTAGTCAATGCGAGTTCACAACAACTTTGGTGTTGATAAGTAGGGGTAGATGGTCTGAATGGGTGGGGCACAAGGTGCTGGATTATTGCGTTTGGGAATCCAAGCCTCCAAGATTCATTTCATAAACCTCGATCAAGACGAGCAGCCTTGTGATAGCTTGCATTTAGGTTATGTTTAGGATGAATATTTATGTTTATTTTGCATAAGTTTTAGTTAGTTTTAGTTTAGTTTCTAGGATCTTGTGTTTTCGGATAGTTGCGCTTGTTTTGTTCAGTTTTGCAGATCTTTAGGTAAACAAGCATGGATGGGATGGATCTTAGATGATTGTGGTGGAGTTTGATGAAGCTTAGAGTGATACAAGTGAATATTAGAAGAGTTAACACCCAAGAGCTTGTGTGAAAAGAACGCTTAAACCCGGCCTATGCATTGGAGTTCTTGTTTCAACACCTCTATATTGAAATGTTTGGTTTGGGAGTTATAGTGCTCGGATGAAGCTCAATTTCGTATAAATGAAAAGCTAATTCAAAGAGATACAATTCATATTTTTACTCCGAGTCCAAATTCCAACTCTAAGTAGGTCAAAACAGCCTCTGAAGTGACGCTTGAATGCTGAACCGAGGCAATTGCGTGAGATGACTGCTAAAAGCACGGCCGCGCAATTCATCACCCTATACCGAGCAATCCCAACTGAGGGGTGATTGTGCGGGATGGCACATTGCTCGGTCGCGCAATTATACGATCTCGCGCAATCGGGAATTTCACGCGGACATCATAGGCCGACATTTGGGCTTGATTTTCGGGCCTAGGGTTATATCATATCCGAGTATAGCTTAAAGATAGATCTTTTGAGGATTATTTGGAAGACATATATAAACCTTATGTTAGTTTATTTTATAAAAAAACTTTTGATCATAACTTTTGTCAAACTTTGGAGGCTAGGGTTTTTCTCTCTTGAGGCAGACTTTGAAACCTTTGTAAGTTTAATTTCAATTTAATTATGCATTGCTAATTTCCCTTGTGTTTACCTAGTTATTGAAGTCATGATTTGTATGTAGTTGTGAGGTTTGATTGATTCTCAACAAACTTGAATAGAAATTATTCCCTATGTTTAATTGAATCTAAATTAGGGTTTTATTAGATTGATCACCTAATAGAATTTCTAGTTACAACTGAATCTGATTAATTACCGGTTGGAGTTAATTTGATCAAGAGTATACTTTAATCAATTTAGTACCGGTTGGACAAGTTGGTTAAAGAAGGGAATAAATTCACAAGTCACTTAGATGTCTGGTTGCTCTAAGTGTTTGTTTCTATTGATAACTTGAATCTTCATGCTGTTATTTAATTGAATCTAGAAGGTCTTCTAGGTTGTTATATAATTAGGGTTGTTGGAATGGTAGTTCTATCAACTAAATATGAAGTTTGGGTTTTAGTCCTTAGTAGGATCATTATCCACAATAGATTATTCAAGTGAGAAGAGAATTAAGAGAATCAATGATCAACAAATCAATATCATGATGGATTTAACTAGTTGAACACGTTTGTCTCTCATATATATTTAAATCAACTTTTGCATTCATAGCTAGTTTTATTCTTGCATAGTAGGTTAGAATTTACAATTACAAACCCCCTTGGTTACTTGACATACAAGTAATAACACAAATACAAGAGTCTCTGTGGGATCGACCCTTACTTACCGCTCTACTGAGTTGGTTAAGTTAGGTTTCTTTGATAGGTATTAACGACCACTGAAAATACCTCATCACCTTGCGAGTTGCCATAGAAATGCCGCTGGACCAAGTAAAGGTTGGGCCAGAAAAACCCAAGTCGAGAAGTTGAATTTTATCAACCCAAACCCGAAATTGTTGTGAAGACCAACACGTTCCATCAGAAAAGTTGGTACGCTCATGACTACCCATTGTGGCATTAAAATCTCCATCCAAAAGCCAAGGACGGTTGTTAACACAGGCAAAATCTGCAAGGTGATCCTAAAGTACAAGTCTTCTGGAGAAAGTTGGAGTGACATATATTGCGGAAAGAAGCCAAGGATCCTCTTCACGACGTACAAGCTCGACGGTGATATGTTGACAATGAATTAAAATAGGTGTAAGAAAGACCTCCTATGTTTTCTAGAATATCCATATGCTACCCGAAAAGCCTTCGGCTTCAACACGTAGCATACCATCGTAACGAATTCTACGACAAATATCATCTGCACGATCGCCATTGATTCTTGGTTCCACAAGAGACAACACGCTTGGATTATGAACTCAAATTAACTCGTGCTGAGAATTCATGAATGGTGATGCCACGAATGTTCTAAATAAGCATACAAAAGTTATTTATAAAAGAACCTATGTGAATAAGAGATTTTAGTACAAGAAACTCGGTGAGCCGACTCAAGGCGTCAGTGAGATTCAAAGGCATTGAAATGTTGCATAGTAGCGAACGAGGCTTCGTCATTAGAGGGAGGAACTCCGCTATCATCTTCTATCTGGCGGTGCCAAGAAGCTTTGCCTTTTCAAGACCATCATGGGACCACTATCGAGGTTTCTAGGCAAAGTCTCCTTTCCATTGGAAGGATTGTAGGAGGTAAGGTGATTTGGAGTTGGAGGTAAGTTTGAGGATGTATTGGAGGTTTGAAGAGGGTTTTTGGCGGATTTTTTTTGTGACTTTTGGTGGCAAAGATAGGTCTTGGGCGGAGATAAGTTGAGCTTTCTTGATATCTATGTCTTTGGTTAAAACTGAAGTTCTAAAAGATATTTTTTCTTGGGATCGCTTGGTTAAGGAAAGAGTCGATTTATTGAAATCTTTTTTATCCTTCTTTCGAAAAGATTTTTGGACGTTAGGATTTTATTTTTCAATTTTATCCATTGAGATATCTTTCCTTACATACCCATGATTTCCGAGATGGCATACAACACTCAAATCAGTCTTCGAATCTTTGACCAAAATATTTTGGTCAATGGGCCCACTAAAGATGAAGCGATGACTACCATTTGCTTAGTCGGTGGTCTAGTCGGTGTCGAAGAATCATCGGAAATGGTCGCAGCATCAGAATCATGTTCTTGCATCAAAGCGGCGAAATGTGAACCAAAAGCGATATTTAAGCCATGTGACGCCTTGATGGAGTGTTTGGAACCGGTTGCCTTGGACTTCGGTGACTTGGGAGTTGGGGCATTGGTGTGTGTATGCCCTTCGGCTGTACTTGCCAACCTTGGATGTTCTAGTTCCATTTTTCTGAGAAGCCGGTGGTTTGGCTTTACGGATCGGCTTGACAACTTTCATTAGGGCTGAGCACGGTTCGGTTCAAATCGAAATTTTAAGCTAAACCGAACCGAAACCGATATAGTTCAGTTTGGTTTTCGGTTTAAGAATTTTCTAAATTTCGGTTTCGGTTCGGTTCAATTTTTCCAAAGAATAACCTCCTATTTATGTAAAACCGACAAAAACCGAAACCGAACCAATTCGGTTCGGTTTTCGGTTCACATAAAATTGAATTTCGGTTTTCGGTTCGGTTCGGTTTTTGTCGGTTCGGTTCGGTTTTGAACCGATGCTCAGCCCTAACTTTCATCCAAGGACCAAAATTATCAAAATAAAGGAAGTCTGACTCCAGATTGTGTTCTTGAGCGATCTGCTCATGGCACTCGACGAAATAAAGGGAATAGATTTCCTTATATGTTAAAGAAGGAATGAATGGCGTGGTGGCTAGACGCACGCGAGAGATGCAGAGGTTGCGGATTCGACACCCAACTCCCTTTTTTTCTTTCTTTCTTTCATTTTCCCTCCAGATGGGTTGTGTGAGTGATTCGGATTTATGGGTCGTGATGCTAGGCCCAAATCGCAGGGCCGCTGAGTTAAAACGAGATGGGTCAAACTAGAGCTTGATCCGCTCGATTTATTTTTGCCAAAATCCGTGTTTATTAATGTGAAAATTTGCCAAATTGGTTATCAAATAATTTTATTTGCAAATTTATTTTTTTCTTTGAAGACGGATTTGTTTTATTCGAGTGTAACGGAATAAAGGAATCTTTATTTATAAAAAAATTATTTTACGAATATCCTATTAAAATTTAGCAGGATATTACAAGATCAGTGTCAACAACGTATTTAGGGTAACACATTAAAATGTGCAGGCACACACCATATTGATGTGAATCAATCTCTATATATCATTATTTTAAATTCACATTTAGAAAAAAAAATTATATTGTTTCTTAATATTATAAATAATTATAGTATACTATATATCTTGAAATAAGTATATTATTTCAACATCATATTACATATTTGATATTTGCTGATTTTTACACCCAAGTCCTAACTTACATTAGCATGATTTGTTTTTGCATAACTAGTGGTGATCCATTTCACATCATTGCTATGCAATTCATATGACTTGTTTTTTTCAAAATTATGCCGAATTGTACGGACAAATTTTTTTTGGGAAAATTCGCGTGGTAACCCCAAGGTTTGGCAAATTCCGTGTGGTACACAAGATTTTCTGAAAGTCCGCATGGTTACCTTGAAGTTTTACAAATGTCGTGTGATAACCTTGTAGTATTATATAACTTAAAAAAGTAGGTTGAATGACTGAAAACCACCCGTATGATAGGGCATATTACGCTATACCACCCGATATATTTGAAATTATCGAAAACCACCCGAATTACAATGTCCGTAAAAAAATGCCCACACACACCCAATTTCCTGTTAAATCAACGTGAACATGTGTGTGCCTGCACATTTCAAAGAAATCGATTAAAAAGAATTCCCTTTTTTCTTAAAATAGCTAACAACCCAAATAACACACAAAACAACCCCATCCCTTGCCCTCATGTAATGTGTTGTATATTGAAGGAAAGGAGAGACATAGAGCAATATGTGTATCCTTATTTTAGCAAAGAGACTTACTTGAAGGCTTACAACAACATCATCAACCCAATGCCTGGAGAAGTTGACTAGGAGATGACTAATCAACATGCGCCAGAACCACCAAAGTTTATTGTACAACCTGGGAGGCCTAGGAAGTCTAGAAGAAGAAAGGTTGCAGAAGAGATACCAAGCAATAAAAAAAAGAATTAGAATAGTTGGACAAACAAAGTGCTATAATTGTGGACAAATCGATCACTACAAAAACAAGTGCAACAATCCACCTAAGCCATCTCAACCACCAAAGCCACATAACACTGGAGGAAGGCCTAAAAAATCAAAGAACTGTTTATGTGGGCTCTCAAAAAAGGAAGTATACAAGAAATAATCTCATGGTGGATCCCAAACACCAGGTCCTTCACTTGTCCATCCAACTCAATCGTCTCAAACTGGCACTGGTTTGGTAAAACTTGTCTTTTCTTGAAATTTAGTAAAAAAGTGGTTGTTAATTACTTGATCAGATCGACTCACATGTACCTTATCTTGTAGGATTCCTCTCAACATGTAACCCATACACCAAGTCCTTTACTTGTCCATCCAACTCAATCATCGCAACCTGAGGTAAAAAACCTATGATTTTGCAACTGAACTTGTCTTTTCATATGAAATGTAGTAAACTAAGAACTTCATTAGTCATGGTGAAATAACATTGTATTTTCATTTTTAGTCTCAAAGTGGTCAATTTGTTAAGAGCTTGGGCATTGGATCCCAAACTTCGATTACTCTAGATTCTAGTAATTCGGTGCACGTATTGACAATTGTAGTAACAAATTGTCCTATTTTGATATGTTACTCTAGATTATATTGTTTCTATGAATGTAGTAAGAGATTGTGTAATTTCTTGTAGGCTCCACACAATCAATCAAGCTCGTATCTTCCTCATCAAGTTAGGAGAAAAGTAATTGCAACAAAGGGTCAATTTGTGATAAGGCGTTCACCTAGGAAGCACAAGGACAATGATCCTTCAAAAGGCTAGGGATATGTGATGGAACTTAAGAAACATTAGCTTTTTGTGTCCAAAGTTGAGTGCTTTTGCGTATATGCTCAAACTTTGAAGATCTCTACCCTATTTGATGGAATGATTAGGGTTTATGTACTTATGTTGTTGTCTAGCTAGGAGCACTTGGATGCTTTATAAACATTTCTCACTATGTGTATGGTTTTCACTTGGATTCTCATGCAATGTGTTGGACTTGATGCTTGCATTATCCTATAAAATGGTGTATGGTTTTCAATTGCCATTTCTTGGGAGGTTTAGTGGATGAAGTTCACAACAGTACCTTTATTAGATGGCATAACTGAGTTCACCACAACTTACATAACAATTTCATGTTTGGTACATAACCATATCATTCATAGATAGCATAACTTAGTTCATACATAACAATTTTGCTAAATTGCCCACTTAACTATTACAACATTCAAACAAGTGAATATGAACATAAGAACAACCGCTAGAGTAACATGCCTTTGATCATAGCTCTTAAATTTCATGGAAGCTTGGTTGTTTTATGCTTCCTTTTCAACTAAAAAACTGTCTAATAAGGAGCTCTTGTATGCAAGCTCTTGCCTTAGATTCTGCATTTTAAATTGACACACTCTAGCTAAAATTTATTAATTCCTTGGTCTCTCCTTGTAGTATTTGCTTCTCATTTACTAGTTTGTTGATCACATAGATAGCTCTAGCAATATATTCTTCATCTCTCCATACAAAGAAGTTGCATTTGTTTTGCGATCCATATTGGCGGCAACCATAAATCCTTCTACTATAGCTCCTCTCCGTATGTGCAGTGGATTCCTTTGCTTGGACACCACAATAACAAGTTCTATGTTGTGCATTTTTTGATGTAACACTTGAGCTTGACATTGCTAACCTGAAGCCATCATTTTACTCATACATTATAATGTCACCATGGATAAAATGTATCCATGATTTTGCTCATTCATTTTCAGCATTTTCATTCTAAGAGAATCATTAAACCATTTCACATTGCCTTTCATAATCGAATGGAGCAAATTACATAGCCTACATCCATGCTTTTACTCATTTAATTTCAACATTTCATTCAAAATATGGGAAATGCAATTCAAACCCTAATTTACAGCTCATACTACATATCAACAGTTCAAATTTGGGATATCCAATTCAACCCACAGAGCCTAATCGAACACAATTCTGCATTACTCTCAACCCACAAATCCTAATCGAATGCAACTATGGGAAATCGAATGAAAATCGGGATTGACACGAGGGAGTCATAATCAAAATCTGGGAAATCCACCTAAGCCTAATCGAATGCAATTCAAACCCTAATCAATGCGATTGAGTGGGGATCGACAACTTATATTGATTGACAAACTTTGAAGATCTCATTCTTCTTGTTCTTGTTCTTCAATAGAGATTTCTTCAATGGAGCTTTCTCGCGAGAGGATTATGGAGATTTCTTTCTTGTTCTTCTATCTCAGTTTTGTACACGAGGGAGTGGAGAATGCCCTATTTGGCTTTTATTTAAGAAAAAAAGGAAATTGTTTTAAAAGCTTTCTTTTAAATGCAAGAGCACGCGCGCGTTCACATTGATTTAACGGGAAATTGGGTGTGGGTGGGCGTTTTTTGACGGACATTGTATTCGGGTGGTTTTCGGCAATTTCAAATACAACAGGTAGTTTAGCGTAATATGTCCTATTATACGGGTGGTTTTCAGTCATTCGGCCTAAAAAGTAATTAAATATTAGCCCGATTTTTTACTTAATTATGTAAAATCATTTCACCCTGCCTTTCATAATCGAATGGAGCAAATTAAATAGCCTACATCCATGCTTTTACTCATTTAATTTCAACATTTCATTCAAAATATGGGAAATGCAATTCAAACCCTAATTTACATCTCATACTATATATCAACAGTTCAAATTTGGGATATCCAATTCAACCCACAGAGCCTAATCGAATACAATTCTGCATTACTCTCAACCCACAAATCCTAATCGAATGCAACTATGGAAATCGAATGAAAATCGGGATTGACACCATTAATTATTTGTAAATCGAATGCAAATCCTAATAGATGAAGGATCTGTGGGAAATCGAATTGCATTCGATTTATGGGAATGCAAATCAAATTGCATTCGATTTCTCAACCACCCATTTTTTTTATAAGAAAAAGGGGTGGTTTTTTAAAATAATGATATATAGTGTCATTAATTATTTGTAAATTTGACATGTTTTTATATTTTTTTCTAAAAGTAATAAAATTATGTGATTTTTCTAAAAAGATAGATTAAGTAATTTTTTTTATAAAACCTAAATATATGATATTTTTATGTAATTAAGTAAGAAAAGGCTAATTGTCAATTACTCTTAAATTTATACGGAGTATAATACTACAAGGTTACCACTAGAAATTTGTAAAACCCTGAGGTCACCATGTGGAATTTCAAAAAGCTTTGTGTACTATGAGGAATTTGCCAAACCTCGTGGTTACCAAGCGGAATTTCCCTTTTTTTTTTAATATATACACTACCCTTTTATAGGTATGCCTGCTGAGCCCTTCATAGTCCCCTCTTGCAATCCCATTGCAATTCGAAGTTCTCTACTGCACAATCACATCCCCGATTCCCATGTCGCCCGCCCATCGTCGTCTCCCACCTGTTGCACCGGGCACTTGTCCATCACCACTTAGTTGCCTCACACCCAAGTGACCTGACATTTTTTCAAAATGCTCTAATGTTAGTGCTCAAACCCAAAATTGCCAATCAACACACCAAAATTGCCAATCAACACCAGTCTTTGTGGGAAAGGAAGGGCCCTCTATAGCTAGATTTAGTTGTGTACTTACATAAAAACAGGCAAATCTAAGGCCTCTAATAATTTAAATGAAAAGAATGAAAAAAGTAAAATAGTAAACAACCAACCAACCCATCAAAAAACCATTCCCCTTTGGCTTCAGCTCTTGTCAGCAGAACCAATGGCCTCGTAAAACAAAATGTAGCCATGATCCGTGTTGCTGGAATACTCCTGAGACGATCCATAGAAGTTCTGCATTGCTGACTCATCAACCATCTCCACATTCTCATCATCAAAGAAGAGCCAATGGTTGTGACTCTTCACTGCACTCACATAATGTCCGTGGTTGGGCCCACTTCCTACGTGGACAACCACTGCAAACAACGAGTACTCTATATCTGCATCTTCAACACTGTAGCCTAGCTTAAGCTCAAGCGGGAACAAAACTCTGTATGATAGTTTCTTGTAACGACCGAGCTGCTCAATGTATTTAAACCGCTTTAAATGGATAACCAATATGCGTGGTGGCTTCTTGATCTTCATCCTTTTCTGAGCCTCTTGCAAACTACACAAATAATCACCATTTTCATAAATTAGGGCCTATTTGGTGGGGTGCTTTATAATCTCAATATTAGATATACGTGGCTATTTTTTTTTCAAAAACAGTGCATTTTGCCTGAAAGTCTTTTAACCCGTTTTTACACAAATCTCAACATACCAATACCTACTTTTATCAAAAAAAAAATGGATTATAACTAATGCGTAGTGCCAAACAAAACCTCAGATCCAATCTTATGAAGATGAACATGATCAAATCTTTACACCAAGAAGAGATACCTGCAGCATTTGTCACAGAAGAATTTGTCCTCGGCATTCAGAGTCTCTGTTGCACTAAAATTTTTGAGACAACTAGTTATTGAACTATTCTGTTCAATATCAAGGCTGAGATCAAAGAAGGTTTCATCTCTTGCTGTAACAGTCTCGCACCACAGGCATCTTGTTTCATTCGTCAGTATACCCTAATACAAATAGCAAACGATTAATAGTGAACTTTGTTTAATTATGTAAGTTTACAAAACATGGGAAAACAATTATTATGAAGATTGTGTAAGAAACTGCAGGCTGAATATTAAAAGAGCTATTACAACAAAAATATTATACTATTCAAGAAGTTTATATGAAATTTTGACATAAAACATTATTTGAAGTTTATCATCCACAAATATCAAATATGGTAGAAGGTAAGCACCAAGCATCAACAGACATGTACCAACATCAAGTGTAATTTGAGGATGTAATCATTATCAAAAGGTCAACATGAAGAGAAAGGGACAAAGAAAGAGTAAACAGAAGAAATTTACTATATTATGAATCACGAGCAACCACCTGGAAATTTTTGTGAACCCAGGTAACCAAGGGCTCTTTCTGACCACCGTTTACTTGAGCACTCTTTGGTCCATCCGTAAGTTTCTCAGATGATGTGGAAGCATCTTGATCACTTTTAGTGGCATTAGCTTCTTTCTCAAGTATGTCGACGAGTTCATTCAGCAGAAAGTTTAAGAATTCATGGGCATCCTGTGTAAACAAAGATTTGAAGAATCACAACAAAGTCTAGCTTATTACTTGAGAAGTACCACACTAGGGTGCTATTTGATATTCTGATGAGGGTCAGGTCCTTCCATATATTCATAGATACAATTTGTACCCTTTTCTTAAGCATACAAATTAAATCTGTAGAATTAAGTTTTCATGCAGAGTTTTTCCTACGAATTAAAATTCCCGAGAAATAACGAAACACATGTTTGTAGGATTAAGTTTTCATGCAGAGTACTAAATTATTTTTTGCATAAATATAGTAAATTATAAATTTTATCAACTAAAGACCCCAGAAGAAAATCTTACTTAAAGAGAAAAATCTATATGTTTGTAGGAAGTCTAAATATCTGAGAAGATAAACTCGCATATTTCTTTTGGTTTTGTCTAAAAACGCACAGGCAAATAGAACTACTTCCAGGAAAGTAAACAGCAAATGGTGTATCCATTTGTCCATAACTGAAGCTAAAACCAAAGATAGTACAATGGAGCAAGCATCAATCATCTAATACATTTACCTGATGCATATAGCTCCTGAAAAGCTCATTTTGTTTCTTTAACCTTTGCACAAAGCGTTTAGGAGGAATTACACCTGTTTTCTTCCTCTGGGAACTTATCTGGACAAAATAATGTGCAAACTGATAAGGAATTTCATAACTTCATTTGTGGTTTTAATGGACATAAAACTGAATAATCTGAGTTTGTAGTTTCAGTTTTTGCTTAATAAACAATGTACATAGCAAAGAGAACTCTAAAACTAAGACGCCTCAGCTGAATCTCATATATAGTTAGAACCAGCAATTCAAATATATTGAAGCCACTTCTATGATACATAATAGAACTAAAATTAGAAACATGACACAAGAAATGAACCTCTCGGAACCACAGAACAATCAGAAACAGCACATTTAAAAATACCTGTAGAAAGAGATCTGCCAAGCAGGTCAAGAGATTCTCCTCTGTCTCCACTGAATTTTTGCTATTGGCATAAAATTCTAGTAATTGTTCTCGAAATGGAACGCAAAAATAAAGAGCCTGCAAACAATTAAATGGCAAAAGGTAAGGAGATAAACAAGACTCAAGGATTCTTCCCTGAAGAAAAAATACACACTTTTGTTTTTAATTTATAGAGATTGAGAGTTGTTCAATTAGCTTCCGTTTTACATGCTATAATCATTCTGTGTCCCTCTATCCCTCAATTTATAGAGATTGAGAGTTGCTCAATTCCATGGATCTCGTCAAGCGGAGCTTTGAAAGGAAAAGATACATCATAGATCAAAGCTTGTACTGTATAATAAATGCATTCACGCTCTCAATTGACATTCTATGTTTACTATTGAAATCTGAGAAGAACTAAACGAAACCCTACATCGAACTCCCGATTCAGAAGGCGAAGAAAGACTATCTCAAGAGCCATTACACATCGAATACAAAAAGGCCAAGAGAATTTTCAATTGGTTTTCATCAGACAAGAAGAAGATATTGAAGGGGAATTGGAGCAAACCTGCAAGACACTGTTACAGTAGCAGGTATTGCCAAAATTCTCGAGGCCAAAGTAGCGCTCGCCCTCCGGAAACTGGTCGCCCAGAGCCTTCTCGAGCTTCGAACCAGTTGCTCCCATCACTGCCTCATCCAAAGATCTTATCACTCTGCGGGGAAATACGAATCTGGTGCGCTATTTCGTGGGATGTGGGATATGAGAAGGAATCACAGATTCTGAATTTTGGGATGGGAAACTAGGAAGTACGAAGAAAGAACAAGAGGGTTTCCTGGTGCAATCGAATTCGTTGGAGTAAAGAATAAAGAAATTCGAATACGGAATTTTTTTACCAATCGGAAGTGAGAAGAGGAGAGGAAGATCCGAACCTTTTTTTCGATAGAATGCTATCCTAGTCACCTTTTGTTGCAGATTTCATATCTCTCATTCGCCTCTCCTGCAACAAAAAAATATAAAGTTTACATTTTTTTTTGAAAGAGGTAATATTTAGAATGATAAAATCATCCTAGGTCATATTTTCGAATCAAAGCACGGAGCTAAACACGGAGCTCTGGATTGATTCTAATTCAATCACAGGTGGTAGACTTTCCCAATCTTACTAATGCATCAGCAATTGAATTTCCTTATCGAGGAACATGATTAAGTTTAACATCTTTAAAAAAGAGAAGGTTAATATGAGTGTTTGTAATTTGTATTTCGATTGGCTAAGGACAAGATTTATCCCCTTGAATTGCTTTAATTAAAGTGATATTATTTCTTTCAATTTCAATTTTCGGAAAATCTCGTTTCCTCGCTTCCTTTACTACAAGATAAAGTCTCATCGCTTCAGCTTGGATTGTGCTCCATTCTTGGTTTTGTTGGGCAACTAAATGTATTAGCTCCCCTTGTCTGTTTCTCATGACATATCCTGTCGTTGCCATGCCATTTTCTCGTTTTGATCCGTCAAAGTTAATCTTAATTACATCCCCTGATGGTTTTGACCATTTAGTATCCTTGTTTCGGCGTCGTCTTTTTTAGACTACACTGTGTTGATAAATAACTTTATCATCTTCCTTTGCTTCAAAATTCTTTGTTCCTTGCCAATTTTGAATCTGTTGTTTCACTTAGTGTTTAGGTTTGGTTATATGTTGCTTCCTTGTTGGTTAAAAATTGTTTGATTTCTTATGTGCCATATGCACCACCATATTGTCATTAATTCTATTAATTGGTTTTTATTTAACTCATTTCTAATTTGGTTTAGGATATGTGAAAAATTTATATTGTTACTTTCGATGCGGTTTATGATATGTAGAATATCTTTGTTGACATGCTTAATTGTTTCTTTAAGATATGTGCATTTGAGAAATAGATGAGTAGAGTCTTCAAAGTGGTGGTTTGATGAGGTATTTTCAGTGGTCATTATACCTATCAAAGAACCTAACTTAACCAAACTTAGTAGAATCATACGTAAGGATTGATCCCACAGAGAATCGTGTAAGCGTGTTTTACTTAGATGCCAAGTAACCAAGAATGGGGGTTTTATAATGGAATATTCTACTATGCAAAGTAAAAGCAAATATGAATGTAAAGATGATTTTATCAATATGAGACAAGCGTGTTCAACAAGTTAAATCCATCATGACATTGCTTTGTTGATCATTGATTCTCTTGATTCTCACTTCACTTGAATAATCTATTGTGGATTTTGATCCAAACTTCGAGTTTAGTTAATAGAACTACTAGTCTAACAACCCTAATCATCTAACAACCTAGAAAACCTTCTAGATTCAATTAGACAACAACATAAAGATTTAAGTATCGATAGAAACAAGCACTTAGAGCAACCAAAATCTAAGTGACTTGTGAATTTATTCTCTTCTATAATTGAATAGCCCGATCGGGTCTAAACAACTATAGATTCTACTTTATCTAACAAATCCCGACCAGGAAACAATCAGATTAGTCGTAAATTAATCTAGAAATTATATTAGGTAGCTAATCTAACAAAATCCTAGAATAACTTTGATTCAATTAGGCATAGTGAATAAAATCTATTCAAGTTTGTTGAGAATCAATCAAACCTCACAACTCATGCAAATCACAACTTCAATTAACTAGTCAAACACAAGAGATTTAGCAATGGGTGATAAAATTAAGAAAGCTTACAAATTTGGTTCAAGATCTCTTGAGAAACCTCTCAGGGGGCACGAAAGAAAGGTAATGAAATTCGAGAACAAAAATATTGGACTGGGAAGAAAAAGGGGGGAAACCAAAGTTATGAAAGAAAAGGTCAAAATAAAGTTTAAATGTCCAAGACTTCTTAAGATCAATTATCTCCCAAATATACATTAAACACGTCGGACATCAAATGAATTAAGCCCATCTTGAAGCCTAAATACACGGCCCAACTCGTCCTCATGAAAACAGATGTCGCGGGCATATCTTCATGTTGTGCGGTCGCGCACCTTCAACCTCGAGCCTGCGCTATCTCTTGTAGAGCCATGTTCTTGCCTTCACTTGTTTCTTTCGCCTTGTCTCTTGAAATCCTTAATTGTACCTCTTTAATCTTCATCTTGATCTTCTAATGCACCACCATAACCAGCTTGGTTCACGTCCCACCTTGCTCCATTACCTAAAAACCTACAAAACCGAGCAAAACCAGCGCAACTACCTGAAAACATTAGTTATTCTCGACTTCTTCTAATTGTCGAAAATTATTTCCAAAGGGAGTTTATGCCATTTTTTCGCTTGTGCTTTTAGTGCTTATGCCTTTCTTGTGAGTTTATAAATATGAGATCTATAGGCATCTCACATCTCCACACATGCTTTACAATACTTTCAAAATCCTTTCTTTTCATCCACATCTTTTCTACCATAATGGTCTGCCTCTATGTATATTATTTTGTCCTAGTTGTGTAGAAATTGGACAATGGTCCGAAAACGTAAAAATATGGTTTTTTGTTTCAATATTCGGGTACCACTGGAGTACTTCATCCGAAACTACAACCCTATCTAGTTTTGCATACGTGTTGTCTATTCCTATCCGTCTTTTTCGCCACGTGAATTTGTTTCTTGTTGTTTAAATGTCAACTAGGCCGCATTCGTTCATAAATTTCTCTAATTGTAGGAATCGAGTATTAGTTGGTACAGAACCTCCTTTTTTTCTCTACAGATAAGATTTCAATAAAATATCCCATTACAATATATGATTTTTAGTGCCCTAAATGAATTGTGAGATCTCATCCCAGAATTTATTTTTTTCATTTTCTCGTGGTGGTGCATATATAACAATAACGGTGATCAATTCGACGTTGTATATTTGTGAGCTAAAAAGCAATCATTCAATCTCATCTAATTATTAGTAGTTTTAAAGTTTCATCTATTAGTTGGTTCTCTTTCTATATTACACATATTTCTCCTGATCATCCTCTAGCAAGGGAGAATACCATTGATGCCCGTGTTTTTAGCCTTGTTTTAGTGTGTCTTTCTAGGTTTTTAAGTCTTGTTTGGTTGTGTTTTGTGTGTGTTATGTGTCTTTTTGGTATAGTTTGCATATTTTGTGAAAAGTATAGAAACTATGTTAGCTTTGTGTTTTTGTGTAGCTTTTGAGGCAGATATGGAAGCATTTGAGGATCTTGAAGGAGAGGATCATGCCAAAGAAGAGGAGGAGAAGACACTAGAAGAAAATTCCCAAGAGGTCCAACCGAAGGAGTGAAGAATAAAGCAAAGAAGTTAAGTCAATCCAAGCTCGATATTAGAGGGTCGATACCGAGGCTTTCAAGAGGAAAATCCAAAGTCCTGTCGACCTTGACGGGGTCGATAACGAGGTCCCCATGATGGTAGGACGTGACTGAATTAGTGCATTTAATGATATTATTGTGAGATCTTTTATGTTTAGAAGTTTTTATCTTTAAGGAAACCTTTTAGATAAATCCTTTAGTATAAATACCCTTGTTTAGACGAGTTTAGGAGCTCTCTTTCCCTAGTTTTATTTTTCACGCAAGTTTTAGAAGATTGAAAGACAAGTTGTTGCTTGAAGCACAAGGGTGTTTTGAACTAAAAGTCTTACTTGAATTGTTGGAGATTTCTTGTGTTCTAAGTTTGTTTTGAAGACAAGTTGGTGTTTTGAATTCAAGTAAGACTTTTAGTTTAATTCAAAGTTATGTTTTCTTTCAATCTTATTGTTTGTTCTTTCTCAATCATGAGTGAGTAATTCTCCTTCTGGGGTTGGGATTAAAACCCAACATAGTTGTGCGTGAATGATGATATGAATGAATGAATTGATTGCCTTTTGTCTATTTTCTTGCTTGTTCGTGCATATGCTTAGACAAAAGTTGAAGTAATTCATGTTTATGACTTGATTGAAAGATAAAGTTGCTAACTTGAATAGAGATAAATTTTGAGACGAAAATTGAGAACTTTAGATCAAAACAAGTAGAAAAAGTGAGTTAATTTATGAAAGTTGATTTATTTGCTTGTTTGCTCAACAAAAGTTGATTTTTTTTATCTTTAAAGGCATGATTTTTATGATTCATATCATTCTAATTGCATGACTATGTTGTGGTAAGACCTTAAATCCTAGATCTTTACCCGCTTGTGAAAGTTTTTAAAACCCAGATACCTCGTTACCGACCTGCAACACCTCGGTATCGAGCCTGTCTGTTAGTTGATTTACTTAGATTTTCACCTCAGATTACACTTCGATACCGACCTTGACAAGGTCGATACAGGGCTTACCTTGTTGAGTTGTTTGCTTTGTTTACTTTGTGTTTTGCTTCGGTTTGTTTCTTTTGCGTTTTAGATTGGCGACTTTTCATAGACTTCACTTCCTGTGGATGAACCTGACTCTTCTATACTCAGCGGGTCTTGACTATAAATTTATTTGTTATCAAGTAAATCCCTCTCAACAACCATATTGTCAAAGCCAAGTTTCCTTCAATTATTTTCTTTTGGAGGATTATCAGTCTATGTTTCTGTTAGTGCACAAAAATTTCGCCTTTAATGCACTAATTGAATGCTCCTTTTGACACTTCTTCACCTTCCGTTCCAACTTCATTGTCAACCTAGAACCTCCAAAACAATGGACAAAGGGGGCATGGACCCCCTAATCCACCTCCGATGCCCAATTCAAAAGAATAGTCGTCGATCGAGCATCAAGGAAAAGACAATAAAGCTAGAAAACTTAGCGAGTATGAGTCTTTCAGAACAAATAAGCTAAGTGAATTTCTACCAAAAAATAAGCTAAGTGAATATTATCCTATTCAATCTCTGAGCGCGTGTTTGCATATGCTCTCCATACTAGCAAAACACGTGTATTTATAATGGAAGAGAGAGGGAAATGGAGGCCGAAAATTCTATCCCTTAAAGCTCAAGCAAGCGATATCTTGCTCCCTACTCCAAGCGAAATTTCTATCTTTTCGTTAAGATAAAATCTTCCATCATGTCATATAACCACCATATTTAATTTTATAGGAAAATACTAAAAGATATAAATAACGTAATAAATATAATACCATTATGACGGTTGATAAGAAAAATATTAATGATGGCTAAATTTTACCCGCTCACAGTTTTCATCAAGCCTAGTATTTTAATGTTGTTCATTTCGACATACACTTCTATATGAGTCCAAAAATCTTTCATTTCCATACCCCTAATATTCCAACTTGTGATTTTCATGTTATCTTATTTTTATTTTGGTTTGGTCTCCATTATTTTCCTTTATTTTGTCTTCATTATAATTTGTTGTTTGCACTTTAATTCTTGTATCTGTTATACTTAGTATTACCATCTTGACTATTCCTCTTTTCCTCCTTATTTGCATATATTCCACATCGTTATAATGTCGTTCAGCCCATCTTTCAATTTGACTTTCCCTATGTGTGGAATTCCTTTGGTGTATCTTTAAGATAGCCCATAACATGCCCCGAGTATTTAGCACTCTGGATTCTCTTTTGGGCATACATACAACTAGTTCAAAGCCACCTCTGTAACCAAAATCCATCTTAGTCGTTATATTTTCATACTTTTCCATACAGGTCTGCTTTCTAGCAACAGTTACAGTCACGTGACATCCTCTAAACATAGTTACAGGGGCTAGTGCACCCATTATTATACAGACAACTACTTGCCATGAATATTTAAGCAAAAATCTACTACTCCCCGACTTAGTAGTGCATGGCCTGATTCTTACATTAACCATACTTAAACAAACATATATAAGATAGATTCTACAACTCATGTTTCCCCTTAACGGATAAGTTTTGGGACCAAGTGGCAAACAAGCTTTGTTATGGTCTACACTACTCCACTTCGGCCTAAAACTCACCTTTGACTTGCTATTCATGTTGCATTTTGAGCCTATTTGTAGCCGATGAGGCTATGTCTTCTTCTCCATCACTCAGCCTTCGTTTTCCTGAGTCCGAAAGAGACGTGTCATCTTTCCTTACCACCATTTGATGCAACTTTCGAACCATGGAAGATCTTGAGTGTGTACTCTTGTAAGAAACTCCGGTGTTCTCTCCATTCTCTCCTTCTTCTTCATTGAATTCTGCTTTTTTTTATTTATCTTAGCACAACTTTGTACCACATCCTTTAGTAGGTATCCCTGATTTCCTTGAATTGTGCCCATCTGTAAATCACCAAAAAGATCAAACAGGGTTTGGTCTAGGCCAATCATGTCCAAGTGCACTCCGTATTCCTTTTCTTTCTCAGCCCATGGTCATGACATTATGTTATAATAATTAGAGATAAGGTTGACGTTTAGTGTATGCAACCAAGAGGATATGCAATCCTCTCTTATTTTTCTCTCTCCTTCTTTCCTTTTGACATCTCATTTTCTCTATCATCCACATCACTTTTCACTTTTCCTTTCCCCATTCTCCATTTCCCCCCACAACAAAGGGTATCCCCTTTCACTTTCCCTCTCCTACTTTCTACATATTTTATATCATTCAATATTTTTTACAAAGTTAATTAATCAAATAAATTAATAATAAATTATATTTACTTAAATAATTTGGATTTAAGATAATATAAACTAATTACTAATTAAAAAACTTGACCCGACCTGCCCGAAGTTTTTTGGGTTGAAACCCGACCCAAAAATCAATGGGTCAAGAGTAACCCGAACCCGGTCGACCCGAAAAAACTGGGTTGGGTCACCAACCCGTTGGGATGACCCGGTCACCAACCTTTATTTTTAATAAATATAAAGATAAAGGTTAACAAAATTGATGATCATGACCCGTTGGATCAACCTGAACCCGTACCAAACCCGTAACAACTCGGTCCATATGAACCCGGAAATTTTACTACAGAGACCCGTTTTGACCCGAACCCGACCCGCCCGATTCATTTGACAGGTCTAGTAGTAGTAGTAGTAGTGAAGGAGAGAAAGAAAAGCTAAGATGACTTTGTGAAAAAATAAACTAACAATATTAGACTCTATTTATAGATAATAAAAAATTATAAAAATTAATTAATTTATTTCTCAAAAAAAATATCAATATTAATTATTATTTTGTTGGAAATATATTTAATGTTATGTTGAAATGAAATAAATGAAGTTAGTTGAAAGTTGGATACATATGTTAACTTGTGAATGAGTGAATGTTCCTCTTTGGGCACAAGGGCCAAAGCATTCATTCCTCTATGGAAGGGGGATTACTCTCATTCCTCTCCCATTCCTCTTTGAAAGTGGATTCCTTTTTCAACTTTTACAACCAAGAGGAGCTCCTCTTTGAAGAAAGAGAGTGCAAAGAGGATGTTGATTTCTCTTGGTTGCACATGCTCTTATGGGGTTAAGGTCTGCATTTAAATTTTTACCTTGATTTTTTGAGCTGTCTTCTCTTCTTTCAAGCGTGTTGATGTCCACCTCGATATTTTACATGGCAACAAGCAATTTAGAAAGATTTTTTTTATTAGTTGAAAATTAGGAGGGATCGACATTCCATAATTATCACAACCTATAGTATCCTTTTGGATGAGAGCGGATTTTCACATTAACTGATTAATTGGTACTGCTATAAAAGGAATGGAGACGGACATGGATGTCCGAGATGAGCATTTCTATCTCTTAAGGGCACTAACTAACGGTTTTTAGTAAGTTAATGATCATGCAATTATCACCTTCGAAACTTATTTTTTGTATTCCTATTGTTTTGGCTGCACGGACTATAACATTTTTTAATGGAAGCAGCTATATTTCATGGAGCAAGAAATTCGAATTGCGCTTGGAGTGAAGTTGAAATTAGGCTTTTGATGGTTCGTTGCCAAGGCTAGATAAAGATTCGACAAATCTAGTGAGTTGAAGCAGATGCAATCGCATGATAGCTTACTGGCTACTGAATTCAATCACTATAGATATGTCTAGCTCGTTCATCTATACAAATTCTACTCAAGAATTGTGGAAGGAAATCAATAAAAGGTATAATCAAAGCACAACTCCCATTATTTTTCAATTAAAGCAAGGATTGACGAAAACAACACAGGAAAATATGTTTGTGACTGCGTATTATACCCAATTGAAAAGGTTTTGGGATGGAAGCTCTTGTATGAATGAGATTCCAAATTGTACTTGTGGATCTTTGGCTAAGTGCAGTTGTAAGGTTATTTCTAGGTTTTGGAATTATAAAATCAGGATAGGCTAATGCATTTCTTGTTCCACTTGAACAATAAATATGATGTAATCAAGAGTCATATCTTATCTCTCTATTTGCTTCCACTCTTAACAAGGCATATTACTTAGTGTTGCAAGTTGAGAAGCAGAAGCAATTCAATAGTCTAGTGGCAGATCTATCTACTTTTTATGCTAATCAGAGTGAAGGAAGGAAAGACAAGCCTAGTGACAATGAGAACAAGGGAAGTTGAAATGGAAAAAAGGTTCTAGTGAAGGCAAGAAGATGCATTACTCATATTATGACAAGGATGGACACACTGTGGAGGGATATTTTAAAGTCATTGGCTATCCAAACTGGTGGAAAGGGGAGAAAAACAAGTATGCTAACAAAGTTGTTGCTCAAGCTCAGAGTGAAAGTCCTTTGAATGCACTAGAGTCTTCATTATCTAGTAAACACACTGGTTTTGATTCAGAGCTGGTACAAGCTATCATGCCGGGTGATACTTTCAAAGGGAAAGCTATCATGCACTAGAGTCTTCCACATCTAGTAAACTCATGAACTAATCCAAGTTGAGTGGATACTTGATATAGGGTGATAGATCATATTTCACCTATTTTTGATTGTATGTTTGATGTGAAAACCTTGATTGAGTCTATTTATGTGAGACCGCCAGATGGGATAGTAATGAAAGTTAGACAAATTGGGTAATGTTCTACATGTGCTTCCTTTTAGAAATAATTTTCTGTCAGTCAATAAGAAGTGCGGTAGCCACTAAAATAGAGATAGTTTGGACAAGCTATTTGCTCATAGATTTAAAGTTGAAAGTACCCTTTCCAGTCACATTCTTTTGTGATAACAAGGCAACACAACCAATTTCCGCTAATCCTTGTTATCATGAAAGGACAAAGCATCTTGTAATTGATCTACATTTCACAAGGGAGAAGGTGCAGAGTGGTCTTCAAGGCAACATATATATCAACTCATTTGCAATTGGCAAATTTAATGACTAAGTTACTCAGTCAAACACAACATCTCTTTGTCAGTGGCAAATTGGGGCTTCTAGAAATTCCAATTTGAAGAGGGAGTATAGAGATAAGTGTATTAAAAAGCTAATATGTGAAAAAAAAGTTTTTTGTAATAAGGCTGTAGTGAAGTGACAATTGCAGTTTGTTGACTTGACCAACAAGCACATATAAATACTCTTGAATTCTTTCTCAATGAAGTAAGAGCGAAAACAAAAAGAGTGTATCAAGCCATTTTTTTTCTTCTCAATTCTTCTTCAATCCTGATCCTACTATCTATAATATCACTACCAGAGATCTTTTTCCGTTAAATCATCCATTCCCTCACCTTGCAACAATTAAACTATTAAAACTGATAAGTTTAGTTTGTTTGTAATGCACCACTATAAAAGTGCTAATTTTGGATACACATCCAAATTTTCCATAATTTGATGGTCATTTATTCAATTTACAAATTTTTTATCGTCATTTATTTAATTTACAAAATTTGACGGTCATTTGTTCAATTAATAAGTTTTGGTGATATATAGGCAATTTTCCCTTCTTATCAATGTCAATTTCTGAGAGTGTGTGAGAGAGGATAGGGAGTTCCCTTATCCAGTGAAGCTTTGTAGAGAACATTGCAAAACCAAACCAACAAAGAGGAACCTCACAACCCCAATTCAGTGCTGTTCTTGCCCTGCAAAATCCCCAAGGATGTTGCCATCGCTTTCTCTGCCTACCTCCAATCTCGCCCCTTCTCTTCCAAAGCTGACCTTCTCTTCGCTCTCCAAATCATCCTTCCATGGCATCCGCATTGGCTTCCCTGGCCGTTCCCACGTAGCCGGCGGGCAGATTTCCCGGCGAGCTCAGGCGGCGCCGGTTGTCATGATGGCAAAGAGAGAAGAGGAATTGAAGGAAATTAGGGCTAAAACCACCGAGGAGCTCAACGAGGAGATTGTCGACCTCAAGGGCGAGCTCTTCGTTCTCCGACTCCAGAAATCGGCCCGCGCGGATTTCAAAAACAGTGAGTTTAGTCGGATGCGTAAAAAGGTAAGTTAAACTTGAGAGATTTGTTAGTTTCTGAGTACTTGGTTGGTTGGATTCCTGGGAAAATTGTTCAATTTTATGCTGTGACATAACAAAGTGATGATAATTCTATAATGTAAAATTGGAATTGCTATAGAAGTAGCTGTGTAGAGTTGCTGCATAGCTACATTATATAATGTCACAAGTTTATGAGATATGAAGAATGTGAAACGGGTGAAGTGATGGTTAGTAGAAGAATACATAGCTTACTGTGTAAAATTCGCTACCTGTCTGTCAATTTGTCATGAATTTGATTGTAATTGACTCCTGAAACTAGAATTCCAAATGATGTGGATATCCCTTGCAAGCCTAGGACTGTTCTTATTAATTCTTTAGGTTTCAATTCCACTGAGCAGCAAATAGAAGAGATATATAATAAAGCTTAAGTTGCACTTTCTCTGCAATGTGATTAGTGATAGCTAGTAGTTGAGTTGTGTTTACAGTAGGCAGTCAGCTAGATATAATCTGTGCGCTATTGTCACTTGGGTTGCTTTACTGCCTTCTTATCAGCAGTGTCTGTGGAGCATAGTTATGCATTTGCACCTTGGTCAATTTTAGTGATTACCGTCATCTTGCTGAAATGTTTGCTCTGATTTTGTACCTCTGTCTCATTTTATTTCACTCATGACCGGTCGACCTAGTAATTATAACTTATAAGTATTATCTTCAAAGATGCTACTGAAACACATTAGTTCTCTAGATCCTTCATCTATAAGCGAGATAAATTTTGAGGAAGGTTCTGTCATCTACTATTGTGTGCTTGTGCTGAGTTATTTGAGTTCTAACTTGATTAAGACAATTTGTTTAGATTGCTCGAATGCTGACTGTAAAGAGGCAAAGGGAACTGGAAGAGGGAATCAACAAGAGGCTGTCCAGAAAGCTTGATCGTAAGTGGAAGAAAAGCATTGTTTTCAGGCCGCCGCCTTCTCTAAAGAAGCTTCAAGTAGAAGAGTCTGCAGCTAAAGAAGCTGAAAACTCTGCATGAAAATGATCTGCTTAAACAGGGCCATGTTTTTTTGTTTGTTTGAGGATCTAGATTTGTTACAATGCAACTCCGTTTCTGTATCAGACCAATCAAAGATGTATAATTAATCGCTTCTTGTTTTCTTGATTTTTGTTTTCATCTTTTCTTTTCTTTTTTTAATTTTTCCCATAGCTGAGGCGATTAGCATTTTATCTCATCAATTATCCTTCTTATTCACTCTTTAAGCCGCTAAAATGTTTTCCAATCATGATATAATCTCTCTATTAACTTTGTAACATGCAAGCTTTTTCTACTCATCTCTGAGAATTCTGTATGGACTTTTATATCATTATATGATATGCACTTTCTAATCTATATGTTTACTGCCCAACTGCAGACTAATCTATGTCTGGAATTATATAGTTTCATTGCTAATCAGCCGTGACCACTACTAATCTACTATATTCAAATATAGGGGTGGCAAATTCTGATCCGATCCGAAATAACCGACCGAACAACCCGATTCGAGAACCGACCGATATCCGGAAAAAATTACAAAATAAAATCTGAAACCGATCCGATCTGACCGATTCTAACCCGAACCCGGAAGCAAACCGTTTAAAAGCAACCCGAAACCGATTATATCAGAAAAGACCAACCCGATACATACCCGAATCCGAGCTACCCGAACCCGATTGTACCCGAACCGGTTGTATCCGAAAACCGAAACAATCCGAACCCGATTACACCCGAAACAACCCGAACCCGATTATACCCGAGACCTGGAATAATTCAAACTGAATTATACATTTATACATGACGCCTAGTCACGCACATTGACACAAAGTAATACTAGTATGAAATAAACAAGATAATTTTGTAAGAAAAGTTTAAATGATTTGTCCCTATAATAAATTAATAATGGTCAAACCATTAATTCACTACAATCAAATATAAAATAAGCAGTAAGTCAATAAGACAATAACCCAATTATGCTTCCATACTCAAATATCACACAACTAATTGTCCCCGTCGTGCCCTGACTCGATATTTTTTAGATATACTATAAAACGATATTTTAAAAAAAATATAATATAAAATTTAATGTAAGTAATTTATTGGTTGTAATATGTATAAAAATTATTTTTTTAAATCAAATCAAATAAATATAGATTATTAAGTTTAAAATTGAAACATAGATTATTAACATAAAATAATCTACATTGCTCATTTTCCTTGACAATATTTGATAAATAGGTTTAATTTAAAAGAAGTTGATAAAATATGAAGAAAATAAAGCAAAAAAGATATATTTTGAAAATATGGAAGAGATGAGATTGAGCATATATATTTTATTGGCTTATAAGGAAAAAATTCAATCATTAGTTAAAATTTTTTAGTTAAGATATTATTTTCCACCAAAAATTAAGAGAAAATCTAAATTTGGGAAATAAAAATAAATTTTAATTAAGTGAAAAAAATTTGTCAGGTGGAATATGAAGTGGAAAGAATAATTAATGTATATAGTAGATATGCTAAAAACTTCCAAAATTCCAATTTGGATTCTTTCTAAAATATTGAATGATATTATTGTTTCCAAAACTACCAATTTATTTGATAATATCTGTGAAATATTAGGATAATCATAATTATTCCGTTTATAAACATTTTGGTTAATTCGAATATAATTTTTTCGTATGGCTTTATGGATCATATTCATATATATGGTAATCATAATATTCCGTGTATAATTTTTGTATGGCGTTATGGATCATATTCATATATATATATGGTAATCATAATATTCTCATATACGAATATTATGTGAAATATTGTCCCATAAATAATTATTCAAAATATTCTGTGAAATATTAGGGTAATCATAATTATTTTGTGTATAAACTTTTTTGTTAATTTGAATATAAATTTTTGTTTCCAATAGATCATAAAACAATTAATTAAAAATATAATATTCAAAATTATAGGTGGATTATCTAATATGGTTGTTAGAATCAATTGAAAAGATATGTTTAAATATTTTTTGTTATTTTTTCCTTAGATATAATTTTGAATATTCTATATTTTTGTTTGATAATATTTTCTCCATTTTGGTATCATATTTTCTTTTATTTTTCAAGTGTATCATAAGATAAAAAAGGAAAATTATCTTTTAGATTTTTCAAAAATTGTAATTTAAAAATAAAATATATGGATTAATATGGTGAAGACATGTGGCAAATCCTATGTGGCATATTTTCAAAACGACATGTGGCAAATGATGAGGTGGCGCAAAGTGGAGGCTCTAATCCTTCTTGCTTTTATATATATAGTAGATTGTTCCAGATCTTTCAATAAGATATGGATGTATAAAAAGAATAATGTATAAGTTATTATTTAAAAGCTTGACATTATTTTATTCTAGTAATGTCACGTGGCGTAATTTTTTCAACAAATATGGTTTCTGTTTTATAATGTATTAGGTAGATATCATCATTCATCACAAAAAGCTATATTTATTTAATAATAGTCTATTAAGATCTTATTTATTTATCATAGTTATACCAAAATCAATATGAGATTTTATAATATTTATGTTTTGAGTTTTCAAAACTACTGGTAGATAAAATATAAGATCTTATATGTTATTCATATGTAAGATCATATGAATATAAGAGATCGTATAATCATTTAGTTATAAAATAGTGTTAGTTCTCGCATCTTTTACGAAATTTTATAAAATTATTGTATTATGTATTTGTACTTGTTAAATTTTGATCAAACTGATGATATAAACAAGAATATTTTTGAAAAACTATACATATCTTATTCAAAAAAACCTATCGTTTCTAAAAATAATCATTAAAATTGATATAAGAAAGGATATTTTAAGAATTATATATGATGATGTCCAAAACAGTAAAAACAAAAAGTGGGCCCAGAGGGACCCACGTCCATGCCCGATTATTTAAAAACAAAACTCCCGACGGATGCGAGGTCTCTCAACATTCCGGGACGAGGTCTCGACCTCGTCACCGACTCTACTAATACACCCGCCCGCTCGAACCAATCACAAGCGACCTCACTCCCGAACCAATCACCAGCAACCTCACTCCCAAACCAATCACAAGTGACCTCACTCGTGGACCAATCAAAAATCCTTATTTCGGGCATCCCACATCGAACATTGGCCTAAACTCGGCCCCCCAATTCTCTATAAATAGAGAAGAACCTCGTAGGAAGAAGGGGTCGAAAAACCACTTGAACTCAAGAACTCTCTTGCTTGCTAAAGATCGACGTGATAGGAACATCGTCAAAAGACCTCGCTACAGATAGGAGAAACCCACAGAAAGACCCCAAAGTCGCGCAAGGACCTCGTTCACGCCTAAAACCTCACTACAGAAACTCACAAAACTCTCTACATCGTACCCTCAAATCTACCTCGCCCTAGAATCGACCTCGCAACATTTAGGTGCGATCTCGGAACCTTGTAGGAGGTCTAGGTGTGATTCTCAAAGTTGTACATCAACCTCGTAGGTTTGTAACCTCGCTACCACGGAAAAATCATAAATAAAGGAGCAAGTGTTTGCACTCAAATATAATAATCGTGTTTCTTGTCTCGTAGCGTAGCTGTTATTTCGGGTTTCATCACTGGCGCCGTCTGTGGGAACCTCTTCATCCTAAGCAGCTTCCCATCTTAAGTGCAAACCTTGATTCCTTAAAACCCCCTCAAAATGGCTTGCCCAAACAATTTCTTCCCCCAACATCCCGACAATATGGTTGAGACCCCTCCATGGGCGACGGCAGGTCCGTCAGGATACCCTTTTGTGGTCCCGCCAGGCTGGACGTACAACGTCCCACAAAACCCATACCCGTTCCAGGGGTATGAACAGAGTGGCGCTCCTTTCAATCAGTATCCCTACCCGGGGTACGGGCAGTACCAATGGGGCCAAGCTCCCCCATATGTCCCGATCCCCTCCCAGGGGCAACCTCACTCCGAATACGTGCCCGCGTATATCCCGGGCTATATGCTGGGGCAGGAGGCGCCCACGAACTGATCCACCACGGAGAGACCCTCCCGAGATCCGATGCAGATCTCGCGATCCCGTTCGCGACGTGCAGAATGGCGCGACATGGAGTTGTCCGAAACAGCGGCAAGCGCGCCACGCCCTCTGGCAAGGTCAAAGTCGAAGTCTGCTCGCCCATCCGTCGAGAGTGGATACAAGAATCCCTTCGTGCCCGAGATCCAAGAGGCACACATGCCCAAAGGTTTCCATTGGCCGCAAATGGGACTTTACGACGGCACGGCCGACCCCGAGGACCACATAAAACACTACGCCGTCCAAATGAACGTCAACTCCTACAATGACGCCATTTTCTGTCGAATCTTTCCGACCACTCTGGACAAGGCGACAATGACGTGGTTCACTAGCCTTAAGGTCGAGTCGATAGCCTCGTTTTCCCAGCTATGCGAGTCCTTCGTCGGGCACTTCAACGGCTCAAGAAAGCGCAAGAAGAACATGCGCGATCTCCGTGGCATTGAGCAGGGGGAGAACGAGAAGCTGGGTACCTTTTTCACAAGGTTCACCACCGCGGTCGCTGAGATCGCGCAAATCGACGAGGCCTCGGTACGCGACATCCTCATGGGCAACCTTCGCCAGGGGGATTTCAAATGTCGCATTTTTCTCAAAAATCCGACCACATATGAGAGCCTGTGTGCTCGGATCACGGCACAGGTCTACGCCGAGGACGCTTCCAGCCAGAGCTCGCGACCGAGGACCGACAAGGAAATCGTGACCGAGGCTAAGGGAAAAGCTAAAGTGGATGCGCCGGCAGCGAGGGACGCGTACATGACGCAAACTCACGACCGGCGTGCCGATTACAAAAGCAACAACAACAACAAAAGCAACAACAATAACAGAGGCAACAACGACAATAGAAACAACAACCGCTACGACAACCGTGGCGGTGGAGGTTGGAGCTTCTTCGGCGGGAAGCCACGAGGTTACAGAGGCAAAGGTGGCCCCGCCTACAACCCAAACGAGAAAAAGCGCGCCAACCCCGCGTCGGGGGCCAACCTCGTGCAGCAGGAACCAACCCGGTCCCGACCAAGCAACACATAGCAACAAGATCCGGCGAGGCAGTCGCGCTCCGGACAAGCCGCGGCGCCCGATGGGTACATCAACACCATCTCGGGTGGACCCTCGCTGGCGGGTTCGAGCCAGGCAGAAAGAAAAAGATACGCGAGGGCAAGTCACCATGAGCCCTCGGTATACAGCGTGACACAAACCTCACGGTCCCACGTGGGTATGGCCTTCACGACAGAAGACGCCGAAGGACTCCATATGCCCCACTCCGACCCCCTGGTGATACACGCTCAATTGGGCTCGAAGATAGTGAAGCGAATACTGGTGGACACGGGTTCCTCCGTGGACATCATGTATTTTGGCGCTTTCGAGCAGCTAGGGATCTCCGCGACATCCTTGAGGCCCTACGCTGGGAAGCTCACCTCCTTCTCGGGAAACGAGGTCGATGTCGCTGGTCTCATAGACCTGTGGATGACCCTCGGTACTGGCTCGACAACGAGAATCGAGGTAATAGAGTTTACGGTGGTGCACCTGCCCTCGGCCTACAATGCAATCATCGGGAGAGTCTCCTGGATGAAATTCCAGGCGGTGGTCTCCATCTACCACCTGAAAATGAAGTTCCCCACCAGCGTAGGTGTCGGAGAAGTGAAGGGCAACCAAGAAGAGGGTCACGTCTGCTACATGACCTCGGCTAAGCAAAAATGCTCTGTGTTCATGGTAGACTTCGGGTGAAGCAGACCTCGAGGTCCGGGATTTCACAATACCCACTCCCGAGACAGAAAGAAGGGTGATTACCCCCTTCGAAAACAAATCAGAAAAGATCTACCTCGGGGGTTGCCTCACTGGGGATGCAGCAGCGTCACTGGAGGCCCTGCTTGCTGGGTCCCGCAACGTGTTCGCCTGGACTGCAAAAGATCTCCGAGGTGTGCCTCGGACCCTGGCCCAGCACTCCCTGAACATCGACATCGCCATTCGTCCTGTGGTGCAGCGTCGAAGAAAAATGAACGAAGAAAGGGCAACTGCCGCAAATGAAGAGGTGGCCAAGCTGCTGGCTGCAGATTTCATACGCGAAGTCTAGTATCCGAAATGGCTGTCCAATGTCGTGTTGGTCAAAAAGGCCAGCGGCAAGTGGCGGATGTGTGTAGACTTCAAGGACCTCAACAAGGCATGCCCCAAAGACAACTACCCTCTGCGCTCGATCGATGCACTTGTAGATTCGACTGCTGGGCACGAGGTCTTGAGTTTCCTCGACGCCTACTCGGGGTACAACCAGATCTCGATGAATCCTCGTGACGAGGAGGAGACATCCTTTATCACCCAGCGGGGGACATGCTGTTATAAGGTCATGCCGTTTGGCCTCAAGAATGCCGGGGCCACATTCCAACGCCTCGTCGATCGGGTTTTCAAAGACCACCTGGACAGGAACGTATTCGCCTACGTTGACGACATCGTGGTACGGAGCAAGGGCCCCGAGGAGCACCTGGATGACCTCACCGAGGTTTTCACCACCCTCGGACACCACCAGCTCAGCCTGAACCCCGAGAAGTGCATTTTTGGCGTATCCTCGGGGAAGTTTTTGGGATTCATGATCAACGAATGCGGGATCGACGTCAACCCCGCCAAAATAGAATCTATCCTCGCAATGAGGTCTCCCCGATCTCGTACCGAGGTACAAAAACTCAACGGCGCTGTAAATTACTTGAGGCGGTTTTGCTCCCGCCTGGCAGACAAGTCCCTCCCATTCTTTTCCGCCCTCAAAAAGAATGACAAGTTCGTCTGGGACGAGAGACTCGAGACGGCCTTCTCCGAGTTAAAGATCTTCCTCACCAAGCTCCCCACCTTGTCACCTCCACATGCGGGCGAAGACTTGCAACTATAGGTGGCGGTGAGTCCCGAGACCGTCAGCGCGGTGCTCACAAGAGAGGCCATGCACCCGGTATACTTTGTGAGTCGCGTGATCCAGCCTGCGGAGCAGAGATACTCCCCGACAGAGAAGATGGCGCTGGCTGTAGTGACCGCCGCAAGGCGCCTACGCCCATACTTCCACGCACATCCCATCCAGGTTCTCTCGGACCTCCCACTTTGTCAAATTCTGCATCAGCCCGCTCTCTCCGGACGTAGGACCAAGTGGGCCGTCGAGCTCTCCGAGTTCGACATCAATTATCTTCTGAGAACCGCGACGAAGGGACAAGCCCTCGCCGACTTTATGGTGGAGGTCACCTTCCCCGAGACAGACACAAGCTCGGACGAATGGAAAGTGTTCGTTGATGGCTCACGATGTGACGCCGGTGGCGGGGCCGGGGTGTTCCTCGCTTGCCCCTCAATCGAGACGGAGTATGCTCTCAACTTCGCCTTTGATGCCACCAACAACGACGCCGAGTATGAGGCCATGATCGCCGGGATCGAGATGACGCTACTTAACGGAGCCCGCAAAATCAGGGTCTACACAGATTCCGAATTGGTGGCACGACAACTCAACGGCCAATACGACACCAGGACATGTTTTCTGCCCGCCTACCGAGAAAAAGTCAAGGCCTTGGTTTCATGCCTAGAGGCGAATGCCCTCGCCAGGTTAGGCTCCGCGCTTCCCTTGGATGTGGGGAACCGCTTAATGGTGGAGAGAAAGCTCTCACGAAGCGTCGATAGCGAGGTCATGTCCATAAGGACCGAGGACTGGAGGTTCCCGGTAACGAGGTACATACAAAGCGGCATCCTCCCAGAGGACCCCGCGCTAGCCAGAAAACTAAAAATGCAAGCTGCCCGCTACTGCGTCTTCGGCGACCAGCTTTATCGCCGGGGCTACGCTGAACCCAACCTGTTGTGCATACCACCCGAGACCACGAACCACATCCTCTACGAGGCCCACGAGGGAGTTTGTGGAGGACACCCGGGGTGGAGGTCTTTGGCACACAAAATCGTCCATTTGGGGTACTTCTGGCCCACTCTCCGACAAGACGCAAGAGCTTACGTCCAAAAATGCGTCGGATGCCAGAAACACGGGAACGTCCAGCACGCCCCGACGGCTCCCCTCCGCAGCATTCACGCGCCATGCCCATTCGCATTGTGAGGAATGGACATTTTAGGCCCTTTTCCTAAAGTTGCTGGCCAAGTGCAATACATTTTGGTCATCGTGGACTACTTCACGAAGTGGATCGAAGCATAGGCAATGGCAAAAATCACCGGGGCAAAGGTCTGCGAATTCCTATGGAAGAACCTCGTCTGCCGTTTCGATGTCCCCATGACAATCATGACCGACCATGGCCCCCAATTCGACTGCGAAGAAACTCGGACTTTCTGCTCTGAGCTGGGCATCGAACTCAAATTTTCCTCCGTGGCTCATCCCCAGTCCAATGGCCAGGTAGAAAACGTTAATGCCCGCATCTTGACAGACCTCAAAAAGCGCCTGGGCATGGCACAGGGCCGCTGGGCCGAATTACTCCCACTCGTCCTCTGGACGTATCGCACGACCTCGCGCCGCGCAACAGGAGAGACCCCCTTCGCTCTTACCTACGGGGCGGAAGCCCTCGTTCCCGTAAAAACCCTAATTCCATCAGCAAGGGTGTACAACTTCGACGAAAAAGAAAACGAGGCCAACCTCAAGGTCGAACTGCAGTTCCGAGATGAAATCCGCGAGGTAGCGGACCTGTGCTCTAGAGAATACAAGTGACATGTCGCCGTGTATCACGACAAGAAGGTCAAACCTCGCGTCTTGGCCACGGGAAACCTCGTGCTAAGACGCACCGAAGGGGGAAAATTGGACCCTAACTGGGAAGGACCCTACATCCTCGGAGAAGAAGTCGCGCCCGAGGCTTTCAAACTCAAGGACGACGGGGGGCGCACACTAAGCAAAACGTGGAACATCGCGCGACTCAAAAAATATTACATGTAGAAACTCGAAACCCCGTTGTTCCTCACAGTTGGTAAATAAAGGATTGCAAGCTTTTCTGAAAACGCTCCCTCCCTGAAAAGTTCCACCCCTTGCTTCCCGCTTGGGGTTGGAGAATCACGTTGAAAAGGTCCACCCCTCGCTTCCCGCTTGGGGTTGGAGAAACTCGTTGAAAAGGTCCACCCCTCGCTTCCCGCTTGGGGTTGGAGAATCTCGTTTGAAAAAGTCCCACCCCTCGCTTTCCGCTTGGGGTTGGAGAATCTCGTGTGGAAGAAGTTCCACCCCTCGCTTCCCGCTTGGGGTTGGAGAATCTCGTTGAAAAGGTCCACCCCTCGCTTCACGCTTGGGGTTGGAGAATGTCGTTGAAAAGGTCCACCCCTCGCTTCACGCTTGGGGTTGGAGAATCGCGTTGAAAAGTTCCACCCTTTGCTTCCCGTTTGGGATATGAACGAGGTTCGTGGACCCCCTAAGACGCCAGGATTCGCGGACGGCTATTTTTAGGTTGGATCGAACTTCCAGAACAACGAGGTCCGAACAGAGGCTCACGACCTCGTCGCAGGACTACAACGCCCGGTGTGGTCCGAGCCCCACAAAAGATGTGACACTCGAACCATGGGGTTGGACGGATAAGGACTGACGTATGCGAGAAAGTCTAAAGCAAACAAGCATAGGAAAAGAATGTGACGAAGGGCATAAATATAAAAAGAGGTGTTTCGATTACAGACCCGGTAGGGTCACCCAAACAAAAAAAAGAAAGAGATGTTTTAATTACAAACCCCGTAGGGCCACCAAAGAAAAGTTATCATCATTTCTTCGAGGTTTCAGCCGGTAAGATCGATGGTTTTAGGAGTTTCGGCAGAGGCAGCCGAGGCTTCAGCAGGAGCAGGGGCAGCGGAGGCAAGAGGCGCGGGTGCATCGGTCGTGGGCTGAGGTCCCGTGGAGGTTAACTCCGGGTTCCCTCCAATAAGCTCTACCTCGGGGGGCGCGGTGTTGGACACAGTCCCGTCCTCGTTAAGGAAGAACTCGCATTCCCCCTCAGGATCCTCCGACCCCAGCTCCCCCATGGTTTCATTGTAGTTGGGGTTGAAGAAGACGACCTGGGGGTCGAGGTGCCCATACTTGGCCACCGCCTGTTTTACGCCCATGCGGACTGCCTGGTGGAACATTTTCCTCACGCTCTCCACCAGCTCCGCCTTGTACTCTTCCGAGTCCACATACTTGGGACCCGCGGCCACGACCTCCTCGTTAAGCTCAACAATGCGCCCCTTGAGGCGCCTGATCTCCTCCTCGGCCCTCAGAAACTCCGCTTCCTTCGCCTTGAAGAACTCGTGTTCGGCGGAGAGCTTGCCCCGAAGCCCTTCAACCTCGCCCCGTAGAACCTCGGCCTCATCCCTCGCGCTCTCTTCTCTCCCTCCCTCGCCGCCTTTACCTCCTCCCTCGCCGCGGCCTCCGCGGCCTCGACCCGCTTCTTGGCCGCAGCCTCCGCGGCTTTGGACGATTCCGCGACCTCGGCCAGCTCCTTGGCCTGTCGCTCGCACACCTTGCTGCAGGCTCGAAGCGCCGCCTCCATCTTGTCCATCCTCGAGTGAGCGAAGGCGATGCGACTCCGGTTATAATTATCAAAAAAGGTGTGCTGCAAATTCACAGGAGAGTGAGAAGAGAAACAAGAAAGAGACAGGAATTAAACACACAAAAACGAAAAGCTTACCATGGCCGAGTACCGAGCGGCCTCATCGTCGAGCGCCGCCTCGGTGAGGTTGTTGGCCCAAGCGACCTCCTCCTTGTAATCCCCCCGGGCCCACTCCAACGGAGCCCCTCTGATAGGTCCAGGGCAGTGAAACCTGGCGGGATGGGGGCCCGCGTCCCCGCGACTTCGCCCCTCGAAGTTAAATGCAGGGATGAGTTCCAGATCCCGCGAGCCTCGTTGATGGTCGCCCGACCGGGGTTTCTTCTTCTTCTCCACGGGGGAAGACCCCGCTTCCTTCCTTTTCCGCCCGGCTTGTCGTCAGACGCCCGGGGTGGATGGGTGGTCCCCTTCGTGGTGTCCCCTTTCGACGGAACCACCTCAGGCCTTTTCTCCCCTTGGGGCGGCCCCGCGACGTCCCAGTGCGACGCCCTCGCGACGTTCCCCTTGGGTAGGGCTCCCCCTGTCGCGGTCGTTGGCGGAACAGGTCCCGGCTGCGTTGTGCCTGTCCTCGCCTGCGAGCTCGGCTCATTAATTGAAATCCCCTTGAGGACCCAGGGAGCAGGGGTTTTGGAACTAGAGGTCAAAGGCTGTTTCCCCTTCGACGTCGCGGTAAGAGCGTGCAGAAAATCCACTGTCAAGAAAGAAGGGGCAAAAAAGAAAAAGCAGGTTAAGACGAGGTCAGAAACAAATGTAACGAGGTTTATAACCTCGTAACCTTACGAGGAAAAAGAAAACAATCAGAGAAATAATGATAATAAAATACCCTCTCCACCCTCGCGAGGAGGGAAACTGAGGCTCAGCCCGACCCGCTCAAGCCGGTCCTGAGAAAGGTAGCGCTCATATGGCGCCTGGTACGCTGTGGTGTACCGAGCCTTGAGTGCCTGGAACTCAGCGACCTTGTACGGACACACGCATCTCTCATAGTTACCCGGTGCCACTGGGAAATTAAGGTATCTCCCGCTGAGGTCTTGGACCAAAAACCATTTAGGTTTCCACGTCCCGACGTTCGACTGGGTCGTGATGATTTTGACATTCGGCGTGCTGAGGTTAACCAGGGAACATCGAGGTTCTCTCCTCGCCAAGACTAACGCCGACAAATCGTTGAGGTTTGGCTCGTCCAGAAGCTCACGGCTTCGAATTGTGTAGGCACACAACAACCGCCAGGCGTTCGGGAACAACTGGGCGGGGCAGACGCCCATGGACCACAAGAAATCAACGATGTGCTGGGCCAAGGGCAGCCTAAAGCCCGCTTGGAGACTGACGAGGTGCACGACCGCACACCCCTCGTAGGACGCCAGGGGTCGCCCCTCCCCCTCTGGCATTGCCAGCTCGACTCCCTCGGGCCAGGGGAAGTCTTTAGCTATGTCCGCGAGGTCGTCCAGCTTCAGATCGGTGGCCACCCCCTCGGACAGATAGGCCTCGGGAGTGCTCGAGCTCATGGGAATCCGTTCTTTGAGGACGATAGGAGTGCCGGACACGGCGTCGGTAATATAGGCCTCGGGGAAGCTCGATGGCACATACGCAGCCGAGGCTGAGGCAATTGCCGCGTCCAACCTCGCCTCGACCTCGGCGGCGATCACATCAGGAGAAGAAGAGGAAGCCATTTCAACACCAGAATATATGCGCAGACGGGGGAAGTATGAATTGATATAAACAGCGGAGTCGCTGGATGAGGGCTCGCTGAAGACCAACGAAGGGGAACTTGGGTTCTGAGATTCACTAGGCTCTACACTTCCTACAGATTTGGAGACCTCCTGATAGAAATTCTCTTGAAAATTAAAGACAAAGCCGGGCGGTGGGCTCGCAGAGGCTCTCCTAGGCATGAAAAGACAACGTCCAGGCCGCGAAAAGCTAGTACCTGGAAAAGAAAAGGTCAGTAAGACACTAAAGGCAAGGCAACCAAAGAGAAAAACACGAGATCATGACCCCATGAAAGAAGGAAGAACGAGGTCAAGCCCGAGATCGAAGAACGAGATCATGACCCCGGGAAAGAAGGAAGGACGAGTTCGAGCCCGAGATCAAAGCACAAAGATCATAACCTCGAAAAGAAAAGAGCACGAGGTCATAACCTCAAAAAGGAAAAAGCACGAGATCATAACCTCGGGAGAAAATGGGCACGAGGTCGCAACCTCAAGGGATAAAGCAACGCGAGGTCGTAGAGGAAAAGGCCACGTGGCATCCTACAAGCTACTCTGACAGGATAGGACGGCAAAGAAGAATTTGAAGCGCCAAAAGAAAGGAAAGAGAAAGAAGGCCAACCAACGGTGGAAGCCTGCGGTGGAAGCCCAAACGTCCCATCAATCAGACATCATGACGTTTGGGCTCCCGAGGGTTTTCGAAATTCGAAAAGTGGTGGGCGGAGAAGCGGAAGTTTAACTGCCACCCAAAAAGAAAAAGAAGAAGAGAGAAAAGCAATAAAACCAAAAACCCAACGGTACCCTCACGGCGGAGACCGCCCCTCACCACCGTCTCAACACCGCCTCACCGCTACAACGCCGCCCCCCGAAGCGTAACACGAAAAAGAAAATCAGAACGGAAAAAAGGGGAGGAGAAGAAAAACCAAGAGGAAACGAGGGCACTACAGAGCAAGAACCACCCCCAACACCGCCGCGCCGCCAACAAAGAAGCACCCAGGAATCACGAACACCCACCCAGATGCAAAACGAAACAAGGAAAGAACAAAGAAAAATGACAAGGGCAAACGCCAAAAAACACACACAACCCTGCCACCGCCGCTTCGCCACCGTGACACCGGCACGAAACACCGGACGACACACCGTCGCCCTTACAAAACACGGGGCAAAAAGCGAACAAAGGAAGAATCAAAGGCAAAAAATACCAAAAACAGGAGGAAGAAGATCAAGAACTTACTTGTTTAAAGGTCAGCGAACGAGAGGCGGTGGCGCAACTGGCGAACGGCAAAAAGCTCGTCGGAAACCGTCTGGAGAAATCGCTCAGAAGAAACCGAACAGATAAAGAGAGAGAAGGAGCGAAAATGTTGGAAAGAGAAGATGAGGGGGAGGCGTGTGAGATACGCCCTTATAAAGAGCAGATTTGAGCCTCCCCCACTCCCGAAAGGCTTTTTGAGCCTGTCTCACCTGGACGGCCCACTAAGCAAAGTATGGCGAAAAGGCCCAAGAATCTTCATCCGCGCAGAACAAGAAGAACACCTAAGTACAGAGCCTCACACCTCGCAAAGCGCCCTCCCAACCTCGAGAACTTCATAACCTCTAAAAAAACCCGGATCTCGCGGATCCAGGGAACTTATGCCCTGCGGCCCTCGGGGCGAGGCCCCCAGGCCATGGGGTTGTGATGATGTCCAAAACAAAACTCCCGACGGATGCGAGGTCTCTCAACATTCCGGGACGAGGTCTCGACCTCGTCACCGACTCTACTAATACACCCGCCCGCTCGAACCAATCACAAGCGACCTCACTCCCGAACCAATCACCAGCAACCTCACTCCCAAACCAATCACAAGTGACCTCACTCGTGGACCAATCAGAAACCCTTATTTCGGGCATCCCACATCGAACATTGGCCTAAACTCGCCCCCCAATTCTCTATAAATAGAGAAGAACGTCGTAGGAAGAAGGGGTCGAAAAACCACTTGAACTCAAGAACTCTCTTGCTTGTTAAAGATCGACGTGATAGGAACATCGTCAAAAGACCTCGCTACAGATAGGAGAAACCCACAGAAAGACCCCAAAGTCGCACAGGGACCTCGTTCACGCCTAAAACCTCACTACAGAAACTCACAAAACTCTCTACATCATACCCTCAAATCTACCTCGCCCTAGAATCGACCTCGCAACATTTAGGTGCGATCTCGGAACCTTGTAGGAGGTCTAGGTGTGATTCTCAAAGTTGTACATCAATCTCGTAGGTTTGTAACCTCGCTACCACGGAAAAATCATAAATAAAGGAGCAAGTGTTTGCACTCAAATATAATAATCTTGTTTCTTGTCTCGTAGCGTAGCTGTTATTTCGGGTTTCATCAATATATATCTTATATTCTTATCTAAAAAATAATATTATCCAAAAAATAAAACTAATATACTTTATAATATATAAATATAAATATTTAGAAATAATTCGATTCAATTTCAACTAATCAGCTTGATTTAAAAAAGATGAATGATATATTAATATGGAATCATTTTATATATTATTTTAACATCCGCTTTAATATATAGTTAATGATTGAATATTTTAATAACTTTAGAACTACTTACCATAGTCTCATACAGTCATGGATTCCAATATTATTATTCATCACAAATGATATATTTTTTAATAAAATGTAAAGATTTTATTTATTTATGTATATGATCTTGAAATTGTATGTGACTATAAAATTATTATTTGTGAACTGAGATCATTTTAAATTATTGGAGTATAACATCATATAATCATTATTTGTAATATGTAATTAGTTGATTGCAATATCATAAGAATTTTTTATGAATATAAAATCTTACATATGTTTAATAGCATACAATTTTTACTTGTGATTTGTGAAAATTGTATGATTGTATCTTATGAATTTGTAAATTATGATCATCTATTAATTTGATTGAATTTTCCGGTCAAATACTAATTGATTTATTATACAAGTGGTAAATTTCATCATTAAAAATCAAAATCAAAATCAAATTCAAATTCAAATACAAATAGTATATTATAAATACAACAATTCTTAATATTATCATGGCCCATTCATTAAAATCATATAACTTTTATCACTTAAAAAACTATTATTTTGAACTCTTAATATCGACTTAACCGAACACCGATTTAACCGAACTGATTTAACCGAAATCCGATTCAACCGAAATCCGATTCAATCGAAAATTACAAAAACTGAATCAACCCGAAATCCACTAAACCGAAATCCGGATTTGCTTGACCGATTTTGACCCGATAACCCCGATGTAATCGACAATTCACACATCCGACCCGATCCGACCCTACCCGAAATACCCGATTACCGATCATATCCGATACTGATCGAAACCCGAATGATCCGAAATCTGAATAACCCGACCGAAATCCGACCGATTTACCGAATTGCCACCCCTAGTAATATGTTAAAAACTTCCAAAATTCCAATTTGGATTCTTTCTAAAATATTGAATGATATTATTGTTTCCAAAACTACCAATTTATTTGATAATATCTGTGAAATATTAGGGTAATCATAATTATTCCGTTTATAAACATTTTGGTTAATTCGAATATAATTTTTTCGTATGGCTTTATGGATCATATTCATATATATGGTAATCATAATATTCCGTGTATAATTTTTGTATGGCGTTATGGATCATATTCATATATATATATGGTAATCATAATATTCTCATATACGAATATTATGTGAAATATTGTCCCATAAATAATTATTCAAAATATTCTGTGAAATATTAGGGTAATCATAATTATTTTGTGTATAAACTTTTTTGTTAATTTGAATATAAATTTTTGTTTCCAATAGATCATAAAACAATTAATTAAAAATATAATATTCAAAATTATAGGTGGATTATCTAATATGGTTGTTAGAATCAATTGAAAAGATATGTTTAAATATTTTTTGTTATTTTTTCCTTAGATATAATTTTGAATATTCTATATTTTTGTTTGATAATATTTTCTCCATTTTGGTATCATATTTCTTTTATTTTTCAAGTGTATCATAAGATAAAAAAGGAAAATTATCTTTTAGATTTTTCAAAAATTGTAATTTAAAAATAAAATATATGGATTAATATGGTGAAGACATGTGGCAAATCCTATGTGGCATATTTTCAAAACGACATGTGGCAAATGATGAGGTGGCGCAAAGTGGAGGCTCCAATCCTTCTTGCTTTTATATATATAGTAGATTGTTCCAGATCTTTCAATAAGATATGGATGTATAAAAAGAATAATGTATAAGTTATTATTTAAAAGCTTGACATTATTTTATTCTAGTAATGTCACGTGGCGTAATTTTTTCAACAAATATGGTTTCTGTTTTATAATGTATTAGGTAGATATCATCATTCATCACAAAAAGCTATATTTATTTAATAATAGTCTATTAAGATCTTATTTATTTATCATAGTTATACCAAAATCAATATGAGATTTTATAATATTTATGTTTTGAGTTTTCAAAACTACTGGTAGATAAAATATAAGATCTTATATGTTATTCATATGTAAGATCATATGAATATAAGAGATCGTATAATCATTTAGTTATAAAATAGTGTTAGTTCTCGCATCTTTTACGAAATTTTATAAAATTATTGTATTATGTATTTGTACTTGTTAAATTTTGATCAAACTGATGATATAAACAAGAATATTTTTGAAAAACTATACATATCTTATTCAAAAAAACCTATCGTTTATAAAAATAATCATTAAAATTGATATAAGAAAGGATATTTTAAGAATTATATATGATGATGTCCAAAACAGTAAAAACAAAAAGTGGGCCCAGAGGGACCCACGTCCATGCCCGATTATTTAAAAACAAAACTCCCGACGGATGCGAGGTCTCTCAACATTCCGGGACGAGGTCTCGACCTCGTCACCGACTCTACTAATACACCCGCCCGCTCGAACCAATCACAAGCGACCTCACTCCCGAACCAATCACCAGCAACCTCACTCCCAAACCAATCACAAGTGACCTCACTCGTGGACCAATCAAAAATCCTTATTTCGGGCATCCCACATCGAACATTGGCCTAAACTCGGCCCCCCAATTCTCTATAAATAGAGAAGAACCTCGTAGGAAGAAGGGGTCGAAAAACCACTTGAACTCAAGAACTCTCTTGCTTGCTAAAGATCGACGTGATAGGAACATCGTCAAAAGACCTCGCTACAGATAGGAGAAACCCACAGAAAGACCCCAAAGTCGCGCAAGGACCTCGTTCACGCCTAAAACCTCACTACAGAAACTCACAAAACTCTCTACATCGTACCCTCAAATCTACCTCGCCCTAGAATCGACCTCGCAACATTTAGGTGCGATCTCGGAACCTTGTAGGAGGTCTAGGTGTGATTCTCAAAGTTGTACATCAACCTCGTAGGTTTGTAACCTCGCTATCACGGAAAAATCATAAATAAAGGAGCAAGTGTTTGCACTCAAATATAATAATCTTGTTTCTTGTTTCTTGTCCCATCTTAAGTGCAAACCTTGATTCCTTAAAACCCCCTCAAAATGGCTTGACCAAACAATTTCTTCCCCCAACATCCCGACAATATGGCTGAGACCCCTCCATGGGCGACGGCAGGTCCGTCAGGATACCCTTTTGTGGTCCCGCCAGGCTGGACGTACAACGTCCCACAAAACCCATACCCGTTCCAGGGGTATGAACAGGGTGGCACTCTTTTCAACCAGTATCCCTACCCGGGGTACGGGCAGTACCAACAGGGCCAAGCTCCCCCATATGTCCCGATCCCCTCCGTGGACATCATGTATTTTGGCGCTTTCGAGCAGCTAGGGATCTCCGCGACATCCTTGAGGCCCTACGCTGGGAAGCTCACCTCCTTCTCGGGAAACGAGGTCGATGTCGCTGGTCTCATAGACCTGTGGATGACCCTCGGTACTGGCTCGACAACGAGAATCGAGGTAATAGAGTTTACGGTGGTGCACCTGCCCTCGGCCTACAATGCAATCATCAGGAGAGTCTCCTGGATGAAATTCCAGGCGGTGGTCTCCATCTACCACCTGAAAATGAAGTTCCCCACCAGCGTAGGTGTCGGAGAAGTGAAGGGCAACCAAGAAGAGGGCCGCGTCTGCTACATGACCTCGGCTAAGCAAAAATGCTCTGTGTTCATGGTAGAGACTTCGGGTGAAGCAGACCTCGAGGTCCGGGATTTCACAATACCCACTCCCGAGACAGAAAGAAGGGTGATTACCCCCTTCGAAAACAAATCAGAAAAGATCTACCTCGGGGGTTGCCTCACTGGGGATGCAGCAGCGTCACTGGAGGTCCTGCTTGCTGGGTCCCGCGACGTGTTCGCCTGGACTGCAAAAGATCTCCGAGGTGTGCCTCGGACCCTGGCCCAGCACTCCCTGAACATCGACGTCGCCATTCGTCCTGTGGTGCAGCGTCGAAGAAAAATGAACGAAGAAAGGGCAACCGCCGCAAATGAAGAGGTGGCCAAGCTGTTGGCCGCAGATTTCATACGCGAAGTCCAGTATCCGAAATGGCTGTCCAATGTCGTGTTGGTCAAAAAGGCCAGCGGCAAGTGGCGGATGTGTGTAGACTTCAAGGACCTCAACAAGGCATGCCCCAAAGACAGCTACCCTCTGCCCTCGATCGATACACTTGTAGATTCGACTGCTGGGCACGAGGTCTTGAGTTTCCTTGACGCCTACTCAGGGTACAACCAGATCTCGATGAATCCTCGTGACGAGGAGGAGACATTCTTTATCACCCAACGGGGGACATGCTGTTATAAGGTCATGCCGTTTGGCCTCAAGAACGCCGGGGCCACATTCCAACGCCTCGTCGATCGGGTTTTCAAAGACCACCTGGACAGGAACGTATCCGCCTACGTTGACGACATCGTGGTACGGAGCAAGGGCCCCGAGGAGCACCTGGCTGACCTCGCCGAGGTTTTCACCACCCTCGGGCACCACCAGCTCAGCCTGAACCCCGAGAAGTGCATTTTTGACGTATGCTCGGGGAAGTTTTTGGGATTCATGATCAGCGAACGCGGGATCGACGTCAACCCCGCCAAAATAGAATCTATCCTCGCAATGAGGTCTCCCCGATCTCGTACCGAGGTACAAAAACTCAACGACGCTGTAAATTACTTGAGGCGGTTTTGCTCCCGCCTGACAGACAAGTCACTCCCATTCTTTGCCGCCCTCAAAAAGAATGACAAGTTCGTATGGGACGAGAGACTCGAGACGGCCTTCTCCGAGTTAAAGATCTTCCTCACCAAGCTCCCCACCTTGTCACCTCCACATGCGGGGGAAGACTTGCAACTATAGGTGGCGGTGAGTCCCGAGACCGTCAGCACGGTGCTCACAAGAGAGGCCATGCACCCGATATACTTTGTGAGTCGCGTGCTCCAGCCTGCGGAGTAGAGATACTCCCCGACAGAGAAGATGGCGCTGGCTGTAGTGACCGCCGCAAGGCGCCTACGCCCATACTTCCACGCACATCCCATCCAGGTTCTCTCGGACCTCCCACTTTGTCAAATTCTGCACCAGCCCGCTCTCTCCAGACGTATGACCAAGTGGGCCGTCGAGCTCTCCGAGTTCGACATCAATTATCTTCCGAGAACCGCGATGAAGGGACAAACCCTCGCCGACCGAGCAAAAGTCAAGGCCTTGGTTTCATGCCTAGAGACCTTCGCGGTGGAGTCAATCCCGCGGACCTCAAACACAAAGGCGGATGCCCTCGCCAGGTTAGGCTCCGCGCTTCCCTTGGATGTGGGGAACCGCGTAATGGTGGAGAGAAAGCTCTCACGAAGCGTCGATAGCGAGGTCATGTCCATAAGGACCGAGGACTGGAGGTTCCCGGTAACGAGGTACATACAAAGCGGCATCCTCCCAGAGGACCCCGCGCTGGCCAGAAAACTAAAAATGCAAGCTGCCCGCTACTGCGTCTTCGGCGACCAGCTTTATCGCCGGGGCTACGCTGAACCCAACCTGCTGTGCATACCGCCCGAGACCACGAACCACATCCTCTACGAGGCCCACGAGGGAGTTTGTGGAGGACACCCGGGGTGGAGGTCTTTGGCACACAAAATCGTCCATTTGGGGTACTTCTGGCCCACTCTCCGACAAGACGCAAGAGCTTACGTCCAAAAATGCGTCGGATGCCAGAAACACGGGAACGTCCAGCACGCCCCGACGGCTCCCCTCCGCAGCATTCACGCGCCATGCCCATTCGCATTGTGAGGAATGGACATTTTAGGCCCTTTTCCTAAAGTTGCTGGCCAAGTGCAATACATTTTGGTCATCGTGGACTACTTCACGAAGTGGATCGAAGCATAGGCAATGGCAAAAATCACCGGGGCAAAGGTCTGCGAATTCCTATGGAAGAACCTCGTCTGCCGTTTCGGTGTCCCCATGACAATCATGGCCGATCATGGCCCCCAATTCGACTGCGAAGAAACTCGGACTTTCTGCTCTGAGCTGGGCATCGACCTCAAATTTTCCTCCGTGGCTCATCCCCAGTCCAATGGCCAGGTAGAAAACGTTAATGCCCGCATCTTGACAGACCTCAAAAAGCGCCTGTGCATGGCACAGGGCCGCTGGGCCGAATTACTCCCACTCGTCCTCTGGACGTATCGCACGACCTCGCGCCGCGCAACGGGAGAGACCCCCTTCACTCTTACCTACGGGGCGGAAGCCCTCGTTCCCGTAAAAACCCTAATTCCATCAGCAAGGGTGTACAACTTCGACGAAAAAGAAAACGAGGCCAACCTCAAGGTCGAACTGCAGTTCCGAGATGAAATCCGCGAGGTAGCGGACCTGCGCTCTAGAGAATACAAGCGACGTGTCGCCGTGTATCACGACAAGAAGGTCAGACCTCGCGTCTTGGCCACGGGAAACCTCGTGCTAAGACGCACCGAAGGGGGAAAATTGGACCCTAACCGGGAAGGACCCTACATCCTCGGAGAAGAAATCGCGCCCGGGGCTTTCAAACTCAGGGACGACGGGGGGCGCACACTAAGCAAAACGTGGAACATCGCGCGACTCAAAAAATATTACATGTAGAAACTCGAAACCCCGTTGTTCCTCACAGTTGGTAAATAAAGGATTGCAGGCTTTTCTGAAAACACTCCCTCCCTGAAAAGTTCCACCCCTCGCTTCCCGCTTGGGGTTGGAGAATCTCGTTGAAAAGGTCCACCCCTTGCTTCCCGCTTGGGGTTGGAGAAACTCGTTGAAAAGGTCCACCCCTCGCTTCCCGCTTGGGGTTGGAGAATCTCGTTTGAAAAAGTCCCACCCCTCGCTTCCCGCTTGGGGTTGGAGAATCTCATGTGGAAGAAGTTCCACCCCTCGCTTCCCGCTTGGGGTTGGAGAATCTCGTTGAAAAGGTCCACCCCTCGCTTCCCGCTTGGGGTTGGAGAATCTCGTTTGAAAAAAATTCCACCCCTCGCTTCACGCTTGGGGTTGGAGAATCTCGTTTGAAAAAGTCCCACCCCTCGCTTCCCGCTTGGGGTTGGAGAATCTCGTTTGGAAGAAGTTCCACCCCTCGCTTCCCGCTTGGGGTTGGAGAATCTCGTTTGAAAAAGTCCCACCCCTCGCTTCCCGCTTGGGGTTGGAGAATCTCGTTTGGAAGAAGTTCCACCCCTCGCTTCCCACTTGGGGTTGGAGAATCTCGTTGAAAAGGTCCACCCCTCGCTTCCCGCTTGGGGTTGGAGAATCTCGTTTGAAAAAAATTCCACCCCTCGCTTCACGCTTGGGGTTGGAGAATCTCGTTTGGAAGAAGTTCCACCCCTCGCTTCCCGCTTGGGGTTGGAGAATCTCGTTTGGAAGAAGTTTCACCCCTCGCTTCCCGCTTGGGGTTGGAGAATCTCGTTGAAAAGGTCTACCCCTCGCTTCCCGCTTGGGGTTGGAGAATCTCGTTTGGAAGAAGTTCCACCCCTCGCTTCCCGCTTGGGGTTGGAGAATCTCGTTGAAAAGGTCCACCCCTCGCTTCACGCTTGGGGTTGGATAATCTCGTTGAAAAGGTCCACCCCTCGCTTCACGCTTGGGGTTGGAGAATTGCGTTGAAAAGTTCCACCCCTCGCTTCCCGTTTGGGATACGAACGAGGTTCGTGAACCCCCTAAGACGCCAGGATTCGCGGACGGCTATTTTTAGGTTGGAACGAACTTCCAGAACAACGAGGTCCGAACAGAGGCTCACGACCTCGTCGCAGGACTACAACGCCCGGTGTGGTCCGAGCCCCACAAAAGATGTGGCACTCGAACCATGGGGTTGGACGGATAAGGGCTGATATATTTTCCTGGTGGAACATTTTCCTCACGCTCTCCATCAGCTCCGCCTTGTACTCTTCCGAGTCCACATACTTGGGACCCGCGGCCACGACCTCCTCGTTAAGCTCAACAATGCACCCCTTGAGGCGCCTGATCTCCTCCTCGGCCCTCAGAGACTCCGCTTCCTTCGCCTTGAAGAACTCGTGTTCGGCGGAGAGCTTGTCCCGAAGCCCTTCAACCTCGCCCCGCAGAACCTCGGCCTCATCCCTCGCCCTCTCTTCTCTCCCTCCCTCGCCGCCTTTACCGCCTCCCTCGCCGCGGCCTCCGCGGCCTCGACCCGCTTCTTGGCCGCAGCCTCTGCGGCTTTGGACGATTCCGCGACCTCGGCCAGCTTCTTGGCCTGTCGCTCGCAAACCTCGCTGCAGGCTCGAAGCGCCGCCTCCATCTTGTCCATCCTCGAGTGAGCGAAGGCGATGCGACTCCGGTTATAATTATCAAAAAAGGTGTGCTGCAAATTCACAGGAGAGTGAGAAGAGAAACAAGAAAGAGACAGGAATTAAACACACAAAAACGAAAAGCTTACCATGGCCGAGTACCGAGCGGCCTCGTCGTCGAGCACCGCCTCGGTGAGGTTGTTGGCCCAAGCGACCTCCTCCTTGTAATCCCCCCGGGCCCACTCCAACGGAGCCCCTCTGATAGGTTCAGGGCAGTGAAACCTGGCGGGATGGGGGCCTGCGTCCCCGCGACTTCGCCCCTCGAAGTTAAATGCAGGGATGAGTTCCAGATCCCGCGAGCCTCGTTGATGGTCGCCCGACCGGGGTTTCTTCTTCTTCTCCACGGGGGAAGACCCCGCTTCCTTCCTTTTCCGCCCGGCTTGTCGTCAGACGCCCGGGGTGGATGGGTGGTCCCCTTCGTGGTGTCCCCTTTCGACGGAACCACCTCAGGCCTTTTCTCCCATTGGGGCGGCCCCGCGACGTCCCAGTGCGACGCCCTCGCGACGTTCCCCTTGGGTAGGGCTCCCCCTGTCGCGGTCGTTGGCGGAACAGGTCCCGGCTGCGTTGTGCCTGTCCTCGCCTGCGAGCTCGTCTCATTAATTTAAATCCCCTTGAGGACCCAGGGAGCAGGGGTTTTGGAACTAGAGGTCAAAGGCTGTTTCCCCTTCGACGTCGCGGTAAGAGCGTGCAGAAAATCCACTGTCAAGAAAGAAGGGGCAAAAAAGAAAAAGCAGGTTAAGACGAGGTCAGAAACAAATGTAACGAGGTTTATAACCTCGTAACCTTACGAGGAAAAAGAAAACAATCAGAGAAATAATGATAATAAAATACCCTCTCCACCCTCGCGAGGAGGGAAACTGAGGCTCAGCCCGACCCGCTCAAGCCGGTCCTGAGAAAGGTAGCGCTCATATGGCGCCTGGTACGCTGTGGTGTACCGAGCCTTGAGTGCCTGGAACTCAGCGACCTTGTACGGACACACGCATCTCTCATAGTTACCCGGTGCCACTGGGAAATTAAGGTATCTCCCGCTGAGGTCTTGGACCAAAAACCATTTAGGTTTCCACGTCCCGACGTTCGACTGGGTCGTGATGATTTTGACATTCGGCGTGCTGAGGTTAACCAGGGAACATCGAGGTTCTCTCCTCGCCAAGACTAACGCCGACAAATCGTTGAGGTTTGGCTCGTCCAGAAGCTCACGGCTTCGAATTGTGTAGGCACACAACAACCGCCAGGCGTTCGGGAACAACTGGGCGGGGCAGACGCCCATGGACCACAAGAAATCAACGATGTGCTGGGCCAAGGGCAGCCTAAAGCCCGCTTGGAGACTGACGAGGTGCACGACCGCACACCCCTCGTAGGACGCCAGGGGTCGCCCCTCCCCCTCTGGCATTGCCAGCTCGACTCCCTCGGGCCAGGGGAAGTCTTTAGCTATGTCCACGAGGTCGTCCAGCTTCAGATCGGTGGCCACCCCCTCGGACAGATAGGCCTCGGGAGTGCTCGAGCTCATGGGAATCCGTTCTTTGAGGACGACAGGAGTGCCGAACACGGCGTCGGTAATATAGGCCTCGGGGAAGCTCGATGGCACATACGCAGCCGAGGCTGAGGCAATTGCCGCGTCCAACCTCGCCTCGACCTCGGCGGCGATCACATCAGGAGAAGAAGAGGAAGCCATTTCAACACCAGAATATATGCGCAGACGGGGGAAGTATGAATTGATATAAACAGCGGAGTCGCTGGATGAGGGCTCGCTGAAGACCAACGAAGGGGAACTTGGGTTCTGAGATTCACTAGGCTCTACACTTCCTACAGATTTGGAGACCTCCTGATAGAAATTCTCTTGAAAATTAAAGACAAAGCCGGGCGGTGGGCTCGCAGAGGCTCTCCTAGGCATGAAAAGACAACGTCCAGGCCGCGAAAAGCTAGTACCTGGAAAAGAAAAGGTCAGTAAGACACTAAAGGCAAGGCAACCAAAGAGAAAAACACGAGATCATGACCCCATGAAAGAAGGAAGAACGAGGTCAAGCCCGAGATCGAAGAACGAGATCATGACCCCGGGAAAGAAGGAAGGACGAGTTCGAGCCCGAGATCAAAGCACAAAGATCATAACCTCGAAAAGAAAAGAGCACGAGGTCATAACCTCAAAAAGGAAAAAGCACGAGATCATAACCTCGGGAGAAAATGGGCACGAGGTCGCAACCTCAAGGGATAAAGCAACGCGAGGTCGTAGAGGAAAAGGCCACGTGGCATCCTACAAGCTACTCTGACAGGATAGGACGGCAAAGAAGAATTTGAAGCGCCAAAAGAAAGGAAAGAGAAAGAAGGCCAACCAACGGTGGAAGCCTGCGGTGGAAGCCCAAACGTCCCATCAATCAGACATCATGACGTTTGGGCTCCCGAGGGTTTTCGAAATTCGAAAAGTGGTGGGCGGAGAAGCGGAAGTTTAACTGCCACCCAAAAAGAAAAAGAAGAAGAGAGAAAAGCAATAAAACCAAAAACCCAACGGTACCCTCACGGCGGAGACCGCCCCTCACCACCGTCTCAACACCGCCTCACCGCTACAACGCCGCCCCCCGAAGCGTAACACGAAAAAGAAAATCAGAACGGAAAAAAGGGGAGGAGAAGAAAAACCAAGAGGAAACGAGGGCACTACAGAGCAAGAACCACCCCCAACACCGCCGCGCCGCCAACAAAGAAGCACCCAGGAATCACGAACACCCACCCAGATGCAAAACGAAACAAGGAAAGAACAAAGAAAAATGACAAGGGCAAACGCCAAAAAACACACACAACCCTGCCACCGCCGCTTCGCCACCGTGACACCGGCACGAAACACCGGACGACACACCGTCGCCCTTACAAAACACGGGGCAAAAAGCGAACAAAGGAAGAATCAAAGGCAAAAAATACCAAAAACAGGAGGAAGAAGATCAAGAACTTACTTGTTTAAAGGTCAGCGAACGAGAGGCGGTGGCGCAACTGGCGAACGGCAAAAAGCTCGTCGGAAACCGTCTGGAGAAATCGCTCAGAAGAAACCGAACAGATAAAGAGAGAGAAGGAGCGAAAATGTTGGAAAGAGAAGATGAGGGGGAGGCGTGTGAGATACGCCCTTATAAAGAGCAGATTTGAGCCTCCCCCACTCCCGAAAGGCTTTTTGAGCCTGTCTCACCTGGACGGCCCACTAAGCAAAGTATGGCGAAAAGGCCCAAGAATCTTCATCCGCGCAGAACAAGAAGAACACCTAAGTACAGAGCCTCACACCTCGCAAAGCGCCCTCCCAACCTCGAGAACTTCATAACCTCTAAAAAAACCCGGATCTCGCGGATCCAGGGAACTTATGCCCTGCGGCCCTCGGGGCGAGGCCCCCAGGCCATGGGGTTGTGATGATGTCCAAAACAAAACTCCCGACGGATGCGAGGTCTCTCAACATTCCGGGACGAGGTCTCGACCTCGTCACCGACTCTACTAATACACCCGCCCGCTCGAACCAATCACAAGCGACCTCACTCCCGAACCAATCACCAGCAACCTCACTCCCAAACCAATCACAAGTGACCTCACTCGTGGACCAATCAGAAACCCTTATTTCGGGCATCCCACATCGAACATTGGCCTAAACTCGCCCCCCCAATTCTCTATAAATAGAGAAGAACGTCGTAGGAAGAAGGGGTCGAAAAACCACTTGAACTCAAGAACTCTCTTGCTTGTTAAAGATCGACGTGATAGGAACATCGTCAAAAGACCTCGCTACAGATAGGAGAAACCCACAGAAAGACCCCAAAGTCGCACAGGGACCTCGTTCACGCCTAAAACCTCACTACAGAAACTCACAAAACTCTCTACATCATACCCTCAAATCTACCTCGCCCTAGAATCGACCTCGCAACATTTAGGTGCGATCTCGGAACCTTGTAGGAGGTCTAGGTGTGATTCTCAAAGTTGTACATCAACCTCGTAGGTTTGTAACCTCGCTACCACGGAAAAATCATAAATAAAGGAGCAAGTGTTTGCACTCAAATATAATAATCTTGTTTCTTGTCTCGTAGCGTAGCTGTTATTTCGGGTTTCATCAATATATATCTTATATTCTTATCTAAAAAATAATATTATCCAAAAAATAAAACTAATATACTTTATAATATATAAATATAAATATTTAGAAATAATTCGATTCAATTTCATCTAATCAGCTTGATTTAAAAAAGATGAATGATATATTAATATGGAATCATTTTATATATTATTTTAACATCCGCTTTAATATATAGTTAATGATTGAATATTTTAATAACTTTAGAACTACTTACCATAGTCTCATACAGTCATGGATTCCAATATTATTATTCATCACAAATGATATATTTTTTAATAAAATGTAAAGATTTTATTTATTTATGTATATGATCTTGAAATTGTATGTGACTATAAAATTATTATTTGTGAACTGAGATCATTTTAAATTATTGGAGTATAACATCATATAATCATTATTTGTAATATGTAATTAGTTGATTGCAATATCATAAGAATTTTTTATGAATATAAAATCTTACATATGTTTAATAGCATACAATTTTTACTTGTGATTTGTGAAAATTGTATGATTGTATCTTATGAATTTGTAAATTATGATCATCTATTAATTTGATTGAATTTTCCGGTCAAATACTAATTGATTTATTATACAAGTGGTAAATTTCATCTTTAAAAATCAAAATCAAATTCAAATACAAATAGTATATTATAAATACAACAATTCTTAATATTATCATGGCCCATTCATTAAAATCATATAACTTTTATCACTTAAAAAACTATTATTTTGAACTCTTAATATCGACTTAACCGAACACCGATTTAACCGAACTGATTTAACCGAAATCCGATTCAACCGAAATCCGATTCAATCGAAATCCGATTCAATCGAAAATTACAAAAACTGAATCAACCCGAAATCGACTAAACCGAAATCCGGATTTGCTTGACCGATTTTGACCCGATAACCCCGATGTAACCGACAATTCACACATCCGACCCGATCCGACCCTACCCGAAATACCCGATTACCGATCATATCCGATACTGATCGAAACCCGAATGATCCGAAATCCGAATAACCCGACCGAAATCCGACCGATTTACCGAATTGCCACCCCTATTCAAATATATATGATTTTAAGTTTATTAAACCACGTCAATCGGCTTCTTTCAACTTCTAACATATCCCTTGAACGTCATCACATCAATTAAACCTTAGATGAGCTCGTGTGAATAAACCGAGTGATTTGGCTTCTTTCAACCAATCTGGAGATATAGATTAGCAAAAGCGAGTGAATCCTAGAATTTTAGGCTCAAGTTAAGAACTTGAAATGGATGTGATTTAGAAGATCCATCATCGTGAATGGTGTGGAAATAAACCCTATGTAGCTTGTAAATACTATGACAAATAAGTCAATGTATAAGAGCATGTGTATCGAAGAGAATTTATAATTCTCTCTTGTTTTTCTCTCTCCTTCTCTCTTTTTGACACCTCATTTTCTCTATTATCCACATCACTTTCACTTCTCCTCTCCTACTTTCTACCTATTTTATATCATATACATTAAATATATTTACTTAAATAATTTAGATTTAAGATAATAAATTATATTTATTATTACAAATAAATTAATTACATATGTTAATTATATTTACAAATTACCTATGTTAATTAAATTATAATTAAAATATATTTAATAATTACCTATGTTAATTAAATACAATAAATTATATTTACTAACTACCTATGTTAATTAAAGTTCTTTAATCAAATAAATTATATTTACTTAAATAATTTGGATTTAAGATAATATAAACTAATTACAAATTAAAAAATAAATTTAATTAACATTAAGACAATTTCAAACAAAATTATAAATTGCAAAAAAAAATACAAAATAAAAATAACGTTAAACATAAATAATAAAGCGTTGATGCCATAGAAATTTAATCTAAATCTAAATCCGATGTCAAACTTTGAAACTTCTCCTATATGTTATCCACCAAATCGTTCTTTAGAGCCACATGCATTTCTTTATTCCGAAACTCCTCTCTTCAAGCCATGAATCTTCTTAGATTTCGCTCATTATCGTCCAAGTGTCACAGTGAATGTCTCATTATCATTCCGAAACTCATTGTGCATGATGATAATTGGCCTTGGTTGATTACCAAACATTTGTATCATGGCTTGAACTTGATCCAAATTAAATGTATTTGGATTATATTATGTGTTTGAGTTATTTGGATTTTTATTGTGGTTATCCATGGAAGATAGTAGTAGTAGTGAACGAGAGAAAGAAAAGATAAGATGAGTTTGTGAATGACCCAACAATATTAGACTCTATTTATAGATAATAAAAAATTATTAAAATTGATTAATTTATTTTAAAAAAAATATCAACATTAATTATTATTTTGTTGAAAATATATTTAATGTTAGGTTGAAATGAAATAAATAAAGTTAATTGAAATTTGGATACATGTGTCAAATTGTGATTGGATGAATGTTCCTCTTTGGGCACAAGGGCCAAAGCATTTATTCCTCTATGGAAGGAGGATTACTCCCATTCCTCCTTAAAAGTGGATTTTCCTTTCAATTTTTACAACCAAGAGGAGCTCCTCTTTGAGGAGAGAAAGTTCAAAGAGGAGGTTGATTCCTCTTGGTTGCACATGCTCTAAGCATCAACATCATTTGCCGGTGTCCGAGTTGGGTCTTTCATTTCCTCCAACTTGAGTTCGTTTAATAATATATTGGTGATGATGAGTATTGAGTAACCTGGTGATTTATTTCACACGTCTCTCATATAAATTTGTTGGAGGTTGTATACATCTTTCAAATCGTGTATGGTAGACGTGTGAAATTTAGAGTCTGTGATTAAAGAAAATTTAGTAATTTACTTCATTGGATCTTTCTTCATAAAGACAAACATATAAGAGATTAGTTGTTTGTTCCAACTATTTACTTTTGGTTATGAATTAGAGTGAAATTGTTGGATAGAAAAAAGATAAATAGTAAGCAAGGATAAATTTTAGAGCAAATAATCCTTTGTAGAATATGTACGTGTGTCCATAACGGCATAACCTCAATGGGTTGGACTAGTGAGGTATGATAGAGTAGTGATAAGTCGTAGGTTCGATCTCTACTAATTCCTTTGAAATGAGATATATGTAAATTTCTCACTAAGTGTTTTCATCTTTTGGTTTTCTCTATTCTTTTTTTAGTCTGAAAAGATTAGGCCAAGAAAAACTCAACCTAGGATATCCTTATGGATGAGGGTTTGAAGCCCTGAATGGGTTCGAATCTGATTAACACTTACCACATGAAGAAGGTCAGTAATCAAATCCGCCACTTTGTTGCAATCACGATATGTATGGAGGAAACGAACAACCTCAAAGGAATGCAGAATAACCAAGGTATAAGAAATAAGCATTTCAATTTGCCATGGACAAGATCTAATTCCTTTTAAAGTATTGAAGACAATAAGACTGTCTCCTTCAATTTCAATTTTCGAGAGGTGCCTAGCCTTAACTTTGCAAACTCCTTCATACGAATAACACTCCAATTTTCGTTGGCAATAGCGTTCATTGTGATCATTCTTCCACTATCATCCCTAATAATATCCCACCGTCAAAATTAATTTTTACAAAACCCTACGTTGGTTTAGTCCAAGTTTTTTTCTTTTCATTTTTTTTCTTTCTCGTGTCAGACACAGTTGGAATGTTTTCGTGTCGAATGTCTTGCATTTCCTCTTTATTCCACATATTTATCTGTGATTTTATAAATTCGTGTATGTTTCTTGTAGGCCCATCTATCGGTTGGCTGAAAGTCAATCTGTTTCGATAATACCAAACGCTCCACCATACAATACATAATTCAAGAAAAAATGACTTGAACTAACACCATCCCATCACTCTAAATTTTTTAGGCTAGAAAGAATATGTCTCTACTCACTATTGCTCATAGCCAATTTTCTATTTAATTCCTTCAACTTCCAATTTTTTTCACCGAATTTCTTTTACTTCTTATTTAAGCAAACAATTAAAGAAATTTCGGTCGACACAAATATTCTAACATTTAGGTATGATAGATGCTAGAGATGAAGTATTCAAGCATCTCGAGTATAGGTTTTTAAAATTTCATATCGATATATTTCATTTCTTAGAACCGCTCAAGTGCATAAGGTCCTTATATGGTGACAATTTAAAAGTTGCGGTAGCCATTCGATTAAGAGAATTGAGAACTAGTATATATTAAAACTAGGAAATGATACGGCGTGACAAAATTGTAAACCCGATGATCTATATAAGTTATGCGAATCAAATCTAACCAACCCCATTCAGATGTCTAGTCACAACCCTTGATTATCATAGTGAAGTAACAACTAACAACTAGCTTTATTTCAAATATAATCACCATGTCAGTTTGATGTACCAACCTAGTTCCTAGCTATTAGCTCCTAGTTTCCTAAAGATAAAAACGTAATTGCTCAATCTAATTATCTTCATGTGGATGAGCCTTCTAGAAGATGTACCTTACTATTAATATCATATCATTCTCTTTTTTATTTCTTCTTTTTCTGATGAGCACGGTAAAAAAAGGGTAACCGAAACCAGGCAAGAACCAGCTCAAACAAACGAAAAACACCATCAATGTAAATACACACCAAGGAAAAAAAAACTTATCAATCTCATGAATAGAGCTTTGTTCCTTTATTTAACTTAAATGCATGTCGGATTAGGATGATGATCAAATGTGAACAATCATTTATATACAAAATGCGAATGGATTTGAGGGTTTGGATGGAAATGAACACTGCACGGATTGTTTAATAAAAACAGAAAAATACACTATATGAGAATATTTTGATAAATTATTCGCGTATTTTCAAAAAAATAATGAACAAGAAAACGTGTGTAATATGTGCTTTAAAACCGACTTTTTGAGCATCAAAACTGACTTTGTTTTTTACAACAATACCAGTTGCATGAGCGGAGGGAGAGGGTTTTTAAATACAAAATTTTAATATTTTTTAAAAATATATATATATATATATAAAATACTAGATTATGAAAAATACAAATTGAGGGTTTTAAATAAAACATTTTTTATACAGAAAAATACAAAATTTTCTACATTGTTCTAAAATTTCCCGCTTAGTTTTGTCTAGGTCTTGCATTGGCGCTGAAAGGTCCTATCCCGCTTAGTCTTTCAGCCCGTTTAGAAGACGTCCACGTTCATTTAGGCGCCTGTTTAGGCCGCCTAGGCGGTCCATCTCCGCCTAGTACTTTTTAGAACACTATTTGTGGTAAAAAAAAATTATACAATTTTTTTTTGTATTTTCAATATTTTTATGTAGCTAAGAATTTGACCCAGAGAAATTTAACCCCTATTGGGTCGAATTTCTGTCTACGCCCCTGACCGGTTGTATGTGCATCAAAACTTGCTGAATGTGCACTAAAACTGACAATATGTATATATGTTTGTGCATCAAACTAGTCGTATGTGTATCAAAACTAGTCGTAAGTGCATCAAAACGATCCGTATACATAATGTGCATCAAAACAACTAGAAAGTGCATTTTGTTTGCGTGCATCAAAATTGGCTGAATATGTAACGGAATTGACAGAATGTGCATCAAAACTATGTAGACATATATATTTTGTGCATCAAAACCAACTGCATGTGCATCAAAATACCCCTAGAGTAGTGCCTCTTATTTATGTACGTGCATCAAAACAACAAAAAGTGCATCTTATTTATGCATGTGCATCGAAACTAATGGTATGTACATCAAAACTAACTAAATTATAGGTGAATACCTTATTCAGGCACATAGATAAGGTAAAAAGAATAAAAAATTCAAAATCAATGCACAATGTGCATAAAAAAATTGATGCACATTTAGCTAATTTTGATACATAATAAAGCTAGTTTTGATGCACATCCAAGGTAAGACCTATGCAAGGTTACTCACATCCCCCATAAACGAATTTATCTAAAAATACATGAATAATTCAAGAAAAATATGCGCGTTTTATATTTTACCCCTTTTAATTAAAGTCTAATTTAATACCTTTATTTTTCGTGAAATTGACGAGATTCATTCGCATTTTGCAAATAAGAGGTCGTTTGTACCTATTCCATCTCCTTTAGATTAATGTAATATTCTTAAATTAGGGTTCGGTTCACGCGCGAATGGGCACTCATGTACGAAATAAGAAAGAACAAGAGCCGTTGGATGTAGAAAAATCAAAGGCGCTGATCATTTCACTTAAAAGGGAAAAAAATGGCACGTGCGAATTTTTGGCGAATTATTCGCGTATTTTTGAAAAAAAAAACGGAAATAGGACGCGCGCCCAAATTGTTCATCAACATTGTGGATTTGTTCATCAACACTGTGATTTTGTTCATCAAAACTGTGATTTTGTGCATAAATAAACTATTGCTTGTGCATCGAAAATCTATTATTTGTTCATAAAAAATGGATAAATGTGTATCAAAATAATATGCAATATGTTCATCAACACCGTGATTTTGTTCATAAAAACGGAATTAGGAAGCGCGACCAGATTGTTCATCAACATTGTGATTTTGTTCATTAACATTGTGATTTTATGCATAAACAAACTATTGTTTGTGCATCAAAAATCTATTGTTTGTATATAAAAATGGATGAATGTGTATCGAAATTGTATACATTAATATATGTGTGTGCATCATAATTAGCCGTATGTGAGACAAAACTAATTATTTTGGTCGGTCTCTGTATTTTCTTGTTTGAGTCCTTTGGATTTGTCATTGTTGCTAATGTTAAACGTGTGGCTACTTCTTGGGCTCCGAACATAGCTAAATAAGGCACAATAAAGCACTCCTCTTCGGTTTGCAGCTGGCTCGTTCACTTATCATACGTCGTATAACAACTACATAAACTAGATAAATATATGTGTGCATTGAAACTAATTATATGAGTATGTGAGTGAACTAATTATATGAGTAAGGAAAAAAGATAGCCTTAAAGCACAAAATAAATGCAAAAATGCATAAATAAATAGTGCTAAATGTATAAATTGATGGTATTGACACATAAACATAAGTTTATATCAATTCACAAATAAGGGTAAAATAATGAACAAACAAGGTTATATCAATGAACAAATAGCGGTATATTCATGAACAAATATGGTATATCAATGGACAAACAATGTTATATCAATGAACAAATAGGGGTATGTCCATGCACAAATAGGGTATATCAATGAACAAACAATGGTCAAACAAGGTTATATCAATGAACAAAAAGAGGTAATATCATTGAACAAATAGAGGTATATCATGAACAAATAGGGTATATCAATGAACAAATAGGACTATATCAATGAACAAATATGGGTAAATCAATGAACAAATAATGGTATACTAATGAAAAAATAAGGTTATATCGATGAAGAAATAAAAGTATATCAATGAAAAAATATGGGCATTGAGACCTCTTGATCCAGGCTCGGGTTTGTCTAAACTTGATGTCTAAGCATGATAATCCATGAAGGTTGTGAAGCTTGATCTGTCATGGCTTCTAACTAATCTATATGAGAATGAGTTGCATCTTGTATCTTCTTGGTTCGAGTGCTTGTGATTGATCCGTCAAATGATACCTTTAGATTTTCCTCGACGTTGGTAGAAGCATAGACGGATGTTTGGCATCAATTATTGAACTTGAAAAAAGAAGACCTTTGGGGTTCAACTTTTGCTTATATGTTGTAGACAACTTGGAAGTATCATAATGACCTTATCTTTAACAATCAAAACACCATTTTACAGTTTGAAAATAATTATATGTGCATCAAAAACTAGATAATATTGTATTCATACACATAGATAAGGTTAAAAAGCAAACTTAAAAACTAAAAAAGTTTGAAATTGATGAACAATATGTTATCGAAAAATTTGATACACATTTAGTTAGTATTGATGAACAATTAAGAAATATTGATGAACAAATCGCTATTTTTGATGAACAAATTGGGCATATTTCATAAAAACGTATTTTTCGAAAAATACATGAATAATACGGGACAAATTCGTCCGTGTCATATTTTATTGAAAAATACGCGAATAATACGGAAAAATTCGATCGAGCCGTATTTTATCCTTTTTAATGAATGTTTAATCAGGGGCGTTGATTTTTTGGAATGGACGAGCGAGATTTATTCTCAATTCTCATTTAAGCGACCATTCTCACACGACTCTTTCTCCTTAATTATATGCTTGGCATGAATGTTAATTTTCTTACTACATACTTTAAATACTCATATATAATTAATGTTTGTATTTATAATTCAATTAATTCTCAACTAGGTCATTAGTAATCAACTTGAAAATTCTTTTGTGAATCAAGAATATATACGCAACCGTACTCCGAATGGATAAGAAAGTTATTTTTGATAGACCCATAGAAACAAAGCTAAAATGCAAACAAAGAAGACATTAGAAAAACAAGAAAATTATGAGAAAGCAACAATGAAGAAAAACAAGGGAAAGTCATAGAAAGAACAAATACACACGTTACCAACATGAAATAGACATACCCATCTCGACCCCCAAAATCTAAAAAATTACTTCTATTATTGTAGTACCCAAAATTGTCCTAAACAATTGGTACTAGGGTTTCTTTGAAACTAGAAAAGTCAGATCCGTGTTATTGATGTAGATGCCCCTTTAAATAGGGCTTTTAAAGGAGAATATTTTTGAGGATCGTTAATATCCTTTCTTAGGGAATAATTCAATTATAAGTAATTACATTAATTACATATGATATAAAAATAAATACCATAAAATAATTGCACTCACAATTGTCCCCTCAAATGGTTGAGCACATTAGCAGGTCTAGGGTTTGAACAATGAGAAGCGTGTGTCATTGTAACAATCTTCCTGCCTCATTGCAAGCAAATTGACTTTCGCATTTTTCTCTTCGGGCTCGACCTTCTAGTGTCTAACGCTTAGAAGGCGTCCCAGAGCGGTACTCTTCCTGCCTCCTTGTAGACAAGCCAAATTTTACGGTTTTGTCGTCGGGATCGACCCTCTAGCATCCAATGCTTAGGAGGTGCCCCAAAGCGATCTTCCTGCCTCCTTGCAGGCAAACCGACTTTCATGGTTTTGTCATTAGGATCGAACCTCTAGTGTCCAACGCTTAGGAGGTGCCCCAGAGCGATCTTCCTGCCTCCTTGTGGGCAAACCGATTTTCACTATTTTGTAGTGACAACGATATACTCATGACATGCTCATTGGGTGACTTCTACCAACGGTCGTTTTTGGAACAAACAAGCAAAATATAGCTTCATTAACTAAAAAAGAAAAACGCTACAAAGGGAGGCCTCGTTAAAACCTTCTGGCGGGAAAACATTGCGGGACGAAATCCGCCGATGAGGAAAGAGTGTCGTCCTTCTTACAAATGAAGCCTAGAATAGTTCCATTTTGCCCTAGCGAGGGCTCTCCTATCTTGACCTGACTACTTCCCTTCTATAGGATATGACGTCTCCTAACTTCATGTCGACGCTTGCCACGATGAGGAGCAGATCTTCTCTATTTCCATCTCGGAACTCCTTTATGCTCTCGGGTTCGCTCGTTTGTTAGACATATGCACATTTCATGCCGATCAGAATTGCCATCTTACTCTGACGTCCGATCAAGAGGGCACTCTTGGTTATGTGCCCGATTGTAGTCGTCTCGAGTGTTGTTACTATGCGGCCGATGGCATTGCTCGATGCGCTATTGGCCATCCTTCTCAATGCGACACCGCTTTTGCTCGGGCGTGTGATTGCGAGGTCGAAGTTGTCGACTTCTTGGATTTCCAACCTCCTAAGAAATTGTGCTTTATGGCTTCTTCCAACAAAAAAATTGCGGGACAAAAGGATGGGACATGCCGGACTTAGGTTAATTCTAAAATTTTATCAACAAGATTTGGTGATTGGGCTTCCAAAGATTTTTCTTAAAAGTGAAAATGTGTGTGAAAGATGTGTTAAAAGGACAAGCCAAAGAACGTGGTAAGTACTACTTACCCATTGGAACTGATCCATATGAATCTCTATGGTCCCATGAGAGTGAGTAGTCAAGCAAGAAACAAGTATATGTTTGTGATTGTTGATGACTTCTCTAGATTTACTTGTGTATTCTTTCTTTCTTTCAAATATTCAACATTCAAGGAGTTTGAGTAATTTGTAAAAGGATTCAACTCAGCATCGGTTCTCAACTCAAGGTCATAAGGTCAGATCACGAAAATGAGGTTGAAAATTCACAATTTCTTGAGTTTTGTGGGAACCGTAGTATTTGTCATAACTTTTCAGCTCTAAGAATCAATCAACAAAATGGATTAGTGGAAAGGAAGAACATGTATTTGGAAGATATGCACAAACCATGATGATCGAAAGTGGAATTACACAAAGCTTTCGGAAAGAGAAAATATCAACAACAACTTATCTATTTTATTATAAAAGCGTATAAGGGAATTTGCTAAAATTTTAAAAACAGTGTATATGTAAAAAAATCATGCCATTTAAACACCTATTTTTTTATCATAAAAGCGTACAAGGGAATTTGCTAAAACTTAAAAAATAGTGTATATGCAAAAAACAAAACCATTCCATTTAAACAAATTCACTAAAATGCCATTTACCACAACCAGAGAGAGATTCAAGACAGATGACGGATTCGGGAAAGATAATTTTTCACTGCCTCAATATCTTCTCTGCCTCGTCGGAGTCTAAAAAATCGTCTTCAAAATTGATCGATTTGAACTTGTCGTTGTCAATTTAATTTTGTTTCCTGGTGCCTTTATGTTAACAATGATTTTCAGTGAACCAGAACCAGAGAGCCAATCAGGACGGAACGACAGACTCGGGAGAAAGAATTCTGCACCGTTGGCAAATCTTCTCTGCCTCGTCAGAGTCTACAAATTCGTCTAGAAAATTGATCGGTGTGAACTTCTCATTCTCATTTAAATTTTTTTCCTAATGTCTTTTTATCAACCTTCGTTCTTATTTCTCAATTGAGAAAGATCCTAACTCAACTACTAACAGCCCTAGGAGAGAGAATCAGGTCGGGATGACGAACTCGGGAGAAAGAAAGCGAATTCTTCACAGTCGACAAATCTTTTCTCCCTCATCAAAGCACAAATTCATTTCCACAGTTGAGCGGTTTGAACTTGTCGTTCTCAATTGAATTTTCTTCTCTTATGTCTTTATGTCAACTATGGTTCTCATTTCTCAATTGAGAGAGATCCAAAATTTATTTATCTTTTTGCCGCTTGCGCCTGGCTGATAACTCTCGGAGGCCGGTGGCTGAGAGAGGATGCAATTGGATTTGCAATTAGCTCTTTCGGTTTTTTGTTCAACCAATTAGGCTTCAATATAAGATTTATTCTTCTTTCCCTTGTTAATTCAGTTTTGCTTTACTTTTTTTTAATTTTACTGAACTTTAATCTCTAGAGTTTGATACATTGTATTTAAATCGGTGGATTTCATTGTTTACAGATTTCACCCTATTTGAGGACATCCTTTTTCTTTGTTGTTTATTTTCATTGATTGGTAATTGTCGCAGAAATGGCTAAAAATTATGAACAACCTATGTACTACTATTGTTCTAGATTGTGAGTTATTCTCTTTAGTCTATAATAAGTTCATCATGCTTTTGAGTCAGAACAGTCATTCACGTCTTTGGTTTACACATCTTCGAATGGCACATCATGCTTGTTTCATACCTACACTGCATAGATACACTTGGTGAATACCTAAGAGGTTGACTCCTCTATTTTTTTGAGTTTAAATGCCACTGAGCTATAGATTTGTGTGCTACAAATTTATTACTGTTGGGTGTGAAACAAAATACTTTTGCAATTTTATTTTCTTATGTTAAAACAGGTGTATGACTACTTTTTTGCCTTTCATATGATATTTTTTTTTGTAGTTAAGTTTAGATGGTGGCATACTAAACTCAATACACCCATATTTGTTGATTGCTTGAGTTACAAGTTATTTGTGTCAATATGAATGCATATTTGCCCTCTTGAAGTCCACATTCTACTGTCCTATGTACAAAAACAAACAAAATGTAGTCTGTATTTTATTTTAGTTTTACTATTACAGTTTTACACCTAGCATAACCATTGATGACATCCAAAAAATAAGACGAGAAGGCGAATTTACAAGCTACAAATTTTGCAATGACTTTTTAGTCCACATAGCATATATCTCCTAAACTAGCTTCTGTTACTCATTTTTATGTTTTGTTTGCTGATTTGCCCTAGGTTTTATAAAGGCATCATGAAACAAAATTCAATTGACAACAACAAGTTCAAACCGATCAATTTTGCAGATGAATTTTTAGACTCCGACGAGGCGGAGAAGATATTGCAGCAGTGAAGAATTATCAGTTTTAGCATGTGTACTAATTTTGGTATGCCCTACAAAGATATTAAAATGTCTCATGTGTAGTCGTGGATATTAAGTTCTTTGTTTACATTGGCTTCAGTTTTGTAGTGTTTTGTCATGTTACTTTACAATTGCTTGGTGAAGAACCCCCATGATGGGAATGGTGCTATGTACTTTACCTAATTTGCATTTAAAATTAAATTTGCTTATTAATCAGCTACCATAATTTAAAAAAAAAAAATTTTTTCGCGTGAGAAGCACGCGTGGTCTGATTAGTATCCTTAAAAGTGTAATGATTCGTCCTTTGTTGTTAAAACTTCTTATGAACTACTAAGGGGGTGAAAGCCCAATGTTTCCCATTTGAGAACTTTTGGTTGTAGGTGCTATATTCACAATAATGACAAAGACAACCTCAGAATGTTTGATCCTCAAAGTGATTAAGGAATATTTGTTTTGTTACTCTCTGTAAAGCAAGGTTATTATCTACAAAGCAAGACTTATCAAGTATTCAAAAGAGAACAAAGAAGTTTGAAGAAAGTATTCATGTAGTGTTTGATGAAAATTTGTGGGTGGGAATAGCTCCACGATTCCTTCCACAAACAATGATTTCATCAAGGAAACTCAAAGGATGATAATGATGGCGATGATGGAAGTCCTCCCAATTAACCATAATCGAGGGACGATGAAAATTCCTCTAGAAATGACGATTGTTACAATCACGATGATGGAGATTCCATTTATAGTTCTAGCAGCTCAAGTCTGGCCATGATACCACTGATAAATTCAATGATGAGGGCAATTCTCATGATGAACCCTCAAAGCAAACGCTTGACCAAAACATTATGGTAGACTTTATGTCTACTTTAGCAAACGAGTCAAGTGCTCCGGGGGGAACGTCAAGGAATTGTTGACTTTAATCATATTCAAACTAGAGACTATCAACAGAAGAAATATCATCCAACAAAAAATATTCTCGCACCATATCATAATGGAGTACAAACTCGTTCCTCTATTCAAAACTTTTGTGCTTTCAATGCGTTTGTTTCTCTTATAGAGCCTAAGACTATTAAGGAAGAATTGAAGGAGCTAGATTAGATCATTGCCATGAAAGAGTAACTACACCAGTTTGAGAGGAACAAAGTGTGGAGACATGTGCCAAGACCAACTCACAAGAATGCGATTGGAACTAGATGGTATTTAGGAACAAAGTGTGGAGACATGTGCCAAGACCAAAGTTGTTTTCAACCCGAACCCAAACCCGACCCGCTCGACCCATTTGAAAGGTCCATTCCCAACCTTTATTATCTTCTTTCTTCCTAAACACAAAAAGCTTCAAACTTTCATCCATGATTGACAAGAAAATGTAGTCTCACTCCTCTCCTACTACTCGTTCTCTCTTTGCTCAACATGGTCTTGATAATTTTCGTGCTGATCTAATGGAAGGAATGTAAAACTTTTCAATCGCTAAGCAAAACCCTAACCCTAATCCACACCAATCTAAACCATAAGACACCTTTAACCTTAACCTAACAATCACTTTGATGGCACATCTCGTTTCTCAAATTAGGGGTTCATCAACTGCTAACCCTATTCCCTCTTCTAGCCACATGGAAATTGACGAAGAGGATAATGTTAAGGCAAAGGATAAGAACAATAATGAGAAGGATGTAGAAGATCATAAAGTTCTAGGAATAGTTCCTCACAACAAGGAACCACCGACCCTCACAAAGTCGGTGCAAGCATCAAGTTCTTCGAGAAGTAGGAGTAAGAGGAAGATACATGAGGATGATGAGGAGTTAAGAGGATGAAGAAGAAGGAAAAGTAGATATTTAGGAGTTAGAAGGCAAAGAGGATGAAGGGAGTGAGGAAGTTAATCGTGTGGTGACTGATCAACCATTGGCATTTATGGTTCTACTTAAAAAGTAGGTTATCACCATCAAAGACTTGAAAAAGGATAAATCTACTAAAAAGGCCAAGAAACCCACATGCTAGCTACAAGGAACACAACTTCCAAGAAGGAAAATATTGGAATTAGAAGCCACACATGTGGAGAAGAAAGAGACCAATAAGAGAAAGTTGGTGGTTCTACTCGTCATAACGGAAGTTACGGAACATTCCTCACAAAAAATGGATTTGAGAAACTGTTGGAGTTGATAAAATTTCAAGAGTGGGAACACTTCTACTATGAGCCGGTACTTGTGGATCCGGATCAAGTAAATTTTTTCTATGCTAACTTCTGTCTTTTTCTACTTCTACATCTATTGCTTTAGTGGGGGAACTAAGAGTGAACAAGGATGTCTATCCATTCTCAACGATGGTGATTAGGAGGTCTTGAAGGTTCCTTCATCTGATGGAGAATGTGAGTAATTGATGAGGTATTTTCGGTGGTCGTTGATACCTATCAAAGAAACCTAACTTAACCAACTCAGTAGAGCGGTAAGTAAGGGTCGAACCCACATAGACTCGTGTAAATGTGTTATTACTTGTATACCAAGTGACCTAAAGGGGGGTTGTAATTGTAAATTCTAAATTACTATGCAAAAATAGAAGTAAATATGAATGCAAAAGATGGTTTAAATCAAATAAAAAACAAGCGTTCAACTAGTTAAATCCATCATAGATATGCTTATTGATCATTGATTCTCTTGATTCTCAATTCCCTTGAATAATCTACCGTGGATTATACTCCTACTAAGGATTATGACCCAAACTTCAATTCTAGTTGAAAGAACTAACAGTCTAAACAACCCTAATCATTTAGCAACCTCAAACAACGTCTAGATTCAATTAAACGACAGCTTTACGAGTCAAGTTATCAATAGAAACAAACACTTAGAGCAAACAGACATCTACGTTATTTGTGGATTTATTCCCTTCTACAACTGAATAGCCCGAACGGGTCCAACCAATTATAGGTGCTACTTTATCTAATCAACCCCGAACGGGCATTAATCAGATTAGTTGTAAATTAACCTAGAAATTCTATTAGGTGGACAGTCTAACAAAACCCTAGAATAATTCTGATTCAATTAAGCACAGGGAATAAAACCTATTCAAGTTATCAAGAATCAATCAAACCTCACAATAGTATGCAATCTATGATTTCAATAACTAGCCAAACACAATGAATTTAGCAATGCATGATTGAATTAAGAAACACTTACAAAAGTTTCAAAGTCTGCCTCAAGAGAGAAAAACCCTAGCCTCCAAAAGTTGATCAAAAGTTTCCTTAAAGTAAACTAACATAAAGTATATATATGTCTCTAAAAATAACCCTCAAAAGATATATCATTAACATTCTACTCGGATGACACAATAAAAAGCCCAAAAATCACAAGCCTGGCCCAACTCTTCGGCCCAAATCATCGCCCGCGTGAAATCCAGGAATGTGCGGTTTTGCAATATTGCACGGTCGCGCTTTATGTCTCCCCGCGCAATTGCTCCGTATTTGGGAATGCGCGGCTTGCAAACTCGGATTTCTCCTTGTTCTTGACTTTCATTCCTACTTTTTCAATCTTCATTTGTATCACCTTGCTCTCTTCTAGCTTGTCCACCACCGCCATGGTCAATCTACACCTCGCCCCGCTGTTGCTCCTGAACCTAAAACCTGCAAAACCGAGCAAACCAGTGCATAATACCCGACAACACAAAAACCTAAAAACTACATAAAAACCAACCTAGAACTAGCTAAAACATATACAAAACATGCATCTAAACTACTCCTATATGCAAGCTATCAGTAACCTAGCAAAGGATTGCCAAAGGAAGGAAGGGAATCATTACTGAGATGATTGTTTGAGAAGGTTCCTAAGTAGGGAAGAAGAAGGAACTAATGACACAAGGGTTGTTATGGTTCTAAGGCAGGAAAAGCAAACCACTCTCACAATTCATGATGCAATACTTTAGGACTTGTCCTTGCAGAATAAGAAGATTGATCTCCCTTGTGTGATTCCGAATCACATTGGAAAGTGTGCTGGAAAGGGAAACCATTCTTTACCATATGCTACTCCGATAAAGTGTTTTCTATTGAGGGAGGAATCGTACGAAACTGAAAAGGAGGAAGTTGAGCTGGATCAGGAAATAGATATGACTAATATCCACAAGATGAAGCATCCTTTGATAACTTAGGAAGCAATAGCTCCAACTGTGAAGGATGACTGTGATGTTAACGAAATTGTTGAAATGATTAATTGTTTGGCCGACATAGTAGAAATTAAGAAATTTAGAAGTGTTGCTCGATATTTAGAGAACTTGCCCTCTAACCCTTATCGAGCACCCTATAGAAATCCTTTGCCCATCTATCTCATATCTTTTGCTTGTCTTGTATCTATGCAATAAGTTCCTTTGCGATTTTATCTTTTCTATTTGATGTTTTAAGGATGTTTGTGATGGATGTTTTTATTGTTTTTTTGGAAGTTTTTATTTTTATTTTGTGATGTTATGTAGTTTCATCCCATAGTTTGATCATTAATATATATTATCCTTTAGTTCAAATTTGCTTTGCATTCGTCTCTCTTACTTAATGTTTAATTTTCGATGATGTCAAAAGGGAAAGTGTGGAAAATTATAGAGATGTGGTGTTCTATGATATAGAATTAATTTACTTTTCCATTAGCTTAAGGGGAACTACTTGATTGGAATTTGTGGATTGCTTTTGATTTGAATGAAACTTTGCTTTGTTTTGAGATTGATGATGTTGATTGCTTTCCCTTTTGATTTGTTTGCTTTCTTTGCTTGCCACATGGAGTAGATCTCCTTGATCTTGGGTTATGGGGGAAAACCCTAGCTAGGTTTGGGCTAGAAACCCCAATTCCATAGCCTTGAGTGTTTGATCTAAGGAAACCACTCTACATAGAGCTACAATTCCTTGCGAAAGTTGGGAATCAAGGCTTGAGATTGGCAAAGTAGCGAAAGTGAACATGTGTCAAACTCAAGGCCTTGCTTCGAAGGGGATTTCCCCATGGATCGAGGTGTAGATGTGGTTGGAACGAGGGCGAAAGCACTCGATCCTAGTCCGATCATCACTCATTGCTTGAATTGGGGTGGAAAAGCCTTAATCTACTAGGGAAGGAACCCAAAAGCCCAAGATCTACTTTAAATCTTTGAAGTTCGACAAACCCAGCTACCTCGGGCCCGACTTAACCAGTGTCGGTTCCGACTTCCTCTTGTCGCCAACCTCGGGCCCGACGTGACCTCAGTGTCGGTCTCGACTGTTTTCTTTGTTTTCCTTTGTTTTGAGCTCTCCTTTCTAGCCTTCTAGTATCTAGGCACATCGATCGAGTAGACTTCCCGAGTGTTCGACACCCACCACGTGCTACAACGGGGTGGGGTTATAAATTGTATCTCTAGACCCTCGCACCGAGAGATGATCAAAAGATTGGCGCCGTTGCCGGGGAAGTCTAAGTGCATTGAGTGCCAATTTGGTGAGTTTCTTGTGTTTTGGTAGTAATTTGGGTGAGGGAATAGCCCAAGCCCTTTGTTTGTTTTTGATTTGTTTTGGTTTGTGTCTTTGTTTCGTAGGTGTATGCTAGCTCGTTCCTCCCGAGGAACACTTGAGCTTGAGTTTGTGAGTGATCTGGAAAGTATTCTCAAAGAAGCCCGAAGAAGGAAAAGGATGGTGAATCAAGCTCTCCATGTTGATGAAGAGTTGGCTCAACTTAGAGCCGAAATGGCTAGATTGCAACTTGAGAGGGACAATCAAGAGGAGGTGGCAAGAAGAGAACGGGAGCAACGGATGAGGGCCGAGGCTCAACTCAACGCTCTACCCCGGAATGCACGCCAATACATGCATCCGGAGTTGAGGGTACCCGAGCCGGCTATTGTGCTTCCCGAGGTTGCCAAGAATTTTGAGATCAAGACGCAATTCATTACCCTCATCAAGCGTGATCAATTCGAGGGCCGTCCACATGAGTGTCCCATAGAGCACGTCAAACGCTTTGTGGACATGTGTGAGACAATCTCTACCGACGAGGAGACATTGGAGTATGTGCTTCTAAAGGCGTTCAAATGGTCACTTGGGGGCAAAGCCACACATTGGCTCGAGAGCCAAGCTCCTAGGTCAATCACAACTTGGAAGACACTCTATGATGCTTTCTTGATGAAGTTCTTCCCACCCTCAAAGACAACCGAGCAAAGAAGGAAGATTGCAAGCTTTCAACAAGGTCCGAATGAGCCTCTCTTCGAAGCATGGGACCGTTTCAAGGAGATGTTGCGCCAATGTCCTACTCATGGTCAACAACCATATGTGCTTCAAGACATCTTTTTCCAAGGCATCAATCCGGTAACGAAGGACAAGCTCAATCTCCACACCGATTGTGGGTTCATAGACTTGACATCGGATCAAGCTTGGGAGCTACTTGACAAGTTATCCGATTATGAGGCCATGTATGGGGTGAGTCAAGCTAGCAAAGAGGTGAAAGTTCAAGGTGAAGGTGCAAGGAAGTTATATGATCCAAAGGGAGAAGACATTGATAGGGATGTGAAGCTCCAATTCCTTGAAGGTGAAGTGAGCAAGCTTAAGAGGCAAGTCCACTACTACAAGAAAAATGCTAGAGCTTGTGAGGAGTGTGGATCCTTTGCACATGCTACACAAGTTTGTCCGAATGAGAGCCAAGTGCGCTTGGCCGAGCGAATTGAGGAGGCAAACTATGTTCGAGGAAATTTCGGTGGAAGAGGCAACTTCAACAATGGTGGCAATGGCCGGTGGAACAACGGTCAAGCTCAAGGTTACAACAACAACTTCAACCAAAATGAGCCAAGGGCGCCACCACCACCATATAGACCACCGGGTTTCAATGAGCTACAATCATTTGCTCAAGAGATGAGAGACGGGTTCAAGGAGATGAGGAACCAGTTCAATGAGTTTGGTGCATGGAGGAGGCAAGTCGACAATCAATTTGCTCAAATCGCGACTCAAGCCCCGAGAGAGAATGGAAGACTTCCGGGCCGACCCGAGGAGAACCCTCGAGCTCAAAACAATCAAAATGAAGTCCGGGCAATTGGATTGAGAAGTGGCCGAAACCTACCCGAGCCACACATGCCTAAGAAGAATGAAGAGAGTCGGACCAACTTACCCAGCAAGTCGGGTCCGACGTCCCCCGAAGTCGACCCAGCAAGAAGATCGACCCCTTCACCCCGGACCGAGGTTGAGAGCAACTCGGGCCCGACGTACCCGAACCTCGATCCAACTCCTTTGCCTAGGACCGAGATTCACAACATCGGGCCCGACATGGTGCCTAAGTCGGTCCAACCAGGAAATGTTGCAAGTGAAGTAGGGAAGTCCAAAGAGGTTGATCCAAGAAAGATTCAAGGTGCAACAATTCTTCCATATCCCTCGAAGAAGCCGAAAGATGTTGTTGAGAACAAGTTCAAGAGGTTTCTCAAACTCTTGCAAGGCTTGAACATCTCTATCCCGTTCACCGATGCATTGAGCGAGATGCCATCTTATGCCAAGTTTTTGAAGGAGATTTTGAGAAAGAAGAGATCCATAGTTGAAATGCAAGATGAGGTCAAGATCTTGGAGTTACCGCAAAAGCTAGGAGATCCCGATCGTTTTGCTATCACCATTGGTGTGGGGTCTCAAAACTTCCAAGTCTTGTGTGATCTTGGAGCAAGCACGAGCATCATTCCTCACACCATATGGAAATCCACATCCATGGGTCTCATAGCTCCAGTCAACATGAGGTTAACGATAGCGAATGGGTCGTCCATCGAGCCAATTGGTATCGTCGAGGATTATCCTGTTTGCATTGAAGGCCACTATGTCCCAATCGACTTTGTTGTGGTGGACATGATAGAAGTGCCGGGTGAACCGATTATACTAGGGAGACCTTTCCTTGCTACGTTTGGGGCAATCATTGATGTAAAGAAGGGCCACTTGTCTCTTGACATTGGAGGCAGAGAGATTGAGTTTTTCTTTAGGCCAACTTCAAAAGGGGCCGTACATAAGGAAGCTAAGATGATCCAAGTTCCTCTTGGATTGCAATGGGAAGCCGTTTCTAAGAAGTCAAGGCCGAGGGAGCTTGGGTTGAAAGCCACCCCACCACCTAGAGAAATTGAGATAGAGCGCCAAGGTCTATCCCTCAATATGATTAAGCATGAGCAATTGGAAGAAAGGATGTCTTATTTGGAGGTGTTCAAGGCCGAGAAAGAAGAAGTTCAAGCACCACCGGAACCATCTCAAGAACTCAAGGAGCTTCCAAAAGATTTGAGGTACGCATTTCTTGGTCCCAACTCTTCTTTACCCGTAATCATAAATGACAACTTGAATGATGAGGAGGAGTCTAAGTTGTTAGAGGTTCTAAGAAAACATAGAGGAGCTTTAGGGTATTCACTAGAGGAACTAAAGGGAATCTCTCCCTCAATTTGCATGCATAGGATTTATATGGAGGATAACCATAAACCCACTATTGAACCACAAAGAAGATTAAATCCTAACATGAAAGAAGTGGTAAAGAGTGAAATACTTAGGATGTTGGATGCGGGAATTATCTTCCCAATTTCCGATAGCAAGTATGTGAGTCCCGTGCATGTAGTTCCTAAGAAAGGAGGTCTCATCGTTGTGCAAAATGAAAAGGGAGAAATGATACCTATGAGAACCACAACAAAATGGCGTATGTGTATTGATTACCGTAAGCTTAATAGTGGCACTCGCAAAGACCATTTCCCTCTTCCTTTCATAGACCAAGTCCTAGAAAGATTAGCACAACATGAATATTTTTGCTACCTTGACGGGTATAGCGGGTTTTGGCAAATCCCTATTCATCCCGATGATCAAGAGAAGACGACATTCACATGTCCTTATGGGACTTTTGCCTATAGACGCATGCCTTTTGGTTTATGTAATGCGCCGGCAACGTTTCAAAGATGCATGATGTCCATCTTCTCCGATATGGTTGAGGATATAGTAGAAGTGTTTATGGATGATTTCTCCATCTATGGTTCCTTATTTGATGTTTTCTTAGCTAACTTAGACAAGGTTTTAACTAGATGTGAGGAGACTAGCTTGGTGCTTAATTGGGAAAAATGCCACTTCATGGTGAAGGAGGGCATAGTACTAGGACACCTAGTTTCTAGTAGGGGGATAGAAGTAGATAAAGCTAAAGTTGAAATAATTGAAAAACTACCTCCTCCCTCTTGTGTTCGTGATGTTAGGAGTTTCTTAGGTCATGCGGGATTTTATAGACGGTTCATCAAGGATTTTTCTAAGATTGCAAAACCATTGTCTAACCTCTTGATGAAGGATGTGCCCTTTGAATTTTCCGAGGATTGCATGAGTTCTTTTTGTAGGTTGAGAGATGCCTTGATCTCGGCTCCAATAATGGTGGCACCCGATTGGAATCTTCCATTCGAGGTAATGTGTGATGCTAGTGATTTCGCCGTAGGGGCCGTCCTTGGGCAAAGGAAGGATGGAAAGTTGCATGCCATCTACTACGCAAGCAAAACTTTGGATGAAACTCAGTGCAATTACACAACGACGGAGAAAGAGTTTCTTGCTATAGTGTTTGCATTTGAGAAATTCCGTTCATATCTTGTGGGATCAAAGGTGGTAGTCTTCACGGACCATGCGGCAATCAAATACCTCATGAAGAAGAAAGATGCAAATCCGAGGCTTCTAAGGTGGATGCTCCTTCTCCAAGAGTTTGATCATGAGATCAAGGACAAAACCGGTGCGGAAAATGTGGTAGCCGATCATCTATCCCGTTTGCCCATTGAGTACATGTTGGAGATGGAGGATGGTTTGACTATAGATGATTCAAGAGCAGATGAAGTTCTCATGAGCGGAAAGGAGGAAAGGAAAGGTGGATCGACGAACCAAGTAAGTCGGGCCCGAGGTCCAGAACATCGAACCAAAGGCAAGGCAGGTACAAGTGAGTCGGGACCGAGGTCTTCAACATCGGGCCCGAGTGACCTGTGTGTCTGCGAAGCTAGACCGGCGTCCAACCATGTCGGGCTCGGTACACTTCAATGTCGATCCGTGGAAGAAAGTAAGTTTTCTAACTCAATATCCATTCCTTCTCGTTCTCAATTGATTGATTCTTTCTCTCCCACTTGCCTTCTTTCTATTAGTGCCGTAAGACGAGGGGATTCCCCTTGGTTTGCGGACTTCGCTAACTTTGCCGTAGGGGGAGTGATCCCACCAAATTTGTCTTATCAAGCTAGGAAGAAATTCTTACATGATGCTAGACAATATTTTTGGGATGATCCATATCTCTACAAGGAAGGGCGTGATCAAATCTATAGACGGTGTGTGTCAAGTGAAGAAGTTGAGAGAATAATTCACCATTGCCATTCCTTGCCTACGGGGGGTCACGCTAAGAGTTCCAAAACCACTTCAAAAATTCTTCAATGTGGTTATTATTGGCCAACCATGTTCAAGGATGTGCATGATTATGTGAGGAAGTGTGAGGAGTGCCAAAGAGAGGGGAACCTATCAAGGAGGAATGAGACTCCTCAAACTGGCATTCTAGAAGTTGAGTTGTTTGATGTATGGGGTATTGATTTCATGGAACCATTTCCCACATCGGGGCCTTACAAGTACATCTTGGTAGCCGTGGACTATGTCTCAAAATGGGTGGAGGCCATACCAACAAGAACCAATGATGCTAGGGTGGTGATGAAATTCTTGAAAAGCAACATTTTTGCAAGGTTTGGTGTGCCTAGGGTTCTCATAAGTGATGGCGGACCTCATTTCATTGAGAGGTGCTTCGAGAATGTGTTGATCAAGTATGGGGTGTCTCATCGAGTTGCTACTCCTTATCATCCTCAAACAAGCGGGCAAGTCGAGGTGTCAAACCGTCAAATCAAGGCTATCTTGGAGAAGACCGTATCTCGATCAAGGAAAGATTGGGTCTCTAAGCTCGATGATGCACTTTGGGCTTATAGAACCGCCTTCAAGACACCTTTGGGAACTACACCCTTCAATCTAGTTTATGGCAAGGCATGCCATCTTCCGGTAGAGCTTGAGCACAAGGCAAAATGGGCACTCAAAGGGATGAATTGGGATATCAACTTGGCCGGTGAGAAAAGGTTTCTAGAGCTTCATGAGTTGGGAGAATTGAGGTTGAAGGCCTATGAGATCTCCAAGTTGTACAAGGAGAAGACCAAGAAGTGGCATGATAGGAAATTAATTCCAAAGACCTATCAAACCGGTGACAAGGTTCTCCTTTTCAATTCAAGGTTTAAACTTTTCCCGGGGAAGTTAAGGACTAGGTGGAGTGGACCATTTGTGGTCCACCATATTTATGCTCATGGTGCGATAGACTTGATTGATGAACAAGGACATATTTTCAAAGTAAATGGTCATCGAGTGAAGAAGTTCTATGACAAGGCCGGTCCAAGCGAAGAAGTTAGAGCCTCATGGGCTCTCGTCCTCGCCAATTGATCCTAAACATGCCATTGAAGAATAAGAAATTGTGAGCTCTTCATACTCTTCTCTCTTGCTTTTAAGTTTTGGTTTCCTTGTTTGATGGGGACATCAAAATTTTAAGTATGGGGTGGGGGTAAGTGTGTTCATGATTTCACTTGATTATGTTTGTTTGTTATTTTGAGGATATTTGTTTTTTGTTTCTAGTTTGTGTTTGGGATGTTTGCTTCTTGGTTTGTGGTTTGATGAAAGACATGGATGATTAATTTGGTCTTGAATGGATGAGTCTTTGTTTTTGCAAAAATCCATAAACAATAAAAAAAAAATTTGAAAAATTGTGTTAAAAACAACAAAAAGATTTGGTGTTTTGTAGGTTTTGGACTAGAAATTCCCATCTTAGAGTGCCAAAATAAAAGCTAATGATGATGTGAGCATGTAAATTCATTTGCATATTTTTGGATAGTTTAGCCTCTAAAATGATGTTGCTTTTGATGTGATCATGATATCTTGCTTGTTTTATTGAACATGTGAGTTCTAGGATGAGTTCTTATGCAACTAAGTATGCGTGACCCTTGTGAGATTGATTTTTGGCCATTTTAGGGATGCTTGTTCATATTTGCATATCCCTCATGTTTCTTGTGTGATTAGCTCATTCATGCTTAGTAAAACTTGCTATTGCGGTGTTTATCTATTTTCCAAGACCGTCATGAGAAGTGTCCTAGCATTGTCACATTGATTTTGAACTTTATTCTTCTAGTCACCTAAATGTTCCATATCCTACCATGAAGTTAATCCTTTGTTTGTAGCCCCGTTCTAGCCTAAGCCTTTGTTTGAAACTCCTCAAAAATATTATTCCTAGCCTTATATGACTTGACCCTTATGGGATTGGACTTTAGAAGAGAGGTTTGGATTGTATTTGAAGAGTTGAGATTCTCTTGGGTTTAAGGGCAAAGAATGGTGTTATGAATCATGTGGGTAGTGCATCTTTGTTGTACAAAAAAAATGAAAAAGAAAGAAAAGAAAGAAAGAAAATGTTGGAAATGTAAAGTGGAATGAAATCAAAGGGCCTAAGTGAAGAAAAAAGGTCCGACCGAGTTACAAGCAACATCGGGCCCAATGTCATAAGAAAGTCGGTCCAAATGTAGAAAGTGTGGAAAATCCAACAAAAAGCCTAAGAGCAAAGATGGAGTGGAATGTTAAGTGAAATTTTGGGTTGAAGGGAAAAATGTTAAGTCTTTTGGGTGAGTGTGAAAGTAATTGTGGAATTTTGGTGAAGTTGGTGAGAGTTTAGGTTGTTCAATCCCCATTGTAAGCACCACAAGACCAAATAATTCCCACCTTGAGAAATACCAAAAGCCCCATTACAACCCGGCCGAATGGAACCTCTTTGAGGACCTCCATTGAGCCAAGTTCGAAATTCTTTGTGTACTTTGTATTAGGCATCTCTAGGTGGAGGAATTGGTGATATTAGATTCAATAGTAAAGTCCTTATTTGCATGAATTTTGAGCTTGAGTGTTCATTGCTAAACCCAAACACATGATGAGTGATACACATTCACATATCCCTAAAGTGAGGCTTAGTTGCACTGACTCTTTTCCTTGGAACACTTAATCATGTGTGATGATGTAATCTTGCTTGAATATCAATCACTTGTGCTTAAAATGTGTTTTCATACGAGGCTTTACTTGAAGATTATGTTTCGGTCTTGCTTACATTGTTATTGCTTGAGGACAAGCAAGTTTAAGTATGGGGTATTTTGATGTCTCTTTATTTGGTGGTGTTTTCATATGTGATTTCCTTTGTAAATATGTTTCTTTTTCCCCTTTTCTTGCGTGGTTTGTTCCTTTTTAGCTTAGTTCCCGTATTTCTATGAGATTCGGAGACTACGTGCATTTTGTGTGTTTTGTAGGTAATTTGGCGTGAATCGAGGATCTATTTGAAGGAGGATTGAGGCATGGAGCAAAGGCCGAGCTAAAGCGGGAAAGAGAGGAGCAAGCCATGGAGAAGAACAAGAGGAAAGCCAACAAGAAGAAGGTGGAACGAGGTCCGGACCGAGTTGCAACCACACCGGGCCCGACTTGGGAGATTTCAACCTCGGACCGAGATGCACAGTACCTCGGGCCCGAGGTCCTCCGTGTCGGTCCGAGTCGGTCACCGAACTACTTGGGCTCCAAGGCACGAATTTGTAGACTTCCACTTTTGCCCCTCATCTAATCTATAAAAGGCCCTCTTGTCTTCTAATTTGGGGCCCTCTCACACACACAAAAGGGGGAAAGGGGTCCAAAGGGGGGAAAGGTGCCCACACTAGGAAGGAACCAAGAGGATACTTGGAAAGCAAGGAGGAAGGAGAAGAGGAGGAAGAGAGAGAAAATCGGCCAAGAGAGAGGAAGGCTTGATAGGTTTTGTTGATTGTTTAGCTTTGCTTTGTTTTGATCTTGTGGATTTGGAAACACTTGATTGGAATTTGTGGATTGCTTTTGATTTGAATGAAACTTTGCTTTGTTTTGAGATTGATGATGTTGATTGCTTTCCCTTTTGATTTGTTTGCTTTCTTTGCTTGCCACATGGAGTAGATCTCCTTGATCTTGGGTTATGGGGGAAAACCCTAGCTAGGTTTGGGCTAGAAACCCCAATTCCATAGCCTTGAGTGTTTGATCTAAGGAAACCACTCTACATAGAGCTACAATTCCTTGCGAAAGTTGGGAATTAAGGCTTGAGATTGGCAAAGTAGCGAAAGTGAACATGTGTCAATCTCAAGGCCTTGCTTCGAAGGGGATTTCCCCATGGATCGAGGTGTAGATGTGGTTGGAACGAGGGCGAAAGCACTCGATCCTAGTCCGATCATCACTCATTGCTTGAATTGGGGTGGAAAAGCCTTAATCTACTAGGGAAGGAACCCAAAAGCCCAAGATCTACTTTAAATCTTTGAAGTTCGACAAACCCAGCTACCTCGGGCCCGACTTAACCAGTGTCGGTCCCGATTTCCTCTTGTCGCCATCCTCGGGCCCGACGTGACCTCAGTGTCGGTCCCGACTGTTTTCTTTGTTTTCCTTTGTTTTAAGCTCTCCTTTCTAGCCTTCTAGTATCTAGGCGCATCGATCGAGTAGACTTCCCGAGTGTTCGACACCCACCACGTGCTACAACGGGGTCGGGTTATAAATTGTATCTCTAGACCCTCGCACCGAGAGGCGATCATATTACACATTTGTTAATCCAAAATTTGTTCATAGATATCAAGCATTTGCTCATAGATATCGCGGATTTGTTCACACCTATCATGCATTTTGTTCAATAATATCAATTGTACGTGTAGTGTATACAATTGCGTATTTACATGTTTCTTTTCCCTATAATGAAGGAAAAATAGAAGATAAAAAGGAATTAAAGATCGTGATCTCGCTTGGCAACACACATTATGACATACCATTTTGTGATGACAACTTAAGACCTAAAGAGGGGATGTTGTTTAAAACCTAGGAACAAGGAGTAAATTTCTACAAGGCATACCCAGATGCATGTGGTTTCCAAGCACGTGCTGGTACAATTACAAAGTCTTCAAATGGAACTAACACTACAATTTGGAAATACATATTGTGTAATCGGGCAGGATTTAAAAATTCAACTCAAAAAGAAGAAGACAAAGAAGATGATGAAGAAGATGATGAAGAGAATCATGAGGAAGAAAGACAACCGGGAAAAGTGAAAAAGCGAAAAAGAGTAACCAAAAGGTGTGGTTGCATTGCTAAACTGGCTATGAGACTTTCTAGAAGAAACGGATATATTGTTAAGAAATTTGAAGAGCGTCACACCCATATTATGTTTGAAGATAGACAAAAACACTTTGCAAAGAGCAATAGGAAACTGACCTCCTTTCATGAAGATTTCATCATGAATTGCATACGAGCAAATGTTGGTACAAGAAAGTCATACAAAGTCTACAAGGAGTTTGTTGGTTCATATGCAAAAAATGGTGCAACTATAATTGATTTCAAGAATTTTAAAAGAGATCTGAACTCCTTCCTGATTGGGTGTGATGCTCAAATGGTTATTGACAACTTGTTAAAGAAAAAAGAGAGATGTGACACGTTTTTCTTTGAATATGATGTTGATGAACAACATCAATTAACCAAATTATTCTGGTGTGATCCTATTGCAAGGAAGAACTTCTCATATTTTGGAGATGTTGTCTCAGCTGATGCAACATACAAATCAAACAGGTATGAAAAAGCTTATTTTTGATGAACAAATTAATTCTTTTGATGAACAAATCGTATATACTGATGAACAAAATTAATACTTGCCTTCAGGAATTTACAATGACCAAATTAATTCTTTTGATGAACGAGTCATATTTTGTGATGAACAAATCGTACATACTGATGAACAAAATCACATATATTGATGAACAAATTTAATTATGTGCCTTCAGGTATGAAATGATGTTTGTAACAACAAGAAGAGCATTACTTTTGCCTTTGGGTTGCTTTTAAAAGAAGATATCGAATCTTATGTCTGGCTATTCAAAAAATTCAAAGATGCAATGAGGGGCCATGAACCGTTTGTCATTCTCACTGATCAAGATCCTGCAGTAAGAGTGGCAATTGAAAAGGTTTTTGAAAAGGTTGTGCATCGTTTCTGCATGTGGCATATCATGTTCAAGGTACCGTCAAAGGTTACAAATGATGTGTATAACAACAATCAATTCAGAAGCAAGTTCAACAAGCTTGTTTGGAGCAATGAAATTAGCCGGGCAGATTTTGAAGAAACTTGGCATTCCATTATTGATGAATTTGGACTTGAATCAAACACTTGGTTGCCGCTGATGTTTGAGCTACGTCACTTATGGATCCCTGCATACTTCAATGATGTAAACATGGGTGGACTTCTTAGAACAACTTCAAGGTCTGAGAGCCAGAACTTCTTCTTCTCGCATTTCATTGGATCCACATCTTCTCTAGTTATCTTCATGATGCAGTTTGAGAGTGCAATTGATTCCCAAAGGCACAATAAGCATAGGTTAGACTTTGAAACGTCAACAAGCTCCCCCACTCTAATGACACCATTGGATCTAGAGAAACATTGTGCATCTGTTTACACCATAAATGTCTTCTATGACGTCCAGACAGAAATTGTTGCTTATGTATTTGAATGTGGTCTAAGCAATTTGTTCAAGGAAGACAACATTCACGAGTATCACATCAACGGGCAGTTTGGGAAGGTACATGTTGTGAAACATGAGCTTCAAAACGAAGAGTTCATTTGCTCGTGCAATAAGTTCATCAATATCGGGATTCCATGCTGCCATATGTTTTTCGTATTCAAAAACATTGGGTTGAGGAAGGTGCCAAGTAAGTACATTAAGAATAGATGGACGAAGACATCAAATTTGACTCCTACTTTTGAGATAGAAGGTTCAACAGTTGAACAATATGATGTGATGAATGAGAAGAAGTTGTTGATTGCTGATTTATTGGGCGAGGTACATTCTTGCATTAATGTCATAGGGGACAACACCGAACACCTCAAAGAGCTGATATGTTTCTTGAAGGAAAAAAAGGAAACATATCTGAGCTTATTGGGAGGAGAATCATCTACCTCAACAAGGCAGAGTTCAATCCAAACATTCTTGGGAAGCAGACCGAGTGTTATTGAGGTACACCCTCCTGAACGAGCAATGACAAAGGGCAGGAACAAAGAAAGGTGTATTATGGGAGGTAAAGAGAAGGCAATGAAGAAAGCAAACAAGGAGCAAAGGGCTTGTGTAAAATGCAAGAAGCTTGGACACAACAGCAGGACATGCACCTATGTTCCCAATTAGATCTCTCATTAATCATTGATTTCTGATACATAATTGTTGCATTAAGGTGAAATGCATAATATTCTTAATTTTCGCATTATCAATGAACAAAATTCTGGATTTGGATGAACAATTAGCAGTTAGTAATGAACAAATTTACTACGTAATGAACAAAACCCTTTCATTCTTCAATAAAATGTATGAACAAAACCTAATATTTTGAAAAACAAATCTAAGTTATGGATGAACAAATCCAAGATATTTATGAACAAATTATGAACCTCATTCTTAATCGATGAACAAATCGAATGTATTGATGAACAAATCTAATGGGTTGATGAACAAATCAAATTTATCGATGAACAAATCTTAGGTGTTGTTGAAAAAATTACGATAAAACATGTTTCTCTGAATCAAATGTCACTCTTAACACAAAAGAACCTGTTCAATAACCATCATAATAAACAAAACAATTTCATTCTTTAGTAAAAAATTCAATCTCAATCGATGAACAAATCGAAGGTGCCTATGAACAAATCGAAGGTATCAATGAACAAATTACGATAAAAACATGTTTTCTGAATCAAAATGTATAACACAAAAGAACCTGTTCAATAACCATCATTCACATTCCACAACTAAAATAAAAACAAAAACCAAATGTCTGCACCATTCAATCCATACAAAAAACACCATAAATTGTATTCTAAACACAAACCATACAAAAACAATAAAAACCATTTCCAAACTTTTTTCAACAAACACGTGTCATTGTACATCACTTCTTATTCTTTGCCTTCCTTGTAAGAGGAGCACGAGATGCGACTGTCGGTTTACGTGGGACAAATTCTTGAACAAGCTTTTCAACTGTTGCCTTGTGCTCATTCAATGGACTCAACAACAACTCATTACAGTACCTTATCCTCAAGTCATCAAGTTGATGTTGATCATGTTTATTGAGTCCACATTTCCAACCAGACAAGTCGCTGCTGAAATATGTTTCCATGTGCCGCATCATAAAAATTCCACAATCAGTCTTGTTTCTAGTATCTCTCCATTTCATCTCAAGACGTTCATATGGAACCCTATCCACATCCTCGAACAAAGTAGCCCTTGCATCCATCTTGAGCATCTTCATAAGCTCGACAAAGAGCATTCTCTAAAAAAATAACAACAATAAAACAAACACAAACTCATTCAATATTAAACACACGTGTCAATGATGAAAAACAAACTATTACAAAAAACAACATAAAGCTCACTAATTTAGCAGGTACGTGCTCATACTTTGCTTCCAAGGGCACATCCACCATTGAGTTATCAATTATGTGGAAACGTGGCACTCTCAAATTCAACGGAATACAATAGAAATGCGATGCGGTACAGATAGGAAATACAAACTGAAAAAAATGCAGAGGGAAACAATCATGAAAAAACCTTATATTGATTAAAAACAACATAGTGAAGAGTCAATCTTTCTAATGAACAAATAACTAATTCCTCTGAACAAATAAATAGTACTGATGAACAAATAAAAGAATATCAATGAAAAAAAAAATGTCATACCAGGCCGATCTTGTGCACATTAATCCACTTGAATTTTCTAAGACATTCATGAACAACATTAATGAAAAACACTTTTGAATCGTCATCACTAAAATCCTTGTCCAGTGGAAAGGCCTGCAAAATACATATAAGCATAAATTAGATTGAGAAAATTAACAGTCATGAAATAAGACAATGCGAAAATAAAAAACCTTTTTCTTACCAAATCCTCAGGATCCATAAAAAACCTCAAGGATTTTGAGTCGCTTTTCCACTTCTCTTGAATATTGAGATAACTACTCCAAATCTCGATGATATTTGATTCCACTTCAGATCTTACCGCCATTGATACAAAATCCTTTTTCATGGCGGATACATGCATCATCTTAAAGATTTCAACACTACACAAATCAGAAACATAAAAACAAAAAAATGATCAATTTTAATGATAAAATCAATTTGAAAGATATAAAAAGAGCAATATGTAAAGAAAAAAAATACTATTCTAGGCATTGTTACCCTCTTTGATCAAGAATGTCTTCAATAAGCCAATCGAACAATTTCTTGGCCGCGGGAGATACTTTTTCTGTCAAAACAACACTCCTTCCCATGTAAGGTGACTTCACATAATCAGAAGGATTAGATATTTTTTTATCAAGTACATCCTCACCAATAAGTTTAACACCAACGGGAGTGTCAATCGAACTAGAACCAACCTCCTACGCCTCATTATTGATCTACAAATGTAAAAAACACATATTATTCATGAACAAACTACATACAAAAAACAATGAAAAAATGTCATATAACTTATGAACAAATAAGCAAAAATCAATTAACAAATCAGAAATATCAATGAACAAACCTCATCCTGAATCATGTTCATCTCTTCTTCAAATTTAATGTTTGCTTCATCGTCCTTCTTCTTATCTAACTCCTCTTGTTTCTTCTTCAATTCCAGACCAATTCTCATTGTTTCTGCATCCCTTTCCTGTTTCTTCTTCTTTTTACCCTCTTCCTTTCTCTTCTCTTCATCAATCTTCTTTTTTGCCTCGGCATATTCCTTCTTCCTCTTCTTCTTTCCTCTTCTTCCTTTCCTCTTTCCTCTTCTTCACCTCCTCCTGCCTTCTTTGTTGTTCAAAATCCTCAATCCTCTTCTTCTCTTTCTCCTCTGCTTCTCTTCTTATCTTCCTCTTCCTTGTTCCTCTTCTTCTCTTCCTCATCTTTCAACCTCTTAACCTCTTCTAGACGCCTCTTCTCTTCCTCAGCTAGTTTTTTCTTTTTCTCTTCCTCCTCTTCCCGCTTTTTCTTTTCTTCCTCTTCTCTTTCTCCTCAGTTGCTTTTATCTTTTTCTCTTCCTCCTCTTCCCGCTTCTTCTTCTCTTCCTCTTATGTTTTCCTCTTCTCTTCCTCCTCTTTCTTTCTCTTCTCCTCCTCTTGTATTAATGTATCCTCCCTCCTTATGGCTTCTAACTCTTCCTCTTCTTGCTTCCTCTTTTCTTCTTCTTCTCTTATCCTCTTATCCTCTTGTCCTCTTCATCTCTTTTCAACTTCTCTTCCTCTTCAATCCTTCTAATGTCGTCCTCAGCCTTTTTTCTAATTTGTTCATCAGTTAATCCCTTACAAACAAAGGAAATCTTCAATTCCTTCTTCCTTATTGCATCAACCTTCTTGGACTCGTCTTGTTGCATCATAACGCTTACCCTACCGATATTTACAACACCATCATCCCTAGGTGGAAACACACCCAAGTCAAAAGAAGGTAATTCAAAACGCTTCTTTTCCTTCATTGCAGCCTCAATTTCATCCAAAACCTTTGTAGCTTCCTCCCAGAATCAATTTTGGCTTGGCGATTCAGCATCTTCTTGGGTGCCAGATTGGGATGATGATGAAGCAAACTTCAACCCCAATAGCTTCTCAAAAGCTTCATTGATATTGGTGAAAAGTACATGGCTGGAAATTTCAATTGGAGCTCTTTGCACATGATCAAGATATTTTTTTAAAGATGATGCAAGCTCCATAGACATCTCAAGATGTTCTTTCAGAAATGACTGCACAAGAAGTAATCAATATAAGTACATAATTTTTTTTAAAAAAAAGACACAACATGCTATGAATAAATGTTAGTTTGTGATGAACAAATGTTAGTTTCTGATGAACAAATGCTAGTTTGTGATGAACAAAATGTCAATTTCTGATGAACAAATGTTAGTTTGTGATGAACAAAATGCTAGTTTCTAATGAACAAATATTAGTTTGTGATGAACAAATGTTAGATTGTGATGAACAAATGATATGCCAGTTTTAATGAACAAATAAATATAGATCACCATCATGCAAAAAAATATAAAAAAGACAAAAACATGCAAAAATCAAAATACATACATCACCACCATCGCCAAGAACAATTCGTTCTTGAAAAATTTCTAGGATGCCCGATAATCAATGGAAAAGTCAACCAAGACACTTTCAAGGAAACAATAGGAAAAACCAAAACGCAGCTAACTAAGTGGAGAGCCAACGCACTATCTCAAGAAGGACGGATAATTCTTATTCGATCAAACCTTGCAACGAAACCCAACTATACAATGCAAAGCTTCATGCTTCCAAGTTATGTGCACAAAGAACTTGACCAATTAAACCGAACATTCCTATGGAATAAGGACATACATCATAAACCACTTATAGGCTGGGACAAGATTTGTAAAACCAAAAGCCTATGGAGGACTTGGAATTAGAAAATCTGAACATATGAACAAAGCAATGCAGATGAAACTACTATGGAAAATACTCGCAGAACCAAATAACATATGGGTTAAATTAATGAATGAAAAATACCTAAAAAACAAGCACCTCTTAGAATATCAAAAACAAACAAATACGTCGTGGCAATGGACAAAACTAATGCACCTTAGAGAAGAATTTAAGAGAGGACTAATATGGCAAGTAGGCGATGGGGAATCAATTAAGTTTTGGACAGACAATTGGTTACTACAGGAACCACTGAGTAAACATGCACTCGACATTAATGTGACGAACGAACAAACATTGGTTAAAGAATTCATTACGACCGATAAGAAATGGCGAAATGAGGAGCTAAGCACAATACTTCCGCCTAATATAGTAAACCGAATCATGGCAACCACTATCCCGGAAAATGTAATACGAGATCGCCTCTACTGGGCCCCTAGCAAAAATGGTTGGTTTTCGACTACCTCTGCATATGAATTGATATCAGGAGTGCAACATCAAAATAAGCATCCCAATGAATGAATTTGGAGGTTAGATACCTTTCCAAAAGTTAAAAATTTTTTGTGGAAGATATCACAAAATGGACTACCCACGAAAGCGAGATTGCTTGAAAAACAGGTCCCTACCCCTCCTGGGTGTTTAATGTGTTTCTGCACATATGAAGATACAATGCACTTACTACTCCAATGTCCTCATACTCATAAAATAGTCAAAAAAATAAATAATAAAACAGAGACAACATTGAGAAATTATGATGCTAATAACAAAACTATAATGGTCATTCTAAACGACCTATACCAACAGTTGGGTAAAGAAGATTTCCAAGACCTTGCTATCTCGTGGTGGTGTATTTGGCATCAAAGAAACAAACTAGTTTTTCAACAAACACCAAATGACTTCATTCAAGATCTTGAACGACATATTAAGAACCAGATTAGCCAATGGAAAAAAACAAAGAAATGGAGTGAAGATGAGGAAGCTCCAAAACAAGCTAAAAAACCAAATCGGAAAAGAACAAGAGGCACACCCAAATGGCAAAAGCCCTCTATACACAACTACAAATTGAATTTCGATGGATCAAAGTATAATGACTTGACGGCCTCGTCGGGATTTATCATTAGAGATCACGAAGGAACACCTGTTAGCATAGGCACTAGAAAACATGGACTAGTCACGGTCACACAAATAGAAGCGATTGCACTACGAGAGGGTATACGAGAAGCGAAAAGATTAGGAATCACGAATCGGGAAATAGAGGGGGATAATATCACAATAATAAATGCAATTAATGGAAAAGGGCAATGCCCGTGGGAAGTAGAGATGTTAATCACGGATATCATGGTATCTCTTCAAGACTTTCAAACCTTCTCAGTTCGTCATGTTGGTAGGGAATGTAATGTTGTGGCCGACAAAATTGCCAAGCTGGGCCACAACTTTCCTGCCAACACCCCAATAGATAATGTAGAACTCCAAGTTCTCATCCGTAAGGATGCTCTAGGACAACCCCCTTAGGGTTCTCCTAATTTTTACCTAATCAAAAAAGAAAAAGAACAATTCGTTCTTCAAAATGTTCAACAGTAGGGGCTTTCCCTTCATTCTTGTCATGATCAACACCAGGGTAAACAAACTCAGGCAAACCTCTAAAATAGCCTTTCCCAAAACCACCCTTGGAAACCTCAAAACTCTCTCTCTCAACCAAGTAACCATGGTTGAAATGCTTGATCACATGGAAGGATCTTGGAGTTTCAGGCCGACTATAGATGACCATACAATCACAATAGACAATCTGTCATGGAACAAATTAATCTTATTAATGAACAAATATGAATAAACCAATGAACAAATTGATGATAGTAATGAACAAATTATACAATCATACCAGCAACAATATGATAGATCCTCTGAAAAAACCATTGTTTGTTTTCCTCCATGAATCAGCATTCTCAACCAACTTCTCCACAAGATGAGCACACCAATCGTACTCACTAATCTTATCCAAGTCAACCACATGATCCAAAAACTTTAAATTTACACCACCATTTTGAATGCTCTCTATACAGAGCGTGTAGAACAATATAATGAAGTTCCTCCTAAACCAAGCACCACCGTTATCAGCCTCCTTGATCATTGTACTCAAATGCCCAATTTTAATCTTCTCAAACTCCATCAATTTGTTCTTCCCTGTCACCTCATCAATTTCAGCCAACACAAACTGTTCTCTAAAGCTATTGTACATATCTGAATGCTTGACCGTCTTCGGGACAGAAATTGTCCTTAGACCACAAGGTAGACCAGGGTAAAAGTGCACAAGTTCAAGTGTTATCCTAACACCTGGTCCATCCCCAATCTTCAATGTGCATGATGCAGGGTCGAAACAGCTAGCAACATAGTAGTACAACTTACTAGGAACATCAGTCACATTTCACTGTAGGAGGTGCTCAAAACCCATCTCTTTAAGAGCAGTAAACTTTCTCCCCCCCCCCCTCAAAACCAACAATAACTTCACAAATCAGCTTGGGAGAGTTCCTGTGACTCAACGACAAATGCCCACGCTTCAAAGCTCTCAATGGCACCTTCGCTTTTGACTTTTTCCCACCACCTTGTCCTTTGCCGACAACAATATCAACTTTCCTCTTCTTCCCAACAACTTGTGATTCACTAACTGTAGAATCCATCTTCCTCTCAGATGGTTCATTTATCATCACTCCCTTTCTAGGGATCATATCAATAAGCAACACATCATCAGACGATTCATCAGAGGCAACCTTTTTACCCTTGTCCAGCCGACGTCTCTTATTTGATGGAGATGACTCAACAACCGACTTTTGCCTCAATACAGGCACTTCAGTAGCAAATGCTTTTGAAACTGGCTTTGTAGCATTTTTTTCTTCTCACATTCTTTTCGCCAGTGGAAGAGGCATCACTTCCGGATTTGCTCCTTATTTCTATTACAAAAAAGGGATAAAAGACAGTATAAACACATATGTAACCATCTATTTTAAAAGCACAAAAAAACATATCAAAACAACAATAAACCTCTTCGAATAGCACATATTTCATCTTCTCCGATTGTCATTGTACCAAACCTTAGATGTTTTACTTGTTTATAATTTGCAGAAGGTTGTTTAATAGATCCTGGGTGTTTATTCCCTAAATAAACAAGAGATACAAAGCACAAATTCACACATGTATCAACCACAATGTTTGATTTTATTGATGAACAAATGCAAGTTTTCGATGAACAAATGCAAGTTACTGATGAACAAATGCAATTTATTGATGAACAAATGCCAGTTTCTGATGAACAAATGCTATGCCAGTTTGAATGAACAAATATGCACAAATGAATGAACAAAATTCAACAGAAGATCACTAACACTTTCCCACGCACGTATACCAAATCATTTCATGCAACTAACAAAGCCACAATCACCTATTGCAAAACTCAACATCAAAAACCTGGATAAAAACATCAAATACGCACATGCACACACAATTTGTATTTTATTCACGTGGTAGGACCAAAAAACGAGTAAAAAGAAAGTGACGATTCATGCATTTTTTTATTCAGAAAAGCACAAAACACCAAAATCGACGCTATCAACTTCAAACAACTCAAATAAACACTAAAAAACACACAATTGATCAAACATTTAGTATATATACACTCGACAAACACAAATAACAAAGGAAAAAACCTAGGGTTTTAGTAAATTTAAAAGGAGAGATAAAAACCTTGATTCTCTTGAGATGAACTTTGCTTCTCCATCTAGAACTGGATTGAGGTTTCTAATGTCGTTAATGGTAAGAATCAGGCTCGAAAACGGTACAAAATAGGTTCGATTCACACTTGAACTGCTTCAAAACCGCTTCGGAAACTGTAAAAACTAAAAAGTGAGTGAGAGAGAAATGACGATAGAAGAGAAGACGAAGGATTTTATAAAAAGCGCGTCTCCTAAACGCTTCGTGTGGCGCGTTTCGTATTTTTACAGTTTTTTTTAAAAAAATAGGAGCAATCTCAACCGTACATGTGATACGATCGAACGGCCAGGGAACTTTCTCAATTCTCACACATGCGGGCGTTCGCACAAGACTCTATACCAAAATAATAATAATAATAATTATTATTATTATTTTAATAATAATAATTATTATTATTATGAGCTGAATTACATGAAGTTGGATGGAAGCCTAGAAACAGGTTGGGCTCCCACACCCTTCTGAATACAAGAACTCAATCTATGAAAAATAAAAACACCACTCTTAGCATTGTTAGAGTGACTAACAGAGAGAGACTTAATACGTGAAAGCGTGTCCAAAGCCTCCTTATCAAATTCCCCAAACGTAGAGAAAGCGAATGGGATATATTGGTATCCATTCTCCTCACATTTGGACTCGTATTTCTTCCTTTTCCTCTCCACGGCGTTGTGTAAGGCCAACCCAGGTGCCCAGGAACTCGCACACATGGCCAGCAAAGGGAGAGACCCCGGTCACATCCACACAAGCATCCTTACCCTAATGCCAATTAAAGAGTAAAAGGTCTGCAGGCCTAAGATCTTGTCCATTCTTCGAGAGGAAACCCATGGGAGCCTCCTTCCGCACCGCGATCCCAACTTTGGAGCAAATATCAACAAGAATATCACGCACCAAATTATGCCTGAACTTCACACCCACCTCACTAGAACAATGGACAGCATGATCCCCCCCATTTGTCCATCCTGGGAGGGTTGTAACTCGGGCAAATACTACCATCTGAAAACAGTGGTATCATAAGTCTATAACACAACACAGAATGAAACTGACGATGGTTCATCCTCTGTCCCAAGCCATCAATAGGGATAGTGAACAAAAAATCTTGTGCATGAGGAGCACAAATACAGCTAAGAACAACAACCTCCCTTGGGCTAATCATATACCTATCGACGAGGCTTTTCTCAACGACACCAAAGTAACACCTTGCCAGGGTTTTCATCATTTGGGGGGTAGGAGAAACAGTAGTGAGAGAGACAACATCGACGTTGCAAAAGGCATTGAATTCATCAAGAGCATGCTGGAAGGACCCGTATTCAGCAAAATCTTGGCCTGTAGTGTGCTCGTCTGAAGCCGAGAAGCAAGGAAAGCATAACGGATAACATCCCTAGCAGCAAAGATGCCAAGGCCACCCCCTTTGATGTGGAGAGTGGTCAATCGCCATTGCCAATCGCCAAAACCGGGCCTTGACGTAGTGACAACCTTCTCCAAGGACAGGCGGAGAGCATGGTCAAACTGAACTTGAGCATCCTTGAAAGACACATGAGAGCAAGTCCTCAAGGCGTAGGACAACTTAGCAACCCCAACACAGTTACGAAGGAGAAGGAGCTCACATTGGGGGTCATTTAGCCGGTTAACTGCCTCCATTAATGCAATAGCTTTAGAGACCCTCTTCAAGGCCAAGTCCCGACTGAAGCCCACATCCAAGCTGACTGACCCACCAAGAAGTTTGACACCACTACGTGGGCGAGAGATGTTAGAAGGGAAAACACCCTCCACCAAACTTCTAGGATCCTCTATAGGCCAGAAAAGCTCAATTTTATCAACATTAAGGAACAAACCACGTGCGGGCCCATCAGACCTAACAATGTCACACGCCTTGGCTACCATAAGGGTATCTCCAACAAAAGTGCCATCGTCAAGATACCAAGCCTGAAGGGTGAGACTGCAAGCACAATTAATGGACTGAACCAATGGATGCACAGAGCTAGAGCGAACAACAAAGGCCCCAAAGGATCACCTTGTTGTACCCCTTGATATGACCAAAGGACAGAATTTTCATGAAAGAGCCTAGCAGGTTGAGAGTAACAAAACTCAACACAGGGAGCAATAGACGGACACCTCAACCTAGTTTCATGGAGCAGGACACTCCTATCAACCAGGTTGAAAGCGTTCTTAAAGTCCACTAAAAGTATATAAAGCCCAACCTCCTTGCCCTTAGACTCAACAAGCCTATTCATAGAGTGCAGAACAGCCTCACAGCCCCCAGGAACGCCCACTCCAAACTGAAAATGCTACAAATAACGGTTCACGAAAGGGCCAATCGGAGACGAAGCAACCTTGGAAAGAAGCTCCTCCAAACAGTGCCAACGGTAATAGGGCGCACACCACCACCCGGCTTGACCAAAGGAGTCAGGAGGCACTAGCAATGAACTCACCTAACTGGCTACGGCACTGACCTCGCAAGAACAAGTTAACAACCCCGGTGATGGATCCTAACAAATCATCAGCCACCGCAGAAGCAGCCCCTCCCAAAATATCAACAAAATGTTGAGCCCTAAGCCCATCACGACCACATGAGGTCCCTTTAGGGAAGTTGTGGATCCTATTAAGCACCATGTCTTGGTTAACAGATAGAGCGTCCTCACCCAACGGAGAGGAAGGCAAAATCGGAGAGGGGGCATAGGGGTGTTTGGCCTCTAATTCACGGAGAGTGTCAAGAGTAGATGGGGAAACTCCAAAAGAATGTAAGGACCTTAATAGCAGCAGTGAAGTGCCCGTCCCCACGATTACGCTTACATTGGAAAAGGTTAACGTCGTTAGGGCTCATTGATTTCTTCACACCCCTAGAGAGAGTCACCACTTCAAATAAACGATCAAGCACCAAACCAAGTCTATCATTAGGATCCCTCCATCTAAGAATGGCGCGAGAAATATAAAACTGACAGCTCTCCTGTTCTCCTAACCGTCGTTGAACCCTATTGGTAGGCACAAAAGTAGTCAATATGCAGCTAGGCAAAATAAGGAGTTGCACCCAAGAAGACACGTCGCTCGGGCTCACCAGGACCTTATCAAGAGCACTAAGAAAAACTCTAGCAAAACCAAGCCTCAACTTAGGGGGAATACAGTTAATAGTTCGCAACTTTCTTGAAAAAACACGACTAAGGAGATGTAGGTCAAAACAAGCAAGAGCATCCCTAACTAAGGGCAACTGAGAGGGAACAACATAAACGCTATCAACCTCGCCAACCACGTCATCAGAAACCAACACAACAGGCCTAGGAGGCTTGGAAATACCAAAGATCGCAACGTCGTCAAAACTACGTGCATGGATCACAACTCCATTAGCATGCTTACAATTCTTAATAAAAGTAAGAGTGCAAAAACACTCACCACAAAGCCATATGCCAACCTGATGAAGTGTGAAGTCCAAAGCAGAGAAAAAACCAAAGTCACTTGCAACCCGCGCTTTGTGAGAAGCCGCCAAATCCGTAGTTTTAAAATGACGAGCTCCCAAGTGGTCAATGAAATACTTCTTGGTAAGCCCTCTACCACCCCCACTATTACAACCATCAAAGCCTTTCAACGGGCACGGAATACGGACAACACCACTACCAGCCATGTAAGAACCACCACAAACAGCACACAACAAACAACAAGAAAACCAAACACAAAAGATGACACACACAGCAAGCACAAGCTCTAGCAAGAAGAGCAACACAAAAAAACCTGCAATAAGCAGCAACACACGACAACAAAAAAGAGAGGGCCCAACTGATTCCACTGACGCAACAAAACACAACAGAAGAGGCCTGCGAAAAACACACTACTGTACAACAACAACCAACGAGCAACACACCGAACAACATAGACGAATGATAACAACCATCGAACAACACATCACGACCAGATCAAAACTCAGATAACAGAAACAAAATAGATCAGAGCACATCAGCCAACGAACATCAAAGAAGAAGGCGCACAACACGACTAGATTAGAGCGACACAGCCCAAACCCAAACCCTAAACTCGAACGACCAAACCAGAACGAACGTCCAAACCCTAATCGCACAGCCTCACCGCAACGGAGAAGGCGCACAAAACGAAACCCAAACCAGATTGCACGACACCTCAATGACGACCGGAAAACACCCACAAACGCGCCCCTAACCACCCCCGATCTCCCCCTAACACCCGCATCTTTCTATTATTGGTATTTCTTTTTTATGGTATTTGGACTTTTAAGGATGTAGGCCTCGATTGCATTCTTGTACCAATCCGACCCCTAGCTTACTTGTATTCTAGGGTTTCAAGCCGCCTCCTCTATATAATGGGCACTCGAGATTCCTTGTTGCTTACGCTTAGCTATATACAGATTTCCTTGTGAGATTGAGTCGAACACTCCCTAAGGCCTAGGCGTCGAACCTTCTAAACCCTCAAATTATTCTCCCTTATCTCGGCCGAGCCTCCTAGTGTCGGCCCTAGGATCGAACTCCCTTCGGTCCTTTCTTGGTTACGTTGTGTCGATCTAGATTTCCTCTAGGCTGACTACTATCCTCAATTCAGACTCAATTCAATACCAAAGATCCGAGTCGGGGTAGATCGAACCTCTCTTTCGAGGAGCGATCGCATTAAAGGTGAAGGTGCGATCTTTCTAAGAAAGGTAGAGATTTACACATTCAACTAGTTAGTTGATGTAGGCTGGGTTCTTTTATAAGTAATCCTGTATGAAGAAACTAATTGTACACAGTTCCTTGAGTAATACTAACGCACGTACATCCAACAACAAACGTCGGGTAAGAAGGGTAAACTTTCCCTCTAAAATTAAAGTAAGTAGGCACTTAACTTAAGGTTCCTAATCTTAGCAAACCATATTCTGTTTCTTCGAACCTCTGGCTGAGTTAAAAGAGCCATTCCGACCATAAGGTTAATTCAAACGAGGACATGTCATGTTGCGGAAATAAAAGGGCAAAATGATGGCATATTTGTGTGATTGGACGCGTAATTAAGCAATCTCGATTAGTTACCCAAATGCATGAAATATACCTATCCGGCCATCTATATGTAATATGTGCGTGTGAGGGCGCGACTAGCGCGCTGTATATATAGGTGGAGAGGGTAGGCTTAATTAAGTAGTAGTTGCTGGTAGGAAATATTTAATTAATTACTGTAATTAAGATCGGATTGAGGGAAATTAATTGATTAATGGGAAAAAGTCCCCGTTGTGGTGGAGTTGGTCTAAGGAAAGGGCCTTGGACCCCTGATGAGGACCACAACCTCGTCTCCTACATCCAAAAACATGGCCCTGGAAACTGGAGAAATCTTCCAAAATATGCAGGTATACATATATGTATGAATATGATATGTCTTTATTTAATTTGATCTTAACATATATTAATGCATATTATTTTGATGTACAGGTCTTAATAGATGTGGTAAGAGCTGCAGACTGAGATGGACCAACTATCTAAGGCCTGGTATCAATCGAGGCAAATTCACGTCTCAAGAAGAGCAAACAATTCTCAACCTCCATGCCATCCTGGGCAATAAGTAAGCCTAGCTAGCTAGCTTGCTTCTTAATTAATTTATTCCAAATTTTCCTCATATATACCTAACCCTAAACCAATTAATGATACATATGCTCGATCTACTATAATAAAAGTCAAGGACAACGTTAAAATCAGAAGTAATTATGTTCTTCCCCTAATCCAATGACTCTCAAGACATGCATGAAAGATACATATTTCTACTGCCCAAGAAAGAAAGAACTACAAATCAACTCTTTAGCAACCTCTTTATGAAGGTTTTAATGGCTAGAAAAAAAAAAGTAAAACGTAAGAAAAAGTAGAACGTACGTTATTGTGATTTGAGTAGGTGGGAAAATACAAAAGAAAAGGTAACACTGACTATACTACGATTAATATATAGTACGCATGTTCTTAGTCTAATGGTTCTCTCAATGTATATGCACATAAAGTGCAAGTATATATGTCTTCCGTCGTGTCCTGATACATCGAATCACTTACCTTTGATATACATATATAGGTGGTCTACTATAGCAAGTCAGCTTCCGGGGCGTACGGACAATGAAATCAAGAACTTCTGGAATACCCACTTGAAGAAGAAGCTGATCCGGATGGGTTTTGATCCGGTGACACACCAGCCTCGTACCGAGATCTTCTCGAGCCTTCCTCACTTCATAGCCCTGGCCAATCTTAGGGAGCTAGTCGTCAAACACAATACCTCTCCGACCACCAACCTCCAATCCGAATTCGCCAAGTTACAATACTTGCACTTCCTACTCCACCCTCCAAACACTCCTCCTTCTACCCTCCAAGATACCACAAACACCACCCTTAACCTTTTCAAAGCCCTCTTCCCCATCAACCTTACGACTCCTCCAGCCACGCAATTGCCTAATTGTGTTGATAATAATATACTTCTTCCCAGCGATCCTAACATCCAAGGTGAACCAATAATAGCCCCTGCTTCGCCTTGGCTTGCTCCTGATCACCCCCTTGCTTCTATGGCCAACCAGTTGTTTCAGATAAATGAGGGGACGACGAATATTGGCGCAAATCAAGGGGGTGGTTCAAGTAGTACACCTGCTTCTACATCTGAAGAGGAAAGTAACATTATTAATTCGTCGTTTTGGAGTGATTTGCTTAATCAGATTGATCATTAGCTCCCCGCTCAAGCTACTATCACTTCATGGTTCATGCCATGCCATGCCATATCGATCATATGGGATCGAGCTAGCTGGTTTCGATCATATATGATGTCATTATATATTTATATATATACGACCTCAATTACCATTCGCGTTTGTAGTATTAGTTAATTATATTGTGTAGACATGTTATAGGGTATTTTATTTGTATTGTATAACTTATTCGTGTAGCATATATATGTATTTCATGATGCATATATAAACAGTAAACGGTATATATAGGCTGATTGTTGAGTAAGCTAGTTAATTATATCATAAAGTAAAACCTCAAACAAACAAGGAAAGTGACTTATGTTTTCTATTTAAAAAATAAAATAAATTGGGTCAATTGATATTTAAACGATTAATAACAAAAATATGTAAGAAATAGTGTTATAACTTATAACTAAACCTAGCTCATGTACTAGCATGACCTAGCTAGTGGCATGAAAAACTTGGATTATAACATATGAGATTTGTATTATAGGAACCGGGTTTAGAGTCGCAAGAACCGGCTTGATCGAGGCTTAATAATTAAATACAAGTGGCTTTCCTGGTTCACCGGTCTAGAGGTAACTTGTGTGGGTTAGGCTTCACTTTCTCGAGCTCGCTTGCACCTGGCCTAAAAGCAAAGAAGATGGCCCAAGAGTTGAGCCATCTGGTGATGAGCTTGCTTGATTAATTGCAACGCAGCGTTTCGATGTGTTCCTAGCAACCTTATCTATATAAGCTCACTTCTCACTTGAGGAGTTCATTGTGATCCACGACGCTTCAAACAGAGAGAGAGAGAGAGAGAGAGAGAGAGAGAGAGAGAGAGAGAGAGAGAGAGAGAGAGAGAGAGAGAGAGAGAGAGAGAGAGAGAGAGAGAGAGAGAGAGAGAGAGAGAGAGAGAGAGAGAGAGAGAGAGAGAGAGAGAGAGAGAGAGAGAGAGAGGTGGTTTCGGCACAGGCGTTGGAGAAATCGACAGAGTGAGTTCTGCGATTGAAGACTCAATCCGTGTTGGCGATGACTTGAAAGGTTCATCTCAAGCTTTCCTGAGCCTTGATTGGGGGCGAAGAACTCGATCTAAGATTTCTCTTCTACTGCTTCTTTCTTTGTATCCTATTTGTGTAGATTGATCTCTGCTGTTTTGTAGCCGATCTAGCTTAAAAAGTTCTTTGAAAACTTAGTGGATTTAGACGAGTCTCCCATAATAAGATCCCTAAAACAAAGTTTAACCGAACTGGATCACCAAAACGTCTTTGTGTTCACCTTTGCTTCTAGATTCTTGTTTTTTTGGTTCTTAAGTTATGTTGAGTGTATATCGTTTGGATACAACCCACTATACAACCTACGGTGCTCCAACTTAATTATTTAATCCATAAAATAATGATAAAAAAATTCAAAAAAATATATTTATATTCTAAATACTTATTCACATATATTTATATATTTATTCCAAAAAATTCATTATTATTATTTTTTTACATTAATAATTGTTAAATAATTGGTTTTTTAGCTTTTAAAAATATTTTTTTGAAATTTTTATCCCAAAACTTTATAAATATATGAGAATAAGTATTTAAAATATAAATATATTTTTAGAATTTTTTATCATTATTTAATGGCTTAAATAATTAAGTGGAGCAACGTAGGTTGTATAGTGGGTTGTAGGTTGTATAGTGGGTTGTAGAAGATCTGGTCCGTGTTGAGAATGTTGTATTCTTGATATATAAACACTATACCTATTTATTTTTATTTTTATTATTTATAAAATTAATCTTGTTTGAGCCACTAAAATGATTCTAGTCCCACTGAATATTAAATTTTTTATTTTTTATTTTTAAAAAATGATGTATTTTTATTTTCTTACTTTAAATAATATTTATAAACATAATTATTTTTCTTTATATTTTATCTCTTTATTATAGATAATATACATTTTTAAAATATCTTATTGTTTTTCTTTTTATATATTATCTATTAAATTTTAAAAATATCTTGATATTTATTATTTTCTTTGTATTTTAATTATCTTTTTAACATGCATAAAATATATCTTTCTACTATATCTTATTATTTTTATTATATATATATCCCCTATCGTTGAAAATATTATTACATATATTATTCATATTGTATCTCTTTTTTATTTTTTTATTATAAATTATCTCTTTTTCGTAAAATTATACCAATGATATTCCGATGATATATGTTTATAGGGGTGGTTCTAGTTTAACTCGCGCCCAGCGAGAATGTGAGAACAGATGTAAGTGGTTCATCACGTTGATGTAGGAGGTGCGTGTGGTGTTTGAACGCAATGCTCCAAATATAAACTTGCTACACGCAAAGTGAGTTCCACTCGCCCCCTAAACCCTCAACACTTGTTAGAATTGCTTGAGCCTAAAATACATTAATGGAATGCACATGAAGCATATGTTGATGAAGTTTAAATGCACATAGTCTATAAATTCATTTAAATAATGCATATAACCACAACGTATTGAATGTCATTGTATATGTTGAATTGAACACTCTACAAAGACTATAAATACACATTATATTTAGATTGAACTGTTACATGGTACAAAAGTGAACATGATGATAACAAATTTAAAATACATATTTTTCTATAAGTTACGAAAATCAAACGTATAAGATCATTTTTTTGAAATTATGATGAAAAATTCACAAGAGTTTTGGGTAATTACAAGCACGATATGGTTTTTGTGTCATTCACAAGCCTTGATAACCACAAGCAATCAATCACAGTTAGAATTGGCTTGTTGCTAAAGAAAAATGTTGAATCATACACTTGGTTCTTTAAAAACTTCAAAAAGGCTATGAGTCATGAGCCAATAATCCTACTCAAATACCAAGATCCAACAATTAAGGTTGTAGTAGAGATGATATTTAAAATTGATGTGCATAGATTATGCATGTGGCATATAATTTCCAGGCTAAGTAATAGAGTAGAAGGACACATATTTAATGACCAAGATTTCAAACAAAATTGGAATTCAATTGTTTGAAATAGTGAGATAATACGAGAAGGGTTTGAAGATGGATAAGATTATTTGTTCAAGAAGTTCAACTAAGAAGACAACAACTGGTTCAAAAGGATGTTTGAGCTACGCGAATAATGGATCCTTGTATACTTCAACCACATAAAAATGGGAGGTCTCATAAGAGCTACTTCAATATCTAAAAGCCAAAACAGTTTCTACTCTACATTCATAGGCAACGAGAGCAATCTTATTGAGTTCATGCATCAATATGAAAATCCAATTGAAGCACAATGAAATGAGCATCAAAGATTGATCGTGCAATCAATCATTTAATTTCCATCAATGAAGACCCATCTTTTCATTGAGAAAATTCACAATTTTGGTATTCTTTGACCTCCAATGTGAAATATATGGTAATGTTTACAAGTGTAATTTCATTGATGATATCATCATCTTTTCCAAAGCGAATACTACTTCATGCCAAAAACTTAAAAGAATTATTGATAAATATTATGAGGCTTCGGAGCAAGCTGTCAACTTCCACAAGTCAGCCTTCCAAGTCATGAAAAACATGTCAAATAACACAAAAAAACCCAACTCCAACAGGTACTTAACATTAAAAATGTGTATGCACTTGATAAATACATGCCTCATTATTAAGGGGAAAGTAAAAAATGACACTTTTGAACAAATTCTAACGAGATTAGAAGATCAATTAGCCAAATGGAAACCAAACTTGTTGTCACAAGAGGACAAACGTAGCCTCATTAAAAACAAATCTTTCAACACAATCTACATGCATAATGCAGAACTTTATGTTACCAATGAGTATCCATAAGGAAATAGACAAGATGCATACAGATTTCTACCGGAATAAAGGGAACTCCTAAAAACCACTGATTAGTTGGAGCAACATTTGTCACCCTACGGAACAAAGGCAGATTATAGGCATCTCAAAAGATGAGGACATCAACAATGCTCTACAAATGAAACTAATTAAAAAAATCTTAGCAGAACCAAATAACATTTCGGTTAAAATAATCTCCAAAAATATTACAAAGGAACCCATGTGCTTGAATATAAGAGGAAAACTAATGTTCGTTAAAACAAGCGAACCCAATTGAACCAAAATCCTCGCCCCTAAATGCTCCCTTCTACCAAATATGTCGTCTCCCTGCTCCCTGCTTGTCTATTCTCAAATCTGATATTCTCCTTGTCCAAATTCGATTTCGTCCATTTGTTCTGATGTTTGAAGAATCATAATTCTTTAAGATATTATGATTGGAAAATGAACTCAAGGCTGAGAAGCCATCTTTTTCCAACTTTAGGCTGAAAAAGCCATTGATTTTACCAATATTTGGCTGAGAAAGCCATGATCTAGTTTCTTGATTCATCGTTGGTGCTCCGTAAAGAGTTGTCTGATGAAGGAGTAACCCTCATGATTGAATCTTCAGTTTGATGTTTCTCTTTATCAGATTGTTTATTCAAGCGCTCTAATTTGTGCATTTGGAAGTAAAGCCCCTTTATTTTTTTGCTTATTGGTTTGCTTATTAAGAGAACAATAGTTTCTTCTAGGTCTTGTACAAATCTTATTGGACTTGATTTGGTCTTCCCGACCTCTAGTTACTACGATCGTGTTGTATTTGTGCCCTTGGTTTTTTATTTTTCGACGTCGGACCTTCAAGCAGGTTTACTCTTCATTGTGTTCGCGTCTCCACCGATCCTTTTTCGACCCCTAGATTCTCTTCCAGATCGATTGCCCACCCTCCCCCGTCGCTTTTGCTGATGTGCCATCGGTTTTTTTGCCCTCCCTGCCGCCGATCTCATCTGGTGGTCTGCACAGGCCCTGCAGTCACCAAGTGTAGAAAAAAAAAAGAAAAATAAGAAATAAAGTTGAAAAGGTTTATAAAATAGAAAAAAAAGGGTAAGGCCGAACTCATGCGTGGTCTTCAAAGTTGAAAAATTGGAATATAAATATAAAATTAATATAAAAATACAAAAATATGGCTTTAATTGTTGAGTTTTTTACTTGCAAGTCAAGTATTTTTTACTTGAGAGCAAGTTTGTCTACTTACATTGCACGTAAAACTTTTATGTTTTACTTGTGAGTTAAGTTTGACATCTTTTCTTGCAGGATAGCTCGAGGCGTATTTCATGTACTATTTTTACGAAGAGTTAGAGCTGAGTTTGGTATTGGACCGAGTTGTATTGGGTAGATTTAGGACTTGTGAAGATCATTCATCTTGGTAGAGGGAACGTCAGATGTCCATCTCGCACGCCTAAAAGGGGTCGACCTGTTGCCTACGACGCTATTTTCATAGTGCTTTACTCATCCCGATCTCAAACTCTTCTTAGTTCTTTTTTTGGAGATTTGTACTTTTCATAGTTTATCCTAGTTGCTTTAGCGCTATTAGCCGTTCTCGGCTGTCGTTTTCCTACTGCCTCTCGGTTTACCAAATCTGTTTGGTATACGAATTCTTACCTTATCAAAAAAAATTAGAGGAAAACTAATGTCTCATGGTAGTGGACAAAACCAATGAAAATCAGAGATCTATTCAGGTTAGGTGTCCGATGAAACCTTTGAGATGGAAAAACAATCAAATCTTGGCAAGACCAATGGATTAAGTAACGAAAAACTTATCGACAAATGCAAAACAACCGAGTTGATAAATGAAAAACAAGTGGTGGTGGATTTCCTAACTAAAGAGAAAACCGAGAATAAGCAAAAACTAGAAGAAGTTTTAAAAAGAGACAATGCAACCCGGATAATCAACACCCCGATACTAGGGATGGGAATGGGGCGGGGATTATTACCCGTGGGGAATCCCCGTTACAAGTATAGGGATGAGGATTTTTAGTGGGGGTGGGGGGGAGTATGGGGGAAAGTAATTACTCACTAGGATATGGGCACGGGGACGGGAATAGGTGTCCCCGCCCCACCATCCAACCCGACCCAGACTGATGTGAACCCCGTTGAAGGATTCACGAGAGGATCGATCTTGGACTCGTAAATGGTCTTTCTCACGTCGGTTTTGATAGGTTTTGAGTCGAATTAACGACTAGATTTGGTAGGGAAGAAGTGAAAGGATTTAAGAAGGTGGCTTCTTTTGAGGGAAACCTGAAGAATATGGGATACGAGAAGAGAATTTGGGGTTGACGCCTTTATGAAGAGTTTTGGAGAAATCTCGACAGCATAACATTAATCAAACAAAGCGTAACAAACAAAGGAGGGGGCGTGCCTCTTTTATAGAGGAAGGGGCACGCAAACCCTAGTTTTCAACCTAGTGGCAAGGGCGGCGCGAGGGGGACGCACGCACGCGGCCCAAGACGCAAGCCCAAGCCCAAAACTCATAAAAATAGAAATGACATAATGGGAAATGTTTCGGAAAGGAAATAATGCTAAAAATAGTAAGAAACTTAGATAGGTCACGGTGGCCTAGTCGCGAGTGTCGCGACAAGGTCGTGACAAGGTGTCGGCGCGCCAAGGGCATGTCGTGGCACGGTGTCGAGGCTCGACATGGCAAGGCGTGGCCGAAACCTCAAGTGACGGGGCTGGTGCACACCCGAACCTCAAGTGGCGAGGTCGAGGCGCACCAGAACCTCAAGTGCTCGCGTCGAGTTGGCCCGGCACGGCATGGTGCTCGGCGCTCGCGACTGGCACGGTACCGAGGTTGAGGTTCTCGGCACCGCGGCGCGAGGCGTCGGGCTGGTGACTCGGTGCGTCTTCAATGGTGACGAGGCACGTGAATGCGGGCGCGCCGGTGGATGCGCCGTGGCTTGCGAAGGCTCGTGTGACGATGGACGCCGTTGCTCGAGTAATGGCGCGGGTCCTGGCTCGAGTGACGGCTCCGTCGGAGCGCACGGACATGTCCTCCTATTCTTGGCTTTCCGTCATGGTGGGGCTCACATCACCCTCCCCCCCTTGGGTGGGAAACGTCCCTGTTTCCTCGTCATGATACTCGGGGTCCACGTAAGGAGAGAGATCTGAGACATTAAAGGAAGCGGAAACATTGTACTTACCTGGGAGGTCGAGGATTAGGCATGGCAATGGGTCGGTTCGGGTGCGGGTGGACTACTTCCACCACCCGACCCGCGGTTGTAAACCGCCCACCCGACCCGGTAATTTCACCCGGCGGGTTCCACCTGAAACCGACCCATCCAAAACCCGTCGGTTTTCGGGTCGGGTCGGGTTTTTTTCGGGTGTTATAAAAAAATTAAAATTTTTAATTTTCAATCATAAAGTAACCTTAAGTTTATTTGTTCAACGGGTCAACCGATGACCCGTAAAAAATAACATAAAATTAACGGGTCAACCGATGACCCTTAAACAAGATAAACTTAAATTTAAACCTATTTATATAGGGCCTACCCATTGGATTAGCCAAAAAATAGATTTAATTAGAAGTCTCAAAGTCCAGTTCTATAATTAGACTTCAAACACTTACCCTCTCCTCTTCTCCTATCCTTTTTTATAAGCTCCTCTTCTCCTTTCCTTCTACCAAATTTCTGATGTGGGACAAAAAACCGGGTGGTCGGGTTGGGTGGTCGGGTCGGGTGACCGGGTCGGGTGATCGGGTCGGGTCGGGTCGGGTGAGGCTATACCCGAAATCGTACCTGCTCCATCACCTGCTCACCCATCACCCGTTTTTCACCCGTTTTTAATCGGGTTTTTTCGGTTTTCGGGTCGGTTTTTCGGGTACCCATCGGGTGCGGGTGAAATTGCAAAGCCTATCGAGGATGTAAGAGTTGTCGTTGATGCGCCGGAGGACTTTGAAGGGACCGCCCCCTCGTGGTGTAGCTTCGTCTTCCGTGTAGCGGGAAAACGTTCCTTTTGAAGATGGACCCACACCAAATCTCCGAGCTCAAAGATCAAAGCGCGGCGTCCGTTGTTGCGTTGAGCCGCGTATTGGTTCGAGCCTTTCAGCAGCTGGGCCTTGGTGCGCTCATGTAGGCGTCGGATATGGTCGGCGCGGTTTGCCGCATCGACATGCTCCTCGGGCTTGAAAGGCAGCGGCACCAAGTCCATCGGGGTGCAAGGGTTGCGCCCGTAGACCACCTCGAAAGGGGTCATCTTCGTCGCAGAGTGAAAGGACCTGTTATATGCAAACTCAACATGGCAAAGTAAGTCCTCCCACCGACGTGGGTTTGCCTTGAGCATCGTCCGAACAAGAGTGCCCAAGGTCCGATTGGTCACCTCAGTCTGACCATCGGTCTGGGGGTGATATGCTGTAGAAAACAGGAGTCGTGTACCTAACTTCCCCCAAAGCGTTTTCCAAAAGTGGCTACAAAACTTAGTATCCCTATCACTAATGATAGTTCTAGAAATACCATGGAGCTTCACGACATGGTCAAAGAACAAATTTGCGATTTCCACCGCATTATTATTCCCTTTACATGCAATGAAGTGTGCCATCTTGGAAAACCGGTCCACGACTACAAAAATGGAATCTTTGCCACGCCTCGACATTGGGAGTCCCGTGATAAAATCCATAGAAAGATCTTCCCACGGGGCATCGGGAACTGGTAGGGGCGTGTAAAGTCCATGTGGTTCAGACCGAGACTTGGCTGTATGACACGGCACACAACTTTGATAGTACTTGTTAACATCTCGAGCCATGTGAGGCCAGAAGAAATGCTCACGAAGTGCTGCCAACGTTTTGGCTATGCCAAAGTGGCCTCGGCCATCATGAGCCTCTTGGAGCAACAAGTGTCTCACCGATGAGGCCGGAATGCAAAGCTTCTCAGCACGGTAAAGATACCCATTGTCCAAGAAGAAGGACTCATGGATGCGAGAATGCTCGAGTTCTTTGATGATTGAGGAGAAGTACGGATCTGAGGCGTACAACTCCTTGATCATAGCAAAGTCGAGCATCTTAGTATGCAATTGGGTTATAGAATGTACCTTCTCGAGAGAGCGTCGACGACGACGTTCTCTTTACCCTTTTTATGCGCAATGACGTAAGGAAACGTCTCCATGTACTCAACCCAACAAGCGTGGCGCCTATTTAGAGTTGTTTGACTCTTGAGATAAGCCAAGGCCGCGTGATTCGTATGAATTACGAACTCGCTTGGCCATAGATAGTGTTGCCACGTCTTAAGGACCCGAATAAGAGCGTAAAGCTCTTTATCATAGGTCGGATAATTAAGGGTAGCCCCTACTAGCGTCTCGCTAAAGTAAGCGATAGGTCGTTGCTCTTGAAGGAGTACGCCGCCAATACCATAGTCGGAAGCGTCGCACTCGATCTCGAAGCGCTTGGAGAAGTCCGGCAATTGCAGGACCGGGGCTTGACACAAAGCATCTTTCAAGGCCTCGAAGGCGGCCTCGTGATGCGGCATCCACTTTATCAGTGGTTGCCTTCTTGGTTAAAGAATGGAGTGGCCCGACGATAGAACTAAATTCCTTGACAAATCGCCTGTAGAAACCAGTTAACCCCAAAAAAGAACGAACCATCGTCGGGGTCGTTGGGGTTGGCCTCTCATGGATGGCCCGGATTTTGTCAGAATCCACTCGTAGGCCATCCTTGGATACGACGAAACCAAGAAAATTCGTCGTATCCGAGCAAAACACACACTTGTCCAAATTTACATACAAAGAGTGTTCGCGGAGGCAATCTAACACCTACCTAAGGAGCCCCGCGTGAGAGTCCAAAGTCTTACTATAAACTAAAATGTCATCAAAATACACGACAACGAAAAGTCCCAAAAATTTACGTAAAACAAAGTTCATCAATCTCATGAAAGTAGAAGGAGCGTTAGTGAGGCCGAAGGGCATCACCAACAACTCATAAAGACCGTGTTTGGTCTTAAAGGCCGTCTTCCACTCGTCCCCTTCTTGCATCCGAATTTGATGGTAGCCGCTCCGGAGATCAATCTTGGAGAATAGCACGGCACCATGCAACTCGTCTAGCATGTCGTCCAAGCGGGGAATCGGGTGGCGGTATTTGATGGTGATTTGGTTGATGGCACGGCAGTCCACGCACATCCGCCAAGTTCCATCCTTCTTTGGGACCAAGATAATCGGAACCGCACACGGGCTAAGGGACTCGCGAACGTACCCCTTTTCCAAAAGAGATTGGACTTGGCGTTGAATTTCTTGAGTTTCCTTAGGCGACGCCCTATATGCAGCTCGGTTTGGCAATGAAGCGTCGGGAATAAGATCTATGCGATGCTCTATCCCCCGAATAGGTGGCAACCCGTCGGGGAGCTCGGCAGGCATAATATTCGAGAACTCCTGTAGCAAGGCAGAAATGGAGGGAGGTAATACATGTGTCTTATCAATTGAAATGTTAAGTAAAGGACACAATAAAAAACAAGTAGTACTCCCCTCGATGTGTTTGACCACGTCGCGCCGTCGGCAAAGAAAGAGGCGATCCTATAGCGAGCCGAGAAGTGGGGGCTCGGCGTCCTCGCTCGTCCGAGGTGCTTCATGGGCGCCATGTTGCTGGCCAACAGGCCCCTTCCTGTGGGGAAGATTGGCACCTGGCGCGCCGCTGGAAAGCGGCTGGATCGTGCCAGCGCCGCTAGGCAACGCCGCTGGCGCGTTGCGGCACGCAACCGAGGACGTTGTCGGCGTCCGAGGATCTTCCTTCAACTTGTGTCGGCGCTTCTGGCTCGAATCCTCTTGGAAACCAGAATTTTTGATGTCCGAACCAGTAGCGTCGCCAGAATCCTCACCATGGCCAGTAGCGCCATTTGAGCTTGCATTCAGCTTAGGCGCGACCGTGGCTTTCTCCCGAGCGTTAGCTTGTTGTCTTTCGGCCTCATCCTGCAACGCTTCACTAGGAGACATGGGTAAGATGGTCACGCGTTTACCATGGTAATTGAACATGTAAGTGTTCAACCGGCCATCGTAAATCACGTGGTCAAACTGCCATGGACGGCCAAGAAGGAGATGTGTGGCGTCCATGTCAGTGACATCAAACAAAACGGAATCATAATAGACACCAATTGAAAAGGAAAGGCTAACCTGTTTAGTAATCCAATGGTCACCATCATTCGAAATCCAAGCGAGCTTGTAAGGCGCCGGATGGTCCGTTTGAGGCAACTTGAAGTGGTTGACGACCTTCCTTGACAAAAAGTTCCCACAACTACCCGAATCTATGATAACGCTCAAGGAGACGTTTTGAACCAAACACCGAGTATGGAAAATGTTTTCCCGTTGATCGGTGGGCACGGACTCCTTGACGCTAAGGGCTCGGCGCGTCACGAGCAAATGTTTGTCAACGCCGACACCAATATCCGAGGGCGTGCAAAACGCGCCTTCATCACTCGGCACCTCGTTGTCTTCTTCCGACTCAACTTCGTCAACGCTCTCGTACGTTGCGGATTGAGCCGAGAATAACACGCGCTTCGTATTGGGACAATCCCGCTTCAAGTGCCCTCGGCCACCACATAAATAGCACTTGATGTCTCGAGTCCTTTGTGGGGGAGGCGCGCCCTTGTCACGGTTTTGGCCAACCGAAGTTTCCTTGGAATCCGTTCCGGGGGTACCTAGCTTGAGTTTAGAAGAAGGAGTAGAAAACTTGTTAGTACCCAAAACGGAAGGACTAGGGTTAGAAGGACCATACCTTTGATATGTGGACGTCTTCGGCCGTTTGAATTGCTTGTAAAGCTCCATGGCCGTGTGTATCAAGTGTCCCAAATCCTTGATTGGCAAGACAACCAAGCGATCTCGGATCCACTTATGGAGTCCCGCCACAAAGCAAGACCGCAACGCCCCCGAGGAAGCGCTTATGCCCGCCTTGAAGAATAAATCTTCGAGGTAAGCGAAGAACTCCTACGGAGTCATGGATCCTTGACGTGCATCTTGAATCAAGATCCGAACCTTCTCCTTGTAGTCGGGTGGCATAAATTTCCTTTTCATGATGAATACAAGTTGATGCCACTCGCTTATGGGGGCTTTACCCTTTCGGGCCCGATCCGATTCGAATCGGTTCCACCACATACGAGCGGCACCCTTGAAATGAGGGTCACCAACTCGACTTTCTCGTGCTCCTCGTAATGGCAATGCTTGAGCACGTGTTCGGTTCCCTGCAACCAAGAAATAAATTCATCAGGATTGTAATTGCCATAAAAATCCTCAACTTTTACCTTAACGTTGCGGCGTGATACATGCGCCGGACGTTCATTATCGGCGCGCCGATTGGCACGCGGAGGCGGTGTGCGTCGGCGTCGGGGACTTCGGCCAAAGCCTCGGTTTGGACCGTCGCCATCGTCGCTGGGCTCGTCGTCTCCATCGCGCCGAGGGCGCCGCTGCTCCTCGCGGTCTCGGTTTTGGCGACGCCGATCCCCGTCGCGTCGAGGCCGTTTGCGGTTGTCACGGCGTTCGAGCCAGTCATAGACCACACGGTTCTCAGGAAGCTTGGGTCTCGGAATTCAATCTCGATCTCGATCTATACACTCCTCCGAATCATGGACCGGGGGGGTCAAATTCCTCCTCGGAATCTTCCTCGTACTCCGTCATAGAGTCCTCGGAATCCGAAATTGGAGTGGTGGGGCTTTGATGGCCTCGATAGTCTTCGACATCGAAGTCATCTCGGCCTTTGCTTTTCTTTTTCTTAGGCGTCGGGGTGACCGCCTTTTTCTTCTTTTTTGCTTGTTGACGCCGCCACTCCTCGGAGTCATACTCCTCATCGGAATGAACGTCAACAACATCGTCCACCTGTTGAGCCTGATTAGTGGGTCGGCTTTCCTTCATGGATTCCAACCGTTGGATCTCATTCGGGTTAGACGACTCAACCAAGGGGCCCTTGCCTTTCTCTAGCGTCGTAGCCCGCGGAACCGAGACGCCGTGTGGCGTTACGCTCGGGATCGCGTGCTGCGTGTGAATGGTCACGGCTGGTGGCGTCGTTTTCTGCACAATAAACCTCGTCAACATGCCCTCCAAGTTGGAGAAGTGTGCCTTTAGTGCGGCTAGACCCGCAGCGGGCACAACGCCGGCCTGCGGCACGGCGCCGGGCACCGTCGCGTTTGGCCTCCCGAGAAGACTCGGTTGGAGCGCCGACAGATTTTGTTGGTTGCTTTGTTGTTGGTTTGTGAGGCCTTGCTGGTTGGAATGCTCATCCCCTTCCATGCCACCGTCTCCTATCTCAACCATAGACATGAAAAGAGTCAAAAGTTCTCAAACAAACAAGCAAAAGAACGTCAAGATTTTGTAAGACTCACCACGCAAGTACCCTTAGTTTGCACGAAAAGTACTTAAAAGGAATGGGAGGCTATGGATCTCGACATTGCACAAGTAAGGCACACAGAAGAGCAAGAACACGCAATACAAACACACAAGCAAGTAAGAAAAGAAGGAGAGAGGCGTCGGCTTTAGTGAAGCCTTGGCACGAGAGAGGGAGTGAGAAGAGAAGATCTCGGCCTAAGGAAGGAGGCGAGATTGTGTCTTAGCAAAATAGACACAAGAAAGATATGCAATCACACAAAGATATGCAAATCAAATCAAGAGAAGATATTATTTGATTGGAGAAAGAGGGCCGAATATTTGTGAGATACTTGCCTTATTTTGGCTTGTGTATCTCACAATATCTTTTTGATTTTTTTTAAATTAATTAATGGATAAGATTGCCTTATTTTGGCTTTGCTTATCCACAATATTTTTTGTTAAATTTTCGGCAACTAACAAGATATGGGAGATATGATTTCCCAAGATACTTGCTCAAAATAAAAAATTGAGATAAGGCCAAAATCGGACCAAATCTCGCACCAAGCACACAATACGCACGACACACACAATCAATCAATTCAAACAAGGCAAGTATAATGCAAGCAATGCTCGAAAGACTCAATGCAATGAACCTAAAACAAGTGCACGTCGGTGGGTTAAGGCTATTTTTTTTTTCTCTGATTTTTCGAAGCAAAAACAATGGATCTAATGGATGTTGGTAGAGATGGCGGAAGCTAATGGAACAATGATGGGAAAGAAAAAAAAATCGTGCAAAAAATGAGTAAAAGTGTGAGAGAGACTTACGCAATCCGAGGCTCTGATACCAGTTGATGTGAACCTCGTTGAAGGATTCACGAGAGGATCGATCTTGGACTCGTAAATGGTCTTTCTCACGTCGGTTTTGATAAGTTTTGAGTCGAATTAACGACTAGATTTGGTAGGGAAAAAGTGAAAGGATTTAAGAAGGTGGCTTCTTTTGAGGGAAACCTGAAGAATATGGGATACGAGAAGAGAATTTGGGGTTGACGCCTTTATGAAGAGTTCTGGAGAAATCTCGACAGCATAACATTAATCAAACAACGCGTAACAAACAAAGGAGGGGGCGTGCCTCTTTTATAGAGGAAGGGGCACGCAAACCCTAGTTTTCAACCTAGTGGCAAGGGCGGCGCAAGGGGGAGGCACGCACGCGGCCCAAGACGCAAGCCCAATCCCAAAACTCATAAAAATAGAAATGACATAATGGGAAATGTTTCGGAAAGGAAATAATGCTAAAAATAGTAAGAAAATTAGATAGGTCACGGTGGCCTAGTCGCGAGTGTCGCGACAAGGTCGTGACAAGGTGTCGGCGCGCCAAGGGCATGTCGTGGCACGGTGTCGAGGCTCGACATGGCAAGGTGTGGTCGAAACCTCAAGTGACGGGGCTGGTGCACACCCGAACCTCAAGTGGCGAGGTTGAGGCGCACCAAGTGCTCGCGCCGGGTTGGCCCGGCGCGGCATGGTGCTCGGTGCTCGCGACTGGCACGGTACCGAGGCTGAGGTTCTCGGCACCCCGGCGCGAGGGGTGGGGCTGGTGACTCGGCACGCCTTCGATGGTGACGAGGCACGTGAATGCGGGCGCGCCGGTGGATGCGTCGTGGCTTGCGAAGGCTGGCGTGACGATGGACGCCGTTGCTCGAGTAATGGCGCGGGTCCTGGCTCGAGTGACGGGTCCGTCGGAGCGCACGGACATGTCCTCCTCTTCTTGGCTTGCCGTCATGGTGGGGCTCACATCACCGACCCCATTAAGGAACCCCATGGGGAATCCCCATCGGGGGGGCCCATTTGGGAACCCCATGGGGAATCTCCGCCGAGGCACTTGTTGAGGGAATTCCCTCCGGATGAACCGTTGGGGAATCCTCACTTGGGGAACCATTGGTCATTCAACTATCCATATATTATGTACTTGAAAGGTATGATTATTGAATTTACAAAATTATCGTCTTGTTAGTTTTTTGAAGTTCCTGTTAAAAGCTTGTTAATTATATAAGTTTAATTGGTGAATTTTGTAAATGGTGTATCAATAGAATTTTAGAGGAAAGAGTACATAAAAGTAAATGGAAAATAAAATGAGTGACTCATGGGAATGATACAAGGTGAAAATCAAACGGGGATGGGGAGTCCCCGATAGAGATTATAAATGGGAGAAAACCAAACGGGGATTAGGAATCCTCGACAAGGATTATAAATGGGGAAATCAAGCGGAGATAGGGAATCCCCAACGTTGATTATAAATGAGGAAATCAAGCGGGAATGGATACGAGGACAAATTTTATTTCCCGATGGGTAATGGGGCGGGTATGTGGAGCATATATCTAAATGGGGATGGTTACGGAGAGGGTATTCCCCGCTCCGAACCTGCCCCATTGCCATCCCTACCCGGTACCAACCAACATGATACAAGACCGACTGTATTGGAGACCTAACATGAATGGGTGCTTCTCCACTAACTTTGTCATTAAACTAATAAATGAAAACAAAGGAGGACTACTAAAAGACCTCAGGGAGAATTTGGAATCTAAATATCCCACCAAAATTTAAAAATTTTATCTAGAAAATTACTCAGAATGGACTACCAACAAAAGCAAAATTGTTCTAATGACACATATCAATAACCCTACCTTGCATATTCTGCAACCGCTCTCAAGAAGACTTTGAGCAAATCCTATTCCAATGCCCCTAAACAATAGATACAATCTCACAAGTTGACAACACGATCCTACAAATAATCAATAACATAATCGTAGACCAACTGAGATCCTTGAAGATCTAATTGACGAACTAAATTTAAAATATCTTCGAAAAATTGGCCCTACTCAGGTGGTGTATATGGTACTAACGAAACATCACGATCTTCCATAACCAAGATGAGGAGGAACTGAAATATGCGGTGGGATTCTTCCACAAATAATTAACGAATTTGAGTTCATATCAACCATGGTTGTGGATTCCTCAGCCAACAACCTAAAAAGGAAGGAACAAAAACCAAACAAGAAGAAAACCTAAAACCTTTAATTGGAACAAAACTCAACCCGATCAACTTTGTTAAACTTAACTTTTATGGAGCTAGAAGCTTGTTTAGGCCCTCCTCCTTTGGCTTTGTTCTCACGGATTATGAAGGTTTAGTGCTTTGTGGGCAAGTTGTCCCTGTGGCTCCCAACCGGTGATCATGGTTGAGGCTTTGTGACTTAGGAATGGAGGCAATCAAGCATTTCGTCTTGGCTATACGAAGATCGAGATCGAAGGTGATAACCTCAATGCCATCAATAGCATTTGGAGTTACCCGTGGGAAGTCGAGATAATTGTAGCAACCATTCTAGTTTCTCTTAGAAATTCGAGATTAAAAGATTGCACCACATCTTTCGAGAGTCAACAAAGTGGGGGATCTTATTGCGAAAATGGGCTTTTCCAACCACTCTCTGACTCATACAATGCAACGTAATCTTAAAGATCTTATATTTTTAGATGATCTAAAGCGATTGACGTCTCATTGAATCGACTCCCCTAAATCTCCTAACCATATTAAAAAATGAGATTCATTGTTGGGGATCAGCCTTACGCGGATTTGAAATTGAAAGGGTAAAGGCCTTGTTTCACTTGTCTCCTAAAAGTCCTTTTCACCCAAAAACTACTCTTAATCAATTAGCTCTCTCTACTTTTTTACATTTTTTGAGACACAAAAATTAACTTTTCACCCAAAATCTCTTTTTTTTCAACAAGTGAAACACACCCAAAATGTCCGAGTTAGTAAAAGTTTAGGGATAAAAAAGCAATTAAAGCCAAAAACGAAGTAATTTAAATATGATGATGGCCAAACGAAACCAAATCTCATACTAACGCCAGCTGGCACGTGGACGTTCCTCTGAAGCTGCCAAGAGCCCCGACTCCCGAGTCAAATTTGTCATGTTGACTTCACCTTTCCACTACTTCGAGCCACCACCAATTTTTCTCACCCTTTTCTTTTCTTTCTCCTCCAAAAGCTTGCCATCTTCACCGGGAAAGATGACAGATCCCGGCGAAATTCTCCATTTTTATAGCAATTCCTCTTTCCCCGCTGCCGAAACTGCCGGAAAGGACTTTTCGTCATGCGGCCAGCTGACGGCGGCTCCGAGTGACCCGATTCAACCGCTGCTTAACCTCTCTGCGGTCAACCATCGGATGGACTCGCTCCATGGCTTCCTCTCCGACTCCATCGCCCGGAACGTCCTCCTCGGAAGCCACCAGATGGAGATGGTCTCCTCCGAGATCACCTCGGCCATCCAACAGGTTATTGTGAATGGCGCTGCATTGCTCGCTTTCTCCCAAATCCCTAACCCCCCTTGTCAAAGCCCTAATTTTCAAATTCCTATTCCGCCCAAATTTGCCGAACCAAACCCGGCAGGTAACGATTCGACCATAGAGGCGCGTAAATTGGAACCTCTGGACGACGAATTGGACGAATCAGAGGGCAAAATCGACCTCGATCACGAGGTGATCGAGCTCGACGCCGTCGAGATCCTCGCTGAACACGTCCACTTCTGCGAGATCTGTGGGAAGGGGTTCAAGCGAGACGCGAATCTCAGGATGCACATGCGCGCCCACGGCGACCAGTTCAAGCGCCCGGAGGCGCTGGCCAAGCCGCTTCCGGCGGCGGCGGAAGGTATCTCCAACTCAGCGAAGGCTACAACGCGATTCTCTTGCCCGTTTGCGGGATGCAACCGGAACCAACGCCATAAGAAGTTCAAACCGCTAAAATCAGTCATCTGCGTGAGGAACCACTTCAAGCGGAGCCACTGCCCGAAGATGTACTCTTGCAACCGTTGCCACAAGAAGAACTTCTCGGTGCTGTCCGATCTCAAGAGCCATCTCAAGAACTGTGGGGAGTCGAAGTGGAGATGCTCCTGCGGAACCACCTTCTCCAGGAAGGACAAGCTGTTCGGCCACATGGCTTTGTTTGAAGGCCACATGCCAGCAGTTGGACTAGATGATGACGATAGAAGATCCAAGAGCAAGGCGGAGGATGAAGTGGTAGCACCTGTGGCGGGGCAGGGAACGGCGGCTGGCGGTGGTTGTGGGGCGGATGATGAGCTCTTTGATGATGAAATGTTTGATGATTTTGCAGGGATTAATGAGAATTGTATTCAACAAATGTTTGGGTCACCCTCTTCTCCTGATTTTGTTCAGCAGTTCTATAATATCTAGCAGGAAACGCAGGTGATTCTCTTGTTTGTGACCTACATGTATGATGTATGATTTGTGTTATGTTGTTTCATCTATGTTTTTCTGAAGATTCTGAATTTCTATTTATGCGAAATGATATTAACATTACCATCATCATCGCCCCTGTGTAGTACCGGACAAGCAGGATCTGGGAGGTCAAGGTTTTCATATATTGCAATGCCCTTATCTTGTTTCTGACTTGTTTGATATGGAGGGAGAATAGAGATGTCTTATATTGTTTGTGACTTGTTTGGTACCGAGGGAGAATAGAGTAGAGAGATGATGGAAGAGAATACCAATCTGTTTGTGTGAATGTGTTAGCACGTACGTATAACGTATTTATGACTACACACGCTGAAAAATACTGATTTGGGTGATACCAAATTTATACGATTAATAACAGGAGATTCATATGTATATTTTGCAGCACACGGTAAGAACATGATGGCATGCCTGCCTATATAGAATAGGTTCATCATACTAGACGTAAGCACAGATTACGGCATTACGCCATGTTCTTGCTTTGAATCTTGACAAGAAAAACTAATCACGGGAGATCTGTTTCTTGTTTGATTCTCTTATGCGGTGACCTTTTCTCTTTATATGCATCCCGCCTTCCATCTAGGTAGGAAATTGTTATAGAAGGTTTCTTCAAGTTTTTTGCTTGCCTCGTTATTACATTCAACTTTCTGCATGTCAACAGGATACAGCAAAACAACGTGGGCTTAATTAAGAAAAAATCACATGGGCTGCTGCCTGAAGTTGTCAAAGCCCACCGCTTTCTTATAAACTATTATTCTTACATGATTATGACATTATTAAGCTTTTTTAAATAAACTACTTACATTAACAATCCTACATTCTTCACGTAATTTAGATAATGCATAGCATAAGTAATTTCCATCGTGACAGCCCCTTCGAAAATTTTCATCATCTGGTTTTTAATGTCAACTACTTTAAAATTATCTTAAAAGAAAAAAATTTGAAATTTGGTCAAACATTGATTCTCAGGTAAACAGCAAACCCCTTTTGATTTTTAATACGCACCCTCGTGATTACAAGAAATTGACAATGTATATATATACAGGTGTGCATGCCATATTTTTTTTCCCGTTTCATATCTCTCACATATTCACCATACGCATACCACTTGCAAAAATTCTCAAATAGAAAGCCAAATATGTCAATTTCTCTCGAGGCCATGGCAATGGCGGGCATGGATTATTTCCAATCCGGCATTGCATTTGAAGAGTTTGAATCGGAGTCTGCAACGCCTGCCCATCTACTCGTTGATGAGGTCTATTTCGAATCCGACATTGCGTCTGAAGAGTTAGAATCGGAGTCTGCAACACCTGCGGATCTACTTGTTGATGAGGTCTATTTCGAATCCGATATTGTGTCTGAAGAGTTAGAATCGGAGTCTGCAACACCTGCTCATCTACTTGTTGACAAGGACAAGAATGGAGGATACAAACAAGAACAAATCTGTATTCAGAGAAAAAATGAATGGTATTGGTGGCGTCTCACCCAATTTAGAGTGCTCTTTACACACTATAATACTGATGAGTTTGAGATACGTAATCCTTTCTAGATTCAGTAGTTGAAGTTGTAAAAGGACGGACCATAAATATGCATATGATTTCTCAATAGATTTATAATTTATGGGAGTCGATCTAGGCATTACATATTTTTCGTAATTTACTGATGTGTAGGTGTTTCTTATGTCATTTTTTTTGTTGGTTTATTGATTTTGTCATTCCTTGTATATAAGATTGTTTATTGAGTTTTTTGGGTTTATTAATTTACTAGTTGTTGTACCCGTGCCCTGCACGGGATCTTTAATAGTTGTTTGATATACTTATTGTAAAAATGTACTTATTTTGAATGAATATTAATAAATATTTTCATATAAATCAAATATAACTTAATGTTAATAACTTCATATAATTTAAGCTCCAAATACTCAATAGAATAACCAATATGAAAATATGTTTGAAATAACTATCAATAACTATATATTAAAGTTGTGCCTTTTCGAACCACCAGAACGATTCTGGCCCCACCTCATATTTACAAAATTAATTTTTATTTCTGATATTTTAACTTTACCCTATTATATTCTTCTTTAACTATTTGAATCTATCTTTAACTTCAAACATATATCTATTTAGTATAACAATATCTTTTGAAAACTTTCTTATACAAATATTTAAAATTAAAGATAATAAATTTAAAATATTTTTAAATAAGTATTAATATCTTTTACCTTTTAGAATGATGTCTTTTCACGAATTTTTTATAGATATATTTTTTTCTTTTATAATAAAAAATTAATGATAAATACTTATAATGTTTAAAAATAAAAAATAGGTAATATTTATAACTATATATTATAGTTGTACCTTTTCGAGTCACCAGAACGATTCTAGCCCCACCTTATATTTAAAAAATTAATTTTTATTTCTATTATTATAACTTCTTTCTATTAAATTCTTTTTAACTATTTAAATTTGTCTCTAACATCAAAAAAATATCTATTTAGTGTAACAATATTTATTGAAAGCTTCCTTATACAAGTATTTAAAATTAAAGATTAAATATTAAAATATTAAAATATAAATATAAATATTTTATCATATATCTTTTGATGAATTTATTTATAGAAATATAGTGATTTTATTTTATAAAAAATTAATGAATAAATAGTTAAAAAAATTTAAATTAATAAAAATGGATAATAAAATATTTAATAGATATTGAAATATTTGATAAACTCTAAATTTACGTACATGAAAAGTAATAAAATAGAAAGAATATAATATTTGATTAAAAAATTATATAAACATTTTACGAACAATAAATTACTTATATTAAAGTTTATGTAATATTTTTATTTATTTATTAATATTCTATTTATAATGTTTATAAAATATCGAATCGTCGTCGTACCATAGTAAGACTAAAATAAGAAAAATATGTTTGAAATAATGTTTGAGAAAGAAAATTCATATTGAAATATTGTAGTGATTTGCATTGGATATGCAAACAACTCAATTTTTCTATTCGTGCTTCAAAGTTTTTTGGAATAGGAAGTGAAAAGTTGATCTTATGTAAGTTTGTCTCCATTATCATCATATAGGATGAGCTTTCATTTGAACACTTTAGAAGGAGTAAGTGGTTGATTCGACGATACATTGCATTATAGTTCAGGCTCGAATGCAATGTGTGGCCTAGTTAAGGTGATGACAAATAGGATAGATGGATTCGACTTTAATTATAGTATATTGATATTAACTGATAAGAAAATATTTGCATATTTTGTATTATAAAAATTTTAATGGAACTTTTTATATAAAAAAATTTCTACATGATGATATTATTGAAAAAAAATCTATATGATAAATCTTGTTGAAATTTCTACGCATTTGAGAAAATGAAGATTAATCAAACTTCATGATACAATGATAAATCTATATACTATGCTATGATATTCTACATGAAACATATTATTGAATCTTTTAAAATCTTATCCTCATCATTTGTACTGCTTGAATAATGTTTATTAGAAAATTATCTTATTATTTTTCACATTTGGGATATTTATTTAGTGAATGAGAAGAAAAAATAATCTTGAAACTGTAGGGATGTACACATATATTTAAAATAGAAACAATCATTTTTACATAAAAATTCAAAATTCATTTTTATGTAATTATTTAATATAAATTGATCCTAAAATACAATTATTTAATATATATTGATCTTATAAAGTTACGTGCATGTTAGACTTAGTTTTATGAAATTATTTCATAGAAATTGATCTTAAAAATACAATTATTTAATAATTACTTAAGAAAATCAATCTAAATAATTATTTAAAAATACAAATTGACCTACTCATTAAGGAAATATAATTAGTGAATAAGAAGAAAAAGTAGCCATATAGAAAAGAATACAATAAATTTATTCCTTTTATATAATTATTTAATCTAAATTTATTTCAAAATACAATTATTTGATATTGATTGATCTTAAAAAGTTCCATAGATATAAGCTAATTAAGAAAGATATAGTAATGATTTTATATACATTGATCTTAAAGAATTAACACCTTTTATAAAAATATATTTTTGTAGATACTACAATTAGAAAAGGTAAGTATAATATGACAAATTAAATCATCAATAAGTAAAGTGACCTAATTAAAAATTATAAAATTATAATGTGGTAGAATTAAGTAATATTTGAAGATTTAGATGGACAAATTAGTAAATGTAAAAATTAATTGCTTAGGTGGCATAGTTAAATGATTGACACATATGATTGAGTTATTCGACTTTAGTAATAGTATATAGATTGATGTTTAGGTATTTTTCGTAATTTACTGATGAAGATTTTATGGTGTCATGTTGTGAAAAAGTCTATTCCACATCGGAAATTAAGTAACCTATTTTTAATTGATTTTAAGATGGAAACCTGGGCTTATGTGCTTATGCTTGTCACGCATGTGTTATGGGACGGTCTCATCGTTGGATGATTTCATAAATCATAATTATTTTACACAATAGAAAAATTTTGCACGGGATCTCCTCCTATATACAAAAACAGAATTTAGGGAGAGATTTTTTTAATCAAAAAAATATTAAATTCTAATATTCATATCATTTTTAAAATTAGACTCGAAGTTTAGAAAACATCAACAACGTTTTGAATAAACTTAACACATACAATATGAAGATTACGTGATATGATAATCATATATTTTTCTCGACCAAAAAAATAATCATATATTTTTTATACTTTTCAAATAAAATCAAATATAACATCTAGAAGTAGAAAATTAATAAAAAATTTATCCTTAGTTGGAAGTTGGAAGTTGGATACTTGGATGTTAGAAGTTGGAAATCATTTTACTCCTTACTTGGAAGTTGGAAACGATGACCTGAAAACAAGTACTTTTTTTTTTATCGAAAATATGGGTCGTTTTAGGACTTTTATTTTGATCAAATTTTGTTTAAGACCTAGATCTAAATGAATCCGTTTTTATTGTTCAAAATCCGATTTTGGAAAACATTTTGAAAGAAAAAACGCAAACGACACACAAAGAGTTGTTGACATAATTCGGACAAAAGTCTTACTCTGCGGAGCCTCAAGAGGCGTGAGACTCACTCAGTCTACTAAGCAACAAAGGCCAAAAACACAATCGTTACAAGCAAGCACACAAGACGACAAAACAAAAAACGAACAACAAGAACAAAAAGTAACACAAATTAAAGTAGGGAGAACAAAGACGGGATCGCAAGCTCACGAAGAACTCAAACCACCAAGGCACCAGACTCTTTCATCTATCTCTGTTTCTCTCTTCCCCTTTCTTTTTCTTTGGGCTTACAACTTAATCAGAGACCAAGGTGGAATTCACTAGAAAGAAGCTCTCAAGAAGCTCAAAAACCCTAGGTTTTCCACATCGATGCAATTAAATGAGAGGCAAGACCCGTATCTAAGTTTTCGTCGTCACTTGTATATCAAACCCTTCTCCTAAACGACATCGTTCTGCATCGAGCGTGAGACATTAAGCCAAACACGTCGTTTAACTCAATGTCTGCTAGCGAGCTCAGAAGCAAAGCAACCCGTTAAGTCATTAGGCCTAAGTCATACACGATACCAGCCCAATCATCCGAGTAATCACAAACACAAGGGCCATAGTTCACCATTGAGACAAAGTGGCTCATGATCATGACTCAAACAAGGGTGGTTCGTGGCATCTTGTGAGCCTAAGTCGTGGTTCGAGTCCCTACTTATACATAGCCTTGTGTGCTTGCAATATAAGATTGTTTGTTACATATTACAACATAGGATCATTATACATTACAACTTTATTTTTCGTTTTAGATTTTTTTGGCATTTAATTTGAAAATATATGAAAGTTGTTATTGTAATTTTGTTTGACTAATACTCTTCATTTTTTGACCGTAAAAGGTGGTGAAAATTTAAAAAGTGATGAGATTAAGAAAACAAACTAGATTTTAAATTTAATTAATATTTTTCTTAAAACTTATATCAAAATTTAAAATGACACTTATTTCAATTTAAAATTTTGTATGGTTAATTGAATGTATTAATTATCACATAAACACAAATTCATTTAGATTGTCTTCTCCAAGACAACTCTAAATACCAAATCTAAGATCTTCAAACTTCTGAGAGCTTTAGGATGAAAAGGCCATGGCCGAGAAGGCATTTTGAGTATAAGAAGGACGTAGCTCATAGCCGAGAAGGATTATTGGTCTTCATGACAATAGATTGATCTATGATAATTAAATTTGCACAACTGCTCTCTTTATCCTTTCATGTTAAACACAAAGAATGAAAATTAACCCCTATTAATTTTACTCCAATAAGAGTTTTAGGACCCAAAAATCTTGTTTAGTTTGCCCCAAATTTGTTTGATTGGCTAGCTTTTTAGATCTTCTTTAGAAGATGGTTGCTTCTCTCCTGTGTTGTAGCCCCTTCAAGGGAGGCAGTCGGTTGTGCTCTAAGGCGAGCTAGTTCTCTCACTGTCCATTCTCTAATAGAATTTGATGTTTGGTTATCTGCTCGCCGACGGGTGTGATTTGATTGGTGGTTGTTGAAAGGGAAATACTTGACAACCAATAAATTTAGAGTCAAAACCCCGCTGAGTACATGGGAGTCAGGTTCGTCCACGTGACAAAGTGAGTATCAAGTTTTGTTCTTACTTAGGGCTCAAGTAAGAGAGAAGGTTTTGGTTTTTAACAAGAAAAAGAGAAAATCTAAGGTTTTGGTATCCCCACAACAATAATTATCCATGCAAACGCTAATGAAACACAAAGATCATGCCTTTATCACATAAAGTCGTCAACTTAAGCAAGTAAATCAACCAACTTTCGCTAAATTAATAAACTTGTTCTATCTCTTCTACTTCAACTAGGATTGATCAACTTTCGGTTCAAAACCCTAATTGACTATTCTGATCCAATGTTTCCGCTTTCGCTTTAACTATTAATGAGAAATTCCTATCCACTTTCATTTCAAGGATTAAGAACAAGAGAATAGATTTCATGATATAAACAATCAAAACATGATCAAGAGCAAGCATACATAACCATTGTTCGGTTTAACCCCAACCTTAGAGGGAGACTACTCACAAATCATAATTAAAACCAAAACAATTGAATTAAAAAGAAAGACTTACAAACTGAATTAAAAACAAAACTTGTTCTCCAAGAAAACTCCAATCTCTTCCTCTCTCTACTCCATCACGCCTCCTCTCTCTCTCTCTCCTCTACCCTAAAACTAACTTGAATGATAATAAAACTTAAATTAGGACAAGAGCATTTATAGAGAAAAACTAGTCTATCTATAAGGAAATAAATCTTCTAAAAGATATATCCCTTAAAACTATCTAATAATATAAAAATATGGGATAAAAGATCATTAAATGTGCCGATTCGGATGTCCCTCTACCGACACGGGACCCTCGGTATCGACCCCGTCAGGGTCGGTAGAATTTAGTTGAAATTCTTCACTTCTCTATTTTGCTGAACACCTCGTTACCGACCCTGCACACCTCGGTAATGACCCCCTTCAGTGCATAATTTGGCTTGTTATTGCTTCGGTAGAGGGGTCGATATCCTTCCTTTTGCCTTGATTCTTCTTCCTAAGGCTCGGTAACGGATCTATTAACTTTTTTCATGGCTCAAAACATGATCTTCATGTCTTTCTTGAGTGCTTTTCTTTCGGTTTCTCATCTTCTCCTAAAATATGCTCGAAACAGCTCCAAAACCTACGAAAACACCACCAAAGCTTATGTAGACTCCATATCTTAAGGAAATATGAAAACCTACACAAACGATTCAAAACAAAACACAAAACTAAAGAAAAAGACTCAAACACACTAAAAACACTCTCTAAAAACACAACTAAAAAGGTGGATATCAAAATACCTCATACTTCGACTTGCTTGTCATCAAGCAATCAACAAGACAAGAATCAAAACCAACAACATATTCTTCAAGTCAATGCCCTTATCAAAAAGCAACATCATAAGCACAAGTAGAAATAGATAGATAAGTGATTCTAATGTCATCACACACATATATATAAGTAACCTCAAGCAAAAGCAACTAAAATCCAACCTCATAAGGGTAATGTGTTTCACTCAACTCTCATGTGTGTGGGCTTAGAATAACAACTCTCAACTCAATCCAATATACAAAAACTCATAGTCATTGTTACTTATATCACCAAACTTTCCATCGGAGATGTCAAAACATATGAAAATCATCAAGAGAACTTAGGCTCAATGAAAAACTTCATAGAAGATTCCATTCGGCCGGGTTGTAATGGTGCTTGGTAATAACAGTAAGGCATGGAAATATTTTGGCTATGTGGTGCTAAAAATACGAGAATATAGACTCCTAAACTTCTCCAATACAACTCACCAAAACTTTCAAAAACAACATACCAAACTCACTAAATATTATGCACACTCATCTCTTTAACCCTTTTTCATCCCACTAATCTTGCTTAAAAAAACAAGGAAGATTTGGCTCATGCACACTTTCACTATTCAACACTTCTTTTTCTGATTTTTCTCTCGACTTTTCACTGTTTTTTTTTTCTTCTGCTAGGAAGGTCGGTACCGAGCATACTAGGTCGGTAACGAGTTCTGCTCATTTCTTCTTCTTTCTTTTATAGCAAGTGCATTCAGGGAACCAAACTCCTTTTACATAACAAAATGCAAGATCAACAATTACCCAACCCGAATTTTCCCATAATTGAACCAAAACATCTTACTTAACAAAAATCATTAACCAACATTAAGTCCTAATCCCCGGATAGGGTCAAGCTAATATCGGTTAGGGAAATAATTTTGTGGAGCTACAAATAAACGACTTTAAGGCTCAAATTGGTTTCAAAAAGAGGATAAGTATAAGGTAGGTAAAAGAAGAGATAAAAAGTGGTTAAAAAGCAATAAGTTCTTCATCATATGATATCACATGCAATGAACTAATATCTCATATAGGTCTCAAGAAATAGATAACCATATCAATGACAAGAGATAATATGCATAAGGAGAGTAAATCACACAAGAAAAGAAGAGGGATTTTTTATTGTTCTCCCTACAAGGCCAAAAAACAACTCACTAGGTAGCAATTTTTGTTGGATTTAAGTCACTTTTAACTAAGATCATATGTGCTCAATTTCATCACACTCAAGTATCCACATAAAAACAACTTTTCAACATGATTTAGGCAAAGCTATCCAAACATGCTAAAGGAATTACATGATCAAGCAAGTCAAAACATTATCATAGGATATCTAAGTGGAACATTATCAATCCTAAAACAACAAAACACAAACGAAGACACAAAAACTGAGTTTCCTTTTCCCCCACCCCATACTTAAACCAAATAGTGTACTCCATGTTTAAAGCAAAGACATAAAAAGATAAAGAGGGAAAAGAAAAAGAAACTCACAAAATAAAACTAAAGTTGTCTGAAGTCATCAATCACTCGAGGAGTTAGATTTTGAAATTCTGTTGAGATCGGTACCGATCCTATGAGGATCGTTACCGAGCTTGCTGCTTGTATACCGAGTGTCTTGAATTGCACTTGTCACCGAATGCCTTGAATTGTTTTCTTTTTTTATAGCACTTCTTCTCATCGTTCCGTACCCGAGTCACTTAATAAAAACATCTATCCCTACTACACTAACTAACCTAAAAATAAGTCAAAAGAAAGCTAACAAAAAGATCTAAGAAAGCAAAAACAAACTAAAGGCGAGAACAAAAAAACAACCAGGTTGTCTCCCATAAGTGCTACGTTTAACGTCGTTAGCCCGACGAACTTACCGTGGTTGATCAGGGCGGCTTCCATCCAGCTTTGTCGGGTTCAAGAGAAACCCCATACTTAGATGGAAAAGATTCAAAGTTTCTTTCCAAAACATTAGGTCCTCTATCATCAACAAGTATGCTCGGTAATCCTACATAAGGGTTAGAAAAATCCGAAAACCAAGGGGGTTTCGACTCTTTCACAGTATGCATAGTAGGCTGGGACATAGACAAAGGATAGGAGAAGGAATCATGACTAGAATCAAACAAATCAGAGCAAGAAGACTTACCTTTGTTACTCAGAGAATGGCTCGTTACCGAGGTAAAGGGGGTCATTATCGACCTTGTTGGTCGTGTCAAATCTTCGGTAATTGGATGGAATTCGCCCCAATCATTGTGATCCTTCAAAGAATGGTCGGTACCGACCCATGGGAGATCGGTAGGCTCTTCGTTAAGTGTGACTTCCTTGAACTGTCTTGTTTCCGTACTTAGAGAAGGGTCGGTAGGCTTTTCAATACTACACGTAACGACCTCGTTTACGGCTGAATTGTTCGAAGCGATACTTGAGCTTCTCTTCTCCAATATCGAAAGTTAGGAGTCCCTTCTTGACATCTACTCACGCCCCTGCGGTGGTTAAGAATGGTCTTCCAAGAATGATAGGCACATTAGGGTCTTTTGGCATGTCTAGAACGATGAAGTCGTTAGGAACAAAAAATTTGCCAACTTGGACAGGAACATCTTCCACGACTCCAGTTGCCTTCACACAAGATCCATTTTCCATGTAGAGATTCATATTGACTCATTCCAGTGGTTCCCATATTGGCCTGGGATCAAATCGAGAGTGGTAGGAGACTCGCACTGGCACCTAAATCACACAAAGCTTTAAACTGATAAGCTACAATCCTTATTGTAATGGAAAACTTACCTGGATCGCCTAGTTTTTCCTGGAGCTCCAAGGATCGAACATCATTCGTTAGCTCTAATATAGATCTCTTCCTGCTTAAGATCTCTTTTAAGAATTTAGAATAGGCAGGCATTTCATTAAGAGCCTTAGTAAATGGAATAGAAATATTTTAAGCCCTAGAGAATTTTAACAAAGCGTCTAAACTTTCCTTCCGTGACATCATTAGCTTTCTTGGTCGGGAAAGGAAGAGCCTTTGACGAACTCAGAGTAGAAAGAGGTCCGGATTAGGGTCGGTACCGACCCTGGGAGGGTTTGTAACGACTTCGTGATTGAGGGGGGGAGTTCAGTTTAGAAGACTTACCTGGTTTGGATGGCTCGGGACGACCCTAGGTGGTCGGTAACGAGGTCGACTTGGACTTCGTTTTCATCGCCGTGCTCAGTATTTATAGGCTTGGCTCGATCTGGCAAATCCTTTCCGCTCCTTAGGTGTATAGCTACAATTTGTCCTTTCGGGTTACTTCGGGACGACCTGGGAGTTGACCTTGAGGTCATGGAATCCGTGCAACAAGGTTGCCTAGTTGGGAGTTTACACTCTTTCTCCCTATGTAAAAATCTCCCAATTGTGCATGTACACCTTTCATCTGATTATTTAGGTTAGCCCGGACTCCATTGATTCCGTCATGGATGCCTTGCACCCAAGATGGAGGCTCTTGATAACCTGGAGGTTTGTAAGGCAGAACCCTTTGTTCTTGTTGAGGAGGTTGGCTCCCTTGGCCGTAGTTGCCCCAATTGTGTTGATTGTTATTCCTCCCTGCATAAATATTATTACCTTTGTTCCTATAGGGACCCCCATGTAGTTAGGTTCTTCATATGCCTCAGCAGCACAAACATGTTGCAAGTTAGTGCAGACAGAAGTAGCATGGGCTTGAGACCCGCATTCTTGACAAGATGGAGATGATTTAAGATAACTTACCTACTTTTTCAGACGGTTGATCTCGTCTTGCAAGAACTGGTGCTTCACTTCGGGGTCTACCTCGTCCTTGTTTGGATTATAGAGCCTTTGTTGGGGCGGTTGGGCCTACTGCATTCCATACATTGCATCGTAGTTGGTCAACTTTTCAAGCAACGCCCATGGCTCATCGGGATTCATCTCTATGAAACCGCAAGCAGTCTACAGGTTGATGCGGTTCTTTGTTTCAACGTTGATCCCTTGCAAGAAGATCTCTTGGAGTACATATTGTGGTTGCCCATGGGTAGGGCACTGTCTAAGCATCTCCGTGGAATCTCTCCCAAGTCTCCACAAAGGTCTCATTAGGCAGCTAGTGATAGGTGGTGATGCGTTTTCTTAGCTCCGTAGTTTTGGCAGGTGGGAAGAACTTTGTCAAGAACAAGTCATGCAAAGCCTTCCAAGTCCTTATCGACCTAGGAGGTAGGCTCTTAAAACCAGCTCATGGCCTTTCCTACAAGAGACCACTTGAAAGCCTTCAACACAACATATTCAAGAAAGACACTGTCAACAGCAATAGTGTCACATAAATCGGTAAAAATTTTAACATGTTCTATTGGGCATTCCATTAGTTTCGCTTCAAATTGAAATCTTTTAATTAAGGATATGAATTGAGATTTGATCACAAAAGCTTTCTCTATCTCAGGGAGTACGATGGCGGGTTCTAGCACCCTTAGTTCTGGATGCATATAATGCTTGGCATTCTTTGGAAAAGCATCTAACTACTCTCTTAGACGGACAGTATGTTGTCGTTCACGTTCAACCTCAGCAGCTGCATTGTCTTTTTCAGCTTGCAATGCTTCCATCTGTTTGTGGAGGGCAGCCATCTGTTCAGCCATCTCTTCAGCGGTAGCCAATGCTTTGCGTTCTCTTAATCGGTGGTGAAAGGATTGCTCGGGTTCAGGTCCAACTACTAGATTAGAGACAACTTGGCGTCCTTCATCTGGCATGCACTAAAAGCAAAGACAAAAACAAAAACAAAAACAAAAGTAAAACGAGTTCTCAGAGAGGGTCGGTACAGAGGCACATGTGGTCGGTAACGAGCCTGCAGTGATCCCGTACACAAAAAATGAAAAGAAAAAACTGAGTTTTGTCGACAGGGTCGGTACCGACCTAGGTAGAGTCGTTACCAACTCGACAATGGTCCCGAAAAACCCTCAAAAAACAAAACTTGGCACAATTGAAACCTCCCCGACAACTGCACCAATTTGTTGAAAGGGAATTACTTGACAACCAATAAATTTATAGTCAAGACCCCGCTGAGTACAAGGGAGTCAGGTTTGTCCATGGGAGAAAGTGAGTATCAAGTTTTGTTCTTACTTAGGGCTCAAGTAAGAGAGAAAGATTAGATTTTTTTACAAGAAAGAGAGAAAATATAAGGTTTTGGTATCTCCGCAACAATAATTATACATGCAAACGCTAATGAAACATAAAGATCATGCCTTTATCACATAAAGTCGTCACCTTAAGCAAGTAAGTCAACCAACTTCCGCTAAATTAATAAACCTGTTCTATATCTTCTACTTCAATTAGGATTGATCAACTTTCGCTTCAAAATCCTAATTGACTATTCTGATCCAAAGTTTCCGCTTTCGCTTCAACTATGAATGAGAAATTCCTATCCACTTTCGTTTCAAGGATTTAGAACAAGAGAATAGATTTCATGATAAAAACAATCAAAATATGATCAAGAGCAAGCATACATAACCATTGTTGGATTTAACCCCAACCTTAGAGAGAGACTACTCACAAATCATAATTAAAAGCAACCAATAGAATTAAAAAGAAAGACTTCCAAATTGAATTGAAAACAGAACTTGTTCTCCAAGCAAACTCCAATCTCGTCCTCTCTCTACTCTATCACGCCTCCTCTCTCTCTCTCTCTCTCTCTCTCTCTCTCTCTCTCTACCCTCTACCCTAAAACTAACTTGAATGATAATAAAACTTGAACTAGGACAAGAGTATTTATACAGAAAAATTAATCTATCTATAAGGAAATAAATCGTCTAAAAGATATATCCCTTAAAACTGTCTAATTATATAAAAATATGGGATAAGAAGATCATTAAATGCGCCGACTCGGATGTCCCTCTACCGACACGGGACCCTCACTACCGACCCTAACAAGGTCGGTAGGATTTAGTTGATTTTCTTCACTTCTCTGTTTAGCTGAACACCTCGTTACCGACCTTGCACACCTTGGTAACGACCCCCTTCAGTGCGTAATTTGGTTTGTTATTGCTTCAGTAGAGGGGTCGTTAGCCTTCCTTTTTCCTTGATTCTTCTTCCTAAGGTTCGGTAACGGGTCTCTTAACTTTTTTCATGGCTCAAAATTTGATCTTCAGGTATTTCTTGAGTGCTTTTCTTTTGGTTTCTCATCTTCTCCTAAAATATGATCCAAACAGCTCCAAAACCTACGAAAACACCACTAAAGTTTATGTAGACTCCATATCTTAAGAAAATACAAAAACCTACACAAACGACTCAAAACAAATCACAAAACTAAAGAAAAAGACTCAAACACACTAAAAACACTCCCTAAAAACACAACTAAAAAGACGGATATCAGTGGTCGTTTGGCCTTTTCGACGAGGGTTTTTTTTTATTGAAACCTGCCTGCGTGGCTTGTCTCTTTTTCACTAGATTTCTCCCGATTTGGGTTTTGCCTTTGTGTCCAAGTAGTTTTTCCATGTTTTTAATGCTTAGCTTTGGTGGTTGTTGACTTTATGAAATCATCCACAGAATTTTCTTGTCAGTCCATTAACTGTGTTCGTTGAATCTTGTGAGAAATCATCTTATTTCTAATTTGGTATAGATTTGGAACGAATATTTAGTATAAAACATAGAACTAGGTTTTCAATTTGAGTAGAAGTAAAATAAGAATTTTTATTTGGGCTTGGCCCATTTCTTTGTTTTTGACCCTTCAACGAACTTTTCTTGTTACAACCTTTTCTGTTTGATTTTGGTTGGCAGGTTCGACCGAGTTGGCTAGTACTTCTCCAAAGAGACGGGCTTGAGTTGTAGTTTCGGAATAAGTCTTAGAGTCTGGGTCGTCTTTTGCGCTATACGCATCCCTACTTGGGTGGACCGATTGCCGGGAACTTCATGTAGCGCTTTACTCACCCAGAACTCGGACTGACTTTTTTAGTCTATCTATGTTGGTGTTTGTACTTTGTACTTGTTTTTTAGTTGTTTTGTCCCGGTCTTTTCTTATCGTATTCTTACATTCTTCAAAAAAATAGGGGTATGGATTGTTGGAATTTAATATCAATATTTCAATTCCACAAAATGCAAAACTTTGTAAGTGGTGTACAATTTTTACTATAAAGCGGAGTTTTGTCTATGAGGCATTCCACATCGAGATTTTAGCAATAAAATTGGCAACTTAATTATAAAGAGTGAAGTGCACACCACTAACTAGAGAGAAAAGAGAGGAATGCCCCCTCGCATGCACCGCCGTCGCCGCCGTCCGGCTCAACTCGTGACACGTCCACAGTGTGGTGTCGTGGCTTATCTTTTTACAGGATGTTAACTATTTTATTAAAACTGGACCTCCGAGATTTACGGGTTAGTTTGACAATAACTCTTCTGCAACTTCTCCATTTTCAACTTGTTTTCTGTTTCCGAAACTTGGGGACTGCCCATTCGAATTGGTAAAACGAGTTTATCAAACAGTTTTCAACTAAAGAGGATTTCGTCGATAGTTGAGAGTAGATCGTGGGATGACAAATGTTGCTTCTAATATATTTAATCCCATGGTTGCTTCTTCACAGAACACATGCAATACTTCTCTCTTCTTTTGTTTTCTCAAACTCATAATCCCGTAGCTCTCTACTGTTCTAAATTTTCCGTTCTCAATCCTTCTTATCTGAGTACACGTGTCCGAGGGAAGCTGTGCTCAATCCTTGCCGGAAAAACGCTCGATCGGATTGGTACCAATGTTTGGATGTATTGTTTCTAAGGCAGTGGAATTTTCCACGACGCAGTATAGTAACCCATCAAAATCCCTTGGCCTAAATTCGTTTTCTACTAACTATTATTTGCCTTGTAGAGGCTTTTATCTTATAGATTAAAAACAATACATTCTCTTCTACTGATCATCAAACATCTCAACCTATCGAAGGTCGAACCACTTGATCGGACGAATTACCGTTGTTGGTCCCATGAGTTGTTGATTGTCTTCGAGCAACTAAAGGTCGATTACGTCCTACTCAAAGATTCTCCTGCAGTCCCTCTAAAGGCGCTTCCTCTGGCTCTTGTTGACACCCAACCAGCGCTAGATGAGACGGCTACTGTTGTTGATCTCATCGCAAAGGCTAATGCTGAAACCGAAAAATATGAACAAGACAACAAGAATGTAAGGGGTATCTTGCTGAGCCACATGTCGAATGCTTTATTTGATTTGTTTCTTACTAACAAATCTGCTAAGTCTGTGTGGGAAACTCTTGAGAAAAGTATGGCTCAGATGATGCTGGAAAGAAAAAAATATGTTGTTGGCCAATTCCTGCGTTTCAAGATTGTTGATGACAAGCCTGTAATGGAACAAGTGCACGAGTATGAGAATCTGGTTGCTAACATCCTTGCTGAAGGAATGAAGATGTGTGAATACCTTTAGGCGAACTTTCTGATTGAGAAGCTTCCAGATTTGTGGGCTAGTTAGCACAACCATCTCAAACACAAGAAGAAGAATTTGACCATGGAGGAGCTAATCGGTCATATGAAGATTGAAGAGGCAAATCGCCTCAAAGATAAGCCTTCGAACAATTATGATCATTCAATTAAGGCTAACATAGTTGAATAATCTGGTCCAAAGAATGACAGGTTCAAAAAGGGTTTTGTTGGACACTCTGGAAAAAATCACAAAGCTCTTCAAAACAAGAAAACCCATAACTTCAAGAAAGGTGGAAAAGGAGAAAGGAGGATGCTTTGTTTGCGGCAAGCCAGGACACTGTGCCGCTCAATGCTACCACATGAACGAAGTTCCGAAGAACGACCATACCTGGTTCAAGAAGAATTGTCCCAAACCGATCCAAGAGCAGAACCAAGCAAACCTTACTGAAGAGGACTTGGTTGTTGTGATTTCAGAAGTGAACGTGGTGGACATGGCTGAGTGGGTGGTGGAAACTGGCGCGACTAGGCACTTCTGCACCAACAAAGAGCTCCTCTCCGACTACAATAATTCTTCTCAAACTTAATTTTGGAAAGAAATAATGCTTGATGAATGTGTTGTATGTTCCTTCCTTGCGTAAGAACCTGATTTCTGGTGGACTTTTATTTAAGGTTGGATTTAAACACCTCTTTGATGGGGGGAAATTAGTGATTAGCAAAAAGGGTGAATTTGTGGGAAAGGGTTTCATGATTGGGAACGGTTTGGTTGTGCTTGAATCTGCTATTGTTGAGACTGATAATAAAGCTTCTACTTCTGCTTATATGGTTGATTCCTTTGATATTTGGCATGCTAAATTAGGACATGTGAATGTGAATTCTATAGATCGTTTGAGCAAAGCAGGTTTAATTCCAAAATTAACCAAAAATTGACCATAAAAAATGTGATGTATGTCCCGAAGCAGAATCATTAGAAAACCCTACAAATTTGTAGAAAACAAGAATACAGAATAGCTAAATTAATTCACATGGATATAGCTGACTTTAAAAATTATGAAAAGTAGAATTGGTAAGTGCTATTGCATCACTTTTATAGACGACTTTTCAAGATATACCAAAGTATACTTGTTAAGGTCTAAAGATGAAGCTGAAAAAACGCTTATGATATATAAAAACGAAGTAGTAAACCAACTAGAGCGTAAGATTAAAAGGCTTAGGTCTAATCGAGGAGGAGAATACTCAACAAACTCTTTGAAAAAGTTTTGTCAAGATAATGGCATAGTTCATGAGATGACTACACCTTACACTCCTCAACAAAATGGAAAAGCTGAAAGGAAAACCGGACTTTAAATGAAATGATGAACGCTATGTTAAATTAGCTCTGTTTTACCAAATAACATGTGGGGTGAAGCTATTTTGTCTGCAAACCATGTTTTAAACAGGTTACCACATAAAAAATTAGAATAGACTCCATATGAACTTTGGAAAGGCTATGCACCTAACTTGTCATACTTGAAAGTGTGGGGGTGTTTAGCTAAAGTGGATTTTTCTTCTTTTAAACGTGAAACCGTTGGTTCTAGGACCTTTGATTGCGTGTTCATTGGTTATGTTGATTGTAGTGCTGCATATAGATTCATGAAATTGAATGATAAATTTATTTGTGAATATCATGACGTTGATTTCTTTGAGCATATTTATCTTTTGAAAACCGTGCATGTACCTACTCCTATTAATATGCTACTTGTGTCAAAGCCTGAAAAAAAAATAGTTGATGAAGTTCATCCTAGAAAGAGTAAAAGACGTAGAACAGAAACAAACTTTGGTCCTAATTTTGTGACTACTTTCCTTTTAGAACTCAAAGACATATATAAAATAGATGAATATGTGATTAGCCTTCATATGATAGAAAATGATCCAAAAACTTATGAAGAAGCTATGAGTTCAATAGATGCAAGTTTCTAGAGATATGCCATTAAGAGTGAGTTGGATTCCATTGTATCTAATTGGACTTGAGAAATTGTAGACTTACCTAGAGGTAGTAAAGCCATTGGTTGCAAATGGATTTTTAAGAAAAAATTGAAAAAACGATGGTACTATAGAAAGGTATAATGTAAGATTAGTAATCAAAGGATTTACACATAAATATGGTATTGATTACTTTGACACTTATTCACATGTTACTAAGATCGCCACTCTTCGTGTATTTATTGCGCTAGCATCTACTTATAATTTGTTTGTACATCAGATGGATGTTAAAACAGTTTTTCTAAATGACGATCTAGATGAAGAAATACATATGCAAGAACCTCCTGGATTCGTGATTCCAAGACTAGAGAATAGGGTGTGTAAGTTGAAGAAATCTTTATATGTATGGTCTAAAACAAGCTCCAAAGCAATGGTATGAAAATTTTCATAAGACTATTATGAGCTTTGGTTTTGTAGTTAATGATTCTGATGCATGCGTATATATTAAGATGATACATGCTAAATGTATGATTATATGGTTGTATGTTGATGACATGCTAATTATGGGGACACATTTAGATGTAATTAATGAGACCAAAGATTTCTTGTCGTCAAAATTTGAAATGAAGGACTTAGGTGAAGTTGATGTAATCTTGGGTGTGAAAGTTACAAAAACTAAAGATGGCTTCACTTTATGTCAATCCCATTATATAGAGAAAATACTAAGAAAATTTGATTCTTTTGATGTCACGCCTGTAAGAAAATCTTATGATCCTAGCATACACTTAAAGAAAAATAAAGGAGAAAGTGTTTCTCAATCTGAATATGCTAAGATAATTGGTGGCTTGATGTTCTTGATGAATTATACTCGACCTGACATTGCCTATGATGTAACTAGATTAAGCAGGTATACCCACAATCTTTGTAATGAACATTGGAATGCCCTAAAAAGATTATTGAATTACCTAAAAGGTACTGCTGATTGGGGTTTATATTATAAGAAGTTTCCTAATGTGTTAGCGGACTATTGTGATGCAAATTGAGCATCTGATATTGATGAAGTAAGCTCTACTAGTGGTTATGTGTTTACTTTACGTGGTGCATCTATATCTTGGAAGTTTGCAAAGCAGACAATTATAGCAAGATCTATTATGGAGTCGGAGTTTATAGCTCTTGACTTAGTTGGGCAAGAGGCCTAGTGGCTAAGAAGCTTAATGACAGGAAGTCCCATTATGGGGGAGGCCAAAGCCTCCCGTATCTCCACATTGTGACTATGGATGGCAATCTCACCCGCACCCGATGGAAACCCTACTCATCCGATCCGGCAAAGCGGGTGAAAATCCGAATAAAGTAGGGTGATGGATGGGTATGGATGAAGGCCCTTCACCCATCCACCCGACCCGATACACCCGATTATATATATATAATCATGTTAGATATGTATAAAAATTACTAATATTAAAATTTAACTTGTGGTTATTGCTCCAATTTTGCATTTAAATATTACTTATGCTTTTTGATTTTGTTCTAATATCTTATTTATATAATATTATTTGATATACAAACGAAAATTTTATATTACATGTGTTAAATTATTTTAAATTCACATCACTTGTTATATAAATTTATATTTTTCAATCATCCATGGACGACCCGACCCACCCGAATCACCCGACGAATGATGGATGGATGCACCCGAATTGGTTAACGGATGGATATGGATCATCCTCCATCCGACTTGAACTTGACCAATTGCCATCCCTAATTGTGACTCACAACTCACAAGCAGCTATGGGAGTTGCTAAGGGTAGTGCTTACAACGGAAAGAAGAGACACATACGTCTCAAACATGAGTCTGTGAGACACTTGATTCTAAATGGAGTACTCACAATGGAGTACATAAGGTCAGAAAGAAATCTGGTAAATCCCTTAACAAAAGGGTTAAACAGGAAAATGGTTCTGGAATTGTCGAGGGGAATGGGATTGAGACCCATATGAAAGCTTAAGTTTTCTTAATCCTATGGCGAAATGAATGAGAAAATTAGAGGATGAGCCTCGAGCTCTTAATGATTTAGCTTAAGCTTTCTTAATCCCTTCACTTACATTCGTTTGCAAAGAATTTTATCTTACACCGATTCACTATATATAGATTGATAGATGATCTTTCCAAATTCATTTACATTTAAAACAACAGTATTCATATTCACAACTGGCTGATGCGGACCAGACTACCAGAGGGTCACTCAACCAAATTCCTATATAAAATCGGCAATTACTTCTCACTCCTTACCATTGCCTTGTTGACTTTCACCAGCAATTGCTCTAGCATTGGATTGGTACTGATCTCTCGCATTCTAACTTCTCATGTTGTGTTTGTGTTTCGAATATCTTCTACTCTTCATTCCTCTTGAATTATCGTGTTTCGCCAGATCTAAGTTCGCTTGTTGAGTTTTGCCGTTAATTTTGCTGAGTTGTTGTTATTGACAAGTTGGTGCGATGGTGCTGATTGCTAACTGATGCAAAGTTGCTATTGTGCTATCGTTAGGAAAGAAATAAAAAGATCTCATCTGTATGGATAGAATAATTTAGGTATATCCTAGAGATCTCAATCTTCTTTATTTAGGAAAGATGTTATATCTTTCCAATGTTAATTTAGACGCTCCTTAGGTTTAGACTGTGAGTGGCTTGTATATATGTAGCTCTCTTGTTCTGTTTTCAGCATGAATGACAACACACGTTGAGATTCAATCGTGTATCATGGTATCAGAGCCCTCCAGTTTTTCTTAATCTCTTTCAACCCCCTTCTGATCTCGTTCAAAATCAATCATGACCAAAACCACGAGTGATGAGACCAAGAAAACCCCATCACCTTTCGATCTAAACACAAGCGATAATCCGGGTAATATAATTACTCAAGTTCAACTGAAAGGAGCCAACTATGATGAGTGGGCTCGGGCAATCCGAACGTCCCTTCGAGCAAGAAGGAAATGGGGTTTCGTTGACGGATCCCAAAAGAAACCTGATGAAAACTCAGCCCAGATGGAGGATTGGTGGACAGTTCATTCCATGATTGTGTCGTGGATTTTGAACACGATCGAACCAAGCCTCCGTTCTACTATATCGTACAAAGAAAATGCTAAAGATCTCTGGGATGACATCACGGAACGTTTCTCGGTGATCGATGGTTCAAGGATCCATCAACTAAGAAGTGAACTGGCCGAGACAAAGCAACGAGGATCCTCCATCATGAATTATTACGGTAAATTAAAATCTTTGTGGGAAGACTTGGGAAATTATGATCCTCTTCCTTCTTGTACTTGTGCAGGATGTAAGTGTGATATAAATGTGAAACTTGAAAAACAAAGAGAAGCGGCTATGGTTCATCAATTCTTGATGGGCTTGGACGAAGAGATCTATGGGACTGTTAGATCGACTCTCCTTGCAAAAGAACATCTGCCAAGAATCAACAAAGTGTACTCCACACTTGTCCAGGAAGAGCGTGTGCGCACAAGTAATCGTGTGGCAGAAGTTAACAATGATCAAATAGCGTTAGCGGCTAACACTGGAAACCGAAATCGATCGATGTCTAGCAAGAGATGGGACAGTCGAGACAAATCTGTGATATGCACCCATTGCAACCAGCCTCGACACACTGCCTCGGGATGTTTCCAGTTGATTGGATATCCTGAATGGTGGGGAGATAGGCCCAAACCAGGTACAAAAGGCGGATCTCAAGAGGCTGGACGTGATCAAAAGGACGGCTCAAGACCCGGATCGAGCAGCGGACGAAACAAATCAACCCCGGCTAGAGCAAATGCTGTCCAAAACTTCAGTACTCAGCCCGGAAGAGATGAAAATCTGAACGCTGAAGTCAAGTCCATCCCAGGATTGAATGGTGAACAAATTCAGCAACTTCTTACCTTGCTAAACAATCAGAAATCGGCATCCCAAGAGCATATGACTGGTAAGAATTCTTGTAATATGTGGATTATAGATTCCGGGGCGACTAACCACATGACAGGAAGTCGAGAACAATTTGGTTCTCTTTGGCGGATTCCAGGAGTAAAAATAGGTCTCCCTGATGGTGATCAAGTGGTAGCTAACATGAAGGGAGTGGTTTCTCTTGACACATGTTTTTCATTACATAATGTTTTATATGTGCCAAAATTACAGTGTGAATTGATTTCAATATCTCAATTAATGGATGAAGGAGAATATCACGTTCAATTGACTCCTAACTTATGTATTATACAGGACCGATCTTTGAAGACGCTGATTGGTGTGGGTAAGAGAAGAGGAGGACTTTACTACTTTCTACCGATGTCTCAAGCAAAAGCGATGCGAGTTGGGGTTCAACCGACACCTCTCATGTGGCATGATCGTTTGGGGCATCCGTCGTGGGAAGTACACAAGTTACTTTCAAAAACCATTGGTAATCCTAGTATTGAACATTTGAATAAAGCGTGTGATGTGTGTCAACGCGCAAAACACTCTCGTTCTAGTTTTTCTCTAAGTCATAACATGGCGAACAATTGTTTTGATTTAGTGCATTGTGATTTATGGGGGCCCTATAGAAAACCCTCGTCGTGTGGTGCACATTATTTCTTGACTATAGTTGACGACTTTAGTCGAGCGGTTTGGATATATTTGCTTATTGATAAGAAACTCGTTATGCGTACCTTGATTCAATTTTTTGCTTATGTTCAACGTCAATTTGGACAACAAATAAAAACCTTTCGAAGTGATAATGGCACGGAGTTTACGTGCATGAAAAACTATTTCTTGGACAATGGTATTGTGTTTCAAACGTCTTGTGCAGGAACTCCTCAACAAAATGGCCGAGTCGAACGAAAACATCGCCACATTTAGAATGTGGCGAGAGCTCTTCGATTTCAAGGCCATCTACCCATTGATTTTTGGGGTGAATGTGTACTCACTGCCGGGTACCTCATAAATCGAACTCCTTCTAGAGTCCTACGTGGGAAAACGCCGTTTGAGATATTACATGGTGTGGCACCCTCGTATGATCATTTGCGAGTATTCGGTTCCCTTTGCTACGCACACATTCAAAAGGGGAGTGACAAATTTACTGATCGAAGTCAAAAATGTATTTTTGTAGGCTATCCTGTAGGCAAGAAAGCTTGGCTTCTATATAACATTCACACTAATAAATTTTTTTCTTCCAGGGATGTAATTTTTTTTGAGAATGAATTTCCTTTTGCTTCTAAAGAGGCCACAGAAGTGAAATTTGGCTATCAATTCCCTCACTCAAGTGCGGTTGATGACGATTTCCATGAATCTCTCTCGCATGAACAACCCACGATCCCGCCTGCTGCGCCATCGCTACACGCCGCTGAACCTGGCTCACCATCAATTGCAGCACCAGCAACTCCTACAGAGCTTGAAGCTGCAGAGGAGGCCATTCCGCTGCTCCCTGAAGCCACACTTGAACCAGCAGCTCCACCGCTCGCTGAACCAGCAGCGCCACCGCTCGTTGAACCAGCAGCCCCACCGCTCGCTGAACCCCCCATAGAACAGCCAGCAGAACCTCCCACAGGACGAGGACATCGCCTTAAGAAACCACCTTCAAATCTGAAGGATTATGTGACTAACACAACCTCTGTTTCACTTCAAGCTAAGTCACCAACACAACGATCAGGTACTATCTATCCTTTGAATCATTTTGTTTCCACCGATCGGTTTTCTAGTGGCCACTGCAGTTTCCTTGCAGCTGTCAACAACATAGCAGAACCAACGTCTTTCGCACAAGCTATGGAAGACTCAAGATGGAGGGCAGCTATGCAAGAAGAAACTCGAGCTCTTGAAGACAACCGAACATGGACGCTCACGTCCTTACCTCCAGGGAAACGCGCATTGGGGTGCAAATGGATCTACAAAGTCAAGCACAAATCTGACGGGTCGATCGAACGATTTAAAGCCCGATTAGTTATCCTTGGAAATCGACAAATTGAAGGCGTGGACTACTCCGAAACGTTTGCACCGGTTGCCAAAATGGTAACGGTACGAACTTTTCTCGCAGTTGCTTCTGTTAGGAACTGGGAGCTCCACCAAATGGATGTACACAATGCCTTTCTCCACGGTGATCTTCATGACGAGCTATATATGCGGCCACCACCGGGTTTTCGTGCTCGTTATCCAAACTTGGTGTGCAAACTCCACAAATCCTTATACGGACTCAAACAGGCCCCTCGATGTTGGTTTGCCAAACTTTCTCAAGCTCTAAAGAGGTATGGTTTCCGTCAATCCTTATCCGATTATTCTTTATTTAGCTTAAATATCGAATCCATTCATATGCACGTTCTAGTTTACGTTGACGATCTAATCATCTCTGGAAACAATGGCACCGCGGTGACCAAATTTAAGTCCTATCTTAGCACATGTTTCAAAATGAAGGACCTTGGCCCCTTAAAATACTTTCTCGGAGTGGAGGTAGCTCGATCCCCGGACGGCATATACATTTGCCAGCGCAAATATGCACTGGATATCATCACCGAGACGGGTCTGTTAGGAGCCAAGCCAGCCGAGTTTCCCATGGAGTCACATCACAAACTTGCCTTGACAGACTCGCCAACTCTTCATGATGCTGAGGCCTATCGCAGACTCATTGGACGACTAATCTACCTGTGCTTTACACGGCCCGAACTTGCCTATTCCGTTCATATCCTGTCACAATTTATGCAGCAGCCCAAGATGGAGCATTGGCACGCAGCTTTACGCATTGTTCGTTACCTCAAAGGCCATCCCGGGCAAGGGATATTGCTCAAAGCCGACGCCTCGCTTCAGCTCAACGGATGGTGCGACTCCGATTGGGCTAGTTGTCCACTCACACGCCGATCTCTATCCGGGTGGATTGTGTTTCTCGGATCTTCCCCAATATCTTGGAAGACAAAGAAGCAAGACACGGTTTCTCGCTCTTCTGCGGAAGCCGAATACCGAGCCATGGCTTCTCTCACCTGTGAACTCAAGTGGCTGAAAAGTGTGTTGCGTGATCTTGGGATCTCTCATCACCAACCGATCAGCATGTTCAGTGACAGCCAGTCCGCCCTTCATATAGCAAACAATCCCGTCTTCCATGAACGAACGAAACACATCGAAGTTGACTGCCATTTTATTCGAGATGAAATCATCAAAGGTACACTTCAACCGTCCTATGTCCACACTACTACTCAATTGGCGGATATCTTTACAAAAGCTTTGGGAAAAGCATCGTTCTTACGACTTCTTAGCAAATTGGGCATACAAGATTTGTACGCTCCAACTTGAGGGAGGATATTGTGCTATCGTTAGGAAAGAAATAAAAAGATCTCATCTGTATGGATAGAATAATTTAGGTATATCCTAGAGATCTCAATCTTCTTTATTTAGGAAAGATGTTATATCTTTCCAATGTTAATTTAGACGCTCCTTAGGTTTAGACTGTGAGTGGCTTGTATATATGTAGCTCTCTTGTTCTGTTTTCAGCATGAATGACAACACACGTTGAGATTCAATCGTGTATCAGTTGCTAACTTTTTAATTGCATTTTTTGGCAACATTATGCTGAGGTTGCTCTTGAATGTGATGAGCTGCTGATAGCTAGTGAATCTCTGTCTTCTTTCAGTTTATTTAATGAGTTGTTGGTTGACTTCTCTGTATTTGCTCGTTCAAGTTATTGATTGGGTTTATTTGTGTTAGCTAATTTGAACACAAAATTGGTGGTGGCTTGCATTGTTCATCATACAGTTAAAAGTTGAGCCACATACAATTTGGTTGGTGCCTGGCAATGGAGATCAACAATCACCCTTACGTTCCAAGAGACCTAATTTTGCCAGATTTTGTACCTGTTTCCCTCTCCCAGTCCACCATTCTTTCTGTTTATCTCTCTACTTCCTTGGCCATTGTCGCCCTTGTTTGGATCCTCTCTGGTACTTTCTCTCTCTAGTGCTAATTTTTCATAATAATTGATATGGTTCGTTATTTGGAATCTGTGACCATGTTTACATGTGTAATAAATACATCTGAGAAACCCATCCACTAAAATGTGGCATATTTATCTTCGGTTCTTGCATAATGGACTAGCAATGAAAGATTACTGTGCTAGTTGAAAAAGAATTTACTTAAGATACATCTTTCACGTCAGTCTTACACACAATGACAGATCATTGTGCTAGTTGAAAAAGAAGTCACTGATGTTTACAGGCTTGTAACTGTTTTTTATTTTTTGTTGAATTTGAATATGTTCTGTCCTGAAATAAACTAGGATTGCTGACCAAGAGATGCAAATTGGATCGTCTGTTAATGTGCTGGTGGGTGTTTACTGGTCTTACCCACATCATTCTTGAGGGGTACTTTGTCTTTTCCACTGAGTTTTACAAGAACCGGACAGGCAACTACTTGGCAGAAGTTTGTACGTTTGTTTCTATCATCCTTGCACAGTTCAGTTGTCACCTGTACCTGGGCAAACATGAATTTATTACTCTTTGCTTTTGCTGGCAGGGAAAGAGTATAGCAAAGGTGATTCTCGGTACGCTGGTAGGGATGCTGGGGTGGTTGCTGTCGAGGGCTTAACCACTGTTTTGGAGGGTCCAGCCTCACTGTTAGCCATGCATGTCTGTAGACAAGATTTATTTTGAAAAAATCAGTTTTTCGAACCTATATTATCGGGGTCTAGAATTTGTGCTTGTAAAAATTTGATATCTAGTAAAAATTTGCTGTGTTTTCACATTACAGGTATGCTATAGGAACAAAGAAGTCATATAGCTATGTACTTCAATTAGCCATCTCTTTAGGCCAGCTTTATGGAACTGCTGTATATTTCATAACGGCAATTCTAGAAGGTGATAACTTCGCCACAAACTCATACTACTACTATGCATACTACGTAACAGCCAATGCTTCGTGGGTTGTGATACCCACTCTCATATCAATCAGATGCTGGAAGAAGATATGCATCGTCGTTCAACTTCAGAGCAAAAACAAGGTGAAAACTCGCTGATGGGTCAGAAGACAAGAATTTGGGACAACTTTAAAGCATTTTTTATGTACGCTATTTTCCCTTTCCGGTTGAAGTTCAATATAACTTGTAAGGTAATTATCAGATGTTTGTGGATTGGTTTTGCCTATTAATAAAGATTATTTTTTGTTGTGTTAAGTGGTTTGATGCCATACAATCAATATCAAAGATAGAGAATTGATAATCTCAAATGAGGCTAACCGATAGCCTGGATTTGGCTACTCTAGATCAGAGATGGAAGATAAAAGAAAAGGAGTCATCTGGTAATTGAAAGATAGCCTGGATTTTGGAAAATTGATTAATTGATGGGATAATCTGGAAGAACTCCTTGGCCTCAAGGATCATTTGCTTCATAGAGTTGTGAGCATGCTCCATCAGGATTATATAATTTGAAGCTGCCCCAGTGATGTCCAGGAAAAGCAGCATTGGCATAGTATCAATATCTTGATGATATGCCTTGAGAGATGATACTTGAAGTAACGGTGTGTGCCAAACTTTGGCAATGAGCACCAAGTATCCATCTCTAAAGTAGGCCCCACCACAACGAAGGGAAGGAACTTCCATATCATGTATACTGCCCCCATTGATTATCCAATAAAGTAGGACACTCCAATATCCTCCTGAGTAGTAGCCATGTAGACTGAAAAGTGATCAATTTCACTAGAATAACAATTTTGCATCTTCAAATTCTTACCAGCAATCTGAAAATATCTGATGAATCCTTGATCAAGCACATGACACAACCGGTATATTTATGTCAATCCATTTCTACCACGGTCACAAGGCATCATCTGACAATCAAGATTAATTATAGCCCAAATCACGTGCATGATTAGCTTATATAATGATTTTGAAAGATAATAATGATTAAGCTTCTTTCTAGAATCTTTAACAAATGATGAATGAAGGGCGCCCAACTCAAAATTGTAGGGCGCCCTGAAAATTAAAGCGGAAAAACCTACCGTTTTAATTATTAGCAGTTCTGAGTACCACTACCTTTTTTTATTTATGTCTAGTCAAAGGTGCAGATTCCCTTGCGTGGGAATCTGCACCAGTACCGGTAGCGAAAAAACCGCTACTGGTATTGCGTAATTTGCAAAAAGCAGATTACGCGTTGACCAAGACGGGCTCGTGACTCCGCCGTATATACTCCGCCTACCCACCCTCATTTACTCTATACCCGCTCAAACTCCATCTCCATTCATTCGTCTTCTCCATTCTCCATCTTCTTCAACCTCAATCCTCCATTTCTCCATTCAACCTTCATCAACAATGGATTTCATCGTAAGAATTTTAAATATTTTTTATTCTTATATTTTTGTAATTTAATTTTAATTGGTTAGTAGTTATATTTTTGTTTGTTAATTTTTGTAAAGAACCGCATTCGTAGAAAATCGAAGACGCCACCTCGGCCTACTTCTAGTTCGCGTAGAGGGCGGGATGCACCACAATCAATTAATTTGAATGAGGGGTTGACAAGGGACAATGTAGGTTGCCCAAGCGCTAATGAGACGATTGTAACCACGGCTCTAGAAGCAATGACGGTGCAAGCCCTATACACTCCGCATGTTAACCCCATACAAGTTGTAGGTACGTAATTTTTTTTGCGTGATTTGGGTTTCAATTATTAGTTTTAGTTATCGTAGTTGTAAATTTTAGATTTTTTTTTAGAATACTAGTTGTAATTTGTAATTGATTAGAATATTATTTGTAATTTAGAATTTTGTAGAATATTAGTTGTAATTTTTTAGCATATTAGTTTTAATATTTTAGAAATATTTACATACCTATTTAGAATTATTTCGCTTATTTTATATCATAATATTAGAATATTATTAGTTTTAATTATGTTGTGATATCTAAGGTTATTTTTTAGAATTGTTTAGAATATTAATTGTATTTTTTTAGAATATTTTCGAATATTATTTGCAATTTTTATAATTTTTTAGACTATTTGTTTTAATATTTTAGAATTATTTACATAATTTTATTGAAATATTTACATAATTATTTATAATTATTTCGATTATTTTATATCATAATATTAGAATATTATTAGTTTTAATTATGTTGTGATATTTAAGATTTTTTATAAATATTATTTGTAATTTATTAGAATACATAATTATTTAGAATTATTTCTCTTATTTTATATCATAATATTAGAATATTATTAGTTTTAATTTTGTTGTGATATTTAAGATTCAATTATTAGAATATTTTAATATCGTAATATTAGAATATAATTAGTTTAATTATTTAGAATTATTTCGCATAATATACGTTATTTATTACCTGTTGTGTTAATGGTATGTCAAATTTCTTATTATTCATGTTATACATATCGGTAGTTGTTGTTCTTTTTCTATAATAATAATAATAATAATAATAATATCTCATAATTTCGTTTTCACAAACATCCTACAAATAGAAATACAAATACCCCTACAAATACAAATACTAGCCATAATCTAATATAAACAAGGAGGCAACCTGGCTGCATTGTGGTAACTGACGTACCGGGCCATGCGGTCATGAAAGGGAAGATCCACTCCACGAACACTATGATGATGAAATTGGGTCCAAATCTTCGTAGAGGTCGGAATGGGGGCGTCATCTACGAGCGTAACCTGCAATGAAAAATTCGTAAATAATAGAATAAAAGTTTTAGCACAACAAGAATATGTAAATGCGTGACGCTTACCAAGACATAGTGGTTCCCTAGATGAGCAATCGCCACGACGTTATTCCACACAAGACTATTAGGAGCTTCACAAGCAATCATCGGGAGGCTTGTATGAGGACCACGCTCGGATAGTACGACAAGTGCAGACTGCAATCTAGTAGCAAACGCCAATCCAACCATTGGTGTCTCCATCCAAAAGTAATTTGTACTTACCTGATTGATCAATTCATCAATATGTGTAATATAAGTATATATAGGTGCATACGTATCGTAGTGGGTCCTCAACTCCAAAGCCATCTCCTCTCGCATCCTCCACCAATTATCCTGCCCCCACTCAATTAGATAAGCGAGTGCCATATACCCGCAATTACCATCTCCTACGACATTAATAGCGTTGACGATGAATTGCCTCATGAAGTTGGGTACATGGACACCGAAATCAACTTCAATGTACCCTTCTAATTCAAGTGTCGGATGTTATACACCTTCCTCTTCCTCTTCCCCTTCCCCTTCCCCTTCCTCTTCCTCAGGAACATTGCTACATGCGACCCCAGGCATAGAACGAGTGTCTCTTCCGCGTTGTTGAAGATGCTCCAACCTAGTCAAGTTTCTTGGTTGGACCTTTAGTTCTTCCTTGGCCTACCCTTCTTCTTTCTCTAGAGAGATGGCTCCATCAAATCCCCCTCCTCAGGATAATTGAGGTTTAGGTATTTTCGACCAACATGATGTTTGACGGTAGGATCAATCTTTCCTTCATAAAAGTCTTGTATCATCCTCGTCCATATATCGTCATTTGGATCGAGAGCTATGGGGGCCACCTATTCATCTACTCCCCTTTGGCCTTCCCACACCAATTGTTTCTAGAAATCATGAATTATCGAAAGCTCAATAGGTCTGCATTCATTGATACAAGCAAGGAATTGGTGAGGGCAAGGTAGTCCACGGGCCGTTGTCCACCACGCATCATCGCATGTCAGACGGAAAGAACTTTCCGGGTAATTTATAGCACGGACATGGGCAAACAACTCTCCAATACATATGCTGGAAACCTTCATTTGAAGACGAGAGAAGACAGTTTTGAGCGGCTCGTCCATTTGTTTTATGGACAACGGTTCGCTCGTACAATCCCTTTCCATCTCTCCCCTAATGGTATGCACCTGAATGTTCACCATGGTGATGCGACCCCCGTCATGGATGATAGCCAGGAGGCCGACTCGTTCACACTTCGCTCGGATGGCCCCGTCACCCCTGCCAGGACTCGTGCAATCCATACCGCAACACAATTTCTTGTGTTGCGCCTTACCGCAGGACACGGCGCGCCCCTCTCTGCGTCGAAGCACACGGCCTTGTGCGTCCTCGGCGTCGAGGAACCTCAAGCCGAGCCCTCGGAACCAACCTCCACCACCTTGGCACCGTCGAACTCAACCCTAGCATCGGACCCCGGATCGCAACGTGAGGTTCTAGTGCCCCTCTGCCAGCATCGCGCGCCGGCGCCCTCGCCAGCGCCTTAGACCTTGCCAGCCTCGTGCTAGCCTCGTGTCCGTGCCGCGCCAGGACTCGCCAGCGCCTTGTCAAGACTGCGATGGCCTTGTCGCGACACTCCGAGCATGGTCACGGACGACCTATCCTTTTTATAGTATTTTTTGCATGTTTTCCACTTTAGAATGTTACTAATAGTATTTTTACATAATAAGAAAGGGTTTATTGGGCCTTGCGCCGATGGACCCCCATATAGCGCCGTTGGGCCTAGTCTGCGCACTAGCCCTAGGCGCGCCGCCTCTAGACTAGGGTTTTTCATTGTTTTCTTGTGCCGCCTCTATATAATGGGGCTTATGTCATTCATTTCAATTCAGTGCACATTTTAGGGTTAATTAAAGTTGAGGTTTTGCTCCTTATTTTCCCTTTGTGCTTGCGCCGCCACTACTACAATCAAGTTCTCGTGTTTTTGCTTGCAATTGCTCTCGTGTTCCAACAATCCAACATTGTTTCGAGTCTTACAAGCCTTCCACTACGAATTTTCGAGACCCAATACTCAAACACCGAGTCGATCCGTCGCATCCCATACGAGAGGCGCATCACATTCCGTGCATCTTTCTCAAAACTGTGTTGAACCCCCCAACAGAAGACTCCAAATAATCCTTCAGCAAAGAGTGTTAGGACTCAACCTTGAAAAATATTTCGTTAAATTAGTACCAATATCGTTAATAACTATTTAGGATTTTCTCGTAAGGAAAAGTAATTTGCTTACCTGTTCGTGATCCTTGTAAACAAATGGAGACGATGATCGGTATATGCTCTAACACTATGATCACGCCAGGGAGTAAGCAAGTTCCTCTAGAGGTATGCTGACAACAAGGGATTGAGCGGATGTTGTATTCCAATCTGACCATCCCGCAGTAGACGAAGTCGTGCCTCGTACTCTGATACACTCGTCGAGCAAAATAGTTCCCATGCTTTGTTTTCAAAACACTTCGCAATCCCCTTAGAAAACCCGTTCTCCAGAGCATATGCCTTGCAATTTCGCTTGATATACACCCAACACAACAAGTGCTTGGCGTTGGGAAACAAGACCGCAACGGCGTTAACCTCGGCAACATCACGATCAGTGACAACAACTTCTGGCATTTTTCCAACCATTTCAAACACATGCCGCAATTGATATAACACCCATTCTTAGTGATCTTGGATCTCTCTTTCCATAAATGCAAACCCAATTCAAAAAGTGTGCCCGGTGCAAGTAAACCCTACCATCTCACACAAGGGCATGTTGTACCTAACATGATAATTAATTTGAATAAGTTAACGTGCAAAGTAAACACGCTTTTATTATAAATACGTACATGTTTTTTTGTATGTCGCATCCATAATCACAACATACAGAAACAGCTTTAGCAAATTCAACGACTTAGGGTGGGCAAAGAAAAAGTCAATTGTCTCGTTGCTTCCCTCCTCGAATCGATAATCGAGATAGTACCCATTTGACTTTAAGAAATAGAGTGAGAATTGAGTTTCCGTCAACGAGCTCATCTCCTTCTTCAGTATCTCATGCTGAAAGTGTACAACTGTCTCATCGATGTTGTCATGTCTGGCCACTTTTGCCGTAAGTATGTCAAAACAAATTTCGGTTCACCATGTGCGAGGGTTAATAGCCTTGCATCCTCCTTTTGCTCATCGGTCAGGCGGCCGGCAAAAGGATACCCCTCCAAACTAGTAGAAAGGTCGTGATTGTGGCGACCGCATTTCATGCTAATTAGCCTCCAACAATTGGTCCTCCTGTCCCGTTGTCCAACCAACTCAAACGGGCAACCAATCTTCCTACTACGTGGTTTTTCCCTTAGATTATCACCAGCTTGTAAGTTCTGCAAAATAACGCCAGATTTCCCCTTCTTCTTCGGCTTGTACTCACTAGCCAACACACATGTTAAAAGGACTCTCGTTTCCCGGGAATTCTTAATGGTCAACACCATGTTCAAATTCTTGCCTATTCCTCTAGCCCATTTTAGCATTACGTTCCAGTCCGGCCACTCATTATCAGAATCAATGTGGGTAGAAAAATCGGGAAATTGTAAACAATTGATTAACAAATTTAGAGTGTTAAATCATTACTTGCATATAACAAATGTTCATTTATAACGATTATAAAATTACCATTAGGTATAAAACAATTAATTATAACAATTATAAAATTTTAACCTTAAACCATTTCTACTCAACTTATTTAACAATTATAAAATATTAAAACTAACAACTTCTACTCAACTAATTTAACAATTATAACAACTATAAAAAACCTAATAATTTTTAAATAATTAAATTTAACTAATAAATCATTATTAAATAAATTAACTAAAACTCAGGATTTACATACCACATCTTCATATGGCATTCCGTCTACATCGTCGTCTTCACCCACGTGTTCTTCGTCGTCTTCACCCATGTGTTCTTCGTTTAGATTCATGGGATTAGAACTAGAATGCCCATGGACGAACCCTCTAAAACGTGGCCACATTATTCTAACTCGGAGCTTCTTACTTGCGGTGAAATTTGAGAGCGAAATATTTTGCGCGTTTGAAGCCTTCATTCGTCCTGTTAAATTGCGAATTTCACCCCATGTGGTATAAATGGTAGTAGCGGAAGCTGCCACCTGTTGCTGTTTTTACCATAGCGGTACCGGTCTCCTCTACCGATGCCAACATAGTTAATTTTTTTACCCGTTTCTCGATCGGTGATATTTTATTAATACCAGTGCCGGTACACGCCACCGCTATCATTTTATAATATTTTTTTAAAATCTTAGCGATAGGTTTTACCGGTACAATAAATCATGGGCGACATACAACTCTAAACGGGGCGCTTTTAACCGGCGTAAAAATGAGTTTTTGCAAGTGCTTCCTCATAACGTTCCCACGCTCCCTTAGAATTGCTTGGCATATATTTAGCAATAAGTAAATTCTTCATCACCTTAAAAGCTCTCCTAGTAATTTTCCAACCTTAAGGACATATGCCTTCAATGAAAACTTGTGTTTGCTCATAGGGATTCGTTCTAGAAAGTGGATAATATTCAGTACATGGAGTAGTGACCAACCTTCGGCCATCCATAAGCATTAGCATTCCTTAACTCATTTTCTAAATAAATTCAGTTATTATTATCACATAGCTGAATTTCAGTTTCTTTTTTATCTATCGAGCGTATCACTTTTCCCTTGGGCAGAGGTACTCAATCTTGACCCCCAAATTCCGTTGTAGCGGAGCCTCACTGAGACAATGATGATGATGATGAAACAGAGCAACATCACCTAACCTTTTTTACACTTTGGTATTTGAGGGTTCATCTTCATCTTTTGTGGATAATATTCACTCATCTTAATTTTTTAATTAATTACTATTACTATTTTGCTTTTTATTATTAATAGTTAAATCAAAAAATTTAATTTTTTTTTTGGTTGGGAAAGTACTTATGTTTTCCAATTTAATTAAGTATTAAACGAAAACTAAAAAAAATACAGTAAGTTGGAAAAAATTTAATTAAGTACTTATTTTTTCCAAATTTAATTAAGTTGGAAAAAATTAAGTACTAAACAAAACATAAGAAATTACATTAAGAAGAATTAATAGCAAAAAAACTGGTGGGTCAGTGCGTTACTGCGTTGTGCCATTTGGGATTAACTCTGTTTAAAAGTTCTCTGTCTATGTTGTCATTGGGATTTGTTCCTTGGAAGTTGGAACCGGTGATCGTGAATATTAAATTATTATTTGTAATAGGGGAACACCGAAAGGTCTAACTAATGACAATAAACACATTCATTTAATTTAGATGATCTTCCCCAAGTCCGTTTCATATAGGCAGGGGTCCCTACGTATAGCCATGCAGAAGATCTTCCCCAAGTTCATTTACATTCAATCAACACTATTTACGACTCATATTCATAAATGACTAACGTGGACCGGAGCGTCACTCAACCAAATCCTTATATAAAATCGGCAATTGCGTCTCAGTAGTCCTCACCATTGGCGTTTGAGTTTTACCCGCAATTGCTCTGGCATCAGATTGGTACTGATTTCTCCATCTCTCGGTTGTTGAGTTTTGTCTTTACTTTTGCTGAGTTATTGTAATTCACAATTTGATGTGAAGTTTTTTTGAATTTGATTTGTTTGGATATATTTGTTCATCATACAGTTAAAGTTGAGCAACATACAATTTGGCAATGGAGATCAACAACAGTCACCCATACTCTCCAAGAGACCTGATTTTGCCAGACTTTGTTCCTGTTTCCCTCTCCCAGTTCACCATTGTTTCTGTGTTTCTCTCATCTTCCTTGGCCATTGCCGTCCTTGTTTGGATTCTCTCTGGTACTTGCTTTTTGTCTATCTTTCTCTAGTGTTATGTTTTCAATCTGTAGCATGTTTACTGGTGACCTTGTGTGATAGATACAACCCTAAACCCCATCCTCTCAAACGTGATTTCAATACAACAATTTCTGGCACGAATCATTTAACATGATACACATATTTTTTGTTGAGCAGGGTGGTTGAGCAAGAGATCGAAATTGGATAGATTGTTAATGTGCTGGTGGGCATTTACGGGCCTTACACACATCATCGTTGAAGGTTACGTTGTCTTCACTCCTGAGTTTTACAAGAACAACACAGGCTTTTTCATGGCAGATCTCTGTACGTTCATTTTGCCTCTTTCTGTTTTTTTAATTAGATACGACTCTCCAATAATGAATGTGTATATATTATATGAGTTTGTTTTTTGGGTCAGGGAAAGAGTATTGCAAGGGTGATTCTCGGTACGCTAGTAGGGATGCTGGGGTAATGGTTGTTGAGGGCATTGCCACTGTTTTGGAGGGTCCAGCCTCACTCTTAGCCATGTAAGTCTAAATTAAGATGACAGATTAAACAAGGTTCATAAGTCATAACAACAAAATCTGCACAACTTATGGCTTTGAAATTTGTTCAAACTCCTCTCCTCCACTTGATGACAGATATGCTATATGGACAAACAAGCCTTACAGCTATGTGCTCCAATTAGTCACCTCCCTGGGGCAGCTCTATGGAACTGTTTTGTATTTTATAACGGCATTTCTGGACGGTGACAACTTCGCCGCAAACTCATACTACTACTATGCTTACTACGTAACCGCCAATGCTTCATGGGTGGTGTTTCCCACTCTCATATCTATCAGATGCTGGAACAAGATATGCGCCTCCTTTGAAGTTGAGAGCAAGAACAAGATCAAAACTCGCTGATGCAAGTCAAGTAGCCTTGGGACACCTTTAATTTAATGAATTGTTTCTGAACAAGATTTTCTCTTTCCGTTTCAAGTTCATTATTTAGAACTTGTATGCTACTTAATCAGATGAATTTGGTTTCGGCGGTTACTACGTGGATTTTGCTATTAATAAAATAAAATGATCGTTTTCGTTGCGTTAAAAAGTTCGAAGATATTTTCATATACAAGGACTCGGGTCTCTTGTTGTGTTTACAATTAAGCTGTTAAGCAGGTAGTTAGTTGAAGGTTATTCCGGTTCCTTGTTTTATATGAACAAATTATTGAGTAAGATCAACCCTGACGGCAAAATTGGAAACAATAAAGTGACAAGGTATTAGCTTAGATTTTTTTATGTGTTCAGCACAACGGAGTTTTGATTCAATCTGAATTCTAAGAGCAGTATTGTTTGGGTTAAAAAAACTAATTTCAAGTACATTGTAGACTTGTTTCATAACTGGTATTCACACATTCGGATTTATGTTGCTATTCAGCAATATGCCTTCACAAATTCGACAAATGAAATGAAAAAGATGTATTGACACATTTCATAAGAATTGATTCTCCAGATATTATAAAAATTATAGAAATTCAAAAAATATGTTTGGTTGAAATTAAATTCATATTTAGAATAAAAATATGTTTGGAATTGCCGATCCAGTCCTGTTCGTCCGTTCTACGCCCTGTTTTTAGGGGTAAAAAAATTATGGGGTGAGAGAGGCTCGAACTCTCGACCTCAGGATCACTCGATTGCTATGAGACCTACGCGCTAGCCAACTGCGCCACCACCCCATTGTTATTAATGATATGAGATACTATTATATTTCCAATAAGTAAGGGAAGAACCATTTCCTTAAATTCACTGTTCCCATGATTCAATATCCCTGATCTGATTGATGGTCGGCCTAATAAATCTCTACACAAACTCCATCTCTCTTTGTGATCACTTCCTACATATCCTCTCTAGCCATTTTTGCCCTCTTAAGACAAATAGTGAACACAGGGATCCAATTTTCACTGGTATCTATCTATTCCTTTATTTTGTTCTGTGCTCAGCTCGGATCATCCTACTTTTTCATTTTGATCTCATCCAACGAGCATTTGCTTCTTTTCAGCTAGTTTTGTGATTGTGGGTGGTTCAATCTTTAATTTCTTTCCGATTTATTATTTGTGTAAGTTGTTTTCTTGTTAATTCAGCATCTGGGTTCTATTCTGATTTTATCATAACCGTTTTTTTCCATTTCTGGCAATTGAATATTCTCCCTTTTTGTTTCCTTTCCGATTTATATGACAATAGGTTCTAAGATCCTGTTCGGATGTAGATGAATCTGTTTATATGGGTTTGAAGCTTTATTCTTTCCTTGCTGGGTGATCTGCATGTTGGGGCAATAGGCTGTGAAAATCCATGAGGTCTGTTGAAACTTGCATCATGATAGGCACTTTGGGTGAAATTCATTCATCTTTCTTCAATTGAGATTCCTCTTCTGCAATTAACTTTTGATTTTCTCTGGTAGAGATAGCAATCATGAGATCGAGGTCTGATACGGGCGATGAGTGCAGAATGCGACCATGGGATTCACTGATGCCTGACACTCTGGGCCTGATATTCCAAAAGCTCCCATTTCAGGACATTCTAAGTTTAGTCCCAAGAGTGTGTAAATCATGGGCAAATGTAGTAAGAGGCCCATATTGCTGGCATGAGATCAACATTGAGGAATGGAGCAGCTACTGTCAGCCTGAAACCCTCGATCGGATGCTTCAAATGCTCATCTCTAGAAGTTGTGGCTCCCTCCGAATACTCCATGTCTATGGCCTCTCAACCAACAACACTCTATCTCTAATTGCTGACAAGTAAGAGCATCTTCAAACCCTCTTATTTGGAGTATCCTAACTAGATGAGTGGGGGAAAGTGCATCTATTGTCAGTTTATTCAAAGAAGTGTGATAATATGTTAAGATTTAATTCTCTAAGGGGATCTTTAGTGGTGATGCTGGAGTCATTTTTGGAGTTTCATATAAATATTATCAAGGAAAATAAGATTATATCCGACGTAATTCTCTAACGCGGTCTTTAGTGGTGATGCTGGAGTCATATTTGGAGTTTCTTAAAAGTATCATCAAGGAAAACAAAGATTATATCAGAATTGGGGAGAGAACTAATGTAATAGGTAGAGAGAAGTGTCACACACATAATACTCACTCTCTTAGCTTTTATTATTTCTTTTTTATCATTTTTATCATATTTTGAATCACCTATTACAAAAAACAATCACTCTAGAAAGATACTTTCGCTGCGTTTTTTATTGGTTTTTTTCAATTTGCCACAGCATCACCATTACAGATACTCTAAGGACTGAATAGTTTCTCCTATATTGCCAGTCTCAGAGGTTACTAATCTTATTTCTTTAAAACAACATTTTTAGTGCCAAAACCCTGCAAGATTTGAGGCTGCATAGGAGCGACATAAGCAATTCAATAGTGGAAGAGGTATCTTGGAAACTCTCCAATGTGACCCTCTTGGATTTAAGCTACTGCACCAAGATTGGAGCATCGGCTCTTGAGGCTCTAGGAAAGCACTGCAAGTTTCTCAGCACGTTGCTCAGAAACATGCACCCATGGGACGTAATGGACCAGCGCTCTCAAGATGATGAGGCCTTGGCCATTGCAAGCACAATGCCTAATCTCAGGCATCTTGAGTTGGCTTACCTGAGGATAAGCACAGACGGAGTGGTCCAGCTAATTGCCAGCTTGGGTGGGCTAGAGTTGTTGGATGTAAGAGGGTGTTGGAATGTGAAATTGGACAATGATTTGCTTGACAAGCTGCCTAAGCTAAGGTTGGTGGGCCCGTTGGTCCCAGAGTCTTTGGACAAGACGGATGGGATCTCGGGTGTATTTTCATGGAACTTTGGACGTGATACTAGTAGTTATACTGAGTACATTGGAAGTGTAGATGACATTTTATATGATGATGGTGATGTTGATGGTGATGGTGACGGTGACGATGATGATGATGATAATGATGGTGATGATGGTGATGTATGGAGAATTGAACAATACGGTGATGATTTGGACCTGTTGTTCTATGACTAGTTATGGTGAGTTTGATTGGCCCTAAACTCCTGAAGTGGTTGAATTTGGTTTTCAGCTGTTTTGCTTTGCTTTCAAGATCTTGTGAAAGTTCATTGCTTTGAAGATATTCCTTGGTGATTGTCGATCCAGGAAACTTTCATCAGCTTTTGATCTATGTATTGTAGTTCCTTTACTTGAAATTTTATTTTCCTTTGTTGGCTCAATAGAGTGTGGGTTGTCTTCTGCAAAGATAAGATTTGCTTTGTGAAAGGATCTTGCTCAACAAACTTATTTTCGTAAATTCCCTGTAGTTGGTTTCCAACAATGTATAATAATACTGTTGTGTAGAGTGTTTTGAAAGATTAGGTTGGCGCATGGAAGGTCAGACACTAGTACTAATGCACTAAACGGATTTGATTAAGCAGAGTAGAATGGAAATAGAGTACTCAAACCAAATAATCAATTCATCCATGTTTGGATCAACACATATAATATAATAAGTTACATTAAATTATGAATTTAATGTAAATTGAATTATACTGGCAATCCAAACGGACAATTTATCCTCCAAGTTAACAATCAAAACATGCATCTGCAAATCATATAAAGCGTTTTCCACAGGGCAGTGGTGGTTCAGGCACAGAGATTTCCACTGCAAAATCTAGACTAAAGTACAATGGTAAATATACAAATAAGTAGAAGATTGCCGGTAATAGAGCACTATTTCGGATCAACTTGTAAACATACATCCCCTAACAAAAAACTTCTCTCTCATAAGGGCTGGGGTCGATCTTAAGAAGACTCCAGAGTGCACAGGAGCAGCTTCACACTCACATTAAGTGATAACGGAATTTTGTCCAAGAGAAATGGACCTCTATACTTTTTCATTCATCTTTCCTTTCTGCCTAGCTGAAACCTCAATCTGTTGAGGATCTTTTTCACTTAACCCTTTTCGTTTTGAATCATCTAATTCATGTGCATCTGATCCTTGGCTGGTGTCTTTCTCAGGTCCAAATAGCTTCCCATTCTTTACAATTGCCAGGATGAGCTCAAGCTGTTTCTGTTGTTGATCCTGCAGAAAAAATAAAGAAAAAGAAAAAAGGGGAGTATAGATTAAAGATACAATGTTGCCTTGAACAAAGATCACTTGAGCAGTACCCTAGATATCATATAATATCTTAAAACATAAAAAAAGACAGTTATAATTTACTCATTAGGATGATGTCAATAGAAGATATTAAAAAAAAAAAGGTAAAAAGGCTTTGCAATATTGCTAAATTTATTGGAAACAGAAACAGCTCATCTAAACTATCACCCTGTCATATGGTACAGTTTGGTAAGAGACTATTTCCATTATCAGAGCTGATACTATAGTTTATAGCATCACTGGTAATTGATAAGGTAACCCTCCGTCCCATAATGTTTGTCCACTTTTCTTCGGAGGGAGTATAATATTATATAATGTGTTGAAAAGCAAATGTAAATTTTATGTCGCCGCACAAACTTTTATAAACTTTGATGTTCATGCTGAGGACAGGAAAAATATTTTTATGGAGGCTGTAAGAGTTACGAAATTAATGCCATCATTGCCATCCTCAGAATAATTCAAGACATGAAACAGATATTTCTTTACAAATTACAACTAGACCTTCCATGACCTAAGGGCAAAAGGAATACATCTATTTTGGTTTACCTGCATTGCCAGTAAAACTTTTTGGACCTCTCCAAGCTCCTTTTCCAATCGGTCTTCTTGAGCTGCTAGTGTACGAGTGATTTCAGAATTCTTCTGAGCCAAAGCTGCAGTCTTCAACAACATGCATCAAGTTAAGATACAAAGGAAAGACAGCCAATTCCAAATGTACAAGAACTAGGGTGTACATCTAACGAAGCTAGAATTGGTATGCGAAGGGACAATTGACAAGAAGCATATGCATTTAGAAAATCCATTAAGGAACTTAAAGATCATGATTTCTGAAAGAACAAACCCTTGAGAATGAATGACATGAATCAAGGATGAGTAATCATTTACAAACACAACTTTACAGCAACTGTGTGATGGAAACAAGACCAGCCAGGTTTATATTAGCCTGGAAGGAACAAGATTTGATGAACCAAAGCATGCAAGTCTTGACTAAGTTAATCGAAGATGTGCAAATAACAACAACAAAGAAAAACACTTCCAATTTTAAGAGTATGTCTGCCCAGTTCCATCTGGCAACAAAGCAATCCCATTATCCGGCAAAACATAATTTCAGAAGTGAAACTTCCCATCGGTCAATGAGAAAACAATTCCAAGTTTAAAGGTTTACTCAACAAACTCACATTAAATCAATATTAGAGTTTTCTAAACTAATTCTCCTAGATTAGATAGAATTTTATGAATGCAACCAATTCCTGTCACTACCTCAGCAATTGGATCTTTCAAGGTCCTCCTTGTAACTCGAAAACGAATCCCTAACTTCTCAAGCTGCCTTGACAACACCTGGATTATTGTCGTTGCACTTCGGAGACTAGCCTCCAACTTTTCAATCCTCTCAATCACATTCACATTGTCTGGTGCTACTGCTGAGCTATTTACAGGAACTCCACAAATCCTCTTCCACTGCCGCCTCCTAATAGCTGCCCCCAACACCACCGCCCCTGCCAACAGCCACACCAAAACCCTATTTCCCAACGCCACCAATCCCAAATTCTTCTGCCTCAAAAACGCAAAATTAACCAGACACCCAATCGAAACTACGAAGGAAGAAACCAGAAACGTCAGTTCTGATAGGGAAAGCAGATAATCAAGATTAAATTTAACCGGCTCTCGGTTTTCCTCTATGACACCACTCGACTCGGAAACCTTAATCCGCCAGCGGTGACTCCCCAATGAATCGATACTTACTGAATCCCTACACCGCTGGCAAAATAAGATTTGCAAATGCGAGGAATTTGGCCGAAGATTCAACTTTGAAATGCAGGAGAATTTGGGAGAATTAACTATATGAATGTTGTGAGAGCTGGATGTGAAGAGATTGAAACGAGATGTTGGATTAGGTATCAGATTTCGGGAGAGAATTGACATAACTGGCGCGCTATCGGACTTGGTGAAAACAACTTAGGGTTTGAGATTTGATGATGACCAAAAGGACCAAGACCGGCAAGAAATTTGCTTATTGGTGCTTCCGCATATTCCGGTGGGATACTGGGGGGTCGAAAGCCTTCGGTGTTGGGCCGGGATTCCATTCAGTCTAGCCCAATTATTCCTACCATTAGCGATCAAGTGGCCTTTCATGCCTAGCAACTAGATTAGACCCGTCAAATGGGTCAGGCGGGTCGGATTTGGGTTTGGGTCAATCGGATTCGGGTTAAAATGGGTCACAGGCCGTCGGGTCGTAAAATTTCCGGGTTCATATGGACCGGTTTGTTACGGGTTTGGTATGGGTTCGGGTTGATCCAACAAGTCATGATCGTCAATTTTGTTAACCTTTATCTTTATATTTATTAAAATAATCAATATTATGCTATATAAATAATAATTTAATAATAAATAATAATTTTATACAAATTTATAATAAAATATTGAATTTTTAATTGAAATAATACTTTATCGGGTTGGCCGGGTCAACCCAACAGGTTGGTGACCTAACCCAGTTTTTTCCGAGTCGACCGGTTCGGATTACTCTTGACCCATTGATTTTCGGGTCGGGTTTAAACCTAAAAAACTTCGGGCGGATCGGGTCGGTTTTTCGGGTCAGGTCAAGTTTTAACAAGTCTACTAGCAAGTGATTTTAGGGGGTGTTTAGTTATCGGGTTTGGGGAATAAGGTACAGGGTTATGGAATCAAAACCCAATCGATTAACATTTGTCTAACCAATTTTTATGTTTGAAACCAATACCTCATATTATATTTTTAAGGTATGGTTGTGACTTGTGAGATGTTGTGTAGGATTCAAAACAGGTTTGGAAACCAGCTCATTCATTCAGGTGTTAAAGCATTACAATATATAGTGATCTATGTCTCGGGATCTTGTGCCAAGTGTATGGCCTACATAAGAGAGTAAGAACATTCTAGGGATTAGTTTTAGCATGGAATGTGCATCACTCGACATGCCTATCTTGTGCAGGCCCATTGGGCTCAATATCCTTCTGTGATCCGAACGCCCCGAGGCTGAGTTTGGATCGAAGAAGACAAAAGCGTGCTGATGACAACATTTTGGTTATAAGGTCAACCACTTGATCTTTAGAGCTGTTGAAAGCTACCTAGAGGGTCTTCGCTTGCACCTTTTCACGCACAAAGTGATAGTCAAGAGACAAGTGTTTGATTTTGAGATGTAGAACCGGGTTGGAAGCAATGTCGGTGGCTCTAAGATTGTCACACCAGAGGGTCGGAGGCTTGGAAAGGAACATGCCGATCTCAGCGAGTAAACCTTGAATCCAAAGAGTCTCAGATGTTGCTTTAGCGAGTGAACGGTAACTGCTTCGGTTGTGGATCTAGCAACGGTATCTTGTTTTTTTGATGACCAGGAAATTAGATTTCTGCCAAGAAAAATGCAATAAGCACCCGTGGAGCACCGATCGGAGCGGTCCCCTGCATTGTCGGCATCGGAGAAGGTGGACAAGAGGGAATTGGAGTTGGCAGCAATATGGAACTTGAAGTCAGTCGTGGCATTGAGGTACCTTAGAATGCGTTTGACAAATTGCCAATGAAGGAGAAGAGGCTTGTGCATATATTGTCACACTTTATTGAAGACAAAGGATATATCGGGCCGAGTGAAGGCAAGTTATTGAAGGCAAACGATGACACTCCTATAAAGCGTGATGTCTTGAAAGGGTGTGATAGAGGAGGTATCGTCGATCGTAGTGGACAGAGGGGTGTTAACCGGTTTTGAGTTAGCCATACCCGTTTGATGAAGCATGTATTTGATGTATTGGGATTGGGATAACAAGAAGTCATCTTTGTTCCGTTCCACCTTGATTCCAAGAAAGAAGTGAACATCATCGAGGTCCTTTACCGAGAATTTTTGTTACAAGGAGGAAATAAAACACCTGGACAATACCAAATCAGAAGCAATGACCAAGAAGTCATCCACATATTAGTACAAAAACTAGATTCGATCCTTGGAGAAAGGTGATGAGAGAGGAGTCGGATTTGGAGGGAGTGAAACCCATGATTTGGAGAGCATCACTTAGTTTGGAAAACCAAGCATGCAGAGCTTGTTTAAGGCCATAAAGGGATTTATTCCTCTTACAAACATGATTAGGAAGTTGTTGATTGATGAAGCCAAGAGGTTATCGAATAAAGACGTCTTTCGTGAGGTCCTTGTGTAAGAACGCGTTTTGTGCGTCGAGTTGCTTGACGGACCACCGATTTATGAAGGTTAGGGAGAGGAGAAGGCGAATGGTAGGGGACTTGGCGACAGTGCTAAAGGTTTCTTGGAAGTCAATGTACTCGAGTTGATGAAACCCCTTGGCAACAAGCCAATAAAACGGGCTTTGTGTCGTTCGATGGTATCATCAGAATGATGTTTCGTCTTGGAGACCCATTTGACGCCAAGAATGTTGGAGGGTTTGGTTGGGGGAACTAGAGTCCAAGTATTAGTGTGGAGGAGTGCATTGAACTCGTCCATCATGGCTTGTCGCCACTTGGCATATTTAGAGGCTTTACTGAAACATTTTGGTTCATCCGGAATAACATGAGAGTGAGCACAACGGGGCCTTGGGGTGGGCCAACGGGTTATTTGATTTTTTGCTCGTGTAGTGGAGGAATGGTGTGGAGGGAGGGGTTGTTGGGTGTCTTCAGAAGTAGGAGGTGGTGTGGAAGGGGAGATATGAGTAGTAGGGGGCATGGGTATGCTGGTGGGAGAGGTAATAGGAGAGGTTGGAATGGGATAATTTGGACGTTGTAATGGAATAGGGCCCAAGATAGAGGGTGAAGAAGGAGTTGGAGGTAAACGGGCTTGGGAATTTGGATTTAGTGGTGGAATAGGGTCCAACAATGAAGGAGTAGTATTAAGAGAAGGAAAGAGGTCCGACATGAGGGGAAGGGAGGTAGTGGGCGGCTGGGATTGGGGTGAAGGGTTTAAAGTTTGAAAGGGGAAGGTTTGCTCATGGAAGATGACATCTCGAGAAATATAGCAGTTGACCCAATCATAGCGTATATAACCTTTGTAGTTTGAGCTATACCTAAGGAAAAGTGTCGGAGTAGATCGAAAGGCTAGTTTGTGGGTATTGTAAGAGCGGAGATTTGGGAAACAAAGGCACCCCAATACCTTTAAAAAAAGCTTAATCGGGGTGAGGAGTTGAAAAGGAGGTCAAAGGGAGATTTTTGGTTGAGAATTGGAGGTGAAATGAACCAATCATAGCGTTCTATCATTTTTGGGAACGGTCTGTGACTGTAGTGCTCCTGGCCGCGATCGCAACCTTCTTTGCACGAAGGAATCCGCGAATTTGGTAATTGCTTCTCGTAGTCAGCTTACATCCCTTCAGAATATTCATTATTGTTTACCGGTTCGGGACTATGGCGGTTATCAACGAGTTCGATAACACTAGTGAGTCATCGATTGGTCCTTTCAATCGCCGATTTGCTAATGGGGTGCTTCCCTTGAACTTTATCCAAGGTATGCTTCAGTCTAGCGATTTCTTCCGAGGCTTGGTCAAGGCGAGACTCCATTCGATTATGCTTGCTTTGAATCTGCTTGTTCTCTCCGAAAACTAAAGCTAGAGTGTGTGTAAGTACAACTTCGTCTTCATTCCTTGCGATGGTCGATGCCCTATTACCGCTATTTGACCCCGGCGGCATCCTAGATAGGCATGTGCCACCACAAATGGATTCATTCCCGACATGGATCGATTGACATTGCTCAAATCTAGGGCTGGTCAGGCTAGTAGAATAAGAATTCTGCTCTCGGGTTAAGATCAACATGAGTTTCGAGGTGCGCAGTTGCGCTCGACTACGGCCTCAGTTCTTTGGGCCACGGTCGCAGATTTCCAGGCTGCAATCGCATGACTGCGGTTGCTCGTCCTAGTTCGTGCAATTGTCTATGACCTTGTTTGCTTTCGGGTTAGCAACGCTCGTTGATTCCCGGAGATGATTGAATCCATCAAATTGTGTAGCGCTATGAACATCGATTACATCACTTGATCCGAACCTCACTGGCTCACGCGAAGAGTGACCACGCTTTGCGGGTGAGGTCAGGTCACGACTTTGATCATCTTTGAGCAAGGCACCTTGCTCGGTGCGTGCCAAGGCTTGATCTTCCAAGCAAATATTGGAGTTCGCTTTATCGCATTTCAGGCAGCGGGCGCTAATACATTGGCGGCGGTCGCTGCCACCTGGGCCGCGGTCATAACTATCTAGGCCGCCTGGGCCGCACTAATACATTGGAGTTTGCTTCATACTTTTATTCGCTATTTGCTTAACGAAAATGCAACGTTTTTGTGGCGTATTTCTATTCTTGGATAAAAAAAATCATACATGTTTACTTTGTCTTTAAAATGTATTTTTATTAAAAAATAAAAAGTATTTTTTTTGCTACGGATAAAAAAACACAGAGTTTTTGCTACACTTTACAAATAAATATGTTTTTTATTAAAAAGTATTTTTGTTTCCTGAAAATACATAAAAACTACAGTTAGTTTTTTTCTTTTTACGTAATTAAATTTAAAAAAATACTTTTTATTAAAAAAATATTTATTCATAAAGTATATTACAATTGTACAAGTCTTTAAAAAATGGTTATCACCCTATATCAAATGTGTATTTACATTGTGATAAATTTGTGAATACTTTATAAACCTTGTAGTCCTTTATCATACGATTTGAGATGAATTGGGTGATCGACAGACTTACATCTAAATCACGCATCATCAACCATTACATTCGAATATAATTAGATCCTTAAAATCTCATTCATGAAAATAGAATAGGGTAGTACTTATCGTTCAGTAGATTTTTTGATTTTTAGGATTAATAAGATAAATTTCATTTGATCGGCACACTTCAATATATACTTTCTAGTTGAGCTGGTACAAATCATAAGAGACGTTGAGCCTTAAGAGAGTACATACCAAATGAGTCAGCCCAATTATCCAAGCTCATTCTCCGACCTTGTCTTCCTAAGGAAAACAGAATGAATAGTCGAGTACAAGATTATCATCAATATGACCATTTTAAAATTTTTTAATATAATAACCAAAGTTATAATCCAAAACTACTACTGTATAAACCCAAAAAAAAGAAACAATTGTAAGGAGGTCATTGTGCAAAATAACTAAAATCAAAAATATTTATAAGAAAAAAATTGAAAATAAAAAATGACAAATATTATTTAATTGGACACAAGTAAGACCTGCTTTGAAACTACAATATAAACAATAGTTTGAATCTCATAAAATTACTCTATGAATAAAATTATTATTACCCTAATGATGTTTAATGAACCCTAATAAATAAATAAAAATATCCAAGACCAAGAAAATAAATATAAATATAAACCATTAATCTATTTGTTTTCTAAACCCTTTTAGGGTCATTTTTGTGATTTTTATGAATGTCTTGTCACGACTTTCTAGTATTTCCCTTTACTTGCACAATTATTTTCGTACTTTGAATATATCTCATCATTGTCCCATGCTAGACTCTCGGCCGAAAATGCACCACCGTTGCATGACTCTCGGCCGACTACGCACCACCGTTGTGTGACTCTCGACCGAAAAAGCACCATCGTTTTGTGACGGTCGGTCGAAAAAGCACCACCAATATGCTTGACTCTCGGTCGAAAACGTACCATTGTTGCATGACCCGACTCGTAAAACTCACACGGATTAGGTCACGGATCAACTTATTTTTTAGGGGTCAACAGGATAACTTGTAAACCGGATTATATTGGTCGGTCGACCCGTTGCACCACCCTAATTTTTTAGAGCTATATCAGAGGTAATTATTTATTTTGAATATTTTCAAACATGTCACATCATGTGTGAATATTTATTTATCCTTTAAAAAAGTCAATTTTGACTCCTGACCATTGAATTATTCAATCCGACGTCCACCAACTATGAACTTTACATCTAAAAATAATCGATAATCCATATCAACTTATAGTTTTTTCATTTTAATTTTTTTTTTCAATGGGTTCATTTGTTTTCTACAGGGTTTTATAGTAATTCACTCATAGAATTTTTAACAAATTCTATGGAAACAAGATCGAAAAATAACTAGACCCTAAAAATCTGCTCCAAATTTAGAGGGCTTAAGTAAGATTATGTTTAATGTCGATTCTAAAATTTTCATTTCAAGTTTAATATCCCTAAACCCAACCAGATTCATCATAAACCTAACAAATTTTGAGGAAGAAAGCAATTGAAATTGTACTACCACTCAAGAAGTATATACAAGATCAAGCATAGTTACAACTTACAAGGTCATTTATTCAGAATATGAATGGATTATAGTCGGTAAACTGAAGCATTAAGTTTCCTCATACTTCAATTAAGTTGTCTACAAGGCCATAAAACATACACATCTTGGTTTGATCACGTAAACCAGATAACATACGCAAAAACTCCTAAACAAAATGTTAGAAATTATATTAGCTATTGCTAGTCACCTACATCAGCATGTTTAGTTCTCTTGCTCTTCTGGAACTGAAGCATAACATAAGTCAAAACATAACAATTATGAGTAAAAACAACAACAATAACAATATCAACAAAAGAAATTAGAAGTTGTAGCATAAGAAACATCTTATGATAAGGACCACTCTAAGCCAGAATCTAACCAAGAGGAAATTAGCACGAAACTTTCCCACAGACTCTTTTCTATTGATAATAATAAGCTAGATACAAAAGCATGTCTGAATTCAACATAAATAGGCAGAGACTCCATCTAAAACTATCCACTAAACCACTAACACAATTAATTTAGTGCTCTAGAAACCAGGAAACTAACCTTGACTTGACTGACTAGAAAATACAAACTGACGCTTGAAAGATACTAATCTATTAATAAAATACTTAACTAACTAAGATAGACTTAATTCTTACTTGGTCTTCTTCCTAACGTAACTTTGCTTTGCTAGGATCGTATCATCTTACCTTGCAAGTGACAACAGAACCTCAACAGTCAAAGCCGTTGCTCGGACCAGGACCATGATGATGATCAGAAACACGGATAGCCTTTTAATGATCTTCTCGTCAAGCAACTGCTTCAGAATTATATCCTCACATTCAAGTGGCATTTTTGATCCAGGAACATCATTATCTGTCATTTAAAGACGGTATACATGAACCACCTTCGTTCGGCCCATCCTGTAAGCCTTGTTAATAGCCTGCTTCTCCACCGACAGGTTCCAAGTAACATCAAGCAACACGACTCTAGACGCACTTGTTAATTCTATCCCTTCTGAACAAGCCTTCGTAGAAGCCAGCATCACCTTGGCATCAACAACGGGTTTCCATTTCTTGATTACCACCCAGCATGAAATGAATCTCGACACCTTCTTTCCACCCATAGTCCTTAGACATCAGCAAAGCCTTCACAAAGTTGAGCGGGTTTAGGTATTGGCCAAAGACAAGAACTTTCTCCTCCAAAGCCGAGCTTAGTTCAATAAGCCTAATCAGAAATCTTATCTTTGCGCCATCATCAATATTCCAACTTCCGCTCTTCAGCTCGTGTGTGAAGTCCTCCAGGCTCATATCCTTGCAGTGCGACAACAATAATGGATGGACCAAGATCAACGTCATATTCTCATCCAGTTCTGTCATATTCTCATCTGATTCCAAGTATCTTTTCTCGTTCTTGCTCTCTTTTTCTATCTAGAGAATCTTGTTTTGATGCTCAGAAGGTTGCAGGTATACAACATTATCAAAGATACTAGGAACCGTTGCACTGATTATTTAGTTATTGTAACTATGACAGAACAGTTTGATCTTCTCCTTGAATTCTCTGATCTTGCCTTCATCTACCCTATCCACATTCTAGTTGGATTTGAAAGGATTTTCTTCAATGAACTCTTTTCTCACCAGCCCTAAGACGTTGTGAAGCTCCTGGAAGTTGTTCTGGAAAGGAGTACCAAAAATAATGACTCTCTTCTTGGTCTTCACATGTGACAAAGCATCGAACATGTGGCTCCTCTTGTTCCTTGGCATGTGGCCTTCATCTAGGATAAGAAGACCCGACGTTTCAAGCAACAGTACTTTGAGATTTTCTTGTTAATCATCACTTATACTTCTACCATCTAGCTCCTCCAGCTTCTTGAGGTCTTCTCCTCCAACTAGCTGAGTAAACAACGTGTAGCTAATGGCAAGAACTGTAATATCCGCAATATTCCAAGACGTTAAATCCAATATAATATAATTTTATAATTCTTTCTTTTATAAAGGAGAATCTTTAAATATATTCTATATATAACCCTTTTTCTCGTTAAAAAGAGTTTCGTACGTAAATTAAAATTTAATAAATTGCAAGAGGACATTATAAGGGTTAGGAATAAGTAAAAGCATTTAAAAATGCATCATACTTTTTGTTTTTAATAAACAAAAAGAGGTACAACAAGCTAGTAAAAATACAACGAAAATTCAATAAAAAGAATGCAAAAGCCGGGATTTGAACCCGAGACCTCTTGCAATTCCGCCTCACACGCCCCTCCCCTCTTCCGCTAGACCAATGTGACTTTCTTGCCATTTACCCCACTCTTTTAATTTTATAACAATTCTTAAGTCTTCTTCTCCAAACAAGTCAAATTGATTTGACATGGGAGCTATGCATGCCTTCCACCTTCTCCCTTTGCTTGCAAGACCACCATTGTTGCATCATCCTCCCATCACCATCAACAAACACACCCTTGGCCAATCATGGATTATCCTCCCTTCCTCCATTGGTTCACTCCCATAGACATGGATTGAAAGCTTGGCCTCTCTTGCCTATATAAAGGCCTCCCATTCACCATTTCATTCACACATTCACCTTCTCTTCTTCCTCTCCTTGCAATTGCTCTCTCTTTTGTCCAAAAATCAGCCCATTCAAAGTCCTTTCCTCCATTAAAAACACCACCAAACACTCCTCTTTTTCCCCTTGGGAGACCGCCGGCGCCACCCCTGCTCCCGCCTGCCACCGCGCGCCGTCCGACGTCCCGCCGGAGCACCGCCGAGCCGCCGTTGTCCCTGCCTGGTTGGGCCACCGCCCCCTTAGCCCCCTCCCCTGAGTACAGAACTTTGTTCTGTAGAAAAAAGGTCCAAACTCTATCTTATAATATAAAATATTTGATTTAGATTGCCTTAATAAAATAAATAAGTCCCTTAATAATTATTAGCATATGATAATATTTTTATAAGATATATTAATAGAAATCTTGTTAGTTGTAGAGAAGAAATAAATCAATTAGGAAAAAGTTATAATTACTTTAGTGAATTTTGTTCCTACTAGAATATTTAATTTATATCATATTTTAATATTGTAAGACATGATTATTTTAATTAGATTTTAAGAAGCTCATATAAAAGTAGTATTATGAAATTTGTAGTATATGGATTATACTTTTATATAGAATATTATTTTTATAAAGGGATAATATGCTTTATACAAAAAAATTATGTTACTTATCTCTAAGTATAGAGAATAACAAGTTTATGAATAGAATGATATTAATGATAGTTATATTAATAAAGTTATCACTTAATGAAAATATTATTTGAAGATTTTGTTTAGTTATAAGGAGAAGTTGAATAAATTAAATAACGTATTGAAAATCTTATCATATGATATTAGAGTTTGGTTCAAATAAAACAAACTCTTATCCTAAAACGAACTCTTATCCTAAAACGAATGCACTTTTCATAGTTAATAATGCACTTTTCATATAAAAGTGCATTGAAAAATACAAAAAATGCATTACGAAAAAGTGCACTAAATTTTTTTGAAAAGTGCACTAAAAAGTACGAAAATTACAAATGCGAAAAAGTGCACTCTGAAGTATGAAAAGTGCACTACTAACTACAAAAAGTGCATTCGTTTTAGAATAAGAGTTCGTTTTAGGATAAGAGTTTGTTTCATTTGAACCAAACTCTATGATATTATAATATATGATACAAGACATGTTATATTCATAATACTAAAAGATTCTTACAAAAAGTTATTTTATAAAATTACTAGCATATGAAATGTAGTTTAATATTAAAAATATCACCTTTATAAAGAAATAAGATTTATATAAGGTAATAATATTGCATGTCTCTAGTTATAGAGAAGTTGAAGATATATGAAATAATTTCTAATAATAATAATAATAATAAACATATTGTTTAAAGTGGTCATGTCTCTAAAAGTGTAGAGAATTGCCATAGATATAGTTTTAATAATAAAATATGGTAATAGGTGATAAAGTTCTAATGACATATTATAATAATAATTATTCTAAATAATTTGTAGGGAACCCATATAAAATATTGTTATAAAAGTTGTAGCCATGAACTATAGTTTGACATTAGATATTGATTTCTATAGAAGAATAATATTTTTAGTAATTATATTACTGAAGTCATCGTATGAGAAAAATATTAATTTAATGACCTCTAAGTGTAGAGATTTGTCACAAGACATAAGTTCCAAACTAAATATAAAGAATTATGACTTTATATTGATCATAGAATATTATATAGAATATGGATAACTTGTAGGGGAAGAAACCATTTAGATATGGAAAATATATTATTTTATAACCTAAAATGTTATAATAATAGACTATAAATATGAGGAAGGATATTTATAAACCATGATTATATTTTATAAGCCATGATCATATATTATAAGCTATGATCATAGATATTTTATAAATCATATAGTGTGAAAAGAATTATAGGAAAAAAATAAATAAGATTAATTTGTTATAAGTTGATTTTAGGAAGTTACTTTATAAAAGAAATAGAAAATCCTAATTATGTAAACTTTCAAGAACATAGATTATAAGTCTATTAGCTTTATTTAATGTGAATTATATAATTAAATAAAATTCTATTAAGAGAATATTATTAATAAAGTATTCTTTGTGAGGGAAATAATATTCTAAGTTCACTAAGGAATAATTGGAAATTAAAAGTAATATTTTAATTAAGATAAGTATGTAAAAAGGTTGAAATAGATTCCTTGAAGTTTAATAAGAATTGTACATTCTAAAAGAAAAATACCTTTTAGATAAAGTATGATATTTTATGAAATTATACTAGCTTAAATTATATTAAAGGAATTAGCAAGTGAAGTTAAAAAGTATTATTTTAATAATATTGAATAAAGATTTTTATGGAATAAAAAGGATATTACAAAGCCAAAATAATAATAAAGGAATATTATTAATTTAAAATAATTTTCTAAATTATTATCTTAATAATTTAGAATTCCATTTCTCGTATATAAAGTATTATAAGAGAGAATCCAAACTTTAGGAGGAATTCATAATTAAAATTTCGCTCGTAAACTCCGTGTCGATAGGTCGGGATTCTCGCTCGAAGTCGCGAATCACACTTTTCGTCTTATCGCAATCCGCCCCGTGAGAACAAGGCAAGTGGAATTTCCCTTGTAACCTTTATATTTCATTCCGTGAAAATTCTCGATGTTGGGAACGACTTGTGTGCTTAAGAAAAAATGAACCTAGGAAATATCGATTGCTAGAAATAACGACTATTGTTAGCATAGTACGCTTTACATTCCTATGTTAGGATTATTATGCTAGTGTGATTGTTATCTTGATTGTTTGCGATCTCGCACAGAGATCAACGTCGAACGAACTAGAGAGGGGCGCGGAATAGCCGACGCCTCTATATAACCTTACTAAGTCGTACGTCCATACGACTTTCGGGATCATGATCCCATCCGCTCCGATTGCAAGGAGGGATGTGCGCACTCTAGCTAAGTGCCGGGAAATTGAAGTTCTCCCTCGGGTGGCTCGAATTATCCGTGTCCCACCACTTTCTATTGAAAAATCATTAACGAAATTGAATACTTTTCATTACTATATAAGATAAGTGCCCAATGCACATTAAGATACCAAAACCGGACCGGTCTCAAATGATCGATTCGGCTCTCGGTCCTCTTAGGGCGCGAGAGGCTTTTAACTTGTATGAATTAATAACGTTCCCAACAAACTTTCTACTCCAAAGAAGTCTACAATCTAGTAGTTCTTCTATCACTCATCGAGTTATCTCCGCTTAAGATATACTCTCCTTCGAATTATTAAAACCCCACATAAATAAGCCTCATCGTAAACACAACCCTATCATCTCCTTCGATAAGACTGAAATTACCGAAATACCCTCAGGAGGTTCAAGTCCCGCTTTCTTAGTCTACTAGACTAATTCTTCTTTTTCGCATGTTTGCTTGGCATTCTCTCGCCCCTCGCGAATTATGTCAGAATCTAGGAATCCCAACAAGGCGTGAAGTGAAGTGAAGACGAAGGAAGAACAAGGATTTCCAAGATGTACCTTTTCTATCATTCTGTTTTAGTTTCATTACGTCTCAAGGACAAGCAGGTTTTGCATTTCAATTCCGAAAAATTTTATGATTGAAAACAATGTAAGATATTTTGTACGAACCAAGTCTCCTTCGGGAGCATCCTTTCTATTTTATGAATTATGTTTATTTCCGCATTATTATTGTTCTATATCATTCTAAAAGCCTTGGGTGACTTTGGACGGTAAAATCCGAGGTCACTGGCGGTAATACCCAATGTTGCAAAATAGGGGTGTTACAAGAACACTCTTGTGCATTTTCCAATACGTCATCTTGATCAAACATTTAGCCATGTTAGTACGGTTCTTCTCGTAGTTCCTTTCAAAGAGTGAGACAATTGATAGCTTGCATTTAGGTATAGCTTAGTATGCATATCTATGTTTATTTTGCATGATTTTAGCTTAGTTTAGTCTAGTTCTTAGGTTTTTAGGTATTCTAGGAGATTCGGGTTTTGCGCTTGTTTTATTCGGTTTTGCAGATCTTTAGGAAAACAAGCATGTACGGGATGAATCTTAGAGGACTATGATGGAGTTAGTCCATGTGGAGCTCGGTCGAGTTATGCAAGTCACTTTTGATGATCATTGAGGCCCAAGAGGTTGTGAAAAAAGAATGCTTAAACTCGGATTGTGCATTAGAGTTGTTGTTTCGACACCTCTATCTTGCAATGCTTGGTTTGGGAGCTATAGTAGTTGGATGAAGCTGAATTTGGTATCATTGAAAAAATAAATCGAAGCGATACAATTCATATTTGTACTTCGAGTCCAAATTCCAACTCAAAGGGGGTGAAAATAGCCTCTGAAGTGTCACCAGAATGCTGAACCGAGAAGTGTCGCGGGCTATGTAGATAGTGTGCGCGGCCGCGCCATATGGAAAATGCCCACGCCATCTGCCTTTCGACGGAGACATTGGACCACGAGTTTTGGGCCTCGAGTTGGACATTATTAGATCTTTTACGACGTGTTTTATTGTATTTCGGGATAATTTGATCTTTGGATATCTTAGGGGTATTTAAACCTTGTTTTTAGTTTCTCTTTCATAATATTTGATCATAATTTGGAGGCTAGGGTTTTCTTCTCTCAAGAGGCAAACTTTAAACCTTTGTAAGTTTTTCTTAATTTTAATTATGAATTGCTAAATTCTATTGTGTTTGACTAGTTATTGAAATCGTGATTTGCATATTGTTGTGAGGTTTGACTTGATTCTCAATAAACTTGAATAGAATTTATTCCATGTGCTTAATTGAATCTAAACTAGGATTTTGTTAGATTGATCACCTAATTGACTTTCTAGTTATAACTGAATTTGATTAATTATTGGTCGGAGTTAATTTGATCAAGAGTATACTTTAATCAATTTAGTACCGGTTGACTATTTGATTAAAGAAGGGAATAAATTCACAAGTCACTTAGATGTCTGGTTGCTCTAAAGTGTTTGTTTCTATGATAACTTGAATCCTTATGTTGTTGTAGAATTGAATCTAGATGGTCTTCTAGGTTGTTAGATGATTAGGGTTGTTAGACTGGTAGTTCTATCAACTAAATCTGAAGTTTGGGTCATAATCCACAATATATTATTCAAGTGAGAAGAGAATCAAGAGAATCGATGATCAACAAAGCAATGTCATGATGGATTTAACTAGTCGAACACTTTTGTCTCTCATATTTTACAATTAACTTTTACATTCATATTTACTTTTCAGTTTGCATTTTAGTTTAGATAAATCAGTCATAAACCCCCCTTTTGGTTACCTGGCACACAAGTAAGAATATAAATACACGAGTCTCTGTGGGATCGACCCTTACTTACCATTCTACTAAGTTAGGTTCTTTGATAGGTATAGCGACCACTGAAAATACCTCATCAAATTTGGCGCCGTTGTCGGGGACTCATCGTTATTTGTGTTTTATTTGTGTGCTATTCTTGGTGTTGTGAACCTATCTTACGGTTCATAACACCCGTGCTACTAATTCATGGCTATGTTTGAGTGTAGGCAATTGCATGATGAAAACTTCCATGAATACTTTTATAGATTCCAAGACTTTATGTATGAACATTGGATTTCGGGTTATCTTTACTCTAAGAGGGAGTTATGTCATTTCATATTTGAGGGTATGAACCCTAGGACTTTTAGTCTAGCCTGGTACATGATCAATAAAAGACTTTTGGATATGCAATTTGGGGAATGTTGTGAATTATTTTGCTCCATGGGCTATCAAATGAAAGTTAAGGAGGAATCCACTAGACTTAAGTCAGGCTATGAAGATGATTCTGATGTTAAGACTGAGTCTACTCCTATAATTCAATTTGAGGAAACTATTGCTTTGAAGGAGGAGGATTGTTTTTCTGACAACTTCTTTAGTGATGACATAGATGATCATGAGGAAAAAAATAAGAGAGATCACACCATTGAGGTTGTCATGGCTCCATGTATCCTTTACCCTAATCTCTCATTCTTTATTACTCCTAACAAACTTGGGGTAGAACCAAGTGTAGAGACTAAAGCAAAATCTCGAGACTACTTAGAGTTCATCTTTGGTAAGAGTGGTAATATTGATGAGTGCTTTGATCGATATAGTAAGTATTTTGAGTATCTACCTCTTGAGCTAAATTGGTTTCATTATATACCTTCTCATGAAAATAGTGCTCATACTTTTGATAAGTTGAAACGGTTTTTGAATGGTATTTTATTCAATTTCAATTTATCATTGTGCTACTTATGTTGTTTTGAGATGTGTGCACAGGGGTTTGACAGGTTGTTAAGGACATTGACAATGTCTAATCTTGTCAAATCATGCTAAGAGTCAAGCTAATGATGCTAAATAAGCGCTTCTTGGGAGGCAACCCAAGGTTTATAGTAGTTTTCTTTTTCAGTTATAATCTTTTGCTTTTTAGGTAGTTTTTGGTGTGTGTTAGATACCCCATGTCCGAAGATTGATAACCCGAAGAAGCCTTCACCATCGTCGGATTTCCCACCGCACTACCCGAATGACTAGAGTTTTGTGAGTATTTCTCTTTTCCTTACTTTTTACTATACTTTGGGGACAAAGTATGTTTTAAGCATGGGGGAAGGGAATTACTTTTGCATTTCATATAATTGCATTAGATTAGGTCATATTTAAAGTTTTGCATGCATTGATTAAAATCTTGATAAATGAAAAAAAAATCAGAAAATTTTGAAAAATACAAAAATATTGCATTTAGGTTCTTATTACCCCATTGTTTGATACCACTTGTGTTTCTATGCTAAGTATGAGTCCTAACCCATGATTTGCATGATTTGCTGAAGTTTATATGATATAAGCATGATTTGTAATTAATTACTTTGACTATAGGATGGAGCATGTATTTAGCTTGAGTTTTATATTCATTTTGAAGTTCTAGACAAAAATTTGCATTGTGAGATATTTTGGCCTTTCATGATTATATTTGTTCACTATATTCTTGAGTGTATCACCATGATTATCTCTAGCTCTAGAACTTGCGTTATGACTCTTTTTCAAGACTGCTTTACATGATTGAATGCATGACATTAACATTATTGAGACAATGTTTCTTATTAGCCTATTATTTCCCTTCTTACCTTACAAGATCCATGTTTTTGACACCCCTATTTTTGAGCTTTAAGCCTATTTTTATTAGCTCCACAAAATGATCCCTAGCCTGATAAGCTTGACCCATCTAGGATTTAGGACTTTAGGTTGTATTTTTGTTTTGTGGGAGTTTGATATAAGTATGGGGGAAGTTGAAGAAAAAAAGGTGGAAAAGAGGAAGTACAACTCTAATGAGCAAAAAGAAAAAAATGAAGGTGACAAGTATGTTGCAAAGCAAAGAAAAAGTTTAGTTCAAATGATAGTAATCTTCTTAAAAAAGAAAAAAAAGAGTTGAAAAAGAGGCAAAAGTGGAAGAGAAGAAGTAAGAACAAAGAGTTTTGATGTGTAGATGGAGTTAGTAAAGGAAGTTGGGAAGTGTTATGAGAAGTGAGGTGTGTAAAAGTTTGGGTTAGGATTAGTTCTTTATCCCGGATTTAGCACCACAAGCCAAATATGATCCCTTCCAAATTTCTCTTTACTTTGGCCTCATTACATCCCTTAAAAAGACCTCATGATTTTTGTTATGTATTTAATCCCCAACGGTGGAGATTTAGGACGCTGATGCAAGCTTATGGTAGTCTAGCTTTCATAGTTGATTTTTGAGTGAAACACGTCCTATAAACACTTGAGTGAGAGTACAAACACATTAGCCTTGGTGAGGTCTATAATGAATGAATAATCTATGTTTTATGCTAAATAAAATACATGTTATGAAGTCTTGGTCATGTTTTAATTATATGTTGAATTGCTCAATTGATTATGAGATGGATGCATGATTGTAAAGATGTGGCGTGACTTGGATTTATGTCTTGCTTGAGGACAAGCAAGGGTTAAACATGGGGGAATTTTAAATTTTTTAAGCTTAGTCATCCATTATCTAATCTAAAGGTCTTCATTTGTTTCTAGTTTTCATGATAAGTCTCATTTTCATTGTAAATCCATCTCTATCTTATGGTTATTATTTATTAATTAATTCTCCATATATTATATTGTTGGCCATGGCATGGATTAAGGCTGAGATAGGAGCCTTCTTTGACGTGCACGAGCAAGAAGGAAGCCACCCAGGGGGCATCCACCTAGAGATGACCGGGCAGAACGTGACGGAGTGCCTCGGCGGGACTCAGAACATAACCTTCAATGACCTCAGCTCTCGATACCGCACCCACTGTGACCCAAGACTCAATGCTTCTCAGTCTCTCGACCTCGCATTTTTCGTCGTTGAGCGGCTACAGAAGCGCAGGCTCGCGACTCAACGACTCAACTCCGCTTCTTTTGATGGCGTTACGCATTTGTAATTGATGCTTTTGATTAAGTTAAGCGCATGCATGCATGTCGACCTAGCTAGCTGCAGCTTGTATCTGCTTAAGTAATTTGATATATGTACGTTGATCGAGTTTGCTTCTTTGTGGATTGTACACCCTAGATAGTGGAGTACCTACACCGTACCCGAGCTAGCTAGGTTCGTTCAATAAGTATTTGGAGGACTACAAAGTTATTTCATATCTAATAAACTCTAATGTATCAATTTCAAATATTTAGTGTGCAATTACTAAGATGATCTAATTGAGTACCTGTGTCTCATGCACAGAATTAGATACAAGATTATCCTTAAAAAGTTCGTTGAAATATCTATTTTAATTATATATAAATTTTTTTTGAAAAAAATTAAGGTATAAATATTAGACCCAATATTTTTTTTGAAAAAAAATAAGGTATAAATATCAGACCCAATGTTTTTCGAAATATAATATTTATAATAAAAAGTTTTAATTTATGGTACTTTTTGGTCAAATGTTTTGATTTATGGTTTAGGAATCCGGATCACATTAAAGCTTGTCTTATCCTAAGTGAGGATGATTTTCATCGTTCGAGAACTCGTAAAATATAGAGTTGTGATGACACACATTTTATTTTAATTAACTCTTAAGTCCCAAGGGCAAATTTATAATTTTGTGTGTTTTTATTCTCTTCTCCATCAACGCAAATTTCCTCTCCTACTTGTTTCTTTGTCGTTCGATCGTCTCCTTCAATGGCTTGCCTTTCAATCATTTCATGGCCTGCTGATCACCCATTTAACCAGTTTTCCTTTTGCTATAGATTCGAGTTCAAGTATTCTTTTTTAATTTTATTTTCGTTTTCCTTAATTTTGTGTTTGATTTCACCTAAATTGACATCGATATATATGAGTTTGAATCAGTACCACGTTTCGAATATGTAGTGTTTTCATGTTGTTTTTCCATTAACCATTGTCCAATATTTTGGTTTTCAAAACCTTTCATCAAGTGATTTGAGATGCACATAACATGTTTGATGAAAGTATTTTGAGTTAAAAGTTACTGAAAATCATAGAATTTAATCATATTTTGTGTAAGCGTCATATGTTTTTGCATGAATTTACATCAAAATGTGTGTTGTTTTCTCTATTTATTTTTTCTAAATTCTCCCTTTATTGTAGGTTCACTACTAAATTACGAGCTATGAAGTGGTTTACTTGCAGGGGTTTACTCTAATGAAGCGGTTTTTTTTTTTTGCAGCGGTCGAGCTAATGAAGCAGTTTTACAGCGATTTAATGTAATTTATAAACTTTTAGCGGGTAATGGCGAGGTAGAACTCTAATGCAGCGGTGATGCGACCTTGACTCTTAAAGACTCAAAAATGTCGAATCTTTGTTGGTTGATCGTGTAATAGGTATCCTAGAGTGGATTTATGAAAGCTTGTTTGTGAGATTTGAGGTTCTCTTCCTTAGATATGAGAGGTGTTCTATCAAAGGGCTGAATGAACAAGAGAAAGATAAATTAAACGAGAAAGTAACTCACGATCCAAGTACAAGGAGCTTTCTCTCAAGTTAAGTTTCGAATTTAATGTATGCATAAAAAATAAATTACAAGAGTTGAGTTTAAATAGAAAACATAAGGATGCAAACTAACCCTAATGGGATTTATTCTATCTTATTAGGTATGTCTCTTAAGCATAAGACAACACATGCCCAAAATAGTAATAATAGAAATAGAAATATTGCTTAAACAAGAAATAACATAAATACAGAAATTACATAATAATTGACTAAGTCCTACAACAAGGGGGTCACCATGGTCTAGGGAGTCTCGGGCGAGCCGAGATTGGGTTCGATCGTAGGCAGGATTGCATCACTCTCCCCCTAGTTTCAAAGCTAATGAAGGATCTTGTTGTTGATTTCAATGCAAGGCAATCCCGATGCTTGATCCAAAAGCAGATCAAGGGAAGCTGGAACTCGGTGGTTGAACTTCTCCTAGGATCACAAGGGAAGATCTCTCTCACCCGAACTTGGAATTAGGTGATTTCAAATGCCAAAATTAGATATATGAGTTGTCTTTAAATCGTGAAAATTTGAGGTCAAAATCTTTTGTGGTTCGAAAGTTATGGCTCTTGCACTGAAAGGCTGCAGGAACCATCATGATGGAATTTCGGTTTATTTTGATGGATTGGATATGATCAAGAGATTCAAGGATATTACTCACCTCAAATCTAATGACCTAAGAGTGAAAATCCCTTGGATATGACTCACCAATAGAATAAAACTCAAACCTTGATTGATGTGACCCACAATCAAGAAGAAAAACCTTGATTGAACGTAGAAAACTAAGCAGACAAGGCTTTGGCATGTTTTTCATCAAATCTTGTCTAAATAGAAAAAGTGGCGCCTAACAATCATTTATACTAGGCCACATGAGACTCCTCACACAAGAGAACAAAGGTTTTGAAAAGGTTACTTATGGTGCCAGTGGAGAGGCCACCAAGAGACTCCAAGCTTCATCTTCACATTTGGTCGGCGCACTTTGGGTCATTAGGCCTCTTTAGAGCTCATCTTGCAATGCTCGAGCTTTGGCATAGATGGTTCGACCCAAAAATGGAAAAGCGTCAGGCTTGGACCTTTGCACCGTGTCGGAAGCATCAATGAGGGGTTTTCGATGCTTGGATTAGTCAAGACACCATTCATGGGCGTTCTTGGTGTCATCAGTCTTCATTTGAGGCGTATAGGGACCTCCCAAAATATGTACCAAGGGAACTTGAGAAGTACTCGACGGACTTGGCTCCAAAGCCCCACTCAGCGCATCATGGCAAGGCGAGACGCTGGACTTGGGACTGCTTGGCACCGACGGAAGCTCCACTTGCTCATGGTCCATGTCATGCTCCTCTTGGCATTTTTCATGATGTAGTAGAATCACATAACACACTTAGAAACAAAAGAAGGGCACATCAAAAACCTTTTCCTAGTTTTCAAAAATTGTAAAAAAGAGCAAAAATGCACACATAAAGACCTAGTTCTAGATGAAGTATCTAGATGGCACATATGCTCAAACTCACACACATGATCATTAAATAGGAATGCTTCCTCACAATGAAATGTATAATGGGAGCATGAAGATCTAGTATGAGGCAAAGAATAGAAGAAAGAAAAATTAGGGTTAAGAGATACTCCCCTAGGGCAACTTGACATGGTGTCTTCTTTCTCTTCTTTCTTGGTGGGATTCTCCTCATGACATAGGAAGGGCAAACTAGAGGGCACCATAGGGAAAGCATCTAGCCATGGTGTAGCCAAAGAGTTCATGGAGCTACGAATGATGGTAGGGCGAAGCTCGATTTTAGGAGATGATTCCACAACTTTGTTCACTTGTCCCAATTACTCAAGCTTCCATTCAATTAGCATTTGAAGGTCATGAAAGTGCATATTTTTAGTAGAGCATTCCTCGAATTGGTGGGCAAACCCCACACTTTTGGAGGCAAGGTTAGCCACCTTTTCTTGGATGATAGGCTCCCTTTGTTGAGGCTTTTCCTCCAACCTTTGCTTCCGGAGGTCCGCTTTAAACTGAGAAGGCGGAAGTGATTCTTGAAAGATTTGTTGAATGGATTGTTGGATTGTTCTTATCATAGCCCATAGAAGATTGATTGATAAGTGAAATTAGCTTTTGTCGTTCATCCTCATTTTGTCCTGTCTTTGACATACTTACAAGCACTCAACAAACAAGATTATTCCAACAAACACAAGTAATGTCAAACCACAAGTTCCTCCTTAAACAACCAAGAAAGAGCAACAAATTACAAGTACAAGGTCAAGGCAAGGAATTAGGAATGGCTAGGCAAGAAACAAACCAATGCACACACAAGCATTCGAACTCAACAAGGACTTAAAGGAATAAGAAGTTACTAGGCACCAATATTTCCACAATAACAAGTTAAAGCAAATTTGGGCCTTGCTCGGATTCATTTTCTCACGGGATCCGACTCTTATTCACTTTCGCTGGGTTTGAGTTTCTCTAAGTCCCGATTCTTTTTCTTTTCGAGTCCAAAGTTTTCTTTAAGGAACGAATTCTGAATTTTTTTTAAAGAAAGCAACTGAATTCACAAAACCAAGCAAACAATGCAATTCTTTCAAGCATTTAACAACTCGATGTCATTCCCATATCTTAAACCAAGCCTATACAAGTCCAAATGCAAGACATGTGCATGGAAAAGGTGATCATAGAAGCATTTCACAACTAAAAATAACTAGAGCAATCCAGTGCATATCAATTTCAAACCTCCATTGAAGAGAACTCTTCAAACTCGAGAGTTCGGGGTATAGCATCATCAATTCCACACATACGAGTAGTCAGGAAGGATGACATCCTCTTCACATAGTGATACTTGAGAAATCATTGTATCTATTATTAGAAAACATATGTAAGACACTATCAGTAATCAATAAAGAATATTAATCAGTAAAATTTACTAATACATATAAACTTTTATGTCATTAAATATTATGAGTCCATCATATAACTGTTTCATTGCTCTTGACATTAGAACTTACCAGTTTAATGAAATAAATAACGCTATCAAATATACACACAAGCATTACTAACTTAGTAAAGATCGCTTCTATTACTTAATTTCATTTCCATGACTAATCAATGTGCTACCAAATGATATCTCCACAGCAAAAGTTAGTTGTCTTCCTTTTATATTAAAGTTTTAATCAGACCAAATTGGATCTAAAACACTTGAATTTCAAGCCCTTGTGCAATGTAAAATATGAACAATTCTAAACATTTCAATGACTTGAATTTTTCTCCATTTATGTATCTATTCACTATTCAGCATAAAAACTTCATTCTTTATGTACATACTACAAGACCTTGCATGTGCAATGTAAACTATAAAGGCAAATGTTGAGATTGATTAGTAGAGTACAAACCTGAAAAGGAACTACTAATGTAAACTATCGAGTTTACCAATTGAGCACAATTTTGCATTTTAGAAAACAAGGGGTAACAATCACTTGCATTATAAGTAACATCCACCAGAATCTCAAACCACCAGCAAACAAACAAAAATGGAAGATACCATAAGAAATTGAAAACTACAACGAATTGAGCAACCTCCTGGTAACATTCCAATCAATGAAGCATCAAGTTACATAGTGATTTGATTCAAAAGATGGATCACATACGACAATAGATCAACAATGTACAAAATGAAGCATCAAGTTTCCTCATACTTCAACTAAAAATGCTGAACTATATTTCTGTTCTATGATCTACCTCCACAGGAAAAATGGAAAAGTTGGGTTGTTAATAACTAGTTCAACAGATTCATGAGAGGCCAAAAAACAAAAATCTAAACAACAAAAAGTAATATACTACCAAGCTCATAGGTTCTAGATTTCATATTTTTAATCACTCTTTAATTAGTATCGTTGGCTGGCCTTTGTCAACAAAGGCCAGCCAACGATCCAAGTTTTTTCCTTCTATTTGGGTATCACTCCACCTGTAAAAATCATGAGGTTCTAGATTTCATATTTTTAATCACTCTTTAATTAGTATGTAGCCTTTGTTTAGTGTGATTTCACCAAGTTCATCAGTAAAAGTAGTTACATTGAATTAATACTCGTTTCCCTTGATCCAAATTGCCTTTCTAAAATTGCTCAAAACTCAACAAGGGCTAGTTACTATGAACAGGGGCTACTTGCTATGAACAATGGTTGAGTGTAATGAAGCTATCATGCTACAGATCCAAATTAACTTCCAAATCAATAACTCATCTGAAACCAATCTTACCTGCTGGAGTTGTGAAGGGTCTTGGTATCAATTTCAATGGTCGGAGAATTTCTTCTCCACGCATGTACAACCCAAAAATAAGAAAGAGGAGTTAGGATTTCCATTCAAAATGAGAAAGAGGGGTTTACGGTTTACAATTTCACGTTAGATCTGTTAAAGGATACGTACCTGGTCACGACGGTCGGTTCGAGCTCCCGGAGAAATCTGAATCAATGGAGGAGTTAGGGTTTGCGTTGAAGATGAGAAAGAGGGATTTAGGGTTTACGATACCAATGTCGAGATCTGTTCAAAGACACATACCTAGAAACGACGAAGGACGGACGACGAACGACGAGTGGTTCTCAGATCCAGCAACGACGAGCTCGAAATCAGAGGGTATGGAGATGGTGATCGAGAAATTGTCGACTTATCAAATCTGACCGCCTCTCTTTCTCATGAGATGGGGATGGAAAAATGCGGAAAAAAGGAGGGTATCGGAGTGGAATTTTGCATTGAGGGAGCTGGATTTTCCTCGTTAAGCCCGACCATATAGGGGGAGGAAGCGTGAGAAATAAAGCTCGATACAACTTTGAAAAGCCTCTTCAAGCTGCTGATGGAGAGCGTCGCCGAACAGTGCGGGCGGAGTTGAGAAATTTCATTCCAGCTTTGCCCAGGCCCCAAAAGCCCCGTCCAACGGAGCCTTAACCAAACAGTACAAGTCAAAACAGTTGCACGTTTTTTTCATAATCAAGGAATTTAAATATGTGTAGAAATTTTATTAGATTAAGTAAAAGTTTATTAGATTGCACACCAACATTGATAATAAAAAAAGGGCCCACAAACTTTAGTGTTGAGTGTTGAGACAATGATAGTACATATATAGATAAGTGGATCCCTGCAAACAAAGGTAACAAATAGAACACGTAAGTTTAGAATTGAGGATTAGAGAACAGTAAATTTTCAAATAGAAGATGAAGAACCTACCCGAATAATAGGAAAAATAACATGGTATAGGTATGTTAGTTTTCGGTGACAATGTTATATAATTCATTAACAAGGCCAAAAAAAGAACCTGAAATTTTATAATAAATCGTTAAGCTAAAATGTATGTCGAAACAAAATTGTCAAAATCAATAAATTATATATATCAACGCTTGATAATTTTTAAATGAAAGACCCACTTCATCAGGCAAAACATACAAACTAAGTAAACGATCTTACGTCCAAAGATATAGCCAGAAAATTTGCATTGTAGGGACCAACAACTTTTTTCAGCATAACTAATGTAGGATATAGACGTAGACTTTTTATTTACTACAACCAACACAGCGAATGTCCATGTGTGCATCCACAGTGAATATCCCTACCAAAAAAAAGCCAACACTGTGAATATCGATATAGACGTAGACCGGTAGACATGTTAAAATAGAATGAGCTATCCATGTGTGCATCCATGGGCCGAAACTATCGGCCCTTATTGTTGTTGGGCCCATTCTTCTCTCACGTTTCCGAGGGTGTGCAGGTTAGAGAGTCAATAAAATTGCATCCGGGGGCTGCTGGGGCAACCTCGCAACCAGCTTATTCTGTTGGCTTTTTCGGTGTCACAAAACAAACGTAGAGAGATGGAGGAAGAACATGAAGTCTATGGCGGCGATATCCCTTTGGAGGCAGATATGGACGGAGACATGGAAGACTCCCACGCCGATGATGACGCCGCTAAGGTCCTCTCTTGTTCTTTTGTATTGATATTCGATATCTTATTGGATCTATTATTCGATCGATTGCCTCTATTTTCTTTTGGCTTCCGTTAAAACCCTAATTTTTGGGGATTATCTTTCGTTGTCACTGTTACCAGGAGTTGGATGAGATGAAGAAGAAATTGAAGGAGATGGAGGAGGAAGCAGCTGCTCTTCGTGAGATGCAGGCAAAAATTGAGAAAGAAGTGGGGACTGTTCAAGGTTTTTCACGTTTTTTCCTTTTTCTTGTGAAGGTTTCATCCAAAATATCTGTCTTTTCCCTAAATTTAAGGTGTTGTATTCGATCTGTGTTCCGATTGTTTTTTCGATTTGTTCAATTTTTCTTTTTCCGATGTAGTGGAATGTCCTTTTCTTTTTTAGAGGGGGCTCCTGGATCTTCTTGATTTGATGGATTTCTTCATTTGGTTGGTAATCTGATGTTTGATATGAGCTGGTTTTGCGAATTGCCAATTAATGTATATATCACCCCAATAATTGATTTAGTTCACATATGTGATTCTCTTGATTCTGTTTTCTGTTTGTCACTTTCACTAGTCAAGGGAAGTGGTAATGCTAGCACAGACATAATTGGGTGTATCCCCTTCCAGTTGTAGCTCAGCTTGATTTGTTTTTATTTAGATTTAAGTTTTCATATCGGTAGCTGTTGGGAGTTTATTGCATAGTGGTTTTTGACACTCACGAGTGCAAAATCTGGGATGTAATTTAATTAATAATTGCTTATTAATCTATACTATTAAATGTTTTCTCAGACAATCTGTTCTTGCCTGTGGAATAATTACTAAGTTTGTTTTAAAACAAGGGATGGAATTTTGATCTTTCATAGTTCCTGTGATTGCTGTAAACTTCCTATAGCCCTCATTAGTCACTTAATATGTGGTTAATAAGTGAATTTTTGTAAATATCAAATCTTGATTGCAGATCCTGCTACTTCAGCTGCAAATTTGGCTAACAAGGAAGAGGTGGATGCTCGTTCAGTATTTGTTGGCAATGTGAGTATCAAATTCTGCTACCCTACTTTGTTCAGCGATTTACATCTTTGATACATTATTTAGATACCTTGAAATACTCTTATATGCAACTCTGCGTGAAGTGGCATTTTTTAATTATCTCATCTTTTGTCTTCTTGGTATGATGTTTTTTACATGACTTATATCTGTTTTACCATCTCATGCAAGTTATATAATCAATATAGAGTTTTATCTTATACTTAAGCTTGTGATTTTGTGGATATTGGGTGTCATGGAAGATATTTCCACAGCAATGATGTTGTGGATTAGCCTCTTGCTAGGTTGAATATGTAGATTTATGTGCTATTGGTAAGATAAGAGAGCCTGTTAGGGCTCTGCATCAGTTGGAAAGTGATTTCCGGGAAGAGGGTCAGTGAGGGTTATATGGATTTTTTTTTTTGTGTAGTTTGTCTTTCCAAAGATTGTCCAACAATTATGATAAAGGAATCTTGTGAACAATGGTAAAGCACCCTGCCAAGCTGTATGGGGAAGGTATTGAAGAATTTCAGCATTGCTTTTGAGGTAAAAAAAACATCTAATTGCTCACAGGGTATTAAAATTGATTGGGGGCACCAAAGGGTTAAGCATTTATATAATGTAGAGGGAAAGTATATGTCGTGGAAGAGGTGCCCACATCACTCATTTCTAGCTGTTGGAACTTTTGTTTTTGAGAAGTTTTACGTTCAAGTCTCACATTAGGTGTTTAAATATTTAATATCGAGTTGCGAGCATAAAAGCATTTCTGGAAATCACAACTGGAGTTCAATGCAATGCCTTGACAAATAAGATTGCATGACATATGAAGCTCACTTATCAAACAGAAGCTGTAAACTGCCCATTAAGATGCATTATCTTTCGAAATAAGATTGCATGACATATGAAGCTCACTTATCAAACAGAAGTTGTAAACTGCCCATTAAGATGCATTATCTTTCGAAATATTGCTCATGCTTTATGTCGGTCATGGTTTGACTCAATGCCTTGCTATGATGGCAGGGTCCCTCCACTTCAAGTTCCCTGTGTGTGTGATGGACTCATTATCCTACATTTTTTTTGGGAGTATTGGGATGGATAAAAAAAAAGAAAGAAAGGCATATGCATTTTATATGCCTAAGCAAGAAAAAAATTTAAAAAAAGAAAGAAAAGAAATATGTTAGAATGAGAGAGAAAAGAGATATAGGGGGATAAAAAAAGTAGAGACTCTTCAAAAGTGATGTAAAAAAAGGTATTGAGGACCTGTGCCCCCAAAAAAGCAGGAAAGAATGTTATTAAAAAAGTATACCACATAGCAGTATATCATAAGTTCGTTCCCACCTTACATAGTGGAGGCACTGAAGTTGATGAAGATCACTGATCTGTTACACTTGGAGCTGTAAGATGGATGACATTTCAAAGACAGTGAGACATTGCGTATTGGAGCTTAGTTATGGCGAAGCATTGTTGACCTTTCAAGTTTGGGGTGTCAGGTATGCAGAGAGGGTTACCTGAAATCGTACAGCAGTCTTGGATAATCATATGTGGAATAAGAGTAAATTGTTATTTATACCAAACTAGTGGGCTGGACAAACTTTGATTCCTGAAGATCCAACAATTTCTCATTTGTCAATAGAGACTTAAGTCTATGTTTTTGGAGAATAGTACTATTGCTGCTGAAAAATTATGGTACAATTGTCTGTTGCAAAATGATTTTCAGTATTGTGAGAAGAATGAGAAAAAAACTTTATGCTTGCCTATTTTTTTTTAATCTTCCACGGGTAGCTGACATCTGATGCTTTAAGTTGCATACGGCTGAAAAAGATTTTCCCTCAAGATGCAGTTGTATACTTACGTTTTTGGCCTTATTCCTCGTACTTCACCTAGTGATGATGGTGTGTGCAAGAGTAGTGCTTTTTTATTCTGATTTTGATTCTATAGTGTGTTTGTCTTATCTGACCTATTGTTGAATTGATACGGCTTATTAAGATTGGCCCATACACCAGAAATCCTGTTATTTTGGCGTTGGTTATATAGTTATGTTGTAATTATATTGTCAGCACTGCTTTCATTGGCTCACTTGGATTTGGATTGTAATATCAGATTTGTATCTTGTTACTGGTTCTTGGATAAAAATGATTGGATACTGTTGCAGGTTGACTATGCTTGCACGCCTGAAGAAGTTCAGCAGCATTTCCAATCTTGTGGTACAGTTAATCGTGTAACTATCCTTACAGACAAGTTTGGTCAGCCTAAGGGTTTTGCCTATGTTGAATTCGTCGAAGTAGAGGCTGTTCAAGAGGCGCTCTCTCTGAACGAATCTGAACTACATGGTCGTCAACTGAAGGTAAATATCTTAGAAATTACTTCTGGGCTATTGTCGTAGTTCTTGTAGAATAATGATGAAGCAAAGAGCAATCACGCACTCGCGCACACACACTCACAAAATTCTGTTAAATCCACAGAAAAAAATCCCAGATGGCTAGAAGAGAGACACAGCTATCCATGATTGTTTTCTACAATTTTTATCATTGACAGAATACCTACTTAGAGGCCTAACACTGTTATAGTAATTTCCATCGCTTAGGTTAAGAAGCAGGATTTAGATTTTTATTATTTAGCATTATGAGCTGTTTTATAGGATTTGTTCTTTTCAATCGAGGTAATAGTTTCCAGAAGCAGGTTCAAAACTTGTCTCTAAGTAGTTTCTCTTGTATTTATCAGGTAATGCCCAAGAGGACAAATGTACCCGGAATGAAGCAGTTCAGACCAAGGCGTTTTAACCCCTACATGGCTGGTGGATTCCGTAGGCCATACCCACCGCCATACTATTCACCTTATGGATATGGGTATGTTTGATAAGGCTTCATAGCTTTAGATTCTGTAGGTTGCTTGCCTTATAATTTGTCATCTTCTGAGTTCTGACATTCTTCCTATTCACCTTCTTGTTCTGTGCAGAAAGGCCCCCAGGTTCCGCGGACCTTCCAGATTTATGCCGTACTAATTGTAGACCATGGTTTTACTCGCATGAAATCATTTTTACAAGTTCAATGCTTAGTAGTATACCCAAGGACAAAATTACTTTGGTACATTTGCTGTTTACTGCAGTTAGCAGTGTGGGGGTAGAACATACCTTGTGACTTGTATTGACTATGTAGATGCTGTTCTTGTGCTTATGCCAGTTTCAGAAATCGTTGTTCTGAATGTTTTATTCCTGTTTATGAGGTGCGAGTTTCTCAGTACGTCTTCTGTTGATTTGTGGTTATTTTTGGGTGTCTTGCATGTGTCGATGGAACTGATGATATACAAGAATATGAGAAACTAATCTGAAATATTTTTGAAAGTTTAGAATCAAGCTGTACAGAGCAAATGATTGTAACGTTAGCTCCCGTGTATTTTTTGTAAGGGTTTTATCTTTGTCTTGATCCTATATACTGCACGAGTCCCTTCTCTCTAAAATTCCAAATGCAAAGTTTGAAAGAAAATTAGACAAACGGATGCTGTTTTCAAGTCCCTTCTCTATCTTTCAATCTCTAATAGCTGCGGGAGCTGGAGATTGTTTCTTACTTAGCCATCTTCAAAGGTCGAGAAGACTGAAGATGGATTTCGCTAGCTTTGAGATTTTTTGTTGAAAATTTGAACGAGTTTTATACCTCAGATTTTGGCTTGAGGTTCGGTGAAATCAAAAAGATAAGTTGAGCATACACTTTGAAGCTTCAAAGCTTTTTGTTGAAAATTTGAACGAGTCTTATCCCTCAGATTTTAGCTAGAGGTTTGGTGAAATCTAAAAGATAAGTTGAGCATACACTTTAAAGCCCTCTGTTTTCCGACTACTACTTCAAAGCTCTTTGGGGTTTTTATTATACAATTAGAAATTAGAGAAGTAGTAGTTTTAGTACTTCTCCTTTAACTTGTCTTGTTGATACTCATCTTTGTTGATTTCCAGGCTCAAGATTGGATTATATTTTCTTTGGCCTCCCGATCGCTTTCGCGGGCTCGGGTCGTTTGATCGTGGTTCTTGACTTTCCGATCACCCACCAACTTTTGCTGGTTTGACACCGATGGTGATTCAAGATCGATGCCCTCCATCCGTTCCGGTTTCTTGGCGGATCTTGTTCGACATCGCCGAGTTTATGGCCTTCCTCGTTTCAGCCGACGTGGCCCTTCGTGGGTTTTTTGTGATCAATCGCCAATTTCTTTGTTATGGTGTGTGCGTTTGCAGGCAGACGTGGACTTTTGTTAGGGCTGTAAGCGAACCGAGCCGTTCGCGAGAAATTCGGCGTTCGGCTCGGTTAAAGTCCGTTCGTGTTCGGTTCGATTTATAACGAACCGAACATGAGCAAGCTCGAAAAATAAATGAACCAAGCCTGAACACAAGAGAATTCGGCTCGTTTGTTCGTGAACAAGCTCGATTATATGTTCATGAACAAGCTCGGTTATATGTTCATGAACAAGCTCGATTATATATTCGTGAACATGTTCGATTTTATGTTCATGAATATATTCGCTTATATGTATAAACTAGGAGGATGACCCGTGCTACGCACGGGTTTTTTAATTTATAATTTATATTATCTTGTGATGTATTTTTTTTAAATATTGTTTTAATATTTTGGTTGCATGTATTATACTGTATTAATCATGAATAAAAATATCAACTTAATTCAATTAAGAAATATTAAGGTTTAAAAAATAAATTGGGTAGGAAGGATTGAATCACTATGAATTAATAGATTGAAAAAATAGTGACAATTTTTTAGTTTGGAAGAAATATTATCGTTTTATAAAGGAAGCAATTTTATTTTGTTATTTAAATTATGCTTTTGCTATCGCATGGTAATACAAAAATATATAAGATTATTTATAAAATAAGATTGAGCATAAACATACTTTAAAGAAAAATCCAAAACTTGATATCATACTTACATCGAAGTGGATCATATTTTCGCCCAAAAAAATCCACATCGGTGCATATCAATCAACTAAATCTAAAGTTAGTCATTGGAAGTTACATGTAACATTAAACACAAACAAATTAGTTGATTGAATACAAAGCAATTACAAAATGAAACCAAGATGATGCATAATCTTTATGTACATCCACATATGCTTTTCTTCTTCACTATCAACTTGTTTTTTTGTGACTCTTCAAAAACTCTCCTATAAAAAATATGTGCTAATATGAAGAGAATGATATCATTTTTTTTTATATTAGAAAAATTGGAGGTTTAGAAATATGAAACTTTGTTTTGAAATGTGAAAGGACTTTAATAAAGCTTTAATAGGTATCCAATTAATTAGAGAAATTCATCATCCAATTTATTAGAGAAATTAAGCTAAAGAAGGTTATTGTTACACAAAATGGTAGATCAAAAGTTTTTTTTTTTAAAATCTTTCATGCATTGTTGTATAATATGATATATTAATTAATTGACTACATGTCTTCTTAATTTAAATGTAGAATTGAATTCTCTATGTTCAATTAGTATGGTTAGTCATAAATAGCTAAAAAAATTCTTCTTCATTATATATATACTAGTGGTGATGTCCGTGCTACGCACGGGGGCTCTTTTTTTGTTTGTTTTATATGAGTAAGTATTATTAAAATTAGTTTTTTTTGCTAAAATTTACCTTTTAAAGTATGGTTTTTAAAGGAATCACCTTTTAAAATTTTGTTTAAGTAAAAACACCTTTTATAATACACACACTCAATTTAAACGACCTTAAGTTTTTTTTCGGGGAAAATTTACCTTAATTGTACCAAAATGCCCTTTTGAATTTATTTTCTTTTCTTTTTAACGATTCATTTATAAAAGATAATTAAACATTTTAATTTATTTTAAAAAATATAAGTTGGTTTAGGTTTTTTACAACATCACTTATATTGTTTTAAATAATGTAATTATTTTGTATAAATGAATAATTAAAAAAGAAAAGGAAAAAATATGTTTGAAAGGGCATTTCGGTCCAATTAGAGTATAATTTAGCTGAAAAATCACTTAAGATAGTTCAATTTGAGTGTATGTATTATAAAAAGGTATTTTTTACTTAAAGAAAATTTTAAAAGGTAGTTTCTTTAAAAAATCATATTATAAAAGGTGGTTTTTGGAAAAAATGAGGAAGAAAAATAAATAGAAAATTATTTTAAGTTACATAATATATGCAAATATGTTTATTTCTATAAACTTAATGATTTAGTAAGCTTAAGTCAATGAAATATTAAATTATGAGACGAAAGTTTAAAGTAAAATAAATGTGGAATGTGGGAAATAGTTTCGAAGCTTACATGAAATATAAAACAATTAAAAGGGCAAACGCTATTTACTGTAGTTTGGTAAAAATAGTGGTAGTTCTAATTTAGGAACCAAGTTGGAGAATGTGGGCATGATCTCGTCTATTTTATTTGGTTGAAGCTTGATCCCATTTATTCACAAAGGGGAATGTTACTCCTTTTACTTCCGACACCGTGGACCTGCAGGAATCCAACAATGCAAATTCATTAACGATGTACTTTTATTGCGTAAATATAGGTATACATCATTACGCGATGTTAAAATATGATATTTTTTCAATTATGTTAATAAGTTTTTATTTATTTATATGTATTTTGAAAACTCTTAGTTAGGTATAATTAGACTTATCAAACTGGCCGGATTTTGTGTTTTTTGTTATGTCATTTCGGGTTGAGTCGGGTTCAGATGGTTGAAAGTGAATCGGGTCTAGTTATTGAGTGTGTTCGGATGGGTCGGATTGACAGGGGGGAAACATATCGATATTTTTATTATTAGAATCAAAGTTGAATGGAATAATAATATTTAAGTGTAATATAGTTTTTTTTAATTTAGGAATGAGTTATATTATAAGTTTAAAAGAATTTAATATATATATATATATATAGAAAAAGAGTCACGTGCGAATGGGCGTCTAGGTGTGAAATAAGAATAAATCTCGATCGTCCATTCTAAAAAATCAACGTCCCTGATTAAACATTCATTTAAAAAAATAAAAAACGGCACGGGCGAATTTTTCCCGTATTATTCGCGTATTTTTCAATAAAATACGACACGGACGAATTTTTCCCGAATTATTCACGAATTTTTCGAAAAATACGTTTTTATGAGACACGCCCAGTTTGTTCATCAGAAATAGCGATTTGTTCGTCAGAAATAGCGATTTGTTCATCACAAACTAGCATTTGTTCATCACAAAATAGCATTTTGTGCATAAGAAACTAACATTTGTTCATCAAAAATTAGCATTTGTGAATAAGAAACTAGCATTTGTTCATCACAAAATAGCATTTGTTCATCAGAAACTAGCATTTGTTCATCACAAAATAACATTTGTGCATAAGAAACTAGCATTTGTTCATCAGAAACTAGCATTTGTTCATCACAAAATAACATTTTGTGCATAAGAAACTAATATTTGTTCATCAGAAACTAGCATTTTGTGCATAAGAAACTAACATTTGTTCATCATAACTAGCATTTGTGCATAAGAAACCAATGAACAAATATGAATATAACAATGAACAAATCCACAATGTTGATGAACAAATCCACAATGTTGATGAACAAATCCACATTGTTGATGAACAAATCCACAATACTAATGAACAAATCCACAATATTGATGAACAAATATGCCAAAACCAATGAACAAATATGTATATAGCAATGAACAAATCCACAATGTTGATGAACAAATCCACATTGTTTTATGAACAAATTGATGTTACTAATAAACAAATATGCACAAACCGATGAACAAATATGTCAAAACCAATGAACAAATATGAATATAACAATGAACAAATATGCATATATCAATGAACAAATATGCATAAATTAATGAACAAATTGATGTTACAAATGAACAAATATGCACAAAACCGATGAACAAAAATGCCAAAACCAATGAACAAATATGTCAAAACCAATGAACAAATCCACAGTGTTGATGAACAAATCCACATTGTTGATGAACAAATCCACAATACTGATGAACAAATCCATAGTGTTGATGAACAAATCTGGGCCGTTTTTTTTCAAAAATACGCGAATAATTCGCCAATAATTCGCCCGTGCCGTTTTTTCCCCTTTTAAGTGAAATGATCAGCGCCTTTAATTTTTCTTGATCCAACGGCTCCTGTTCTTTCTTATTTCGCACCTGGGCGCCCATTCTCACCTGAACCGGACTCAATAATTATTGTTTTTATTTTATATTATAAAAATAATTATTTTTGGCAGCGTAAAATTTTATTTTTATAGATATTTTTATATATAATTAGGTTATACTCTTCATGAAATCAAAGGTAATATTAGATTGACTCTAATTGAAAATGAAGATTTGACGTGCTCAAAAAACTCATTATGATTAACTAAGTGAGATCAAAAATGTCATATAATTTTATATAAACTTTAATTGTATATTTTTTAAATACCACATGCATAGCTAGCCAGTGTACAAAGTATAGTGTTTGTTGTATAAGGATGACCACTGTACAAAGTATAGTGTTAATGAAAAAGCAATGTGTTGTAAAACTAAAAATGGAATAATCATGCCTTGATTCATTTATTTTTATCGTAGAAACCAAAATCGAAGCCAAATTAGATGTCTTGGACAATTTGGTGATTCAGATTTTTACTATTTTTATTACATGACATGAATATGATATATAACACATTTTTGAAAGAAAAAATTTAAGATTTGAAACTTAGACATTATTTTTGCATACCATTTTCTAGAAGCTTCAGCCCATGATAGTATAGCATCTCTCCATTTGGTCTTGTGTGGGTAGATGGTGCAATCACTATAGTCGTTTCAAACATGTTTTGGGATGTAGATGATCTTGTAAATCTGTGAAATAAATCTGGAAAAAGTATATTGTTTTAGTAGGCTTTAGTAATATTGGGTGTGGAGATGTGTCATAACATAAACTTATAAAGACAAAATATACCTTTGTCCATCTCCATAACTGTTCTTTGTTGAAATGAGGATATAGCTGAAAGTGTTTGCTAAGATGAGAGAATTGATCAAGTTAAAATGAATCACTGGTAAAGGCCTCAAATTCAGCATTTTGTAATTTATAGTCATCATAGATTTAGGTATTTTTATCTTTAATATATAATTATATAATATATTGTAAATGAGGGTTATTGCTATTATAAGAGGCAAAAATTTTGAAATAGGATTCAATGCAATTAATGGTATAAGAGTACTGGTTAACTGTTATGGTGATTGCCCAGTCACCATAACAGCATTATGAGGGTTATTTCAACTGAAGAACATTTCAAAAAGAGAAGAATAACCATTTTAATTATTGTGTAATTTATACTGATCATAGATTTAGTTTTTTTATATAGTTTAAATGAGGGGTATTGATGGTGTAAGAGTTACGAAATTTTGAAATATGATCCTATGCAATTAATTTGTTATGATTGTAGGTATTCAATGGCGTTAGTCCAGTTGTAGGAAAATGATTTGAATTCCATATTAAATACTAAATCCCTATATTCTTGTACTAGTTGTTTCAAATATAAGATAACAATCAAAATGACAATAGCTGTTTTAGAAGTAGTTTGTTCTTTTTTTTTTACTATATTGGAATTTATGTGTTATAAATTACTGTTTTATAAGTAATTTTGCAAAAATCTGTATTTCAACGTCAATATATTGTAAATAAGGGTTATTGCTGTTATAAGAGTTACAAATTTTTAAATAGGATTCAATGCAATTAATTCATTTAGCTGTATTTACTATTTTATAAGTAATTTGGAAAAAGTCTGTATTTCAATGTCAATATATTGTAAATGAGGGTTATTCTGTTATAAAAGTCATATTCATATTAATTATCAAATACTTATATTATTGTATTGACCGTTTCAAGCGAAAGTTAACAGTCAAAATGACATTACCTGTTATATGAGTAATATATTTTTATTAATGCACCATAATTTAATTTATATTCAATAAGTAATTGTTGTATAAGTAATAAAATTTCTATGTGGATCCTCTGTTAAAATTTGACAAAAGCAATAATAGTGGTTATCATAGTAAGAATTCAATGTGGATTTGGATGGCTAACAACATATATTTTTACTTTAAGCATTATCTATATATTTTATATAAGGTTTTAGCAAAAAAACTCGTCAAGTGTGGTTCAATGGTCTACTTTAACGGCTTGGCCAGTTACTCGGGATTCCCGATTATTCCATAATCCCTTGTACAAATATCTTAATATCAGATTTTTTTTTAAATGTTGTGCTGTCTAAAAATGAAGTGTTGTCATTTCTTTCAAAGTATTCCATAAACTACTTATCATCGTCTACATAATTCTTTACTTTTCTAATTATGGAGTATGCTATTATAATGGATGGGATAACGACTTTTGAAGGAAGTATATCTTATACTATACAACAATGTTTATATTTAAATAGTGCATATATCATAAATAAATTTCATTTTTATTAATATAAGAAGCAAGCATGACAAACTGTTTGAACTGAATTTTGAAGATTGTAAACAAAGTAGGCATATGTGCACTTTTGCATAAACTTGCATATATGTGCACTTTTAGGGCGATAAATGATAAATTATAATACCGAGTTGCTATGAATCTTTGTCCAAGCAGCTGGAGGCTTATTGTTCCGTCAACTTTGGCGCTCACTCTTCATCGGATGAGATCACTAAACTTCTCCTTTTTTTGATAGCCGTTGTTTCAGGATTTGGATTTTCTTCTGAAGGAAACCTATAAATCAGATATATAAATCGTTAGTTTATTTAATGAGACAAAGGAATGACATTTTGTGAAGTAGCTCACTCAAAGTTTGCTGGTGCTGCAGGAGAAGATGACGATGAGGCAGAAGTCTTCCTCAGGCGTTTCAGTTTGTGCTCCTCGGAATCCTGGATCATGGTAATGTATTTAAAAGCTATTTTTGAATCCTTAGCGTCGTTGTTTAATACATATCGTGTGATATACCTCTATGGTTTTGATGGGAGTAGTGGGAATAGTGATATGACCGCTGCAGGTAAACCCTTCAAATTCATTATGCGGATAATAAGTATGTCCCCTAATCTCCAAAACTTGGTGAGTATTGATGAATTGGTCAATGCATGGGGAAGAACATTCTCTTAATGATCAGCCTGTTAAGACGGGAACCCAAAAGGATAGGTGAAAATCAATAAAATATTTGGTTTAAAAAGAGATATGATATTGTTGAATATTTTGGTGGTGCATACATCATCTACTTCTTGTAATAACCTTTCAGCTGAAATTTGAACTAACTGTTCTGCTGTGTCATCAAACATGGTTACTACCATTGATGCGGTTTCGTCTTCCACATCTAATTGCAATTTGAACCTATGCAAATAAGTAGATGATGTTAGTGTTGTAAGATGATAGTTTAACATTCTTACATGGTGAAGAAATGTATAAATACCTTGTTTTGGGAAAATTAATTTCTTTCTCACATGATTCACACCAAAACATCCCATTTTGCCTTGACACACCTTTCTTACATTTGCCACTACTACATGCAAAATAATACCAGCTATTTCTTGTTCGAATGTTTGTGATCATCACATGACATTCAAATGTGGTGTCCTAGTAAAATTAAAAGAAACAGTGAACAATGGTTTGTTATTTTGATACATAAGGATTACCTTTATCATGAAGAATAACTTGTATATGAAAAAAGCTAGATATATTGTATATGAAGGAGAGCTTGCTAAACCTGTTTCTTCACCCGTGATAATTGCAGCAACTTCAAGATTGTGATCTTCGTCGCTGAGCATTGTTGTCGTGCTTGCACGCTGGAATCATCTAGGCATGTCAGCGGGTATAGTGCATTGGTCTGCAACAACTCCTTGTTCATGATATTTAAAGTAAAATACGTAAGTTAGTTCACTGAATTTGAGAAAATTGAGAAAGTGAAAATTAATATATGTGAGAGTTATTTGCCAACCACATACTTTTCATTTTTTTTTTAACTCTTCAATGCCTTGGATTCCTTCTTCATCAATTATCTTTGTTGCTGATGTGCTTGACAGATTCAGCCCACCATCTAGACATGCCATAATTAGATAAGTTGGTATAGTAGTAAAATGTGGTTTCTGTTAAATGAAAGTGCGTGTCACTTACGCTTTCCCTCCTTGACATTCATTGCGACCAATATGATTGCATACATCATTGAGCATTTTGCTTCTTTCCAGAAGTTCAGCTCCTAGTGGACCCCATAAGGAAACTCTAATTCTTCTTCCCCTACAATATGTTATAGGATAAGGTTCAACAATGGATTTTATGGTCTAGAAAACAGCGTTGGAATAGGTGAAAGTATCATGCATGTCATTCAAATTGTATGCATATCAGTACAATCACTATTAATATGTTTAATTCCTATGTTCTATTATATGCAATGCTATTTACCTCTCATTTATGAGATCGAAATCCAAGACTTTAGAACCATTCGATGTGTCTTTTTCTTGCCCAACATTCGTCACAAAGCCAATAACATCTACATGGGAAAATGATGAAAATATTAGAAAACCAAATAAATGTTCTAATGGCAAATACAAATACATATCTTACCGATCAAAGTTACGTTGTTGGTGTATGACAGATCTTCAATTGATCAGCTGAAAGGGATGGCGAACAAATCCATCAGGTAAACTTTTCACTTTTTTCATAACAGTACACCTTTCCAATTCAATCATGAACTCAGTAGTATCGATGACTCGATACTCTTTTTTGTTTGGGATAACATTGAATTTCTTCATGGTATATATTGCACCTTCTTCCAATTTGAGTATGAAACAATGAGCTATATTGCTCTTTGCGGTGCAATGAATGACAAAACCCTACAAAACAATATAACAATAGTAGCTATTAAAATGCTATTGTATTATTATTATGTATAAGAAAGTGTAGTGCAAAATGAAAAGCCTTATACCTTATCATCTGACACGACAAAGTCGGTACTTAGATATTTCCCATGAATATTCACGGAATCCCACTTCCTGCATAGTATTACTTTGATTTTAGCTTCTTTGCCCTCTCGCAACTCAGAAATGGAGATGTGGTCATCCATAATTGGTTGCTTTTCATTCTTGTTGGTCATTGTCATTGTTTGGTTATTAGAAAGGTGGGTGGTTGGATTGGTATTGGATAGAGTGTATGGGAATGAGATACGGTTAAATAGTGGAAAAGTCTAATAAGGTGCTGTAGATAATCTGAGTTAATGTAGAATAAATGCTTTAATTTATATATTGATTACCCTATAATCTTGCAGTGCTTGTTTCGAATGAAGATAAACCATTCAGAAGGCATGCAATCTCGTAGTGGTTGTTACAAAATGAAGCATAACAGTCACATCACTGTACAAAATGTGGTGAATCAGCTAGGAGGGATTTAATAACTTTTTGACTTTTCAATTTATATTGATGTGACTGTTATAAAATGATGAAGTATAACAGTCAAATAAGCTACTATTGGACGTAAGTGCATACTTTGGACATTTTTGTTTAGTATTGTGAATCAGCTAGGAGGGCTTTGTAGATATATTTCAAAGCCTAGTAACCATTTAACATTTAAATTTATATTCAAATAACTTAGAAATAAAATCAAAGATATTTTGTAATATACTTGTTAAAGATATTTTGTAATATACTGCTAAAGACATGTATATTATATTTGAAATTCAAAATTGTAATGATAGTGTGTATTTATTGTGGTAAATCATGTACCCAAATATATTCCAAAGCATTTTTATGTAACCACGTATTAACCCAACAAAATTGGGAACATTTAAATTTATATTCAAATAACTCAGAATAAAATCAAAGATATTTTGTAATGATAGTGTAATTCAAAATTGTAATGATAGTGTGTATTTATTGTGGTAAATCCCGTACCTAAATATATTCCAAAGCATTTTTATGTAACCACGTATTAACCCAAAAAAATTGGGAGCATTTAAATTTATATTCAAATAACTCAGAAATAAAATCAAAGATATTTTGTAATGATAGTGTGTATTTATTGTGGTAAATCCTGTACCTAAATATATTCCAAAGCATTTTTATGTAATCACGTATTAACCTTAAAAAACTGGGAACATTTAAATTTATATTCAAATAACTCAGAAATAAAATCAAAGATATTTTGTAATATACTGTTAAAGACATGTTTATTATATTTGAAATTCAAAATTGTAATGATAGTGTGTATTTATTGTGGTAAATCATGTACCTAAATATATTCCAAATCATTTTTATGTAACCACGTATTAAGACATGTTTAAAAAAATTGGGATTGGAGGGATTGAACCCTGGTCAATATATTATATCTAAATGCTTACTACCAATTATGCTAGATTAGTTTTGTGTATAATTGTGCCTTGGAGTATATATAATAATAAGTGTGGAACATAGATGATTAAGGCAATAAATGGAGGCAAAACCCATTCTTATATGTATATACTAGTGGTGATGCCCGTGCATATGCACGGGGCAAGTTCTTCGTAAAAATATATTGAGGTTTTTTTACACTCTTAAGTTATGTCGTTTTCTTTGTTTATTTGTTCATCTTACATTTTTTAGTTAAAAATTGACGTACAAAATGATTACATGGTCCCAATATTAATATTATGAAGTATATTTCTTTTTTCTTAAACAATATACTTAATGTAATTTTTTTTTGAAACCGTTTATATAACTAATTAAAGTATCTCACTTATAATTCTTTCGAAATACTATAATCTTAAACAATATACTTAGTATAATCTTTGTAATCTTTGTAATTGTAATATTAATATTAGTGTATCCTTTTTATACTTATAATTTATTGTGATATATATATTTAGTTATCGATGAGAAAAAGTATACAATAAATTAATTAAACCAAAATAATTGTTTCGTATATGCTTATCATTTCTCATGATATATATATATATATATATTTAGTTATCGATGAGAAAAAGTATACAATAAATTAATTAAACCAAAAGGATCATTTTACATGTGCTTATCATTTCTCATGATATATATATATATATATATTTAGTTATCGATGAGAAAAAGTATACAATAAATTAATTAAACCAAAATAATCATTTTACCTCTTTCACAGTGAAAAATTTGACTGATCTTAAAACGTATAATCATTTTACCTCTTTCACTTAAAAATATTTTTCACTTGATTATCTATGCTCTATATTTTAGTATTTAATTTTTAATATTATCATTTGAGAATGGTAGTGATGTTTTTTATGCATATCAAGTAATTTTGTAAATTTTTACTATGTATTGTTTTCATAAAATACTTTCTCATGGCTTAAAACTCTTAAAAATATCCTTAATTTAATGTAATTTTATATTTTCACTATGTATTGCATATTTTATATTTCTAACTTATACATATTATGAACAATGCGAAAGTGTCCATCGATTAACCTAATGTCAATTATGTAATCATATTTTATATTTTAAAAATCACATTATTGGAGTGAAAATAATGTATAATAAATGTCATAGATCCAAAAAACAATTGCAATTATATAGATAGGATTGTAAATATGATTACATGAAAACAATTTATGAATACATCCAATTAATCTATTGATGTTTTTATTATTTTTTTATTTCAAATATCATTTTAATAAAAACATATTAAGATTCTACAAAATTACAATCACATGATTTGAACCCATGACCTATAGGTTCATAAATGTGTCTTAACCAATATGCTACGCTCTATTCTTTGTTTTTCTTTATGCAATTATAATTATATAAAAATATTTTTGATCATGATTAATGAGTGCAATAAATGGGGGCAAAACCCATTCTTATATGTATGTATATGTATATAAGATAGAAGATTTTTGATAAGGTAATATGAAAGGTCACATAATCTACTAAACATCTAATGTGCAAAAAAAATTATAAAAAATAATGAATTTGATAGATTTTTAATATGTTAAAATAAAAATCAAAAGTAAATATTTATAAGATATTAAATTTTGAACTTTTTGTTACAATAGTTTATTCATTGAAGATTTTCAAAAGCTCTTCTCCAATCTGTCGTTCTTTCACTTTATTGTGAACATGTATGGATATAGAAAATATTTCATGTGTATATTTAAGTGTAAATATTAAGAGAATAGAGTAGTTTTTATATTAGAAAAGTTGGGAGTTAAGGAATATGAAAAGTTGCTTTTTTTACCCTTCATCTTAATTGTTAATTGATCATAATTACTTGTGTATATTTAGGTTTAATATTGAGAAGATGATGTGACTTTTTTACATTAGAAAAGTTGGGGGTTAAGGAATGTGAAAATTTGTCACTAAATGAGTTTTTTTTTCTCATCTTCTTAATTATGAATTTTTCATAAATGGAATGTGAAAAGTTGTCACTAAGTGAGTATTTTTTGTTACAATAGTTTGTTCATTGAAGATTTTCAAAAGCTCTTCTCCAATCTATCATTCTTTCATTTTATTGTGAACTTGTATGGATATAGAAGATATTACATGTGTATATTTGATTGTAAATTTTAAGAGGATGGAGTAGCTTTTTATAATTGAAAAGTTGGGGATTAGAATATGAAAAGTTGTTTTTTTTACTCTTCATCTTAATTGTTAATTGATCATAATTACTTGTGTATATCTACCCTAGTACAAATATAAAGCAAAAACCAAGTCTTCTTAAAAATTTAAGCCACATGGGCACATGGCAAATTTAAAAAAAAAAAATTATTTCTCATTTTTAATCTACTTTTACCTTAACCACTTCCCCACTATCTCAAAAACTACCATCCACTCTTTTCTTCTGAACAAATTAAAATTTTACAATTTTATTACTAAAGAAAATAAGATTCAATTGTGAAAATTTATTCCAAATAAATATTTAAATAATAAGTTAGAAAAAAATTATTTTTAAATATACCCATACAAGGTATGGGTATGACACTAGTTTAAGTTTAATATTGAGAAGATGATGTGACTTTTTTACATTTGAAAAGTTGGAGGTTAAGTAATGTGAAAAGTTGTCACTAAATGAGTTTTTTTTCTTTTTTTTTCTCATCTTCTTAATTATGAATGTTTTATAAATGGAATGTGAAAAGTTGTCACTAAGTGTGTATTTTTTTGTTACAATAGTTTGTTCATTGAAGATTTCAAAAGCTCTTCTCCAATCTACCATTCTTTCATTTTATTGTGAACATGTATGGATATAGAAGATATTACATGTGTATATTTGAGTGTAAATATTAAGAGGATGGAGTAGCTTTTTATATTAGAAAATTTGGGGCTGGAATATGAAAAGTTATTTTTTTACTCTTCATATTACTTGTTAATTGATCATAATTAATTGTGTATAGTTAAGTTTAATATTGAGGAGATGATGTGATTTTTTTACATTATAAAAGTTGGGGTTAAGTAATGTGAAAAGTTGTCACTAAATGAGTAATTTTTTTTATTCTTTTTCTTAATTATGATTTTTTTCATAAATGGAATGTGAAAAGTTGTGACTAAACTAACCAAACCCAAATTAAGGTAAAAAATATTAGCCTGTGTGTATAAAAATATCAAGATCGAGGCTCAACTCGTGCAACTCTTATCATTTGCTAATAAGTAAAAGTTGTGTATAAAAAGGCTCTATGTGTATATTTAAGTTTAATTATACATTTGTCATAAATGACCCAAATTTTCTTCATTATAGTATATATAGAAGATAGATAGATATAAATAGATAGATAGTATATCTAATTTCAGCTTTGATTTGTTAGGAAACATAGAATAACAATAGAATATTATCTCATCACCAAAATAAACTTTTACACCACCAAAAGAATATTTTTTATTATTTAAAATAAAATTATTATTTGTCTTGATAATGTAAACCTTTGATCCTTCCATGTGAGGATATTATCTCATCCTTTCACCACCAACCTTTCTTTGTTTTTCTACGTATATAGCCTTTTTATTTCATTGTTTTTAATTCAAATAGAAGTTATAATTATTATTGAAAATTATATTGGACATATAGAGTTTGGTTCAAATGAAACGAACTCTTATCCTGAAACGAACACTTATCCTAAAACGAATGCACTTTTCCTAGTTTATAGTGCACTTTTCCGAAGAGAATGAAATTGAAAATAAAGCCCTTGTCAGTTGTCACATCCTCAGCTGAAGAAAACACATTAGGGTTCATTAGTTGGAAGTTTGCTCTCTTTGGGATCAATTAAGTTGTTTGTGTTTTGTTTTTCTAGGCATTTTGCAGTTTGTATGGGTAATGTTTGTTCTATGTTTTGTAACAACGACATTAGGGTTCATTTAGTTGGGGTTTGTAAGACATGAGCATGTTTGGTTTTATGTTTTGTATTGGTAATGTTTCAGCAGGTTATGGTATGTTTGAGCAGGTTTGTTGTGTTTGAGATCTGTAGGTTTTTATACTTTAATTTCAGCAGGTTTGATTTGTTCGCGAACGAACTAAATGAGCATGTTTGACTTGTTTAGTTTGCACGTAAACAAGGTAAACGAGTAGACTCGTCGAGCTCATGCTCGTGAACAAGACGAACGAGCGGGCTCGCGAGCCGAGCTCGAGCTCGACGAGTCTTAAACGAACCGAGCTCGAACAAAAATTTGGGCTCGAGCCCGAACCCGAACAGACCTTGAATGATCGAGCCGAGCTCGAGCATTTGAAAACTGGGCTCGGCTCGGTTCGATTACAGCCCTAACTTTTGTCCATCAATGTTTTTTAGTGAGCTACGTGGCTGGTGTTGGGCCTTTCTTTGTTTGGTAGAATGTTTTTGGGCCTTGGCGGTCCGTCCTCTTATTCCACTCTAGGTGGTTTGTCTTAGTGGTTGGGCTTAGGCCCTTTGTGTGCCTTAGTTTGCTGAAGACCTCTTGTTGAATCTTTTGAGTGAAAGCTCTTTTCTAGGGTTGGGTTGTTTCATTGTTTGGGTATTTGTCCTTCTCTTGCTTGTGTGTTTTTCTTGGCAGGCTAACCTCCAGTTTGGCGTATGTACTTCACCGGGATTAGGAAGTGAGTTTGGGCTTGGATTGCTAGGCATGGTCGTGGTGCTTTAATGAATTCTGGTGGTTCTTCTTTTTGATGGAGACTCGTCAGCGGTCCTTTGCGCATCCCTCTAGATCGTTCAGGGTTGACCTACAGTCCTACGACGCTTTAACTTCTCGCGCATTTCTCTCCGGCTACGAATCTTGTTTTGTTCTCATTTCTTCGATTGTTGTATTTTACCTTTCTTGTGGTTGCCTGTTCTTTTTCTGCTTGCCGAGCTCTCGGCTGCTATCTCTTGATAGTCTCTCAGGCTGCCAGGTTTGTCTGGTACCCTGAATCTTTACCCAGTAAAAAAAATCCATTGTGGCCCAAAACTGTTTGTTTTACGTCAAATTTTGACGGATTAAAATTTTTAAGAAACTTTTCCGATTCAGATTAGGGCTTTCCCCCAAATTCTCGCCAAACCCTAATTTCTTATTTGCCCTGTCATTGCTAGTGTCACAAACCATTGCCATGAACCCTAGCTTGATCCCTCGCTAATTTTCCATGCCTTATCATTAGCGATGTCACGAACCACTGCCACAAACCCTAGCCTGAGACCTCGTCGATTTGCCACCACTTGTCTCAATCAAACTTCTTTAGCCATCTTCTCCCGTAGGATTTTCAGTTGGATCTTCGTTTCTTCTTGGCCAAGGATTGGTAGCAAATGTCTATCTTCAGTTGCATATTAACAGAGGTGAACCTTCTGCTCTTTGTATAAATCCTCACGACGTCAGCATTCCATTTTCGCCAATTCTTTTACCATAATGTTGGTTCTTACTTCCGATTAATATGGTGGTGGCAATGGGGAAGCGGAGGAGAACATGTAGTAGATGCAACTATGAGAGATGTGCTTCGAGGATGAGAGATCAGAGATAGGCTTATAAAGGGAATGGAAAATTCGAACTTTATCCATAATCACATTGAAACGATGAAAGTCATCGATGGTTATCTTTCAAAGAAGTCATCGATGCAAGTATGCAATCTTATCATATATCTCTGAATAATTATGTAAGAACTACTTCTCTTCCAATAAAGTGAATAAAATTGATGCAATTGTAAAAAAAAAACACTTCTCGCTATCATTTTAAGACTAATTCAAAGGGTGAAAATTAAGCTCATTTGAATTTCTATAATAGCTAATCAAGAATCTTTGTATCTAAGCTTCTTTTTGTTCTAGATCAATCAACCAAATCATGTCCTATGTACAAAAGAAGTGGTTGATGTTTGCAATGTGCTTTGAATTTTTTTTTTCTCATCATATGTCACCATCTATCAATAATACTAGAGGAATTTCCATTAAACCACCTGTTAAATGGCTCATGTTACTAATAACCACCCATTACACAAAAATTTACTAGAAATAATCGACAATCTTCTTTCTATTAGCAAATCACCACCCATCATCCATTTTCGTCCATAAATCCGTTAAAACGAATGAGAAGATAAATTTTCTCCTTACTTTTCTCAAAATTATCCCAAAACCAACCGGTTAGGGGCATTTTTTGGTTTTTCACATTACCAACCTAGTCAACTTCACCATTTTTACTAGAATTTAACTACCCACACCCACTTATTTCACCAATTCATGATCTCATTCGAATGGGGCATGAAATTAGGACCCCCACAATCCAATTGGGGAAAATCGAGAGGGTTTGTGCTTGGAAATTGAGGGGAAGTCGATCTAATGGAAATAATTTGACATTCAAACCATGCAAGTTCAATTTGTGGGAAGGTGGCACGGTTGACGGTGTTGGATGAGTCATGAATGCTGGAGAAAACGAACTTCGAACAAAGCTCGAGCAGGTTTTGATGAGGACTCTTCCAATGAAGCTTGAACAGGTGGAGGGGGTTATCATTACTCGTGAGGACATTTCAAAAGTCTTTTGTGGTGAGTTTAGGTTGAATCGAGGAGGTGCTTTGTTGAGTGTTCATCTTTGACAAGTTGTTGGTTTCGATCGCAATGGTAAATTTATGTGCTCCAAAGTTGAATCTGTTTTGGTATTCACGATGAATGTTAATTTTCATTGATTTAGGTGAAAATGTTAGCTAAAATAGTTGATTTAGGTGAAAAGTGTGTGTTATATTGGAAAAAAATACTAGTTGGTTATGAATGTGTACAACTTGACACTGTTAATCTCGCATTGTGCTAGGAATGTCATCAAAAATGTAACTATGGATTAAACAATGAAGTGCATTTCCATTGCAACATGGTTGCAAGAATATGCACTACCTACACTCCAAACGATTATGGGAGAAGCTTTTTTTACGTGTCCAAGGTATGTCCTAATTGTGGAAAATTGATGAGGATTCCTTGCCTGGATTGACATACCATTTGAGACCAAGGAAGCAAACATAGTAAAGAAGCTCATACACCAAAAGGAAATTATTAATATAATGTGTAAAGTTTATAATTTTTATAAACATAAATTCATTGTGATTCCTTGAAAATCAACGTTATCAAAATGAATAAAATAAATTGACGACAATTTATTTTGTGGTTGATTGAAACAGGAACAAGTCCAAGTCCTTAATCGCGAGTGATCTTTTCGTAACCCATCTACGTCAATTTCAAGGCAAGTGGTTTGGGTTCAATTTTCATGAAACGTCCTTTATGCATCACTTGTTTTTATCAACACATGTCTCATATCATGTTATATGCTTTGCATCACTTGTTTTTATCAACACATGTCTCATATCATGTTATATGTTTTCATATTCTTTAAAATGTTTTATAAATATGTTGGGAACTCTTGTATAAAATAAAATGAATCTAGGGTTTATATTGTTCTAGATTTAATGACATGGTATTTCTAGTCGTACTTAGGTTACACTAAATGGACTTTAGGGTTGTTGCCTTGTGATATGTGTGCCTAGATTAGTAGGCTTGTATTCGTGCACTTTATTTTATAAGCGTCGAATCATTCGACAGTATTCTTAAGCCAATGCTCTACCCATAAGACCATGGTCAATACCTGCTCGATCGATGAGGGGTGATGGCATGTAGCTCATGTTAGTCTGGGCTTGCAACCCAACCACTGTGAAATTCCGTGAGGTCGTAACGCACATCCTTCTTACTTAAAAAGTATGCTTAATTCAAAGTGGAACGTTATGGTGATTCGTAAAACTCGTAGAGATTAAATAGGCGCTCATTGGCGAGAATTAAAATGATAGGAAGGCTAGTACAAGATGGAATGCCATCCTTCCTCTTGGATTTCATTAATCTCTGGCTCCAACCTGAATTTGCATAACACGTATGCGATGAGGTTGGTAGAGGGAAACGTGATCAGTTAGAGGTTTAATCACCCACTTGACTAAATGTGTGAAACCCAAGTTTGCAACAAAAGTAAACCTTTCTTTCGAAACCTAGACTCACCCTTGGGTGATGTTCTCATTATTTCCCTTCAAATCATAGTTTTCCTAGGAGGTTCGAGGCCCGAGGTCCGAGGATGGGACCGACTTTCATTCGATGCCCGACATCCCAACCCGTCCCTTCCTAAAACAGAACCACCTTCGAAAATCCCATTTGCTTAGTCTGTCATAAGACTAATCGACCGCTTGTTTTCCTTGCATGGTCGGCTAGTGTCCATCGCATTTTTTGTCGCGACACATCAGGAGTGGAGTTCTACGTCGAGGACCACGGGGAACAAGCTTGAAGAGGAAGATCAATCTTGAGAAGCAGCTGGATCGAAGGTGGTTAGCTTGGAATATGTTTAGAATAATTATAAGGGTTGAGGTTTCGACTTTTGGGACCCTTCCCATTTCAACTTTGTAACCGTTTTAGTTTACTCAGCTTTTGTATTTGACTTCTACACCTTATATATATATATATTCCGCAATATTAAGTTATGGTTTGTCTGTATCTGTACGCCTTGCATGGTGTTGGGATTCACATTTCGACATAACTGGCAATAGTATCACTGAAAGTAAAAAGGGATGTTACATTTATAAAGATAAAATAGATGCATTTAGATATCTGTTTTCTTTCATTATTGAGAAATTAATAATCCTAATTTATCTTGTTCATCGGTATAACAGATTTTAGTTGGAGTTTTTTTTGGATGGAAAACGGGCTTAATGTAAAAAAGAGTAAATAAAAGTTGAGTTCTTTAAAATTTTAATTTTTTAAAAAGAAATAAGAACAAATTGGATGGAAAATGGGTTTGGGACTTTGAGAGAATTTAGGTCACAAGACAATACTTATATAAAGTAGAGAAATACTAAAAAGAATAATATTTTTTTGGGCACTAAAAGAAAAAGTAAAAAACTGAAGGGTAAGAAAAGAAATTTCCTAAATATTAATAAAATAATTTTAGGAGGGAAAATTGGTAGATTGTGTGACATTGTGGTTAAAATTTTTGTTGATGATTTTGAAAAAAAATCATTTAATTCCAAAATCACTATTAAGGCACGACCGAGTGCTCTAGGGTTTTGAGGGCTCTCGTTGCGACTGCGATCTCACAGTTTCATGGGCGTCCATAACCTCTCTTCGGCGTTTGGTCGTGAGAGCTAGAGTATTCTCGCCGATTCGTGCGGGGGAATGAGGTATTTTCAATGGTCATTAACTATCAAAGAACCTAACTTAACCAAACTTAGTAGAATGGTAAGTAAGGGTCGATCCTATAGAGACTCGTGTATTTGAGTTGTTACTTAGATACAAGTAACCAAGAGGTTTTTTTTGAATGATTATCCTAACTCTATTATGCAAAGTAAAAGAAAATATGAATGCAAAGGTGTTTAAATCAATTAGAGACAAGTGTGTTCAACTAGGTAAATCCATCATAGATATGTTTATTGATCATTGATTCTCAATTCACTTAAATAGTCTATTGTGGATTATGATCCTACTAAGAATTATGACCCAAACTTTATAACTAGTTGAAAGAACTAACAGTCTAACAATTCTAATTATTTAACAACCTAAAACAACGTCTAGATTCAATTAAACAACAACTTTACGAGTCAAGTTATCAATAGAAACAACCACTTGAAGTAAACGATCATTCAAGTTAATTGTGAATTTAATCCCTTCTACAACTGAATAGCCCGAACGGGTCCAAACAATTATAGATGCTACTTTATCTAATCAATCTCCAAAAGAAATTAATCAAATTAGTTATAAATTAACCTAGAAATTCAATTAGGTGATCAAGCTAAAAAAACCCTATAATAACTTTGATTCAATTAAGCACGAGACATAAAACCTATTCAAGTTTGTTGAGAATCAATCAAGCCTCACAATAATATGCAATCTATGATTTTAATAACTAGTCAAACACAATGGATTTAGCAATGCATAATTGAATTAAGAAAAACTTACAAAAGGTTCAAAGGTTGCCTCTTGAGAGAAGAAACTCTAGCCTCCAAATTATGTTCAAAGTTATGAAAGAAAAGCTAAAAACAAGGTTTAAATACCCCTAAGATATCCAAACACCCATAAATCCTGAAATTACATCCAACACGTCAGAAAATATATCATAAAAGCCCATATCGAAACCCAAATTCACGGCCCAACTCGTCCGCAGAGAAAATGATGGTGCGGTCTTTGTAACAGTGGGCGCGGTCGCGCATGTTGGTGTTGTAGCCCGCAACATCCCTAATTCAGCATTCAAGCGACACTGCAGAGGCTGTTTTGACCCCCTTTGAGTTAGAATTTGGACTCGGAGTAAAAATATGAATTGTACCTCTTTGAATTAGCTTTCTAGTGATACCAAATTAAACTTCATCTAACCACTGTAACTCCCAAACCAAGCATTGCAAGATAGAAGTGTCGAACAAGAACTCCAATGCATAGCCCAGATTTAAGCATTCTTTTCACACAAGCTCTTGGGCCTTAGTACTTCCAATCTTCACTTGTATCAGTCTAAGCTTCATCAAAATCCACCATAGTCCCCTAAGCTCCGTCCGATCCACGCTTGTTTACCTAAAGATCTGCAAAACCGAACAAAACAAGCGCAAAACCCGAATTTCTTAGAAAACCTAAGAACCTAGAAACTAGACTAGACTAAGCTAAAACCATGCAAAACAAACATAAATATGCATCCTAAACACTACCTAAATTCAAGCTATCAAATTCCCCCATGCTTAACCCTTGCTTGTCCTCAAGCAAGTCATAAGTTCAAGTCACACCACATCAATGCAATCAGGCATCCATCTCATAATCAATAGAGCAATTCAACATATAATTAAAACCTGACCAAGACTTCATAGAATGCATTATATCAAGCATAAAGCATAGATTATTGATTCATTCTAGAGCTAGATTATTCATTCACTCTAGAGCTGACCAAGATAATGTGTTTGCTCTCACTCTCAAGTGTTTAAGGGACGTGTTTCGCTCAAAATCAATCATGAAAAACTAGAGTATCATAAGCTTGCATCAACGTCCTAATTTTCCATCGTTGTGGGCCAAATATGCAACAAAAATCATGAGGTCTTTTTAAGGGATGTAATGGGGCCAAGGTAAAGAGAAATTTGAAAGGGATCATATTTAATCATGTGGTGCTACATCCGGGATAAATAACTAATCCGGGATAAATAACCTTTCAGCCTCACCTTTTCTTTCTTTGCACTTATTTTTCACCTCCATTTTTTTCACTTTGCATACTAAAGTTGTATTTCCTCTTTTCCACCTCTCTTTTCAACCTCCCCCATACTTATAAAAAACTCACACAAAACAAAAACACAACCTAAAGTCCTAAATCCCGGATAGGTCAAGCTTAATAGGGTAGGAAAATTTTGTGGAGCTATAAAAACAGGCTTAAAGCTCAAATAAGTGGGGTGTCAAAACATGGATCTTGTAAGGTAGGAAGGGAAATCATAGGATAATAAGAAACATTGCCCCAATCATTTTAATGTCATGCATTCAATCATGTAAAGTAACCTTGAAAAAGAGTCTAAACGCAAGATCTAGAGCTAGAAAATCATGGTGACACACTCAAGAATATAGAGAACAAACGCAAGATCTCACAAGGCAAATTTTTGTCTACAACTTCAAAATGAATCTAAAACTCAAGCTAAATACATGCTCAGTCATATAGTCAAAGTAAATAATCAAAGATCATACTCATATTATAGAAACTTCAGCATATCATGCAAATCATGGGTTAGAATTCATACTTAGCATAGAAACACAAGAGGAATCAAACAATGGGGAACTAAAAACCTAAATGCAATATTTTTGTATTTTTTCAAAATTTTCTGATTTTTTCATTTTTCAGGATTTTAATCAATGCATGCAAAAATTAAACATGCCTAATCTAATGCAACTACATGCAGTGCAAAAGTAATTCCCTTCCCCATGCTTAAAACTTACTCTGTCCCCAAAGTAAAGTAAAAAGAAAAGGAGAAAGAATTACTCAAAAAACTCTAGTTATCCGCCCAAGAAGCGCTTGTTTAACGTCATTAGCTTGAATCTTAGCATGATTTGACAAGATTAGAAATTGTCTGCCCTTAATAACCTGTCAAACCCTTGTGCACACAACTCAGAAAAACATAAGTAACACAATGATAAATTGAAAGTGAATAATATACCATTCAAAAACCATTTCAATTTATCAAAGATGTATGCCCAATTTTCAAGAGGTAGCATTTGTTCAAAGAAATTCAGCACAAGTGGTGGCTTTTAGAAAATACTTATAGTATGAATCAAAGCACTTGTCAGCAATACTACTTATATCCAAGATGAACTCCATATATTCTCCATCTTCCACCTTGTGTTGTAGGCTTGATTCCTCATCTTGTAACTCCATAAGCTCCTGATGTGAGAAGGTGGGAGCCTTAACAAATATATCATGTTGTTTTTCTCCCTCATGGTTGTCTACTTCATCAGCAAAGAAGTCATCATTGTCAACAAACGAGTCTTCTTCCAAAACCACAAAACCCTCAAGCAGTTTACTCCACATGGGTGAAAATGACTCAAGCTCCCTAGGCTTTGTAAGAATCTCTATGCCTACACAAACTTCCCTTGGCTATGTGATAATCTGCTCAACTTTCCTTATATGTGCAAATTCATATTGAGCATCAAATTCATCATCATAACCCTCATCAAGTGTCTTAGATTGCTCCTCAACTTGAATATGAGTGTCTGACTCATGATCGTTTGACTCCAATGTGACACCACGTCTCCTTTCACACAACTCAAAAGGGCATGAGATTGTGGAATGAAAATATGAAGAACAAGACTCACAATTCTCCTTGATTATAGTATCCACCCCTTTTGAGATATCGCTGATTATATCCTCAAGAGACTTATCAACTAGATGGGGTGGTAGGGAAGATGACTCAACCAGAAGGCTTTGATGGATCATGAAACAGAAAAAATCACAGCATTCCTCAGGTCCCATAAATAAAAGCCTCTCATTGCTCATGTAGTCAGCCAATCCCCTTGTCTCAAGATTTATACCATGGATAACTCCCATGTTTACCTCTCTATCACTATACGTACTGTAATCCCCAAGCACCACGTTCAAACATATGGTCTTGAAATCTTGAAAAATAGTCATGGAAGTATTCATCATGCAGCTCTCTACAATCGAACAAAGCCATAGATCAGTAGCACGAGAGTTATGAACCATAAGATAGGTTCACAACACCAAGAATAGCACGCAAAGTAAAACACAAATAACGACGAGTCCCCGACAACGGCGCCAAATTTGATGAGGTATTTTCAGTGTTCATTATACCTGTCAAATAACCTAACATAACCAAACTTAGTAGAATGGTAAGTAAGGGTCAATCCCACAGAGACTCGTGTATTTGTGTTGTTACTTAGATGCCAAGTAACCAAGAGGTTTTTTTTGAATGATTATCCTAACTCTATTATGCAAAGTAAAAGAAAATATGAATGCAAAATTGATTAAATCAATTAGAGACAAGTGTGTTCAACTAGTTAAATCCATCATAGATATGCTTATTGACCATTGATTCTCTTGATTCTCAATTCACTTGAATAATCTATTGTGGATTATAATCCTACTAAGGATTATGACCCAAACTTCATAACTAGTTGAAAGAACTAATAGTCTAACAATCATAATCATTTAACAACCTAAAACAACGTCTAGATTCAATTAAACAACTTTATGAGTCAAGTTATTAATAGAAACAACAACTTGAAGAAAGCAGTCATTAAAGTTAATTGTGGATTTATTCCCTTCTACAACTGAATAGCCCGAACGGGTCCAAACAATTATAGATGCTATTTTATCTAATCAATCCCAAACGGGAATTAATCAGCTTAGTTATAAATTAACCTAGAAATTCTATTAGGTGATCAAGCTAACAAAACCCTAGAATAACTTTGATTTAATTAAGCACAAGACATAAAACCTATTCAAGTTTGTTGAGAATCAATCAAACCTCACAATAATATGCAATCTATGATTTCAACAACTAGTCAAACACAATGGATTTAGCAATGCATAATTGAATTAAGAAAAACTTACAAAAGGTTCAAAGGTTTCCTCTTGAGAGAAGAAACCCTAGCCTCCAAATTATGTTTCAAGTTATGAAAGAAATGCTAAAAACAAGGTTTAAATACCCCTAAGACATCCAAACACCCATAAATCCCAAATTTACATCCAACACGTCGGAAAATATATCATAAAAGCTCATATCGAAGCCCAACTTCATGACCCAACTCGCCAGCGGAGAAAATGATGGCGCGGTCTTTGTAACAGTGGGCGTGGTCGCGCAAGTTGGTATTGTAGCCCGCGACATCCTTCAATTCAGCATTCAAGCGACACTTCAGAGGTTGTTTTCACCCCCTTCGAGTTAGAATTTGGACTCGGAGTAAGCATATGAATTGTATCTCTTTGAATTAGCTTTCCAGTGATACCAAATTCAGCTTCATCGAACTATTGTAGCTCCAAAACCAAGCATTGCAACATAGAGGTGTCGAAACAAGAACTCCAATGCATAGCCCGGATTTAAGCGTCTTTTTCATACAAGCTCTTGGGCCTTGGTTCTTCCAATCTTCATTTGTATCACTCTAAGCTTCATAAAACTCCCCCATAGTCCCCTAAGCTCCGTCCCGTCCATGATTGTTTACCTAATGATCTGCAAAATCGAACAAAACAAGCGCAAAACCCGAATTTCCTAGAAAACCTAAGAAGCTAGAAACTAGACTAGACTAAGCTAAAACCATGCAAAACAAATATAAATATGTATCAAAAACACTACCTAAATTCAAGCTATCACGAGGTTCACCGTGATTGTGTGTGTGTGGTGATTGGTTACTAAGTCTCAAGGAAGTAATGGCAGATGATGGCTTACATGATCTCCATATGACTGAAACTAAAACACATGAGATTGAGATCAAGGGAAATTCTGAATTGGAAGGGCATGAGCAAGATAGAAGAACGCTAGTGTGTGTGCTGATTGGTTACTAAGCCTCAAGGAAGTAATGGCAGACGATGGCTTACATGATCTCCATATGACTGAAACTGAAACACATGAGATTGGGATCAAGGGAAATTTTGAATTGGAAGGGCATGAGCGAGATAGAAGAACACTAGTGGGGACTCTTCTCACAAATAAGCCCTTCAACTCCTACGCCCTAAAAACAACGATGAGAGGTGTGTGGAGGTTGAGTAATGGGTTTGTGTTCAGGGAGTTGAGAAGCAATCTTTTCATATTTAGATTTGCTGATGAAGGAGATAAGGAGAAGGTCTCAGCGGGAGGGCCATGGACCTTTGATAAAGCATTGCTGGCGTTGAAAGAACCGGGCACAAAGCAGCCATCCAGGATGATCATCGATAAAACTTCATTCTGGATTAGGGTTTATGATTTACCGTTCAAGGCAATGAATCTAGAGACGGCGAAGGCAGTGGCCGGTATCTTTGGGGGTGTTGTAGAGATAGATGATCCGAAGATGCTGAGTTGTGCAAAATTCTTAAGGCTGAAAGTTTTAGTTGACCTAACAAAAGCATTAATGACGGGGGTAATGATGAAGATTGGTGGGAAAAGAATGTGGCTTGAGATCAAGTATGAAAGACTACCAAACTTTTTCTATGCTTGTGGTATGATAGGGCATGTAAAGATGGATTGTAATGATAATGAAGCTCGTGAGTTACAAGGGGAATATGGGGATTGGCTTCGAGCTTCACCGCTGAAATCACTACATGTAAGGGAGATAGCTGAAAGGGAAAGGGAAGTTTTAATGGGGAATAAGAACAAACAAGTGGGTGGTGAAGGCATTAATGACGAAAAGGAGGTCAGGAAATTGTTGCTTGATTTGCTGGATAAGGAGGAGGAGGAGGAGTCGGATGGCAATCTACCAAAAATTGTGGAAACAACAGAAGTGGAGTTGGGGGTTGGTACATTTACTTTAACTGACAAAGTGGGAGAAAAGGAGATAAATAATGGGGAGAATGGACAAGGTGCTGCTCAACAAGAGAAAGAGGGGGGTGCAAAAGAAGGTGAGTTGACTGGTGAGAAGATAATTAATGAAGGGCAAGTGGAAAAATCTAAGGGGAGGGAGGAGAAAGAAAAATTAAATGGGAAAGGAGAAGTTAATAAGGAGAGAGAGGCGAGTGAAAATGAGGCAAAACAAAAGAAAGGAGGTGGTCCTGGAAGAGGAGAGCAAGAAAAGAGGAGTGGACTAGAAGGGGTTTTGCATGCAGACGTGGGAACAAAGAGGAAACACATGAATTGTCCCATGCAAAATGATAATATGGAGCACGCTCAAAAAAAGATTGTTTTATTGGCTGGGGAAATGGGTGGTCTCCCTTGCCGGGATCAATGAGTTGTTTAAGCTACAATTGCTGGGGATTGGGGACGACCTGGGTATTTGCAAGACTCACTAGCTTAGTGAGAAGGGAGGCCCCGAGGTTTGTTTTTCTTATGGAAACAAAATGTGACCGTAGGAAAATGGAGGATTTGAGAATAAAGTTGAATTTGAGGGATGTTTTACGGTTCATTATGTTGGCAAGTCTGGTGGGTTGTGCTTAATGTGGGAAAAAGATGTAGATGTTAATATAAGCTCGTATACTAGACATCAAATTGATGTTAGTGTAGTTCAAAAAAACGAAGGGAAAAGTTGGCGATTTACGGGGTTTTATGGTTGGTCGAATAGGGAAGAAAAACATCATTCCTAGTCTTTGCTTAGAAGGTTGAGGGAGGAGGTTCGTGATGCTTGGTTATGTGTTGGGGATTTCAATCAGATTTTAAGAAGAGAGGAAACGGAGGGAGGAAATGAGCCGAATTGGAGTGAGATAATGGAGTTTAGTACCACGATTGATGATTGTGGCTTGGATGAAATCTCGTTCTCGGGTCCTAGGTTTACTTGGGACAATGGAAGAATAGGAGAGGACTTCATTCAGTAGAGACTTGATAGGGGTTTGGCGAATGAGGATGGGTTCGAGTTGTTCCCGAACGGTTATATTTTTCATTTGGAGAGGTTTGGATCATACCATTTGCCTATTATGGTTGAATTTTTTCGATTGAGGATGAGAAGATAAGGGGTCCTAGACCTTTTAGGTTTGAAGCAATGTGGGTTAAGAATGAGGGGTGTGAAAGGGTGGTTGGAAACTATTGGAAGAATCCGAGTACAAGAAACTAGATTGATGGGGCGATGGGAAAATTTCTGAGATGTGCTGAGGAGTTGAAAAGTTGGAACAAGGAGGAATTCGAAAATATATGTTTCCAGCTAATGAAGGTTAGGGATGAACTGAGGAGTTTGAATAAGATGGGAATGAAAGGGAAGTGGGTGCATAGAAGGAGGGAGTTGGAGAAAAAAGAAAGGGAGTTAATGTAGAAAGAGGAGTTGTTATGGTTTCAAAGGGCGAAAGCAAATGAGTTGAAATGGGGTGATTGTAATCCTGCCTTTTTGCATAAGAAGGCAAATGGGCGAAGTAAAAGGAATAAGATAAGGCGTTTGGTTGATGAGGATGGCATGGAATGGAGAAGTCATGCTAATAAGACAAAGGTGGTTGTTAATTATTTTCTTGTGCTCTTTAAAACTGATCATAACATACACACATTTATGGCTCCTCAAAGGATCTCGCCTTTAATATCGGAGGAGGATAACTTGATGCTCTTACGCCCATTCACAAGAGAAGAGGTACGTTCCGCTCTTTTTTCAATGCATCCTACTAAATCCCTGGGTCTTGATGGTATGTCAGCATTGTTTTTTCAACAACACTGGCATATTGTTCGGATAGAAATAGTAGGATTTGTTATTAGTATTTTAGAGGGTTCCTATTTTCCCGATAAACTTAATCACACATTTATTTCTCTAATTCCAAAAGTGTCTGACCCTTTTCGTATGAAGGATTTGTGCCCGATAGCTTATGTAATGTTCTTTATAAGATCATTTCAAAGGTGTTGGCGAACAGGTTAAAGAAGGTTCTTCATAAAGTGATTTCTCCTTCTCAGAGTGCGTTTGTTCCGGGGAGACTGATTACAGATAATGTCCTTTCAGCCTTTGAGATTTTCCTACATGAAGAATAAGAGGACGGGAAAGAAAGGGTACATGGCCCTTAAGCCGGATATGGCCAAAGCATATGATCGGGTGGAGTGGAATTACTTAGAGAGTTGTATGCGTGGATTTGGCTTTAATCACAGATGGATAGAATTGATTATGAAGTGTGTGACTTCTGTAAGTTTCTCGGTTTTGATGGATGGCATTGCTTCACAAGATTTCATTCTGACCCGAGGACTTCGACAAGGGGATCCGCTGTCACCTTATCTCTTCTTGTTGGTTGCAGAGGGTTTCTTGGCTCTCATAAAACAAAGTGAATTCCAGGGAAAGCTTAGTGGAATTCGCATTGCTATAACAACCCATGTGGTGTCTCACTTGTTTTTTTGCTGATGACAGCGTTCTATTTTCCCAAGCGTCTTGTCAAAGGGCCTCAGAAGTGGTTAATATACTTCGGTGTTACTGAGCAACGTCGGGACAAAACGTCAACTTTGGGAAATCATAACTATCATTTAGTAACAACGTTGGTGTTGCACAGAGGGAAGATTTACAAGAGCTGCTATGCGTCCAAGAGGTTGAAAAACACGACAGATATCTTGGCCTTCCGACGATGGTTGGGAGATCGAAAAAAGTGATTTTCCCAAGTCAAGGAAAGAGTGTGGAAGAAATTAAGGGTTTGGAAAGCAAGAACGTTGTCAAGAGCAGGAAAGGAAATTCTTCTAAAATCAGTGGTCCAGTCTATCCCGATGTATACGATTTCGTGCTTTAGGATGCCTAAGTCACTTTGTGAGGAGATTGAGCAGCTTATTTGCAAATTTTTATGCGTTGGATTGAGTGATGTTGGGAAACTTCATTGGATGAATTGGAGACGTCTTTGCAAGCCAAAAAATAGTGGTGGACTAGGTTTTAGAAACTTGGAAAGCTTTAATATGGCGTTGCTTGCAAGGCAAGGATGGAGATTCTTACAGGAACCAATTCTCTCGTGGCTCGTCTCTTTAAAGCTAGATATTTTCCGAATTCTAGTTTTTTAGAGGCTTCTGTGGGTTTTAATCCCAATTATTGCTGGAGGAGTATTTTAGGTGCTCGAGAGGTGATTGAAACGGGTTCTTATAGGAAGGTTGGTAATGGATCGGATATTAGGGTATGGAATGATCGATGGATTCCTCGTCCATGTTTGTTTCGACCTATTTCTACTGCTTTCATGAACCAGGATGACTTGCGTGTGATTGATCTTATAAACTGGTCAAAAGGCTGTTGGAATGCGGAGGTAGTCAGGGAGTTATTGCCATTGGATGCAGAGTCAATTTTGAATATTCACTTAGTAGATGTTGGTGCTTGTGATAGGCTGATTTGGTATTGCACGAATGATGGCTTGTTCACTGTTAAATCAACATATCACGCTTAGGAGAACAGAAAACGAACACAAAAAAGTACATGGGAACAAGCTGATGGGTCTCGAAACAAAAAAGTCTGGAATTAACTTTGGAACTTGCGCCAAAGGTTCGTTCTTTTTGTGGAGAGCGGGAATGAATGTTTTGCCTTGTAAGGATAATCTGTTTTACAGACATATTGCTTCTGATTTTTTATGTGATGTTTGTGGCCTATGGGAAACTGTTATGCATGCTCTGTTTGGGTGTGTGATTCCGATTGATGTTTGGAGAAGATTTCTGATACTGGTGGATTTAGGGGAAATTGCACCAACATTTTTGGACTGTGCAGAATTTTGCACCAACATTTTTGGACTGTGCAGAATTAATCCTCAATCAGGCTGCAGAATGGTAAGGGGAATGGGCCTACTTATGCTGGGGGCCGTGGAGGGAGAGAAATAAGACCATTTTTGAACAAAAAAGCTCATCAACTGAAGATGTGCTGGAGAGTTGCTTGACATTGAAGGAGGAATTTCTGAGTGCACATAATATCTTCAAGGGAGACAAAAGGCCAACGGTTTCTGCCCTGCTGGTGTGGAAAAAACCGGACGAAGGTTGAGTGAAGATGAATGTTGATGCGAGTGTGAATGGTCGTGAGTGTGGTATCGGGAAGTTGTGATGGCGATGTGATTTTCGCTGGTGCTAGGCGAATTCAAGATGGAATGTCTTCTGATGTGGCTGAGGCAGAGGCGGCTCACTGGGGAATACAAGCTATTGTTGCATTGGGGCTGGAACTCATTGGTATGGTGTCCGATTGCAGCAAGTTGATTGTTGTGGCACAAGGAGATCGAATTCTGGATACAGTGTTTGGTGATGTCTGTCCATTGGCGCTTGCTGATAGTGCTCATGTTTTGTTTTGTTTTGTTTTGTTTTGCAATTGGACGAAGTGCAACCGTAAATGGAAACCTTCGGGTTCTTTCTTTGTTCATGATAAGTTGTCTTTTCCGTTAGCTTTTTATGATGTACTAGATTATGACTTGGCTTTGAGTTAATGAATTTGGGTTTCTATCAAAAAAAAAAATAAGGCCCGGCCCAGCCCAGAAGGCTGTAAGCTCTTCCCCTCTTAAAATTTCCAATCTTTGGAGTAATCAGTTTCAGTTCATCACTTGTGATCCCCTCTTAAAATTTTTGAAGGTTCAAAGCTGTCGCCTTCGCACCAGCATCCCTACTACCCAAAAGACCAAAATCCAAATCGGCACGTCTTATCATTTTAAACTTTTTCTTTTTCACAAAGATACCGTAATCAGTTTCAGTTCTTTGTTTGTGATTTCATTTGATTTTTAGCAACTTCGTTCCACTGATTGAGCGGGAGAGGAGATATGGCAACTGCTGGAGGTTACGGCGACGCGAGCCAGAAAGTAGATTATGTGTTCAAAGTTGTGCTGATTGGCGACTCGGCGGTCGGAAAATCGCAGATTCTTGCTCGGTTCGCTCGGGACGAGTTCAGCTTGGACTCCAAGGCCACCATCGGCGTTGAGTTTCAGACTCGAACTCTCGTCATCGAGAACAAGAGTGTCAAAGCTCAGATCTGGGACACTGCTGGCCAGGAGAGGTAATCCTACTTTACCTTATGGTTAAATTCAAACCCTAGCTTGCTTGAGTGTTCCTAATTTCAGTCTTTGTAATTGTCTCTGTAAAAAGCTGTGTGCTTCTCATCTTACACTGTTGTTGATTTGGAGATCCTCTCTCTCCATGTGAGCGTAGATTCAACCATTTCAGCCTTTTGCAAGTAAATTTGTGGCTTTTAAAATTGTTTTGAGCGGGGAGTGGGATCTTCTTCTCTTAATTTATCTTGTTTTGCTCCTTTTAAACATAGATTCAATCTGTCGACTGTGCGGAGATCTGTGCTAATGGTAGGATTCATGTGTTAATCTGTTTTAACATAGTTTAAACTTCTTGTTGAATGTTTAGCCCTTTTTACCATTATAGCCATGCCCATTGGCTTTTATACAACGCCTTTGAGATGAATATAACCCTATATCAATTTTGGTGCAGTCTAACTAGATTCAGTTATCATTGTCACATAGCTGAATTTCAGTTTTCCTTGGGTCTTCCGGGCAATGATAATACTTGGGCCTTCTTCATACACCCTCTCGATTTTATATTGGGGAAAGGGTGTGTACATCATGACCCCCCAGATCCCGCCTGAGGCAGGTTAACACTGGATTGATGTTGTTGTTGTAGTATATTAGAAATGTTGCATAATGCCTGCCCTCTTGATGCCCCTTAATTATAAGGAACTAGTCAACCGGCTTTAAACTTTCAATCAGCAGATACTTGATAATTTATCGTCGAATTTAATGCATTGGGAGTACTGTACAATAATTTCCTCTGGCAAAGAAATGGAAATAATTGCTTTGGCAATAAAATTGATGGCTGCAAGTGGCACGCAATTATGTGATTTTATCACTTATCAGTACTTAAAAATCAATATGTGGAATCACTTATCTTCCCAGTTCCCATACAGTGAATAAAATTGATAAACCAGTAGAAATTTCACTTCTCTGTCATTTTAAGCATCCCCTGACTAATCCAAAGGGTAAAAATGAAGTATACTCAGTTCAGCTCATTTGGATTTCTTTTACTAGCTAATTGAGAAGCTTCCACCTGAGCTTCTATTCTGCAAGTATTCACTACAATTTGTCTTGTTCCACCATGTGAAGGCCATGCCAAGTTAGTTCTATAAAAAGAAAAAAGAATAAAGTGGAAGATGTCTGCAATTGCACTTGTTGAATGGTTCATGTCCTTTAAAAATTGTTTTCCTCACATCATCATTAGCAGCATTGATGTCCTTTATCTGAGAATTTTTTTCATTAGTCTAGATGAGATTAGGTTATGATGTATCATGTATGTTTGTGTAACCCTTAGCAACTCTAGTGACCTAGTCATCACACCATAACCTCTGAGCATGTCAAACCACTCATGCTAGTATCTCAAACCTTTCTGATAACACAAGATTTAGTAATTTAGTTCGAAGTATATAAGTTTAAAAGAATTTGATGTATGTTTGCCTAACCCCTGGCAATTCTAGTCAAACTCGACCTTGTTGTTTGTCAACATGTCCATGATATAATGGAAAACCTTTTATTTCTTGAAACTGTCAACAGATACAGAGCGGTCACCAGCGCTTACTACAGGGGAGCAGTGGGAGCACTGCTGGTCTATGACATCACAAAGCGTCAGACGTTCGAGCATATTCCAAGATGGCTAGAGGAGCTACGCAGCCACGCAGACAAAAACATAGTGATCATGCTGATTGGAAACAAGACCGATCTTGATGATCAAAGAGCTGTTGCCACTGAGGATGCCAAGGAGTTTGCTGAGAACGAAGGCCTCTTCTTTCTTGAAACTTCTGCCCTTGAAGCCACCAATGTTGAGAATGCTTTCACCACTGTCCTGACAGAGATCTTCAACATTGTGAACAGGAAGAACCTGGCTATAAGTGAAGATCAGAGCAGTAATAACCCTTCACTGTCTGGTAAGAATATCCTAGTACCGGGTCCTGCACAGGATCAAACCCCTTCAAAGAATGGGATGTGTTGCAACTCATAGGGATTTAGGGTTCATTTTGTCTCGATTTGAAGGTCTATTGGTCTATGCTTGTACATCGTTTCCTTGATCAGTGCAGCTGTGCTCTTATTAGAAATGGGAGATGATCTGGTAAAATTGTTATTAGTACCGAGTAATGACTAATGAGTACAGGGCATGCTATTATATGTATAATGGTGCGTAGTTTCTAATTTCTCTCTAATCATATTAAGACTTCAAGTTTGATTGGAATCGTTTGGCCCTTCTTGTTTCGGTTGATTGATGACTTGTGGTAAAATTGCAAGCATTTGTTGTTGACTTATTGAAAGGCTTCCTTGGATTCTTTCTTTGAACCCTCATTCTTGGCTTCCTTGACATACTGATAATGCAAACTCTTTTGAAATGGGTAGGTTGTGATTATACTAAATAATTAATAATATATCGTCTATTGTTCTTGCACCCCTTGCTAGTACACCATTAGCATATCAAAACAACTATCAAGTCTTGAGGTTATTGATTCTGAATACCACTTCGTACCGGACAGTCGTGACAAGGAGGTAAAATGAAAAAAAAAAATTGCTTTGAATGTTATGTTTCCACACAATCCCTTATGCGTGTTCATGCCCGTGCTGAGCCGACCAGTCTGTGTCGATGAGTGCGTTGGCGACCATCTACTTTTCCCTCAATTGCATTCCTTTGAATGATTTACAGCCGGTGCTATTGATGTTCGATTAAAAAGCTATAGGTAATATAGTAACAATGGATTTAGTATCACACAAATCCGTTGTCGTCCAGCGGTTAGGATATCTGGCTTTCACCCAGGAGACCCGGGTTCGATTCCCGGCAACGGAATTATTTTTGTGCTTGCAACATAAAAAAAATAGTTATGTAGGGGGCGAGGATCTTACAACGTCATTAACATTTCCAAGTGAAATTGTGCATTGGCGAATTGACTATTGAGTGGCTGTGCCTGAGAAGATGGCATATTAAAAGGGTGAAAACTTACTCGTGGGCGTCAGTTGCGTTATAACACAGATTTTGTTTGTAAAGAAACAACTTTGTAAAACATGTACTATACAACAAGGAACAATGTGACCACTCCTTTATATCTAGTTGAGATTGTAAAGTGCATCTGGGATGACATAGTCAGGATCAATCCCTTCGAGCTCACCTTCAATTACCAGCAATTGAATGCGGTTGAATGCCCTTCGTAGCACCATCCACGGCTTGCTAACAACACCCACCTTCATTATCCATATCATCAACTCATTCAGCATTGTCCTCATTCTTTTTATTTTCCCCTTTTTTGATGTAGTTGTTTGTTTTGTTTGCCTCTCCAACTTAAATTTTCGTCTCTTCTTGTTTACTGCATACTTATATTGTTATATAGACGTCTGCCCTCACGCAAAGTAAATGTCTTATCCATATAAACTTTCTTTACTCATTCATGCCTCTTGCATTCATCGTATTTATTGCATTCTTTTCTGCATTGTAAATGAGTTGTTTCCGTAAGATTTACAAATCAAATCTCAGAAAGTTTATTTTTCCTTTCATTTGAGTCTTGGACTTTTCCTTTCGAACTGTTTGGGCTGGCCTAAGAAAATGGTCAGAAAATCATTGTCAACCTACCTCTGCCCAACCCAATTCAAGCCAATCACCAATTCCAGCATTATCTTGTGCAACCATTTATCTTCTTACTGAAAAAAAACCAGTAATAAATGAGAGAGAAAATTGGGTTTGTGTTTTCATAGTAGATTTACGGAAAATCTTTATGCACAGGAAAAAAACGCCCCGCGCACATGGGATTATACGCTTCATGAAGCGCACGATCTAAAGGGTGCCCTCCCGCGGGGTCATACCCGGTCATACGCTTCACGAAGCGTAAAGCTTCATGAAGCGTACTAGACGATTTAAATTGAACGGTTTTAAAAGCGGATGTCTTCTCCTTCCTGTCTACCTTCTCAGTCTCAAGTGTCAAACCAGAGGCCATTCGTTTAGGAACACAGTTAATCGGAAATGGTGCGTGTACGTGGGGGTATTACTGGTGGTGGGAGAGGTCGTGATTTGACAGATGAAGACGTCGGCGTCGATGTGCAGCGTGCTGGTGTGGAGGCTGATGGTGGGAGAGACGGCCAATTACCAGGTAAATAACAATGTCAGATAAGGTTTAGTATTGAATTTGAACGAATTGGGGGAATTGTAGTTCAATGTAGGTTATAGTGGGTGATTTGGGATATGAAATTTGAATTAGGGTTGATGGAAAATCGGGTGATTTTGCTAAATTAGTGTTATTTGGTTCACAAATCTTGTAAGAATCTGGCTATGAACCATCGTTTTCATGTTCAAATTAATCCAACCCACTTCACAGCTCCACTTAATTCTGAAATTGTTCACTTGTTTGCCCAATTCAACTCCTCGGGTCTGTTTCTGGTAACTCCCCTCTTCGCTCTCCCATTATATGATCTCTCAAATGATCTCGCTTGCTGTTTGAAAGTGTGTTTTAGGGTTTAAGCTTTTGATGTACTTGATTTGGGGTTTAAGCTTTCAGATTTCATTGACTTATCCTGTTATATTGCTGATGCTGATTGTTAGTTGTGCTTCTTTGATATGCTCTTGCTGAATGTTAGCAAACAGAAAAAAAAAGAGACATTGCATACAACTAAGAAGGATAAGGTTTAGCATTTGAATGTGTATGAATCGCCCTATACCAACTTTACTGTTGCTTTCAGTTGACACTGATGAGTTCCTTCCAGAAGAGGACTTTGTTTCTAAAGGAACATTTGAATGTGTATGAACACATATGGTTCTATTCTCTGTTTGAAGGTATTGAGCAAAAACATTAGGGAAAAAAGAGAAGTGAGGTTTAGCATTCTAGAGTTTATAAGATCAACAACCATTAGTAGTTCTAAATCCCCTAACAGTAGTACATACCGAGATATCCACAACCCATATACCAACACAACTCTGATTTTATGAGCAATTGTAAGCCACCCAAGCTTTTGAGACACAGTTTCCTTGGAATCCTGGATTGCATCTCACTGGTTTGATAAATCATAGTCCTTTCCCTGGAATCCTTGATTGCAGCTCACTGGTTTGATAAATCCTAGTCCTTTCCCTGGAAACCTGAATTGCAGCTGACTGGTTTGTTCTGGTATGATGATAGTATCAATGGATAATGTAGGTTTCCAGAGAAAACTATGTTCTGCTACATTATATGAATGTTATAGAATGTCTTGCCTTCAAAGAATTTCCCTTAGAAATTGAGCTCCCTCAAAGTGATCTTGTGCATTTCTAGTAAATAGAATCCTTGGAAACTGAAATGTGGGTTTAAAAATTGTTTGCGTCAATGTTAAGAGAAAATGTAAAACATGGCATGCCTTAATTTTCATGATAATCTTTTGTTGACCTAACATCAGAACATCATTCATGCCATGATGTCACCTACAATTCTGATCTTCATCAGTATCAATGAGTGTCCTTGTTGATTGGTTCGTAGCACTAAATTGCTAAACTGCTCCTGATGTAGTTTTTGATTTTGACCTTGTGATTTGATAGAGACACATCAGTTCCTTTGTTTCTCTTTATGAATGTGTGGACTGAACTTCTGATTTGTGAGAATATGTTTTATTAAGGGTTCTTGGACTGAACTTCTGTAGGATTTCATCATACCAGGTTCATTCCTGAACTGGTAAATTCAGTATATTTGCTAGTTGTGGCTGAATTGAGCAGCTAGTATACCACACTCAACATTCAACTAAGTTTATTTTTGTTATTATTATACTGAATTTAGAATGAACACATGCTTATTCCTTACATATATGGATCTGAATTCAGAATGTATTGCATAGGTTTTGTTAGACTCCTTCTGGCTTTCCTTTGATTAACTAACTTTGTTAATCCAAGTTTTTCAGTTTTCACTATAATTCGTGTGTTTGATTTGCTTAAGTTACTTGCTTAGTATTCCATGCATAATTTGAAGGAACAACTCTCTGTTCTACTACATAATCTGTGGGAATAGTAGTACTTTGTTCCATAATTCCATCTATTGAATTATGAATTTATCCATTATACAAGAATCACAATTGTGAAAGAATTCTTGTTTGCTTCTTGTTGAAACAAAGACCCCCAAAATCTGTTCACTATGTCAGCAAAGAAACAACAACTTACAGAAGGAAAGTGCTCTCTCACAAGTTACAATTGAAAGAATAAAACTTACCATAGTTAGTACCATATACATAAACACACTTCAATAAAGAGTTTAATTTATTAAGGAGATTGATCTTGTTCACCACCTTACTTTTATTAAGGGTTGCCAAAAACGCACTTCAATAAATAGTTTAGTACCATATACAGAAACCAAATAACAAGCCAATTGAATAAACATATATAGCTTTTTGGCACACATAAAAATTTGATAATAGGTGAATTAATTTGTTTTCCATAATCCATTCAAATTCATGTTCTTATTGACTATATGTTTCTTGTAAGTTTTATAGTAAGAATATGATTTAATTTGTTTTTATTGAACAGAGGTGGACGTAGTTATGGTGGACCGGGCGAGGGATGCAGATGTTGGTATGGTTATTGAGGGTAGTGATAGAGCTGGAGAAGCTGTAGATGGTGATGATGTTTCGAGGATTGTTGGCGGGGGTTCTCCGGCTCATCCTGAGACGGGAAAGGACGATACTAGGGATGGTTGGGACGAGACAACCATGATGGTGCGTATTTCGTAATTTGTATTAATAATATGAAATTTGAATTGTGTACAATTGCATATAATAGTAAGTTAGTTACATTCCTTTTATTATAGATGTTAAGCTAATATGTATTTAAAAAAATTAAATTAAATGGTAAATACAAATGAAAGAAGTAATAAGTATAAAAATAGTTAATACAAAAGAAAGAAAATGTAATTGCAAAATGAAGTACAAAAAGTGATTTCAAAATATAGCAATTGAAGGTAAGGCACAAAGTAAGAATTTTATGAAGGAGTAATTAAACCAAATAATGAAATTCCTAAACAGTCGTTTCAGCAGTTGAGTCGGGAGTTGCGTACTCCCGAAGCGACTACACTTGCTGTGCCGAAGAAGAAGCGGACTAGGAATGCAAAGGCACGAGGTATACTACAGTCTGAGTGTGCAGAGGCCCCTCCGCCGAAAAAGAGGGCTAGGAGATTAGGGGTTGATAAGTTGATATCTGAGCTACATCGGGACGAGGCAGCGCATGATGATGTGGATATTCAGACAGAGCAGGACGTTGGTCCGTCTGCTCCGGTTGAGACTGCTGAGGAGATTCCGACGGACGCCGTTGTGACTGATCAGGCAGAGGACGTCGATCCGTCTTCCCCTACCCCTACCCAGCAACCCACCCCTCGACTAGAGTCTGAGCACATTGATGCATTTAGTTTAGAGACTTCGATTGGGACCAGAGAGGATCTTTCGAGGGACATCGATATGACTCCAGCAATTGCCTCGGTTTCATCTTTTCAAACCCCTTATATCTCGTCCCCTCCCATCATACAACCTATAGTTTCTGCGCCTCCACTTCATCCGCCTTCTGTTGTTCAGCCTCCAGTTGCCCCGGATCCTCCCATTGTTGACCCTCCTCCCGCTCCGGTCCCTCCTGTTGTCGACGTACCCATGTGGCAGCCAGGAGGACCACGTTTGGCTGTCCTCCTTCGACACTACCCCACTCATACTGCGAAGTCGATATGGAGGTGGACTCCTCGAGTTGCTCCGGCCCCTCCTGCCCCAGCTGATCCGGCCCCTCCTGCAGCTGCTCCGCCCCCCGCAGCTGCTCAGGCCCCTCCCGCCACAGTCGATCCTCTTGCCCCAGCTGTTGATGACATATTGGTGAACTTATGTACAAATTTTTTTTAATGGTTCTGTGTATGCACATAAATGAACTAATCGAAATTACTTTCTTAAATGTGATAGTGGAGGAAGCTGTATAAGGCATACTCATGGCCGTTGGATTGGACTCATATAGAGGAGCATAAAGTTGATGCGTCGGGTACATGGTGGGAGATTGTAGGGCGTAGAGGGTTGAGGCAAGTTGGGTCTCTTGATTACCGCGGATCGGACCACGCCATCATTTCGGCATTCATAGAGCGTTGGTACCCCTAGACCAACAACTTTCATTTTCCATGGGGCGAGATTTCGATCACGTTGCATGACGTGGAGCGCATTTTAGGGATTCCGATTGACGGGGAGCGTGTTGTCAAGCAGTTTGAGGACACGGAGTTTCAGGCGCAGGTTATGGATATGTTCTCGATTGATGCGCTTACCTATCGCAGATATTCATCCGGTGGCATTCCGAGTGACGAGCTTAAGGCACATGTGATGAGGATGATTGCAGATAGGGTGGTCAGTCATTTGATATCTGCTGCATATTTGTTGTGGGTCATTGGTTTAGGGCTATTTTGCAACAAGAGCACGAACTGTATCAGCATACAGTACTTGCACTGTCTCATAGACCCCGACCGCACGAGTGGATATGCATGGGGTGCTGCGGTTTTGGCGAGATAGCAAGGGCGTTGCGGGTTGTATTCTCCTTCTCAGGGTAAGAGACATTGATTTTGATTGTACTTGTAATTGTTTATGATTTTTATTTCTACGTAATCAAGTAATTATAATTTTTGTATAGACTTGGATATGGGAGTACCTACAACATTTCAGAGGACATCCGATACTGAGGGTAGATCTTTTGGTCGATACTCGCGCGGGTTCCCGAGCTAGAGTGGAGACGCGCTCGCCTCCGAAGAAGCCTAAGCGACTGGAGGATATTCGGAAAGCATTAGACAGGGTCCGCGCTGATGAGGTAAAAAATAGAGTACAACAATATGTGTATAGTAGGAAATGTACAAAATGTAGAACTTGTTTTTATATTTGAATTGTTTTTAATGCAGATAAAGTGGCATCCGTGGAGAGACATTGATTTCGATTCAGAGCGTTACCGGATTTCGAGATTTCGAGGGGTTCTTGAGTGCTTTGGCACACGAGAGGTTTACATGCCCGATAGGTGGTTGCGTCAGTACTTCCGGGTGCCGGATACAGAGGTTCGTGGCACGTCTTGGCGCAAGTATGAGGTGGGTTTTACAGACGATCAACTCTACTGGAACCAGCGGTACGACCACCTCATTGACCTTGAGCAGCACCCTTTGGCTCGGTATGCTTATCAGGCGAACCTCGCCTACTGGGATTGGTTTGATGGAGTCACACATCCATACGTCGATCCTAGGTCAGAGCGCCAGGACCGACCGCGGGAGCCACACACCCACCCGGATGCTGTAGTGGATGCTATCATGGTAATTTAAAGTTTAGACAATAATTTCATTCAATTAGTAATCGTTTTAGTATGGTATTATACCTAACAATTGCCTTAAAGCAGGCAGTTGGATGCTTTGGGAGGGATGCCCGCTGATCATCCGGCTAGGCTGTACTTGCAGGACATGCTGAGCATATTAGGGGACGACCGTCCACCACTTCCACCTCCTTTGAGCAGGCCGTATCGGGATTCTACATATGAGCGCGGCGAGGGCAGTGGATCTTGAGGTGTTTAGGGATGTGACACGAACTGGTTTAATTGGTGTCATGTTTTATTTCTGTATCGAACTGGTGTAACGCTTCGTTATGTTGATATGGAATTGTTGATTTATGAGGAGATGTATTAGTTGGGAATTGGAAGGATGCTTTGAAAATGACATTTTGTAAATATGCACCTGAAATGGTGTGACCTTTTGTAAATTGCCAAGGGTGGTGCATTCAATGTTTGAAAGATGGCTTCAAAACAGGAAAAATTACTTATTCAATTTATCTAACTTACTTCTTCAATTGCCTATATGTTTATGCTGTTGTTTGCTAACTATCTTACCATAAATATTAGGCCCTCAACATTTGCACAAGCTGCTAAGCTGAGGAGGACAGCTGCAACTAAGGAAAAAGAATAATCAAAATGTATGTAATCTTGCTCAATTTCATTGTTTATAATTACTGTTAATTTGCCTATGCAGGGTTCCAGGTTTGCCATTCTCTCGGAGGAGGTACTGGATCTGGAATGGGAACTCTCTTGATCTCAAAGATCAGAGAGGAATACCCCGACAGGATGATGCTCACGACCCCAAGCTGTAAGCATTTTCATACTTGTAGACTATTATAGCATTGTCTGGTGTCACTTGCTGTCTGAACTTGCTTTTCTGTTTGAGTTGGTGATTTGAATCATCTTATTTCTGCAACAATGTCTGGTATCACTTGTTGTCTGAGATTGCTGTTCTTAGTGTCCTATCACTTGCTGTCTGAGATTGCTTTCTTTATTAATTGTTTGTGAAAAAGAAACCAGTCTGAACATCATCTCAACACTTGTTGTCTCGAGCTTCTGTAATTTCCTGAATGGCCAATTCAAAATTGCAACTTCTTTTCTTTCTCCTTCAACTAAGAAGAAGGTTGTACAAACATTGAGAAGAAGGTTGGTTATCTATTGTTGCTGTATTACTATTTAATTTAATGTGCTCATTGCCTTGGAATCATATGGTTAAAGAAGTTCAATTTACTGCTAGATTTGTGCTGAAAACAAGAATCAAGCATATTTGAAGTATCCTAGATGAGCTTATAAAAAGAAATAGCAAGTTGGCATACATTTCTCGATTTTCCTCTTTATTAACTTGGTTCTTGAAGTAAAATATTTTTGCTTAAAATCTGCATTCCTTGAAGGATGAATTAGTTCATATGTAATTGTCCTCAATGTGTTAATGATTCCAGGTTCTGGCTTGGGACTTAAGAATGTATAATCTATAAGGTTGTTGTCATTTTTTCAACATGATCCTGTTTCATTGCCTATCAACCTTTTATGATTGCAGTAATTCCTTGTATGTTTGATGGTGTAAGTTCTGTGTGTCAGGCTTCAGTTGCATTCCTTACTGATTATGATTTTTATTATGTTATATATTGATATAACAGTCATGTGCAGATTCAAATTCTGCACTTTAGTGGATTTCTATCTCAAGTTTCAAATTTATTAATTAAATAGCCTTTTGAGTGCCACAGTCGAACTTGCCAAAAACACCAACATGTTACTTGTATTTTGTATGCTCAAAGTAATTTGCTTAATGGGATGGAGATGGTTGGTTGGAACTTGGAAGTCAACAAGTAGTATAATAGTAGTTGCTCTTATGTTTCTGGAATTAAATCTTTGAAAATTACGCCAGATAATATCAATGTTTCTTGCTGTTGTTGTTTGGGGTTGCTGTATATTGTTTTTTGATAGACCAAATGGAAGAGCTTTAAATGTTGTCTTTCTGTCAACAACTGAATTCTACAAAGGGGATTATTGCCACTTTCATTTGGGCTATGGCTATTACTGACATTGTTTAGCATATTTGACAAACTCTGGTAATTGATTATCTGTGGCATAATTACCTTTATGATCTGAATGAGTTCCTTGAAACCTATGAGTAATTGTCTCCAATTTGAGCCATCTTTTATTTCCAACGCTGACTTAGTTGCTAGAACTGAGATTGTTTTACGCCTTTGTTTTCACTTTGAAGCTTTGTTAATTGATCTAGTCAGGGTTGGACAAATACCAATCAGAGAAACAAGTCATGTTTTTGTTAATATTTTTTACTACCTCAGTTGATGATTTTGCATTCAAGCTATATATTACTTCTAGTGTTGCTCTCTTAGGTCTAATGTTGATGGTTCTGCCTGTATTGAGTATTCTTGTACTTGGTTCTAATGTTAATGAATTGGTCTTTGAGATGTATCTGATGGATAATTTCTTATGTTTTCACAGTTACGATCTAAATAGTTCCAGAGAAAGGAGGGACATTGTCAAAAATAAGAAGGTTAACCTGCAAGTCCATATTTCTTCACTCTTAAAATCATTCTACTTTTATCCGATAATTCTCAAGTTCACTAACATTTTGTACTGTCTGGTAACTCAGAAGGGAGTATGAGAAGCTTAGAAGACAATGCAGGCAATTGCTGGAACAAATGGATGCAAATTATAAACCGGACTTGGATAACAAGGACAATGGGAATCTCATCTCTAAAACTGGTTCACCAGCCTCTGAAGACGTTAGTGCTCGAGAATCCATCTCCAGTGAAAAAGAGAGTGCCCAGAGTGACTACTCTGATAACCATCTTATTTCTGCAACAATGTCTGGTGTCACATGAGCCTCTTCATGCATTGATATAGCAAACTATTGCTACTGAGTATTGGTGTGAGTGTTGAACAGGCGAGGCAAAAAGCGGTATGTGCGCTTCATGATGCGTACGGCTTATGGCTGGTGTTTTTTATAGCCTTGCCTTACGCATCATGAAGCGCGCGCTTCATGATGCGCACGGCAAGTGAGAAAAAAAGGGGTGGCTTTCGCTCGTCCCCCGTTTCGAACCGTAGACATATTCTTCAAACGCGTGTACCTGGACCAAGTGTGCCGCATTGGCTATCGATATATATAGGAATAATTTTAATTTTCACATAACCCAGTTTCGATTAGGTTTGGTCCGGAATTAAATTAAACCGACCGGTTCACCTATTTTTAGGGTTACAATAACAAAATTAAAACCGGTTCCTAAGAGAATGTACTTTAAATGATTTTTGGGATCTATAATATATGATTTTATTTACACTTTATTATGTGAACCCTTATTAATCATATTAAACCTTTCATATAATCGAACCGGTCCCATAATAAACTGGAAACAAAAAAATTGTCCCGGTTCTTGAATTTTCATGTTGTAATGGTTATTACCATAATTTATTGTTTGGTTCCGATTTATGGCAAGGTTTAGGGTTTACGGTAGGTTAGGTTAGGGTTAGGGTATGTTTCAGGTTTATGTTAGTTTTTATAGTTTAATAGCCTTGCAGACTCTAACCCGACATCATGTAAAGTAATTATATGTATCAATGTCAATCAAGTACTCTGAATTTTCAGTTGTGATTGTTAGTGATATAATTTATGGTAATGTTACGCTTTTTGGGTATTTTTAGGATTTATGTTAGTTTTTATATTTTAATAGTCGGACGCTAACCCGACATCATGTTTGTAATTATATGATCCAATTCAAAGCCATTAACAATTATACAAGCACAAAACCATATTTAGCATAAGAAGCAAACACTAATCCCAAAAATGTATTACAAATAAAACTAGGCCGATTCTAACTAATGACAAATATCATCAACTTCAAACAACAACATTTGGTTCAAGATTATGGCTAATCCGCTTCTCGCGCCATTTTACCATTCTCTGTCTAAACGGCTCATCCCACCCGTTGACGCTAGGTTGATGGCTTCTTGTCCAATCTCTCGGCGGAGGAGGAAGTGGGGAGTCGTCGCTCAACCAGACCTGCAAATTAAACACATAATATATTACCGAGTAAAAAAGTATAAGTGCTAATTTACTTTCATGATAATAATGTATGACTCACAGGTATAAAGTGATCTCTGTTTCCCACGAGCGCTATGGCATATATCTTCACTGGAGGGGACCGGTTCTCCCCTCTCGCCTGCATCGGCAAGCATGTTTGCGATCCATCCCACGACAACAAAACAACTGCAACTTGATGTATTGTGGCAAAGATCAAACCGGCTATGGGCATCTCCATCCAATATCTTTGAGCGCAAGGGCTAACCACATAGGGCATAGTATCGAACATCTCATCAATAGGAGATTTGTTCCAAATAGGATCATATACATATCTGTTCCTCCTCAATTCGGGTGTCAACTCCAACCGAAGTCTGCGGTACTCGCCTTGTAATTGTCCCAATAACACGGTGAGTGATCGATAACCGCAATGCCCATCTGCCATTACATCCTGCACCTGATCAATGTAAGGAAACATGAAGTCGTTAACATTGTCAACTCCAAAGTTGAAATCCAGCCACATCATGCCGCCCCTCTCTTCTTGTGTACTTGTCCCCGTCGCAACTTTTTTCGGGGCCTTGTTGGTTGAGCCCTTTGGCCTTCCACGCTTTTTGCCGGGCAATGAAGTTTTTACTTGGCTCTCCTTTTCCTTCTGTTGCTTCTCCTTTTCATATGCCTCCATCTGATGCTCAAGCAAAGTATTGTTCCTCTTTGTTGACCACTTAGTGGACCCCTTTGGCCGTCCCCTCTTCATAGCATCTATCTGCTCAATCAAAGACGACTCTTTTCCAAGCACATTGTCTACAAACGACTCTGTGATCGAGTACACATGGTCATATGTCAATTCACCCCGACGCTTCCTCTCCACCATATCTTCCCATCTGATCTCGGTAAGTTTTTTTGCCTCTTTGTCTTCTATGGGCCTGCGCTTCGGATCAACTCCATCCCATGCCACCTGATGCCAAAATGGGTGTATGTCACCTGGCGGGATCGGCCGCTTAGTTAGAATGGCTTGGGCAATCGTATGACGACAAGGAAGACCCATGCACTCCCGTACCCAAAAATCAGCACACTCTTTCTCTAATTTTCCTTCAGCGGCGTCCCTGTTCAGGTCATAGTACATATTCAACAACTTCATAATGCACAAAGTTGACACTTTGTAAAATAGGCGCATGAATATCGTCCTAACTCGACTAGTGACACTATTCAACTCAGTTGGAATCTTGCTACGTGACATCTCCAGATCCCCCCTTATATCATTAACTTGAGACTGAATGTGATTGTGGATCCTTCCGATCACTGTGTTGAAGCCTCCTCGAGAACTGTCAAGTATTTTTTTAAGCACGCTGTGCATTCCCTCCGCCCTGTTTCATACATATTAGTATTATGTACATTACAAATGTGTAAATCACATAATTTGAACAACCAAAAATATGTAAAACATTAAAACGTGTGTACCTGTTTGTTGTTCTCGTTTCGAAGTGGGTATAGTGATCGGTCCATGCTCTAACTATCGACTTCTTGTAAGGCTCGAGCCATGACCTCTCAACATAGTTCATCAGCCCTAGCCAATGTTGTTTGACTCTTCTAAGCCTTTCCTTGTATTTTGCCTCTGTTGTCGACATGAATATGCCCCAACATCTATTAGCAAACCTTTTCGCCTTTTCCTGGCCCCTTAGGATACCTACAACATATGCTAATATGTTGCCCTTAACATGCACCCAACATAGAAGATGTTTGACTTGCTCTCCAAACGCACCGTCCTTTGCGTTAATTATTGCCCTCTCTCGATCTGTGACAATCGCATTTGGCATCGCTCCCACTTCCTGATACAAACGCCTCAAACGCTTCAACACCCATGCATAACTAGTTGTGTCTTCTTTTTACAGAAATGCAAAACCGATGTTGAAAGATCTGTTAGTACATGTAAACCCAACCATCTACAGCAAAGCCATGTCATACATGTCAATACATTAAACAATTATACAACTTTACAAAACCAATATTTGCCTCAATATATAGAAAAAAACTTAACAGATTGTACCTGTTGGTCTTATATGTGCTGTCCATAATGGCGACATACGGAAACAACTTCAATAGATGCAGCGACGTGGGGTGCACAAAGAAGAGGATATCAATATAATCTAAATCACCTATCCTATTCGGAAATACTCTATAATCGTTTCTTTGTAGAAAATGCAGTGCATATTGGGTGGTTGTCAGATTTGCACTATCCTCTTTCAAATACCGTGCCCTCAAATTTGAAACTTGCTTCCTTGATGTCATATTTCCGGGGTAAGGATTTCTCAACCGCTCCACTATACGAGAAGGTGACACATATATATAGCTCAATTCCTTCACAAGCAATTTTTGTGCTTCCGTCATTCGGCCTGAAAATGAATTGCCAAGAAAACTAGTGGGGAGGTCGTGGTTGTGAACTCCGCACACAACCGTTAGTGCCCACATCCCGGTCGATTTACTTCTAACGCCAAGCAACTCGAATTTGCATTTTCACTTTGTGTAAAGGGTTCACACCTGAGGCGGTGTAACAGTAGGGATGCAATCACCCTTCTTCCCAGGTCTATACATACCATGCCTATGACATGCTAGCCTGACCAAATTTTCATTTGACGTTTTTATAGGCAACACCATATATCTTTCACGCCCAACTTGCCTAGCCCAAGCTATCATTTGATCTCGACTATCCCACACCCCATCGTGATGAAAGTCAGCAGAAAAATCTCTCCCGTTTACCCATTTATAAATTATAATTACTTTCAATTAAACTACAAATACACAATACGTTTTTAACAATAACATCTTTTTTACTATTATTTTCCATTCAACTCTACTCTATTGAATAACAATAATATTATTTCTAAAGATATATAATCAGTACAAATGTATAAGATTAATAATTTAATTTTTTTAATTTACAAATACAAATACGATACCTTCAAATGTTCAGAATATAAAACTATAAACTGCAATTTATATTTCAAAAAACTTACCTCGACTATGTCGTTTTCTTCTTCATCAACGTCTATTTCTCCTCCTCCTCCTTCTTCAAAAGATGATGATAACTCTTCATAAGATGATGATGATGATTCAGCTTCATACGGTTCATCTGAAAAGGGCGATTCCGTCGATGAATTTTCGTCATATGAGCTATTGGATGCCATTGTATTTTGTGAAAGCTGTGTTTCTTAACTCATAAACTTTTTGATATATGAATATATATAGGCCTTAAATGTTTGTTATTTAATCTATCTTATGATACAAAGATATAAATTAGATATTTTCCGTAATTTTTTCCCCAAATTTACGTAAACAAACCTAATTTCACGGCGGCGTTGGCGTAGCGGGAAAAAAATCCGCAAACCCTAGGGCTTCACGAAGCGCACACTTCGTGAAGCGAAAGCCCAGGGTACCACCCTCGCGGAGGGCACCCTTTGGGTCATACGCTTCATGAAGCGTATGAAACCGTGTGCGCGAGACATTTTTTTCCTGTGCATAAGGAATCAGCCTAGATTTAACTAAATATCTTTCTCTATAATTTTTTTAATTAAGTATCCCTAGTATTTTGTTAGACGGATTTATCATTTTGTAAACCCTGTTATTCTCTATTTTTCTCCATTTACGTAACTGGTCTTTTATTAGTTTTCTCTATTCTATCTTTCTTCATTCTCTTTATTCTACGTAAATTCAAATTCTCTCTTCTCTTCTAGCATTTTATCCGTTCTTTTTATCAAGAAGACAAACCAATTTCTAACAAAATTTGTTATTCCCTATCATCAATTTCATGTAAGGATTGGTTCTTCTTTCCTAGTATCGGTTGTTTTGTGTGCTTGCGAGGGTTGACGAGCTCTTTCAGTAACTTGTAGCTGTCAAAATAGATATCAATAACCATTGACGACCAAACAATTCAATATTTTTCTAAACTAAATATTTGTATATTCTTGTACATGTTTTGTATTCTTGTATTTATGTTTATTGTGTTCTTATATATATATATATTTGTATAGTTCTTCTAGTAATCTTGAACTTGTCTTGAACTCATATCTTATAGGTGTGTTGTAATTGTCTTTTAAGTGTCTTGTAGGTGTCTTGTAAGTATCTTGAAAGTGTCTTGTAAGTGTTTTGTAGGTGTCTTGTAAGTATCTTGTAGTTGTCTTGTAAGTGTCTTGTACATATCTTGTAAGTGTCTTCTAAGTGTCTTGTAGGTGTCTTGTATCATGTGTCTTATGTGTATCAACTATTAATGATAATCAAATTATTGTTGACTTAATCACTGGAAATTAATCAATCAATCTATTGGCAAATAACGAATAATAAAGTTAAAATAACGCAATCACACCATTTGATTACCATGATTATTCGTTATCATATCTTCAATGAAAATAATGAATTATTTACATGGCATATCTTTTATGATAACAATTTGAAAATAACGCATCTTTAATTAATAAGGTATTTTATTTCTCATTAATTAAGGATATTTAACCTTTTCAAAATAAAGGGGACACTTAATTAGAAAATTATTAAGTCGGTCTATTTTCTTATTAGATTATTGGAAGCGGTATTTTTCCTCCAATTTTCTCTAAATAAGACCACCATTTAGATTTTTCGAAAAAGCTTGACTACCAAGTCACACACGAAATTTTTCTGATAAATTATACAACCAAAATCAATAAACGGAAACAATGAAATTAATCATAACAAAAAGGGTAAATTTTACAAAATCATCCTTCAATTGAGGTGCTTTGCACTAAACCACCATTAAAAATGATAATGGCACATAACCACCTATAAAAATAGAAAGCTATCACTCAAACACTCAAGTAGCTCTTCCGTTGAATTCCCCTCAAAATCACAAACCCGTCCAACAAAAATCTCTCCATTGTAGCCATTCAGAGCATTATTCTCTCCTTGTACATCAATGGCAACGAGCCCACATGCACTTCTTTCAATCTAGGTAAAATTAAAACAAAAATCACAAATTAATTCTCGAAGAATCCTAATTTCATTTCTATGATAGTACGTGAAACGGATCTTCCATATGAATTGAATACGATCGTATACAAATTCTTATTATAAAAATTCTCCTTCATGGGCAAAATTTTGGGTTCTTCTATTTGAATTTCAGTGTTAAGAGTGTGAAATCGGATAGCTTGAATGTATAAGGGAGACTAGATTCAACACTATTGCAAAAGAGCTAAATCAATTTTTGTTGTAATAAAAGGAAACAGAAGAAGAGGAAGAACTTAGAGAAGAAGATAGTCATAGAGAGAGCGGGAAAATGTGTTTTGCTTTCTATTTTTATGAATGAATGTAACAATGTGTTACAATTGCTATTTATAGTCTAGCTTGACTTATTACAACTTGTTACTAATAAAACCATATACTATTACCCCCCCCCCCCAAGATGGAGGATCTAAGATCCCCACAACAAAGTATGCAAATGAGAACCAGGCAAAGCTTTTGTTAAGAAATCTGCCAGTTGAACAGAACTAGAACAATGTGATAAGGAAATCAAACCTTCTAAAAGTTTTTCTCGGACAAAATGACAATCAAGCTCTATATGCTTGGTGCGCTCGTGGAACACCGGATTGCGAGCAATATAAATTGCAACCTGGTTATCACATTTAAATGGAATGGGAAGAAGCTCTTGAATGCCCAATTCAACAAATACTCTGCTCAGCCATGCCAATTCTGAACAAAGCTTTCTTAAAGATCTGTATTCAGCTTCTGTTGAGGATAAAGCAATACTTTTTTGTTTCTTAGACATCCAATATACTAAATTTCCACCAAACAATACTAGAAAACCACTTACAGATATCCTTGAATGTGGGCAAGTAGCCCAATCAACATCACAAAACCTTGCAAACTAAAATATGAAGTTCAGTTCAATAAGAGTGCTTTGGTAGAAGTACCTTGAAGGTATGCCAAAACATTCAAAGTTGCATCATAATGTGGTTGTCTCGGTGCATTGCATTGCATCCTACCGGACTTTGTATTGAGAAGCTTGCTTATATGAAAAAGGTTCATAATCTGGCTGGAAAGAAGAATTAGTGGAAAAGAAGGAAACTGAATTGTAGATGTTAATGTATGAGCACAAAAACATTTGTATTGAGAAGCTTGCTTATATGAAAAAGGTTCATAATCTGGCTGGAAAGAAGAATTAGTGGAAAAGAAGGAAACTGAATTGTAGATGTTAATGTATGAGCACAAAAACATTCATATACTGAAGCTAGACCACACACATAATCTGTCAAATAACTTGGTGGTCTATTTGCTCTTGTAGATCTTCTCACTGATATATTATCATTAGAACGAGAAGGTTCAGTATGCACAACTAAATCATCATCAATAATATAAGGTGTGGAAGGAAAAAGATTGGGAGAGGGCTTTAAGAAATTTGGATCATTTAAAGGGAAGATACTTTCATGAAAGACAACATCCTTGGAAAGTAGAATTTTATGACTGTCAAGGCTATAAGCCTTATAGGCTTTCTTTCCAAAAGGGTATCCTAGAAAAATACAAGGTACAGCTCTAGCTTGAAACTTGTCACGTCCTTGCTCTAGTGTAGAAGCAAAGCATAGACAGCCAAAATTTCTCAAATGAGAATAGGAAGGTTTTTTGTGGTATAATAGCTCAAAAGAGGTTGTATTGTGAAGAACAGAAACTGGGTAGACGGTTGAGAATATGGACAGCTGTGAGAATACCCTCTCCCCAGAACTTGAGAAGTAGTTTAGACTGAAACATAAGAGATCGAGCAATCTCTAGTATATGTCGATGCTTTTTCTCCACAACCCCATTTGGTTGGGGTGTGGCTGCACAAGAAGTCTGATGCTCAATCCCTTTAGCTCTCAAAATAGCCATATTATCATTACTTGAACCCAATTCAAAAGCATTATTTGATCTTACCTTCTGAACAGGTTTCCCAAATTGTCTCTCAGCCATAGACATAAACTCTTTCAGAATTGTAAAAGCATTACTCTTGACTGTCAACAAATGTACCCAAGTCATCCTTGTAAAATCATTAACTATAGTAATGAAGTATTTGAAACCATTAAAAGTAGGAGTATGATATGGTCCCCAAGTATTAACATGAATAATTTGAAAAGCATATTGAGTACTGATGGAACTAGAAGGAAAGAGCAGCCTGGTTTGTCTGGACTTGGCACAAACATCACAAGCTGGTGTGATTTTGTTGGAAGGTTTAATAAAGGAGAAAGTTTGTAGTTTTTGGTAGGGCAAGTGACCTAACTTGCCATGTCAAATGCTGTAGTTAACATGACTTGAAAATTGGACACTTACAACTTTATTCTTCTCAACTTGTTTTAGTTCCTACTGAGTATTAGGAACTAGAAAATATAGGTCTTTATCAGGTTTACCAACCTCCACAGGCATCCTCATTGAAGGACCTTGTAACAAGCAAGAAGTAGGTGTAAAAACCAGAGTACATTGAAGATCTTTAACCAGTTTTCCAATTGAGATCAAATTGCATCTAAAGGTTGGAACAAAGAGCACATTTCTCAACTCAAGATTAGGTCATACTTTCACAGTACCAACAACTTTAACAATTACTGTTGCTTCATTTGGAAAAGAAATCACAAAAGGCTTGACCAACTATTGATGATTCTCAAACATAACAAGATCACAACACAGATGGCAGCTAGCCCCACTATTAATGATCCACGTGGAATTATGAAACAATTTTGTGGTGAAAGTTGTACCTACAAAGCCGACAAAATCGTCTTGAACAATTTCTTTCCCCTTTGAAGGAGTAGATTCTAGCAAACTGAGTAGCTTCATGATATGAGAAGCTTTCAATTCTTGTGCTCCAGTTCATGTAGAACATCGACTCTCAGAAGTTCCGTCCTTTTGAGCATGACCAGCAAATTTATGATCCGATTCTACTTATTCTTCTTGTAATTCGGTGGAAATCTGATGAAAAAATAGCACTTATCCACATTGTGATTAGTCTTCTTACAATTCGTGCAATAAAACCTTTATTTTCTCCACTGCCTTTGTTCTGTTTGGTACTGACATTCATGGAGGCAGACTCATCATAAATTTGAGAAGGATTCTGAAATTCTCGACGAGTCTCCTCTTGTAGGAGTAGAGAATGTTGGAAGAGGCTTCATAATCAAAATCGCACCTCTTACTGAAGTAAATTGCTCATTCAATCCCATTAAGAAGTCAATTAAACGTTGATCATCATTTTGCTTGAGAATTTCTCGAACAGATCCACACGAGAAAATTGGAAATGTTTGGAAGCTGTCAATTTTGTCCCAGAGTGATCTCATTTTTGTGTAATAGGATGAAATCGAAGTCGCACCTTGAGTCAGATTGTGCAACTCTTTCCGAATTGTATAGAGCTGTGCTCCACTGGATTGACCAAAACGATCGTCCGGATCTTGCCAAATTTGTTTTGCAGTTTCTACATACAGCATACTTCTGCGAATATCAGAGTTCAGGCTGTTTAATATCCAGGATTTGACCATGTCATTACATCGAATCCCCCTCTGGAACTTCGGATCTGTAATTGGAGGCTTGGTTAGGGTTCCATCAACAAAGCAAATTTTGTTTTTTTGTTGATAGTGCGATCCGCATCGAGATTCTCCATTCGCATATCCTGATCCATCAAATACTTAAGAAACAAGATTGAGACCAGGATTATCACCAAAAGTAAGATGATACGGATCGTTCGTGTCGATATTATCTGTTTTTGTCATTTTTGCTTGCGTCAATAAAAAAATGACCAGCAAAGGAAGAAGTGATGATCGGAAACTTCAATCAAGCTAGGATCTCAAAGGAATTGCTCTGATACCATGTTGAAATGAAAAGAAACGGAAGAAGAGGAAGAACTTGGAGAAGAAGAAAGTCACAGAGAGAGAGAGCGAAAAAAATGTGTTTTGCTTTCTATTTTTCTGAATGAATTTAACAGTGTGTTAAAATTACTATTTATAGTCTTGCTTGACTTATTACAACTTGTTACTAATAAAAGCATATATACTATCAATTTTCAATAAGTCGTGTGTTTGGTTGGGCACAATAAACCATTTTTATCGATGAGTACATGCAACGAGCTCAAGACAAAGGAGAGAGATTTGAGAGTGTGAATGAAGGTGGGTTTGGTGCCATGATAACTGATGGTACGCAAAATAACTGCTAAATAATCGGGGGCGAATTAATAATATAATAAAGATGTCGCGTTGTATGCACGCGTATAATGAACGAGCTTTGCCCACATAAATAAAGTATGTGCGCGTGTGTGATGACTCACTTAAAATCTACAAAACTAATGTCAAATAAATACATTTGATGAATTCAGACTTCACGTGGGTTATGAGTATATAATTAAGCAAGCATGTCAACATTTGATAAGCATGTAATTGGCGTCGCACATCGGCCATTTGAGGGCAAATAAGCAGCTCCCCAATCTTATATATAGAGGAGGGGTGAGTCCAAATAAAAGGTCGAAAATCCTATCTGGCTCGAGAACTATCTCGTTTGCCAAAGCTCGATGTGTTTGATCTCCGAGTGAGATCGCGCTATAAACGGTATAAAGTTTAAAGGCTTTATTTGTAAAGGGCATAAAAACAATCGGCTGAGGGGTGGGGAGGAGGAATAATCCACGTACGAAAACCGTTCGGATGTACGAATTCCCGAGAGTTAGTATTTTTATAATCCCGTTTATAGTGCGTATTATATCGGGTTTCATCACTGGCGCCGTCCGTGGGGAGGGTCTCTCCCTATCCGACCTAACTCTCAGATAATCACGTAAGTGCGTCCTCTTCCCTCTTTAGTTAGCCCTGGTCTCTGGTGCGGGGCCTCGGGGTTCGCCCCTGGCGAGGCCGCCATATCCTTGCGGCGCCACGGGGTTCGCCCCTGGCGAGCGCTGGCGAGGTTGCCATATCCGTGCGGCGCCACGGGGTCTGCCCCTAGCGTGCGTTGGCGAGACCGCCATATCCTTGCGACGCCAAGGGGTTCGCCCCTGGCGTGCGCTGGCGAGGCCGCCATATCCTTGCGACGCCACGGGGTTCGTCCCTGGCGTGCGCTGACGAGGCCGCCAAATCCGTGCGGCGCCACGGGGTTCGCCCCTGGCGTGCGCTGGCGAGGCCGCCATATCCTTGCGACGCAACAGGGTTCGCCCCTGGCGTGCGCTGGCGAGGCCTCCATATCCTTGCGATGCCACGGGGTTCGCCCCTGGCGTGCGCTGGCGAGGCCGCCATATCCTTGCGACGCCACGGGGTTCGCCCCTGGAGTGCGCTGGCAAGGCCGCCATATTCTTGCGGCGCAACGGGGTTCGCCTCTGGCGTGCGCTGGAGAGGCCACCATCTCTGTGTGGCGCCCCGGGGTTGCCGTCGAACCTCGTTTTACGCGGGACCGCCGGGCTTCCCACTCGGGGTTGCCGTCGAACCTCGGTTTACGCGGAACCGCCGGGCTTCCCGCTCGGGGTTGCCGTCGAACCTCGTTTTACGCGGGACCGCCGGGCTTACCGCTTGAGGTTGCCGTCGAACCTCGTTTTACGCGGGACCGCCGGGCTTTCCGCTCGGGGTTGCCGTCGAACCTCGTTTTATGCGGGACCGCCGGGATTCCCGCTCGGGGTTGCCGTCAAACCTCATTTTACGCTGGACCGCCGGGCTTCCCGCTCGAGGTTGCCGTCGAACCTCGTTATGCGCGGGACCGCCGAGCTTCCCGCTCGGGGTTTCCATCTAACCTCGTTAAGCGCGGGATCGCCGAGCTTCCCGCTCGGGGTTGTTGTCGAACCTCGTAATGCGCTAATCCACCCCTCGCTTCCCGCTTGGGGTTGGAGATTCTCGAAAAGCGTGCTAGTCCACCCCTCGCTTCCTGCTTGGGGTTGGAGATTCTCGAAAAGTGCGCGAATCCACCCCTCGCTCCCCGTTAGGGGTTGGAAACTCTCTTATGGACGAGGTCCATACTCTCTTATGGACGAGGTCCAGAATCTCCTATGGACGAGGTCCAGAATCTCCTATGGACGAGGTTCAGAATCTCCTATGGACGAGTTTCAGAATCTCCTATGGACGAGTTTCAGAATCTCTTATGAACGAGGTCCAGACTCTCTTATGGACGAGGTCCAGACTCTCTTACGGCGAGGTCCAAACTCTCTTACGGACGAGGTCCAAACTCTCTTACGGACGAGGTCCAAACTCTCTTACGGACGAGGTCCAAACTCTCTTACGGACGAGGTCCAAACTCTCTTACGGACAAGGTCCAAACTCTCCTACGGACAAGGTCCAAACTCTCCTATGGACGAGGTCCAGAATCTTCTATGGACGAGGTCCAGACTCTCTTATGGACGAGGTCCAAACTCTCTTATGGACGAGGTCCAGAATCTCTTACGGACGAGGTCCACACTCTCTTACGGACGAGGTCCACACTCTCTTATGGACGAGGTCCAGAATCTCTTACGGACGAGGTCCACACTCTCTTACGGACGAGGTCCAAACTCTCTTACGGACGAGGTCCAAACTCTCTTACGGACGAGGTCCAAACTCTCTTAGGACGAGGTCCAAAATCTCTTATGGACGAGGTCCAAACTCTCTTATGGACGAGGTCCAAACTCTCTTATGGACGAGGTCCAAACTCTCTATGGACGAGGTCCACACTCTCTTATGGACGAGGTCCAGACTCTCTTATGGACGAGGTCCAAACTCTCTTATGGACGAGGTCCAAACTCTCTATGGACGAGGTCCACACTCTCTATGGACGAGGTCTAGACTCTCTTATGGACGAGGTCCAGATTCTCTTATGGATGAGGTCCAGACTCTCTTATGGATGAGGTCCAGACTCTCTTATGGACGAGGTCCAGACTCTCTATGGACGAGGTCCAAACTCTCCTATGGACGAAGTCCAAACTCTCTTATGGACGAGGTCCAAACTCTCGAAAAGGGCGCAAGCATCTTATGCTAGTTGGCGCACCTGTTTATTGTCTCGTTGCCCTCATGGAACGAGGACACCGTGCCAATGGGTTGTGATGGTGCGCAAAATAACTACTGAATAATCGGGGGCGAATTAATAATATAATAAAGATGTCGCGTTGTATGCACGCGTATAATGAACGAGCTTTGCCCACATAAATAAAGTATGTGCGCGTGTGTGATGACTCACTTAAAATCTACAAAACTAATGTCAAATAAATACATTTGATGAATGCAGACTTCACGTGGGTTATGAATATATAATTAAGCAAGCATGTCAACATTTAATAAGCATGTAATTGGCGTCCCACATCGGCCATTTGAGGGCAAACAAGCAGCTCCCCAATTTATATATAGAGGAGGGGTGAGTTTAAATAAAAGGTTGAAAATCCTCTCTGACTCGAAAACTATCTCGTTTGTCAAATCTCAACGTGTTTGATCTCCGAGTGAGATCGCGTTATAAAGAAGGCTTTATTCGTAAAGGGTATAAAAACAATCGGCTGAGGGTGGGGAGGAGGAATAATCCACGTACGAAAACTGTTCGGTTGTACGAATTCTCGAGAGTTAGTATTTTTATAATCCCGATTATAGTGCGTATTATATCCAGATGAATACAACCGAGAACAGGTGGTGAATTGGTGGCGGGTCTGGGGAGAGGGCAGACATGGCGAACACACCTGTTTGCCGACACCTTCATAAAGCTCAATCTCCAAAATTCGAGGTTCGACGCTACCTGTTCGCCGAAATCCTCGACGACATACTAAATAATGGGGGATTTGACTTTTGAGGGTTTAGGAGATTTTAAGTTTAAGTTAAAATTTAAAACCTTTTGAGGGTTTTGGCATATATTAAACTTATGAGGTCATCACATGATTATGTTTGGCATTTAAATTTATAACCTTTTATTGCGTGCAGCTATTGGAAGGACTTCTTAAATTGCTAGGGAATAGGGAATGTGCTGACTACAAAGCCAAGTATGTACCATTAGAAACAAAAACAACATTTTGTTGATGCTTCCACATCTTGAACATAGGATTTATGGAATTACTTCATCATATATATATATATATATAGCAATCACCTCTCTGCATTGAACTTTTCTTATTTTTATCTTTTTATATTTATTCTTTTGTTTGAGAAGGAAGACTGGAAGATTTACTTATTGTTTCTTCTCAAAACTCTATAGTATGTAATTGGTTATGAGTTTATCTCGAATGATCATACAAGGTGATATTATGCTGCTTTATCTTCGGTGCACAACCTTATTTCCTTACTGTTCAGTGCATAACCTTTGCCGAGAAGTTGCCATCTAAGACTACTATATATGCTATATACAGAGGTCCAAGATGGGCAAGTATGAATTTAGGCATTTTTATATGCATGTAGTGCTCTAGAATTTACAGGAGCCTTGGGGTACACATATCTAAGGTATGTCTCTGACATCTCCTTTTAAATGTTTAGCGTCTTTCCCATTGAAACTGTCAAAGTGCTACATCTTTGTGATACCGAAGTGCAGTCTTACTTGCCCCAACCGCTAGTGTCTAAGAGAGGATTAAGAAATTAAGTAAAAAAAATAATGATCGCATTTCAATTCTTGTTGCTTAACCTCTTGAACACTACCTTTAATGGCTTTTTCAGTGGGAGTAATATCCTGATTATGCATTAGCTTTTGAATTTTGATCATTACAATTAAGTGTTTTTTCCAAATTGTTGTGATTGTCAAAGAATAGAATGATTGATCAATGTGTATTATTTTCCTCGATTGCTATAATGTGAGCAATGATGAATTTGATGATCATGAGGTGTTTCGTTTCTATTTTTTTGGAGACGAGTATAATAGTAGCTTTCTTTATAATGAATGTATTTTCACCTTTTGTATACTCTTGATGGTCTAGTATGTGACTTATGTTTACTTATAGAAATGGAATTAACATGTAGTGTATCTAATTTTGGAGAAATAACTTCAAATATAAGTTGCTCTTTTTCATTTCACTTTTCATATGATTCTTGAAATGTTATTTACCATGACTTTCTTTTATATTTCTTGATTTTAAGATTCATTGCTTGCAGTCTATTACTTCTGGTCAAGCTTTCTCAAAAAAAGGAGTTGATGTTGAGCATGGTAATATCGAGAATCAAATTCAAGTGGCAAGTTCAACTCAACAATGACAATAATTTCCCTTGGCAGGAACATCTATTCCTCCCCCTTTATTCAATTGAGTAAATAGTTTTTAGAAATTACTAGAGTGCTAACCTGTCCGTTGGACGAGACGAAGTTTTATCATGTGTTTTTTCAAAATGTTAGGTTTTTAGAAATCATAGCATGTGATTATGCAAATTAAATATACATATATAAATTATTTCATCATTTAATCAGTGCATACTAATTTAAGTTATATCAATTTCTTTTTCGTCCTAATTGACAATTCAAATATTATTTTCACTTTATATACTTAATCTATTATCGATGTTTAGGTTTACTTTTTCTAATTAGTTTTTTTTAGATTTTGATTAATGTGATTCTCGTGTATCTAAAATTGTGAATAATTGACAATAATATTGTATCTTTCATTTTCTTTCTAAAAAAATTAATAATCATTATTTTATTTTGAATGAGGAAATTTTAGTCCTTAAAAAAGATGAATCAATTGTAAATTATTTATTTTATTTAATTCAAAAAAATATTTTATATAGTTATTGTAATTTAATATTAGGATAAATTATTACAAGAGAATGGAGCATTTATTAAACATATTTGTTAAAGTCCTTTTGTATTTTACAATATTATTTATTTATTTATTTATTTCAATAAGGTTGAATATAAAAAATGGAGCATTTATTTAACTATAAAGGGACAACTTTTATAGTTGTTAAGATATATGTATCCAATTACAAGTTTTTTGTTTGTTGAGAAAAGGGCATGTTATATTATATGACCGTTTATAAGAGCATTATACTACTTAGTGTATTGTAACAATTTAAATTTATATAATTGTTGTTTTTAGCATAGGCGAATCTCTTCCTTGTAATTTAATTCATGATTAAAAATTTGGTTGCTATTGTATTTTTTAATATAATTCGGTCCGTAAGAATATCTTTTTATGATGAGTTAGTTCGTCATTATCGCTTATGAGTTTGTCGTTATTGATTAACCAATAATGATAGCAAGTTAGTCATCATAAACAAATAACGACGAGCAGGGTATGTCGTCGTTAATAATTAACGACGAGCAGGTATAACGTTGTTAATAATTAACGACGACCAGTTAGGTCGTCGTTAATTATTTTAACGATGAACATGGTCGTTAAAACCAATAACGTCAGAAGCTATTGCAACAAACAAACGACGAACCTTTTGTCGTCGTTAAAACAGTTAATGACAATATTTTTTGACCTATAACGACAACTTTGTTTGTCGTTAAAAACCCCTTTTCTAGTAGTGACAGATGGAATTGTAGGGTGGTTATACGCTAATTGAAAATTTTTAAGGGTGGTTTTTAGCAATTTGGGTTTTTAAGAGTGGCTTAATGCACAAACTCCTATTTTAGGGGTTGTTTTGTGAAATTCACCCTGACAAAAATTATAGCACATGCTCTCTTACAAGTGCCCGGTCTCTGCAGACTTTTTGGAGACGTATAGTTGTTGAGTTAGCAATCTGAAAAGTGTAGGTTACTACAAGGTGTCAAAGAGCAATAGCCATGTCTTGCACGCTTGGTTGACGTTTCTGCCGGTTTGGATTACAAATGATCTTATATTTTCGAGTTATATATATGACAGGCGAAAAGAAGGATTATAATACCAAAATGTGAGAGCAACGATTATAATACTTCATAGTCCGACATTTAGGAAATGGCAAGTGCTGGTAATTAACATGCAAGTGATGCAACTAAAAATGGTCGGTCTTGTAAATCGTAATCACATATTTCCAGACCAAGATCTTAGCAAATTAAAAATTAGAGGATGATAACAAGAAAACTGCACCATTAATTTCATTCAAGAAGCAAATACGGACGAAAGCTATACAAAAAGTATCTCCTCCTACTCCCTTTCCAATTTGTTTCCCCACATCGAAAAGCCCATAACACAAAAGACGAAAATTATAGTAGATATTGTAAAATTAGTGATATCCCACACCATGTATTACGCATATATATGAACATCACAATCACAAATCAGCCCCGAAACAAGAACAAATTAATAATTGCCACAAAAACAATGAAAAACCGATCAAATCACCCCAACAATTAATAAACGAAAGATTAACCCTAATTAAAATCTTCGATAAGCGTTACTACTATCTTGAGATCTCTCTTTAAGAGTCATGGAATGCATCAAAACCCCCTTGGTCTTCTTACTCGTGGAATGCACGAACTTCTTCCACAACCCTTTCTTCCCGCTCTTCTCTTTACCCTCCTCCCCGTTACTTCTTCCGTTTCCGATTCCGTTAACTCGAAAGCTCGTGGGGGCCCACGCCACCGACCTACTTTTCTTGAGCCCCGAACCCCCGCTGACGTCACTCTGACCGTTGCCGTTATAACCACCGTGGTGGCCGACGAAGCCCACCGGAGCAGCGGCGGCCGATCCGTTTCTCCGGTGGGGGTTCTCCCGGCGGCGAGCTGGCGGCGAAGAGGAGGGAGAAGAGGAGTCGTCGGAGAAGGAGGAATTAGAGGTCTTGTAGGAGCTGGTGTCGCTGCTGAGCCTCGACAACCGCTCTCGCAAGCAGACGGAGCACACGCCCGGCAGTTGTTTCTGGTTGGGGTGCCTCCTGCAACCCGAATCCGGGTTCGAAAACCCCATCGATCAATGATTGATTATGACTTTCTGAGGAAGCAAAAAGCAGACGCCGAGGAATGATTGATTTGGGCTTTGTAGAGTATATAATTGGAAACGAGTAGGCAGAAGAACGTGGTTCCACGAAGGATCCTTCGTGTGGCGGGCTTCGAAACGAAACGACGAGAGATGGACTAATTAATGTAAGGGGCGTGATTTAATTGGTTTGACCGTGTGGGGCCGACTCTCTTCATCCAACGGTGGGAGGATTAGGAGGAGGGCGATCGTGACGTCAGAGTTTGACTGGTCTTGCCTTACAACTACAAGTAAGTAGAGACGTGGGAGGTTGGGATTTTGATGGCACAAGCTCAAGGGGAGGGTGTCTAATTTAGTGGACGCCCATGTATATTGATCTGCTGCTGTCACTCTTTATTTTGTTTATTTTATCAATTAGTACTCCGTGTCAATCACTAAAACGTCCTTTTATTGAAGTTTTAAAATAATACGGTGCTCGTTCTACGTTAGCCAGTCATGTTAAAGCTGTGTGCCAAAGTGCACGTGTAAAACGAAAACAGTGGTCAGCCACCCGCACGTGGGAGAGTGCCTGCCTCGTCAACGATCTAAAAATAATCTTGTTTTTTTTTCTCACTCATGGACAAGATTTTGTAGCAGTGTAGATGTGGGCCTCCGGCTTTCACGGAGGATCTTAGGGCAGTGACTCAGTCAGATTGTTTACTAATTAATCAGAATATGCTGTAAGTACATAATATTAAAACAGACGGCCTAGTTTACAAAGATTTGCAACAAACAGCTAGGATAATATACTTGGGGATTGCATCTTTTCTTCGAACCCTTCCTGGTCAGTTCTTTGCTTATTTTGACTGTTTCGAGGAGGAGGAGATCCGTTTGGCTATCATACGTTTCAATGACTTTGCATTGGCATGGTGGAATGAGGATAAAGAACAAAGAGACTCAATAGGAAATTTATGGTTAATTTGTTTTTTCTTTTTGAATGATTTGGAGAGATAATTTTGGAAGAGGTAAATCTTACTTTCTATTTAATAATGATGTGTGCCGAAAATCAGTGAACCAACATGAGTGGAATCCGAAACCTGACCATTAGGCACCATCATAGAAACCGAGGGAATAGAATATGTTGGATCGTGACGCGTTAGTAACAATACAGGGAACTAGTAAGGTTCCCTGAGCAGCGGAAATAAACAGTAAGAACACAGAATTTATAGAGGAAACCTTCTGCCCGACCAATCAGTCGTAGAAAGAAAAACCTCTACCCCTGAGACTCCTTCTTAGAGGATTTTCAATAGAATACTTTTATTAAATTTCAACGATTACAAGACAAGTCTAGTAACTAAGGCTCCTACCAAAGTTCCCTTGGTAACCACGACACCGACCGAGGTTCAACCAACTAGACTTCTACAACCCTAAGCGTAAACCTAAATCGAAAGCAAACTACTGACTTACTTGTGGATTCTTCACCGGAAAAATCCACACACTCATACACTTGAAAAGCTCTCTTCTCAAGTTCTTCGTCTTCAACCACTCGAAAGCCACACCTTTAACCCTAGCTAACCCTAGCTATTTATAAGATAAGTCAAGTCTGATCTCAGACGTAATTCTTGCCTAATTACGCTGATATTCCACTTAACAAATCCCACACAATAAGGAAAAAGATTGTTTGTGATTTCAGATCCTCAACCATGTCGATTCTTCCCAAAACCGAATGATCTCGGATTTCCCAAGATAAGATCGTGTGAAGATTGATCTTATCCTCTCTTTTATCTCCTTAAGCAACCGCCTACAGCTGTAGAATCTTCGTAGAAGATCGCTCGCAGAAGATAAGGTAACTTGCCTTTTATAGAAAGCCGCGTTCCTTCTCAGACGCACTTCCTAAATCTGTCACTCGTTCCCTCCATCGTTCCTCACGATGTTCCTTCACTCGTGACCATGTACCTGTTTTCCTGAAACACTTACATGTAGAAGCAAGTTATATTAACTAAGTTTGTTATCATCAAAACTAAGAGAAACCATGGAACAACCATTGTTCCAACAATTTCCCCCTTTTTGATGATGACAAACCTATACAAAAATGCATGTCTAGAAACCAATAGAAATATAGATCAGAAAAAAAATTCCTGTGTGGTTCCCCCTTAACAAATGCACTGTTGTTCCTACTCATCAGAGTTAACAACATATTCCCCCTCAGCCAAAGTTCCCTCTGTATTTCCTGGATAGAACTCATCTCTGCATTTTTCCTAACTTCCCCCTTTTGACATCATCAAAAGATCAACAATCATCAAGCAAAAACATAGAGCAAATGAACAAATTCAATTGAAACTTAAACCATTCATAAGCAAAAGATAGTCATTATTATAGATAATTATCGCAGGGATCAACCAGAGAAAACATAAAAACATAAAAGTCTTAACATCCAAGAAACAAAAGAAAATTTTAAGCTGGGGATAGATGGGCTAAGGAACTAGAGAGGGTCCACATCATGGTTCGGAGGAGGTGGAATCAGCAGCAGCAGTGTCAGTGTCTCTCTTAGCCAGGTACCCAATGATGATACTCAGCTGAGAGGAAATCATTTAAAGCTCGATTAACATCTTGGCATTAACACTTCCACCAACCTTCTTAACAATTTTCTTCGCCATATTTCCCTTTTGTATCACCTTGGAACTTCATCCTCGAGAAATTTCTCATAACCAAGGGAAAGTTAAACTTCTCTTCAGTAACACATAGATTTTTCTGAACTGCAGAAGTAACTTGATAAGTTCCTTTTTCTTTTTCCTCCCCTTTTCTTCTTTTTTTTTAAAACCTTTAGAACACCTTTTCCTTTTGGAGATTTTGCTTCTTCACCCACTACTTTTTGGATTCACATTCCCTTTGAGCATTGTTCCCCTCCTCGTTACCATGAGCGGATAAAAAGGCTATGTTTGAACAGACAAGGAACAAGGGACGTTCCATTCAAACTTTTTGTGGGCTGGGAATATTTTTGACATCCACACAATTATTCCCCGTTTAAAGGTAATAGAAAGAGGTTCATAGGGAATGTTTGTGTGGACCAGGTTAAGGGACAGTCTTATAACCAACCATCATTTCGGCTTGAAGTGAGGGATAAAATAGATCAAGTTGGTTATTTTGGGCTAAAAAGAAATCTTGGATGAAGCAATTATAGTTTCAGTTCCTTTTAGCATGCAACATTTAACAATTTCTAATATATACAACATCTATGCATAGAGGAAGGATATAAGTCATTAGAAAACTTGTCAAATGATATGTAGTTACAAGAGATGTTACCTTTTTAGTCAGGCATTGAGGGAATAGAGGACCGAGACTTGGTTACTCCAAGGAAATCATTCCTAGCAACATCCTTAGATGTTCATAGGGTTTTCTATCCAAAGCCTTGGTGAAAATATCTGCCACTTGATTTTCAGTCCTACAATGATCCATCTTGATAAAACCTTTTTCAACATTATCTCTTAAGAAATGATGTCGAATATTTATATGTTTGGTTCTAGAGTGATGCACAGGATTTTTGGAGATATTGATGGCACTTGTATTATCACATAAGATAGGAATAGTTCCAAGAGACATACCAAAATCTACCAGTTGCTGTTTTAGCCACAATACCTGGGAACAACAGGCAGCTGCTGCGACATACTCTGCTTCAGCTGTTGAAAGAGCAACCGAATTTTGCTTCTTCGATCCCCAAGACACCAAGCATGGTCCAAGGAATTGGGCCATCCCTGATGTGCTCTTCCTATCCACCAAGTGACTTGCAATATCTACATCCGAGAATCCGACAAGTTGGAACGAGTTGTGCCTTGGATACCATAGACATAATCCATCGTTCCCTTTCAAGTAGCGTAGAATTCTCTTCACTTCTTTCAGATGTGTTTCTTTAGGATTGGCTTGAAATCTAGCACAGAGACACACACTGAACATAATATCTGGCCGACTGGCCGTTAGGTACAACAGGGAACCAATCATCCCTCGGTACATCGTTTGATCAACATCAACACCATTTAGATCAGCATCAAGACGAGTATTAGGAGAAATAGGGGTATCAAAGCTCTTTGTAGAATCCATACCGTACTTCTTCAATAGTTCCTTGATGTACTTTTGTTGATGTACCTTTGTTCCCTCATCAGTTTGTACCACTTGTAGTCCAAGAAAGAAAGTGAGCTCTCCGATCATGCTCATCTCAAACTCACTGCTCATGAGAGTCTTGAAGCTTTCTACAAGTTTGGGGTTAGTAGAACCAAATATAATATCATCAACATAAACTTGAACTACTAAAACCTCACCGTCTTGTTCCCTTAGGAACAATGTTTTGTCGATCACACCACGTCTATAACCATTGGCTAATAGAAACTGAGCGAATCTATCATACCAAGCATGAGGAGCCTGCTTAAGGCCATAAAGAGCCTTATCCAACATGTAGACATGGTCAGGGTGATCAACATCTTCAAATCTTGGAGGTTGTAGAACATAGACCTCCTCATGTAGGTAACCATTCAGGAATGCTGTCTTCACGTCCATTTGATATAACTTGAATCCCTTGTGAGCAGCATAGGCGATTAGAAGACGGATGGCTTCTATGCTTGCAACAGGAGCATACGTTTCATCGTAGTCAATCCCTTCTTGTTGATTGTACCCTTTTGCTACAAGTCTCGCCTTGTTCCTTGTGACAGCTCCGGTGTCATCAAGTTTATTCCTGAAAACCCACTTTGTTCCTATAGCCATCTTGTGCTTTGGCTTGGGAACTAGTCTCCATACTTTATTCCTCTCAAACTGGTGTAGTTCCTCTTGCATAGCAACTATCCAGTCAGGGTCTTTTAATGCTTCCTTCACATTCTTCGGCTCTGCAAGAGAGATAAACGCATTGTAAGCACAAAAATTCTTAATAGAGGAACGAGTAAGCACACCTTTATCGTATGGAGTGATGATGTTGTCAACAGGATGATCCCTCTTTTGATGATAGTTTCTCACTTCAATCTGAGTGGGATCTGTGCTTGACTCCTCTTGTTCCTGTTGACATGTCGTTCCATGTGATGTTCCTTCTCCATGATCTTCCTCAATGTCTTCATTCTGTGAAGTATCATCTTTTGGAACCAATGCACTTTCTGTGTTATCTCCATCCAAGTCAGGACTAGGAGGCATAACATTTTCATTTGGAACTTGTGCATTTGAATCTGGATCGACTTCATCATCTGAATCTGAGTTTAGAACCTTCAGTGCATCCTCGTTACTAGATAGGTTCCCTCCATTTTTGGACTCGTCAAAGACAACATGAATGCTTTCTTCAAACTTCTTAGTCCTTTTATTGAACACCTTGTAAGCCTTACTGTTGGATGCGTATCCCAGAAAGATGCCTTCATCACTCCTTGGATCAAACTTGCCTAGCTCGTCTTTTCCATTGTTGTGAATGAAGCACCTGCATCCAAAGACTTTCAAGTGGTAAATATTTGGCTTTCTGCCCTTGATTAGTTCATATGGAGTTTTTGAAAAGTTGGAACGTATGGTGACTCGATTAATGATGTAGCAAGCAGTACCGACTGCCTCAGCCCAAAAGGACCGAGGCAAGTTACTTGCCAACATCATAGTACGAGCCATGTTCTGTAGTGTTCCATTCTTTCTTTCTGCAACGCCGTTTCGTTGAGGAGTCCTCGGCGCAGAGAAGTTTTGAGACACTCCATGTTCATCACAAAAGCTATGAAACATGGAATTCTTGAATTCTGTTCCGTTGTCAGATCTGATAGCTTTCAGTTTTTGTTCTGTTGATGCTTCTACTTTCTTGATCCAGCTTTTGAATGCCATGAACGTCTCGTCTTTGGAACCTAGAAAGAGAGTCCATGTGTATCTAGTAAAATCATCAACAATAACAAAAATGTACCTGCTACCGCCATGACTTCTCACCCACATGGGACCGCACAAATCCATGTGTACCATGTCAAGAGGACGAGAGGTGCTCACTGACAACTTTGGCTGAAAAGATGACTTGCTTTGTTTTCCTTTTACACACTCTTCACATAAGCTTTCTTTTTCTGCAAGAACCTTGGGTAGTCCTATCACCAGATTTTGTGAGTAGAGTTTGTGGATTCCTCGATGGTTAGCGTGACCAAACCTCCTATGCCAGAGATCAGTCTTGTCGGCTATTGTAACAAAGCAGAGTTCTTCTTGTGGTTGGAAACTTGAGTCGACATAATACACATTGTTTCGCCTCTTTCCTTTCAGGACCACAAGATTTAACTTTATGTTCTTGATCATACAACCATCTGAGGTAAGGGTTACCTCGTTTTTCCCTTGGTCACAAAGCTGAGCAATACTCAACAAGTTGTAACTAAGACCTTTCACCAAGCTTACGTCTCTAACGCTGATTTTATCATTTAGCTTGACTTCACCTGTTCCAAGGATTTCTCCTTGATTGTTGTTGCCAAAGGAAATGTTTCCTCCAGCATTGTTTTGAAGTGAGGACAGAATACTCTTGTTCCCTGTCATGTGACATGAACACCCGCTGTCAAGGACCCAGCGGACGTTCCCCCTCACTTCAACCTGCAAGAAAGAAATCACGTTTTAACGACCCAGGCCTGCTTAGCCTTCCCGGGTCGGTTAGCATAGCTCACAGAATGATAAATTTGAGATTGCACTAAAGTAGCTTTCTGTGAACTCTTGGAACTAGAAGCAATATTTGAGGGATCAACATGATTTTTCCCTTTTTCATTTTTAGAATCTTGCTTCTTTTGAGGTTGTGGGGCCTGTTTCTTTCTTTTTTGATGAGATTTATCATACCCTTGATTTTTCTTACCAGACCACTGTTTCTTGTTGTTCCTTATATTCTGGTTTTGAGCCCTTTTGTTTAACATTTCTAGTTTAACCTTACAGTCTTTTTGAACATGACCTCCCCCACCACAGTGATAGCACACCCTATAGTATTCACCAAGATAGCGTTTAGGATGTGGTTTTTGGAGGGTTCGTTCCTTTGCTCGTTCCTTGGAAGGAACTCTATGCTGGTTCCCTTGAGACTGTTTTAGGTATATTTTATGACCCGTTTTTCCATAATACCATTCAGAGTTGTCATGCAGATTACTTTCAAGAATTTTGACTCTACTTTCTAGATGAATTACCTTATCTCTAGCGGATTGAAGTTCCCTAGCTTTTCTTTCCATTTTCTCTTCAAAGGTAAAATCATTCGGAGGATATTCAGATTTGTTTTTACCATAACCAATACCAGACCTAGCAGGACTGAACTCAATCTGAGTTCGTTTACTTAGTTCATGCTCTAATTTTTCACTTTTGAGTTTGTGAACAAGTAAATCTGACCTAAGTTCGTTATTGGTTTCAGTTAGAGTCTTAATATCTTTCTTATAATCTTCACATTCTGAACAAGGAACAACTGAAGTAACAGTAGTTTCTGATAATTTTTCTTCAAGATTTAGACATTTCTCATCAGAAGTTTCTATTTCATCTTGCATCTTTAAATTATCTTCAAACAACTTTTTAACAAGGATAACAAGATCAGATTGTTTAGCACTCTCTATACTAGAAAGAAATTGTTCAGGAGTTACCTCTTGATTAACATCTTCAGTCTTCAGAGACATGGCACAGATCTTTGAATCAGATTCATCATCTGAGTCAAGATCCCAAGCAGCGATGTAGGCCTTCTTCTTCTCGTTCTCAGTGTCGTTACCTTTGGGACAACTCTTTGCATAGTGCCCCTTTTCCTGACAGTTGTAGCAGGTAACGTCCTTGAGCTCCTTCTTTTCAAAGTTGATTCTTTCCTTCATGGCACCTTGCTTCTTGCCTCTCCTATAGAAGGATCTCATTGCTTTGGTTATGAGAGCTACATCAGAATCTTCTCCCTGTTCACCGTCAATTCCTGCAGAGATATTTTCAATGGCCTTTTCCACTTTAAGAGCAATTCCCTTGCTAGAGCTTGAAGAACCACTGTTCTTTTTCTCATATCGCTCATAGTCAGTCAGTTTTCCAAAGATCTCATGAAGTTTACACGTCTTTGTAATTGGGTTTTCCTTGAGAAGTCCTCTTGTAACTACGTACGTGGGACCTAAGCCATCTACAATTGCAGAGAATTTCTCAACATGGGTGACAGATTTCCCAATTCCAAGATGATTAATGCGATTGACCAAGCCTTCAAACCGAGATTGGTATGTGGCTATGGTTTCTCCATCTATCATCCTGAAGTTGTAGAACTCCTTCTTAGCGTCCTTCTGATGGCTCTCTTTCAGATCAACGCTACCAATGTGCATTTGCTCAATGGCTTCCCATGCTTCTTTGGCAGTGCCACAGTTGACTACCCTTAGGAGATCTTCAGCACCCAAGGCGTTGTTTAGTAGCATTTGTGCCTTGTAGTTCTTCTCTATTCCTGTCCATTCAGATTGGCCCCATTCTGTCGTCTTGTCCTTCTTTGCTTCAGGAACGACATAATCTCCATCTTCAATAACTGACCAAGCTTGATAGTCATTTCTTTTGAACCAGGTGGCGAAGAGCTTCTTCTAGTGGTCATATTCTCCAGGAACAAGCAGTGGTGGCTTGTTGTTTCCAATTCCGACGTTGTGGTTGTTGTTCGAAGTCATTCTGTATTCCTGCACTAACACACAATCTAGAGCAAAACCTGCTCTGATACCAATTGTTGGATCGTGACGCGTTAGTAACAATACAGGGAACTAGTAAGGTTCCCTGGGCAGCGGAAATAAACAGTAAGAACACAGAATTTATAGAGGAAACCTTCTGTCCGACCAATCAGTCGTAGAAAGAAAAACCTCTACCCCTGAGACTCCTTCCCAGAGGATTTTCAATAGAATACTTTTATTAAGTTTCAATGATTACAAGGCAAGTCTAGTAACTAAGGCTCCTACCAAAGTTCCCTTGGTAACCACGGCACCGACCGAGGTTCAACCAACTAGACTTCTACAACCCTAAGCGTAAACCTAAATCGAAAGCAAACTACTGACTTACTTGTGGATTCTTCACCGGAAAAAGCCACACACTCATACACTTGAAAAGCTCTCTTCTCAAGTTCTTCGTCTTCAACCACTCGAAAGCCACACCTTTAACCCTAGTTAACCCTAGCTATTTATAAGATAAGTCAAGTCTGATCTCACACGTAATTCTTGCCTAATTACGCTGATATTCCACTTAACAAATCCCACACAATAAGGAAAAAGATTGTTTGTGATTTCGGATCCTCAACCATGTCGATTCTTCCCAAAACCGAATGATCTCGGATTTCCCAAGATAAGATCGTGTGAAGATTGATCTTATCCTCTCTTTTATCTCCTTAAGCAACCGCCTACAGCTGTAGAATCTTCGTAGAAGATCGCTCGCAGAAGATAAGGTAACTTGCCATTTATAGAAAGCCGCGTTCCTTCTCAGACGCACTTCCTAAATCTGTCACTCGTTCCCTCCATCGTTCCTCACGATGTTCCTTCACTCGTGACCATGTACCTGTTTTCCTGAAACACTTACATGTAGAAGCAAGTTATATTAACTAAATTTGTTATAATCAAAACTAAGAGAAACCATGGAACAACCATTGTTCCAACAGAATACAAATCTTGTAATAGGCTGATGTCTCTCGTCATATGGTAAGATGCCCCCATGTCAAGAATCCAAGGGTGAGAAGACTTACGAGAGAGGCTGCTAGAGGCGGGGGAGAACTGTTTAATGACGAGAATAGCTGAACAACAGATGCCCACTGATCATTGGTGAGTGCCAATCCAAACGCCTACCGGTCTTTGTTATTCGGTTGGAAATCGCCACGGTTGGTAGAACCTGGCTGCTGAGAAGCGTTTACTGCGCTAGAAGCACCACGCCCTCGACCTGTAGAGCTGCGATTAGTACTGGAATCTGGCATGGAATTCTGACCACGTCCCCGACTTGAAGAATTCAATCCCCGATCGGCGCCGCGCTTGTCAAAGAACTAATTCGGGAAGCCATGTATTTTGAAACACGTGGATAAATCATGGACGGATCGATTGCAATGAGTGTAGTGCAATAATTTTTTCTATGCTTCAACTGTTGGGAATTATTGCCAGATGAAGAGGATTGAGAGGATCGAGTGCAAATGGCAAAGCGTCAGACTTTCACTCCCGATCCTTGACGATTGATTGTTGGCGTTCATCTTGAACGACTAGAGAATAAATCCATCTTAGAGGTTTTTGATAGGGTTTCTTGACAACAAATAAATTTATAATCAAGACCCCGCTTTGTATAGCGAAGTCATGTTCGTCCACGTGAGATAGTCAGTGCTAAGTTCTTATACTTGGAGCGCAAGAAAGAGAGAAAAGCAAGGATTTTTATCAAGAGAAAGAGGAATTCAAAGGTTTAGGGTATCCCAACAACAATAATTATGCATGAAAACGCTAATGAAACACATAGATCGTGTTTTTATCACATAAAGGTGTCAACTTTTGTCAACCTAAGCAAGTAAATCAACCAACTTTCGTTCACTTAATAAACTTACTATCTAAATCCCTTTTACTTCAACTAGGATAGATCCGCTTGCACTTCAAAATCCTAAATTGACTATTCTGATTCAAAGTTTTCGATTTTGCTTCAACTATGAATGAGAAATTTCCTATCAACTTTCGTTTTAAGGATTAAGAACAAGAGAATAGATTCATGCAATAAAAACAATCAAGACATGATCACAAACAAGCATGCACAACCATTTACTAAACCTAACTTAAGGCGCAAGTTTCAATCCCGCCACACACGGAAGTGGTCGTCACCGACCAAGTGTGGGTTGTCTCCGACCATGGATGACGCTTGGTTTCTTCATTTCTTCGCTCAAAACTTGCTCCAAAGCTTGGTTCTTCTTCAATGTTCCTTAGTTAATCGCTCTTGGCCTTCTAAGACTTCCTTTAGCTCCTTCTAAAGCACCTTGATCTTGAAATCTTCACCTTGGAATCCTTTATTGCACCGACTCTCACTCTTCTATCAACATCACCATAAGACCGCTTTAACACCACCTCCTAGAAAGCTTGAAAGACCGAGACATCTCCTCCTCAACGCTCCAAATACCTATAAAACATCAAACAAACTTATGCAGACTCCATATCTTAAGATAATATGAAAACCTACACAAATGACTCAAGACAACACAATAAACCTAGAAAAGACTCAATCCTAGCTAGAAAACTACCCATAAAAACCAACTAAAAAGTGCGACATCAAAATACCCCATACTTAAACTTGCTTGTACTCAAGCAATCACTTAACATGCATCAATACCAATCAACAAAACTCAAGAATCACCTTTATAGAGAAAGAAGCATAAGTAGAATAGTGAGCAAATTCCAAACACAAAACCGCCTAGTCAATGGAACTTATATAAATAAACTTTCCACCGAAGAAGTCAAAACAAGTCAAATCATCAAATGAACTCGGGTGGCTCAATGAAAACTTCAAAGAAGTCTCCATTCGGCCGGGTTGTAATGGGGCTTGGTAATAACAAAGGGTGTGGAAATACTTTGGCCTTGTCGTGCTAACTAATCCGGGAATCAAAACTCCTAAACTACACATCACTTAACCAACATTCTTTCCTCTTCTTCTTCAATCACCAAACACTTAAAACTTTATAATGCACTACCCCTTTCACCTATTATCATTGTCTTTCTTTTATTCTTTGAAGGCTTTGGACTCTTGTACTTTTTATTTGATTTTCCCTTTTTTTTTAGGGAAGGGGGTCGGCACCGACCTTCTTTGGGTCGGTGACGAGCCATATGCGTGTACTTCGAGCCCAAACACTTCATATTTTTGATTTTCCAAAGACAAAACTCTTTATCCACCTTCCATAATCACTTTGTTTTAACCCAATCACTTCATGACAATCTTCAACAACTTCTTCTAAGTCCTAATTCCCGGATCAAATGGGTCAAGCTTATCATGGCTAGGGAATTTTTCCTGGAGCTAGAAATAGGCTTTAAGCTCAAAATAAGGGCTACAAACAGAGGGATCATGTATAGGTAGGAAAATGAATATAATAGGCTTATAAAATGAATTCAAAATCATTTGATTCAATCAAGTAATGATCATATCTCCATTGGTCTCAAGTTTAAAATAACCATGCCATTGTCAATTGGTATATTGCATTCGGAAGAGAAATTCACACATGAAAGAGAAAGGAGTAAAAATGTTCATCCTTTATAGGCCAAGAATATCTCACTTAGGTTCAATTTTTGTTGGATTGCTTTCACTTAGAAATATGTATGCTCAATTTTCATTATAAGCTCAAAATTCAAAAAGCAAGATCATAGTTTAGGCAATTCCTTAAAGCATGTTAAAGGATTTACATGATGATGCAAGCAATTTCCATCCTAGAACATCTAAGCAATAGGGCATTTATCCATCTAAAATTAAAAAGAAAAAGACGCAAACATAACTCAAACAACAAAAACACAAAACAACACATGACTCAAACAAGTGACTCAAACAAGTAATCTCCCAAACCACCCCATACTTAAACATCAATGTCCCCATTGATTAAGAAAGTAAAGAGAAAGGAAAGAGAAACTAACTTGGACACTTTTTGAAGCGTTGGCAAAGGAGGAGAATCATTCTTGAGGAGGGTGAGGAGGTGGTGGAGCTTGGAAGAGGTGTTGCCCCAACCAATGGTTGAAATCCGCTTCAACATTCCATCTTGCAACATCCTCCTTGTGATCTTCATAAAACTCAATGCGGAAATCCCTAAGCTCATGTTGGTGGTTAACAAATTGGTTGTGGTGATGATTGAGCGCCCCATACAGATGGTGTTGGTGAAGCATAAGGGCATCCATCTTAGCCGAAAGAAGAGAGATATCGGGATTGCCACCCGAACTTGAACCGGTATGATATGTGCCTTGTCCTTGAAAATGAGAGCCGCCGGACCCATCAAAGCAATAGGGATGGGAGTAGTAAGGAACCATGTCAGACTGAGGCCCCATTGTGAAGTCCATCGGGTCGACATCGGGCTGATTGTGGTAGTAGCCGCCCACTGGTGGGTCGACACCGACCTCCTGATGGTCGTCACCGACCTCCTCAGTGTGTGCCCGCGGTGATTCCGACTCGAGGATGCCTCTCTCAGTGGGTCAATTTCGGCTCTTGGAAATTGGCTGGGCTGGCGTCTAATTCTTTGATCACGCCGTACATTTGGCACCAAAGGATAAGGAGCGGGTGCCCACACATCATACCAATTAGGGCGGTAGAAAAGCTCAAGATTTTCAGGGGTAAGATCTACATCATGAGTCTCATTCGTGCTAATGTAGAACTTGTTGATGAAACCAACAGAAGATTGAGCAAGCACCTTAGCATTCAAGAAGTACCTCACATCCATAACAATGACTTTTCTTGAGGAGTAGGCGGAAAGATTGACTTTCAGGGACTTAGCAAGGAGAGCCACAAGCCAACCAAAATAGGTACTAGTGTGAGTCTTGAGGGCTTGGTGGTTGATGACGGCATTAGCAAACTCAAACCCCTAATTCATGTGAATGTTTGGCTCGAATAGCATGGTAGAAAGGCATGCAACCTCTTGCTTGTGTGGACGTGAGAGCTCATATCTTGGCCAAATTGTGGAGCCAAGGATGCGTAGAATAATCTGGAAAACCGGACTAGCAATGAATTTACTGGGAAGGTGGTTGGTGGGGAATTAAACTTGCCGGTAAGATAATGCCACAAATCCTTGGTGGGAAAACTCGATGTGGTATACGCTCCGGAAGGGGCACGGAATCCAAGATGGTGGTTGAATCTTTTAATGCTCATCTCATGGTCCCTATTGCCGAGTTGAAAGGTGACCTTTGACTTGTTGAAGTCGGTTTCATGCCGGTACAAGCGGAAGTTGGACATGAACTCACATGTGAGCGCCACATAGTGCTCCTCAATAGGATGTACAATAAGATGTTGAGCTCCAATCCAAGAGAAAGCGTCAAGCACTTCCCTATGAAAACCAATCTTCATTGCGCCCTCCCTTTGATAAGCTCGTACACTAACGTCCCCATGCCACATTTCAAGGAACCTTGCCTTTTGCTCCTCATCGTCGAAGACCAAACTATCCACCTTTTGCTTGTCTTTCTTGTGCTTCTTGGCGGGGTGACGAGAAGAAGAAGCCATTGTCCTACAAAACATTCAAGCTTCCAAGATAATCTCCATAGTTTTAAAGAACAATGCCAAAGCAAAGGACACACATGTGACCTCCCGAAGAAGTACCCCATACTTACTCAAAGAAACATGCTTAAATTTAGAAAGAATCTCAACCTAGCATGCTTAATCATGAAGAGTAGGTAAGTAGAGGGAAAGATCATGCTTAAAATCACTCAAATCATGGTAATAGTGGCTCCATAAGCATGCATGAAATGGGGAATACTAGTCAACCGGGGTCGGAACCGACCCTTGGAGGCTCGGTGCCGAGCAAATACCCGCAAAAGGACGCTGGTGGGTCGACACCGACCACTTCGGGCAAGAGCAAGCCCACAATTTCAGCCCGATGTCCTTGGAATGAGTACCAAAAATTCCAAAAAAAATCTAATACTCTCACAATCAACCAAACAACCAAGTATGCATTAAAAATTCCACATATAACCCTCAATTAATCATGGTATCATGTAGATCTAACCACTTAAGCATGCAAACAACCCAAACTTCCATATTCAAACTCAAGAACACCCAAAACCTAGGTTTTCAACTAATCCCTCAAACATAAATCAAGTAAACTTGAATATAAGATCAAAGGAGTAGAGAAACATACCAAAGATGAGCAAAAATAGAGGAATGAAAGTAGAAGGTGGTCGTAGACGAGCACTAGAGCGGTTCCAAAAAATGAAAAATTGTGGGAAAGGGCGGATTTTCCGGTTTTTGGTGGAGGAATTGATGGTTTGTGTATCACAAGGAAAATTTTTGGTAGATTTGGGGTGGGGATGGAGGATTTGTGAGGTTTGAGAGGCAAAGACGGATGGAAGCTATGGAGTTTTGAGGAGGGAGGGGGTCGGCGGTGTGGGGGAGAAAGAGGGGAGGGGGTAAAAGTTTAGGGACTTACCTGCAATTTCCAATTTTCTAAAAATTTTACCATTTTTGCTTGGAAGGGGTACTTGATCACCATTGTTGAAGGTCTTCGGGATGAGCTTCTTATCATGCCATTTCTTGGTTCTTTCTTTGTAAATCTTGGCATTCTCATACGCCTTAAGCCATAACTCCTCCAATTCTTGCAAGTCCATAAATATCTTTGCTTCGGCTGCGTCAAGATCCATGTTGAGCTCCTTGAGAGCCCATAGAGCCTTGTGTTCGATCTCGATGGGCAAATGGCATGACTTGCCATACACAAGATTGTAAGGAGTAGTACGGAGTGGCGAATTGTAGGCGGTGCGGTACGCCCAAAGTGCGTCATCTAGCTTGGAAGCCCAATCCTTCCTTGAGCGGGAAACCGTCTTCTCCAAGATGTTTTTAATTTGCCGGATGGAGATCTCTACTTGACCACTAATTTGGGGATGGTAAGGAGTTTCCACCCTGTGTAGGACCCCATACTTAGTCAAAAGTGCCTCAAAACTCCGCTCAATGAAGTGAGAACCGCCATCACTAATAAGGGCTCGGGGAACACCAAAGCAGGGAAAGATGTTGGACTTCATAAACTTGGCCACCACTCGTGCATCATTAGTTCTTGTGGCAATGGCCTCGACCCACTTAGAAACGTAGTCAACCGCTACGAGGATGTACTTGTAGGGACCCGAAGAGGGGAAGGGTCCCATGAAATCAATTCCCCATACATCAAAAAGCTCAACTTCTAGAATTCCTGTGAGTGGGTTCTCATTCCTCCATGTGATATTTCCCGCACGCTGAAACTCATCACAAGCCGTGACATAGGCATGAACATCCTTGAAGAGGGTGGGCCAATAGAATCCGCTTTGAAGAATTTTTGCGGTGGTCTTGAATCCCTTAGCATGGCCTCCCGTTGGAAGAGTATGACAATGTCGGATTACTCCCTCTATCTCATCGTCCAACACACAACGCCTAAAGATATGATCACTCCCTTGTTTGAAAAGGTAGGATCGTCCCAATAGTATTGTTTGACGTCGTGGAGGAACTTCTTTTTGGCTTGGGAAGTCAATCCATCCGGGATAATGCCTCCTACAACATAGTTAGCAAAATCCGCAAACCAAGGGGTTTTCTCCCCTTGAATAGCATATACAGAATGGCAAGAGAGAATGGGAGGAGAAGAGTGAAGAATAGTGGTAAACACACAAGAAGAGTTAGAAAAATGACCTAGATCGGTCGTGGTGAGGGCCGGTGCCATGCTATCCAACTCGGTGTCAGCCCAGTGCTGCATATGGGAGGTCGTCTCCGACCCAGGATTGGTCGTCTCCGACCCAAGAATGGTCGTCTCCGACCCAGGAATGGTCGTCTCCGACCCAGGATGGGTTGTCTCCGACCCAAGATTTCTGACCTCGATCCGTAAGACTTCGTTGCTCATTAGAATTTCGTCCGGGCGAGAGTCGTTGATGGGAACTGAATCATCGGACTCCTTGATGTGCTCAATGGGTAACCGAGAAAGGTGATCCTCCACGAGATTTTCCGCTCCTTTCTTATCCCTTATTTCAAGGTCAAATTCTTGCAATAGGAGCATCCATCGGAGCAATCTCGGTTTGGCGTCCTTTTTATCCATAAGATAACGGATGGCTGCATGATCGGTGTAGACGATTACCTTGGAACCCTTCAAGTACGACCAAAACTTCTCAAAAGCAAACACAACGGCTTGGAATTCCTTCTCCGTGGTAGTGTATTTGCTTTGATCCTCATCCAGCGTCTTGCTTGCATAATAGATAGCATGAAGCTTCTTCTCTTTTCTTTGCCCAAGGACTGCGCCCACAGCGTAATCACTAGCGTCACACATGATCTCGAAGGGAATGGTCCAATCCGGAGGTTGCATGATAGGTGCCGACACAAGTGCATCCCGGATCCTGTGGAAAGCTGCAAGACACTCGGAAGAAAACTCAAACACAACATCCTTCATTAATAGGTAAGTTAACGGTTTGGTAATCTTAGAGAAATCTTGAATAAACCTCCTATAAAACCCGGCATGTCCTAAAAAGCTCCTAACATCTTTCACTGAGGAAGGGGGTGGCAATTTTTCAATTAATTCAATTTTAGCTTTATCAACCTCAATCCCCCTTTTTGACACAACATGACCTAGAACAATTCCTTCTTGAACCATAAAGTGACACTTTTCCCAATTAAGCACTAGGTTAGTCTCCTCACATCTCCTAAGTACTCTAGCAAGATTGGCAAGGAAAGAGTCAAAAGTGGTACCGTAAACCGAAAAATCATCCATAAATACCTCCACAATGTCCTCAATCATGTCGGAGAAGATGGCCATCATACATCGTTGAAAGGTGGCCGGGGCATTGCAAAGCCCGAATGGCATCCTCCTATAGGCAAATGTTCCATAAGGATACGTGAAGGTGGTTTTCTCTTGATCATCGGGATGTATCGGAACCTGCCAAAAACCACTATAGCCATCGAGATAACAAAAATAATCATGCAAAGCTAATCTCTCTAGCACTTGGTCAATAAAAGGCAAGGGAAAATGGTCCTTTCCTAGTGGTACTATTTAGCTTTCTATAGTCAATGCACATACGCCAACTAGTTGTAGTCCTAGTGGGAACTAACTCGCCTTTTTCATTCTCAACAACAGTAAGACCACTCTTTTTAGGCACAACATGAACGGGACTTACCCATTTACTATCCGAAATTGGAAAGATGATACCTGCATCGAGCATTCTCAAGATCTCCTTTTTTACCACTTCTTTCATGTTCAGATTAAGCCTCCTTTGGTGCTCTATGGTTGGCCTGCGTCCTTCCTCAAGGAAAATACGATGCATACACAAAGAAGGTGAGAGGCCACTCAAATCCTCAAGTGAGTATCCAATGGCCTTCCTATGAGTCCTAAGAACATTCAACAACTTTCCAACTTCTTCCGCATTAAGGTTAGCATTAATAATCACAGGAAAAGTGGAATTAGGGCCAAGAAACTCATACCTCAAAGACTCGGGGAGAGTCTTAAGCTCTGGAGTCGGTGGTGGTGGTGTAACAATGTCCTCAACCTTCTCCATTTTGAAAAGCTCTTCAAAGTAAGCATTATCATCCGCCTCCAAAAGGTTCGGCTCCGACCATAAGTGGGTCGTCACCGAGCCAGAGACAAGCATAAAATCCTCAGCAACGATCGGAATAGGGGTGGGTGCCGAGCTGGATGTGGTCGGTGCCGACCTGGATGTGGTCGGTGCCGACCCTGCAATTTCCTCCTCGGTTTCAGCTTTACTTGTACAAGCTCCAAACAAGCGTTCAATCGGATCTTCATAGTCAATGTAATCCGAGCGGGTGTACAACATCTTCACTTCCATAGCTTCACCGGTTTCCTTCATCGTTGGATTGAACCGGAACTCAACCACCTCATTGCCGATTTCAAAAGTTAGGAGGCCTTTCTTCACATCAATAATGGCTCCGGCGGTTGCAAGAAAAGGTCGCCCAAGAATGATCGGGACGACAGGGTCTTCCGGCATCTCAATGACAATAAAATCATTAGGCACAAAGAACTTGCCAACTTGAATAGGGAAATCATCGACAACTCTAGTTGGCTTCACACAAGAGCCGTCTGCCATATAAAGCTTCATATTCACCGGGACCAAAGGGCCCATATTGGTTTTGGACCATATAGAGAGAGGAAGAAGGCTAGCTCTTTCACCAAGATCACATAAAGCATTAAAGCGATGGGCACCTATGCCAATAGAAATTGCAAATTTACCCGGATCACCGAGTTTCTCCGGGAGCTCTAGAGATCGTACTTCATCGGTTAATTCGGAAATCGAAAGCTTCTTGGACAAGATCTCGTTAAGAAATTTGGTGTAAGCGGGCATCTCATTCAAAGCTTCGGCAAAAGGAATAGTGATGTTAAGCCCTTGAAGAACCTACACAAAACGCTTGAATTTGCCCTCCGTGGAATCCTTAGCTTTCTTGGATGGGAACAAAAGCACCTTTGCTGTTGATGTAGAAGGAATGGATGGGAGAATTACGGGGAGAGGGTTGACCACGACCTTGGGTGGGTCGGTGATGACCCTGTCTGAAGTGGGGAGAGGGTCGGCCACGACCCTTGGTGGGTCGGTGACGACCTCCTCCGAGCTTGGTCGGTCCACATCTTCTCTTATTTCTCGATCCGACAACTTCGTTCCGCTTCTTAGATGGATTGCAACAATTTAACCTCTCGGATTTGCATTAGAATGTCCCGGTAGTCGCCCTTGAGGTCGTGGAGTTTGAGCTGCTAAATCACCAAGTTTTGAGTTCACCTCCTTCCTCCAAGCTTCAAAGTCTCCCAATTGATTTTGCACTCCTTTAAGATCGGTTCGGATGCCATTCATTCCTTCAAGGAGTCCTTGAGCCCAAGATGGTGGCTCTTGGAAACCGTGAAGTCTATAGGGAGGTGATCTTTACTCTTGTGGTGGTGCTTGAAAACCTTAACCGTAGCCATTGTTGTTCCATTGAGAAAAATTGTTGTTGTTCCTCGCTAGATAGGCATTGTTTTGGCCACAATAGGGTCCTCTCATATAATTCGCCTCCGCATAAGCCTCGGCGGCTCGGACTTGTTCCACGTTTGTGCAAGAAGAAGTAGGATGAGCATGGGAACCACATTCTTGACAAGGTTGAGCGACGGACTTGTAGTGGCCTACTTGCTTCTTGAGCCGGTTTATCTCATCTTGCATAAATTGGAACCTCACATCTGGATCAATCGGCTCTGCATTAGAATCATAAAGTCTCTTCTGTGGAACTTTGACGGCTTGTTGGGTGCCATACATTGCATCATAGTTGGTGACTTTGTCCAACAAGGCCCAAGCTTGATCGGGATCCATCTCAATGAACCCACAATCGGTATGGAGTTTGATCCGATCTTTTGTAGCAGCATTAATTTCCTGGAAGAATATTTCTTGAAGTACATAAGGAGGTTGTCCATGAGTTGGACATTGCTGAAGAAGTTCCTTAAACCGCTCCCAAGTTTCCACAAAAGTCTCATTGGGAAGTTGATGATAAGAAGTGATGCGCTTTCTTAACTCTGTAGTCTTAGCTGGCGGAAAGAACTTTGTCAGAAACTGATCATGTAGAGCCTTCCATGTAGTAATCGATCTGGAGGGTAAACTTTCAAGCCAAGCAAGAGCCTTTCCGGCCAAAGACCATTTGAATGCTTTCAAAAGCACATATTCAAGCGATACATCATCAGCGACAATAGTGTCACTGTGGTCAGTGAAGTTCTTGATGTGCTCCATAGGGCACTCGGTGGGCTTGCCTTCAAATTGAGACCTTTTGATAAGAGTGATGAAGTGTGAATTTATCTCAAAAGCTTGCTCGATAGTAGGGAGCACAATAGCAGATTCGAGAACTTTAAATTCAGGATGCATGTACTGCTTTGCATTACGCGGAATAGCATCGAGTTGTTCCTGAAGACGGGTAGCAGTAGCTGCTTGAGCATCTCGTTCCCTTTGAATACCTTCCATCTGAATACGAAGGTCAGCCATTTGGCGAGCAAGGTCCTCAACGCCGGCCATTGCTCTTCGTTCTCGTAGCCTGCGAAGAAGGGTTCTCTTAAGTTCGGAATCAAAAGTAAAAAGGTCGATTCCCCTTCGCAAACTAGAGGGCATACACCTGCAACACAATCACAAGAAAACGAATTAGAAAAAACAAAAGGGTATGGGCTATTCCCAAACCCGATAAATAACTAGACAACGAAACTAAACTAAATCCCTGTCAACGGCGCCAATTTGTTGAAAGGGTTTCTTGACAACAAATAAATTTATAATCAAGACCCCGCTGAGTATAGCGAAGTCAGGTTCGTCCACGGGATATAGAAGAATCTACGTCTAACTACTAATCCTAACAAAAGAAAACAAAGCAAACAAAAAACACAAGCAGGCGCTCGACACCGACCCACAACAGGTTGATGTCTCTTTATTTGGTGGTGTTTTCATATGTGATTTCCTTTGTAAATATATTTCTTTTTCCCGTTTTCTTGTGTGTTTTGTTCCTTTTTAGCTTAGTTCCCGTATTTCTATGAGATTCGGAGACTACGCGCATTTTGTGTGTTTTGTAGGCAATTTGGCGTGAATCAAGGATCTATTTGAAGGAGGGTCGAGGCATGGAGCAAAGGCCGAGCTAAAGCGGGAAAGAGAGGAGCAAGCCATGAAGAAGAACAAGAGAAGCCAACAAAGAAGAAGGTGGAACGAGGTCCCGACCGAGTTGCAACCACGTCGGGCCCGACTTTGAAGTTTCCCACCTCGGACCGAGATGCACAGTAACTCGGGCCCGAGGTCCTCCGTTTCGGTCCGAGTCGGTCACCGGACTACTTGGGCTCCAAGGCACAAAATTGTGGAATTCCACTTTTGCCCCTCATCTAATCTATAAAAGGCCCTCTTGTCTTCTAATTTGAGGTTCCCTCTCATACACACAAAAGGGGGGAAAGGGTTCCCACACTTGGAAAGGGAACCAAGAGGATACTTGGAGAGCAAGGAGGAAGGAGAGGAGAAGGAAGAGAGAGAGAATCGGCCAAGAGAGAGGAAGACTTGATAGGTTTTGTTGATTGTTTAGCTTTGCTTTGTTTTGTTCTTGTGGATTTGAAAACCCTTGATTGGAATTTGTGGATTGCCTTTGATTTGAATGAAACTTTGCTTTATTTTGAGTTGCTTTCCCTTTTGATTTGTTGGATTTGTTTGCTTGCCACATGGAGTAGATCTCCTTGATCTTGGTGATGAAATCCGAAATAACGAGGTTCGCTACGAGACAAGAAATAAGATTATTATATTTGAGTGCAAACACTTGCTCCTTTATTTATGACTTTTCTCCCAAATAACGAGGTTACACACCTACGAGATTGATGAACAACTTTAAGAATTACACCTAGACCTCCTACGAGGTTCCGAGATCAAACCTAAATGTTGCGAGGTCGTCGCTAAGGCGAGGTAGATTTGGATACGTGGTGTAGAGAGCTTTGTGAGATTTTTTAGCGAGGTCTTTAGTGTAGGCGAGGTCTTTGTATGACTTGGAGTCTTTTTGTGGATTTCTCTTATCTGTAACGAGGTCTGTTGACGGTATTCCTATCACGTCGATCTTTAACAAACAAGAGAGTTCTTGAGTTCAAGTTGTTTTTCGACCCCCTCTTCCTACGAGGTCCTTCTCTATTTATAGAGAATTGGGGGGCTGAGTTTAGGCTAATGTCCAATGTGGGATACTTGAAATAGGGGTTTTTGATTGGTCCATGAGTGAGGTCACCTGTGATTGGTTTGGGAGTGAGGTCGCCGATGATTAGTTCAGGAGTGAGTTCGTCGGTGATTGGTTTGAGCGGGCGGGTGCACTTAGCAGAGTCGGTGACGAGGTTGAGACCTCGTCCCGGGATGTTTGATAGACCTCGCGCGCGTTGGGAGTTTTTGTTTTTTAGATAACCACGTGGATGTGGGTACCCAACTTGCCTATGGGGGCCCTCCTGGGCCCACTTTTTGCTTTTGCTGTTTTGGACATCATCACAACCCCATGGCCTGGGGGCCTCGCCTCGAGGGTCGCAGGGCATAAGTTCCCTGGATTTTGCGAGATGTGGGGTGTTTTTTAGTGCTTATGAAGTTCTCGAGGTTGGGAGGGCGTTTTTGCGAGGTGTGAGGCTCTATTCTGCGTGGATAAAGATCCCTGGGCCTTTTCGCCGTTTTCTGCTTAGTGGGCCGTCTAGGTAAGAGGCCCAAGAAGCCTTTCGGGAATGGGGGGAGGCTCAGATCTGCTCTATATAAGGGCGTATCCCACACGCTTCCCTCCCATCTTCTCTCTCCAATATTCTCGCTCTTTCTCTCTCTGTCTCTTCGTCTTCTTTTGAGCGGTTTCTCCAGACGGTTTCCGACGAGCTTTCCACCGTTCGCTAGTTACGCCAACGCCTTCCGTTCGTCGACATTTAAACAAGTAAGTTCTTGATCTTCTTCCTCCTGTCTTTCGGTATTTTTTGCCTTTGATTCTTCCCTTGTTCACCTTTCGCCCCGCGTTTCGTAAGGGCGACGGTGAGTCGCCCGGCGTTTCGCGCCGGCGTCACGGTGGCGAAGCGGCGGTGGCAGGGTTGTTGCGTTTTTTGCTTTTGCTTTTTGTTATTTTTCTTCGTTCTTTCTTCGTTTCGTTTCGTATCTGGGTGGTTGTTTTGTGGTTTCAGGGTGTTTCTTCGTTCTTCGCTTGCTTCCGTTTCGCATCTGGGTGGTTGTTTTGTGGTTTCAGGGTGTTTCTTCGTTCTTCGCTTGCTTCCGTTTCGCACCTGGGTGAGTGCTTACGATTTCTGGGTGTTTCTCCGCTGGTTGCGCGGCGGCGTTGTTGGTGGTTTTTGTTCTGCAGAGCCCTCGTCTTCCCTTGGTTTTTCGTCTCCTCTCCTTTCTTTTTGCCCTGCTTCTCTCCCCTCTTTTTTCTTTGCGTTATGCTCCGGGGGGCGGTGTTGTGAGACGGTGGTGAGATGGTGGGGGGGGGGGTTCGCCGCCGCGAAGGTATCGCTGGGTTTTCCGGGTTTATCGTTTTTCTTTCTTTCTTTTTTGCTTGGGGCGACGGTTGAACTCCCGTTTCTCCGCCCACCATTTTTCGAATTTCGAAAACCCTCGGGAGCCCAAACGTCATGATGTCTGATTGACGGGACGTTTGGGCTTCCACCGCTGGCCTCCACCGCTGGTTGGCCTTCTTTTTTCTCTTTCCTTCCTTTTGGCGCTTCAAATTCTTCTTTGCCGTCCTATCTTGTCAGAATAGCCCGTAGGGTGCCACGTGGCCTTTCCCTCTATGACCTCGCGTTGCTTTGTCCCTCGAGGTTGCGATCGCGTGCTCTTTTCTTTTCGAGGTTATAATCTCGTGCCTTTCCCTTTTCGAGGTTATGACCTCGTGCTCTTTTTTTTCCGAGGTTATGATCTCGTGCTTTGTTCTCGGGCTTGACTTCGTCTTTCCTTCTTCCCCGGGGTCATGATCTCGTGTTTTTCTCTTTGTTTGCCTTGCCTTTAGTGCCTTACTGACCTCTTCTTTTCCAGGTGCTAGCTTTTCGCGGCCTGGACGTTGTCTTATCATGCCTAGGAGAGCCTCTGCAAGCCCACCGCCTGACTTTGTTTTTAATTTCCAAGAGAGTTTCTATCAGGAGGTCTCCGAGTCCGTAGGAAGCGTAGAGCCTAGTGATTCCCAGAACCCGAGTTCCCCTTCGTTGGTCTTCAGCGAGCCCTCATCCAGCGACTCCGCCGTTTTGATCAGTTCGCATTTCCCTCGTCTGCGTGTATACTCTGGTGTTGAAATGGCTTCCTCTTCTTCTCCTGATGCGATTGCCGCTGAGGTCGAGGCGAGGTTGGACGCGGCCATTGCCTCAGCTTCGGCCGCATACGTGCCCTCGATCTTTCCCGAGGCCTACATTACTGATGCTGTATCCGGCGTTCCCGTCGTCCTCAGAGAACGGATTCCCATGAGTCCGAGTACCCCCGAGGCCTACCTGTCCGAGGGGGTGCCCTCCGATTTAAGGCTGGGTGACCTCGCGGACATAGCTAGAGATTTCCCCTGGCCCGAGGGAGTCGAGCTGGCACTGCCAGAGGAGGAGGGGCGGCCCCTGGCGTCCTACGAGGGGTGTGCGGTCGTGAACCTCGTCAGCCTTCAAGCGGGCTTTAGGCTGCCCCTGGCCCAGCACATCGTTGATTTCTTGTGGGCCATGGGTGTCTGCCCCGCTCAGTTGTTCCCGAACGCCTAGAGGTTGTTGTGTGCTTACACGATTCGAAGTCGCGAGCTTCTGGACGAGCCGAACCTCAACGACTTGTCGGCGTTAGTCTTGGCGAGGAGAGAACCTCGTTGTTCCCTGGTCAACCTCAGCACACCGAACGTCAAAATCATCTCGACCCAGTCGAACTGCGGGACGTGGAAACCTAAATGGTTTTTGGTCCGAGACCTCAGCGGGAGATATCTTAATTTCCCTGTGGCATCGGGCAAATACGAGAGATGCGTGTGCCCGTACAAGGTCGTCGAGTTCCAGGCGCTCAAGGCCAAGTACGCCCCAGCGTACCAGGCGCCATACGAGCGCTACCTTTCTCAGGACCGGCTGGAGCGGGCCGGGCTGAGCCTCAGTTTCCCTCCTCGCGAGGGCGGAGAGGGTATTTTATTATCGCCATTTCCCTGATTGTTTTTTTTCCTGTATGTTTGCGGGGTCATACACCTCGTTTCCTTCGTTTCTGACCTCGTCCTAAGCTGCTGTTTTCTTTTTACTTCTTTCTTGACAGTGAACTTTCTGCACGCTCTTACCACGACGTCAAAGGGGAAACAACCTATGACGTCTACTTCCAAGACCCCTGCTCCCCGGGTCCTCAAGGGGATATCAATCAACGAGCCGAGCTCGCAAACGAGAGCAGGCACCACGCAGCCGGGACCTGTCCCACCAACGGCCGCGGCAGGGGGAGCCCTGCCCAAGGGGAGCGTTCCGAGGGCGTCGCAGTGGGACGTCACGGGGCCACCCCAGGGGGAGAAAAGGCCTGATGTGGTTCCGCCAAAGGGGGCCACCACGAAGGGGACCACTCATCCACCCCGGGCGTCCGACGATAAGACCCTGCGGAAAAGGAAGGAAGCGGGGTCTTCCCCTGAGAAGAAGAAGAAGCCCCAGTCGGGCGACCACCAAAGAAGCTCGCGGGAGCTGGAACTCATTCCCGCCTTCAACATCAAAGGGCGAAGCCGCGGGGATACAGGCCCCCACCCTACCAGGTTTCATTGTCCCGGACCCATCAGGGGGGCCCCGCTGGACTGGGCCCGGGGAGATTACAAGGAGGAGGTCGCGTGGGCCAACAACCTCACCGAGGCAGCGCTTGACGACGAAGCCGCTCGGTATTCGGCCATGGTAAGCCTCTTCTTTCTTTTTTGTTTTCGTGTGTTTGATTCTTGTCTCTTTCTTGTTTCTTTTCTTATCCTTCTGTGAACCTGCAACACACCTTTTTTGACAATTACAACCGAAGTCGCATCGTCCTTCTTCATTCGAGGATGGACAAGATGGAGGCCGCGCTTCGGACCCGCAGCGAGGTGTGTGAGCGACAGGCCAAGGAGTTGTCCGAGGTCGCGGAGTCGTCTAAGGCCGTGGAGGCTGCGGCCAAGAGGCGGGTTGAGGCCGCGGAGGCTGCGGCAAAGGAGGAGGTGAAGGCGGCGAGGGAAGGGGAGAAGAGGGCGTGGGGCGAGGCTGAGGTTCTGCGGAGCGAGGTTGACGGGCTTCGAGGTAAGCTCACTGCTGAGCATGAGTTCTACAAGGCAAAGGAGGCGGAGTTCCTGAGGGCCGAGGAGGAGATCAGGCGCCTCGAGGGGCGTATTGTTGAACTCAACGAGGAAGTCGAGGCCGCGGGTCCCAGGTATGTGGCCTCGGAGGAGTACAAGGCGGAGCTGGTGGAGAGTGTGAGGACGATGTTCCACCAGGCCGTCCGTATGGGCGTAAAGCAGGCGGTGGCCAAGTATGGGCACCTCAACCCCCAGATCATCTTCTTCAACCCCAACTACAATGAAACCATGGGGGAGCTGGGGTCGACGGATCCCGAGGGGGAATGCCAGTTCTTCCTCAACGAGGACGGGACTGTGTCCAGCGTTGCGCCACCCGAGGTAGAGCTTGTTGGGGGGAACCCGGAGTTAACCTCCACGGGACCTCAACCTGCAACCAGCGTGCCCGCGCCTCTTGCCTCCGCTGCCCCTGCTGAAACTGCTCCTACTGAGGCCTTGGCTGGCTCCGCTGAAACCCCTAAGACCATTAATCTTACAGGTTCCGAGGTTGAGACCTTGAAGAGATGATAACTCTCCTTTTTTTTTCATTCTGGTGGCCCTACGGGGTTTGTAATTGAAACGTCCTTCTTTCTCCTCTTTTTTGTTTGGGTGACCCTACGGGGTCTGTAATTAAAACATCTGTTTTTGGTCTGTGCCCTTCGTCATTTTCTTTTCCTATGCTTGTTTGCTTTAGACTTTCTTGCATATTCCTTATCCGTCCAACCCCATGGTTCGAGTGTCACATCTTCTGTGGGGCTCGGACCACACCGGGCGTTGTAGTCCTGTGGCGAGGTCGTGAGCCTCCGTTCGGACCTCGTTTTTGTGGAAGTTCGTCCCAACCTAAAAAATAGTCGTCTGCGAACCTCGTTCGTGTCACGAGACTTTCCAACCCTGAGCGGGGAGTGAGGGGTGGGACTTTTCAACGAGACTTTTCAACCCCAAGCGGGAAGCGAGGGGTGGAATTTTTTCAACGAGATTCTCCAACCCCAAGCGGGCAGCGAGGGGTGGAATTTTTTCAACGAGATTCTCCAACCCCAAGCGGGCAACGAGGGGTGGAATTTTTCAACGAGATTTTCCAACCCCAAGCGTGAAGCGAGGGGTGGAATTTCTCAACGAGATTCTCCAACCCCAAGCGGGAAGCGAGGGGTGGAATTTCTCAACGAGATTCTCCAACCCCAGGCGGGAAGCGAGGGGTGGAACTTGTCAACGAGATTCTCCAACCCCAAGAGGGGAGCGAGGGGTGGGATTTTTCAACGAGATTCTCCAACCCCAAGCGGGAAGCGAGGGGTGGAATTTTTCAACGAGATTCTCCAACCCCAAGCGGGAAGCGAGGGGTGGAATTTTTCAACGAGATTCTCCAACCCCAAGCGTGAAGCGAGGGGTGGAATTTTTCAACGAGATTCTCCAACCCCAAGCGTGAAGCGAGGGGTGGAATTTTTCAACGAGATTCTCCAACCCCAAGCGGGGAGCGAGGGGTGGAATTTTTCAACGAGATTCTCCAACCCCAAGCGGGGAGCGAGGGGTGGAATTTTTCAACGAGATTCTCCAACCCCAAGCGGGAAGCGAGGGGTGGAATTTTTCAACGAGATTCTCCAACCCCAAGCGGGAAGCGAGGGGTGGAATTTTTCAACGAGATTCTCCAACCCCAAGCGGGAAGCGAGGGGTGGAATTTTTCAACGAGATTCTCCAACCCCAATCGGGAAGTGAGGGGTGGAATTTTTCAACGAGATTCTCCGACCCCAAGCGGGAAGCGAGGGGTGGAATTTTTCAACGAGATTCTCCGACCCCAAGCGGGAAGCGAGGGGTGGAATTTTTCAACGAGATTCTCCAACCCCAAGCGGGAAGCGAGGGGTGGAATTTTTCAACGAGATTCTTCAACCCCAAGCGGGGAGCGAGGGGTGGAATTTTTAATGAGGGAGTGTTTTTAGAAAAGCCTGCAATCCTTTATTTACCAACTGTGGTGAACAACGGGGTTTCGAGCGTCTACATGTAATATTTTTTGAGTCGTGCGACGTTCCACGTTTTGCTCAGCGTGCGCCCCTCGTCGTCCCTGAGTTTGAATGCCCCGGGCGCGACTTCTTCCCCGAGGATGTAGGGTCCTTCCCAGTTAGGGTCCAACTTTCCTCCTTCGGTGCGTCTTAGCACGAGGTTTCCGGTGGCTAGGAGGCGAGGTTTGACCTTCTTGTCGTGGTATATGGCGACACGTCGCTTGTATTCTCTAGAGCGCAGGTCCTCCACCTCGCGGACTTCATCCCGGAACTGCAGTTCGATTCTGAGGTTGGCCTCGTTTTCTTTCTCGTCGAAGTTATAGACCCTTGCTGATGGAATTAGGGTTTCTACGGGAACGAGGGCTTCCGCCCCGTAGGTAAGAGCAAAGGGGGTCTCGCCCGTTGCGCGGCGCGAGGTCGTGCGGTACGTCCAGAGGACGAGGGGAAGTAATTCGGCCCAACGGCCTTGTGCCATGCCCAGGCGCTTCTTGAGGTCTGTCAAGATGCGGGCATTAACGTTCTCTACCTGGCCATTGGATTGGGGGTGAGCCACGGAGGAGAATTTGAGGTTGATGCCCAGCTCAGAGCAGAAAGTCCGAGTTTCTTCGCAGTCGAATTGGGATCCATGGTCGGTCATGATTATCATGGGAACACCGAAACGGCAGACGAGGTTTTTCCACAGGAACTCGCAGACCTTTGCCCCGATGATTTTTTCCATTGTCTGTGCTTCGATCCACTTCGTGAAGTAGTCCACGATGACCAAAATGTATAGCACTTGGCCCGCGGCCTTAGGAAATGGGCCTAGAATGTCCATTCCCCACATTGCGAATGGGCATGGCGCGTGAATGCTGCGGAGGGGAGCCGTCGGGGTGTGTTGGATGTTCTCGTGTTTCTGGCATCCGACGCACTTTTGGACGTAAGCTCTTGCGTCTTGTCGGAGAGTGGGCCAGAAGTACCCCAAATGGACAATTTTGTGTGCCAAACACCTCCACCCCGGGTGTCCCCCACAAACTCCCTCGTGGGCCTCGTAGAGGACGTGGTCCGTGGCTTCGGGCGGTATGCACAGCAGGTTGGGCTCAGCGTAGCCCCGACGATAAAGCTGGTCGCGGACGACGCAGTAGCGGGCGGCTTGCATTTTTAGCTTTCTGGCCAGCGCGGGGTCTTCTGGGAGGATGCCGCTTTGTATGTACCTCGTCACTGGGAACCTCCAGTCCTCGGTAATTATGGACATGACCTCGCTATCTACGCTTCGTGAGAGCTTTCTCTCCATTATGACGCGGTTTCCCACATCCAAGGGAAGTGCGGAGCCTAACCTGGCGAGGGCATCCGCCTTGGTGTTTGAGGTCCGCGGGATTGATTCCACCGCGAAAGTTTCGAGGCACGAAACCAAGGCTTTGACTTTTGCTCGGTAAGCGGGCAGAAAACCTGTTCTGGTGTCGTATTGGCCGTTGAGTTGTCGCGCCACCAATTCGGAATCTGTGTAGACCCTGATTTTGTGGGCCCCGTTGAGTAGCGCCATCTCGATCCAGGCGATCATGGCCTCATACTCGGCGTCGTTGTTGGTGGCATCAAAGGCGAAGTTGAGAGCATACTCCGTCTCGATTGAGGGTCCAGCGAGGAACACCCCGGCCCCGCCACCGACGTCACATCATGAGCCGTCAACGAATACTTTCCATTCGTCCGAACTTGTGTCTGTCTCGGGGAAGGTGACCTCCACCATAAAGTCGGCGAGGGCTTGTCCCTTCATCGCGGTTCTCGGAAGATAATTGATATCGAACTCGGAGAGCTCGACGAGCCACTTGGTCATACGTCCGGAGAGAGCGGGCTGATGCAGAATTTGGCGGAGCGGGAGGTCTGAGAGAACCTGGATGGGATGTGCGTGGAAGTATGGGCGTAGTCGCCTCACGGCGGTCACCACAGCCAGCGCCATCTTCTCTGCCGGGGAGTATCTCTGCTCCGCGGGCTGGAGCACGCGGCTCACAAAGTATACCGGGTGCATGGCCTCTCTTGTGAGCACCGCGCTGACGGTCTCGGGACTCACCGCCACATACAGTTGCAAATCTTCACCCGCACGTGGAGGTGACAAGGTGGGGAGCTTGGTGAGGAAGGTTTTTAACTCAGAGAAGGTTGTCTCGAGTCTTTCGTCCCAGACGAACTTGTCGTTCTTTTTTAGGGCGGCGAAGAATGGGAGGGACTTGTCTGCTAGGCGGGAGCAAAACCTCCCCAAGTAGTTTACAGCGCCGTTGAGCCTTTGTACCTCGGTACGAGATCGGGGAGACCTCATTGCGAGGATCGATTCTATTTTGGCGGGGTTGACGTCAATCCCGCGCTCGCTGATCATGAATCCCAAAAACTTTCCCGAGGACACGCCAAAAACGCACTTCTCGGGATTCAGGCTGAGCTGGTGGTGTCCGAGGGTGGTGAAAACCTCGGCGAGGTCAGCCAGGTGCTCCTCAGGGCCCTTGCTTCGTACCACGATGTCGTCGACGTAGGCGGATACGTTCCTGTCCAGGTGATCTTTAAAAATCCGATCGACAAGGCGTTGGAATGTGGCTCCCGCGTTCTTGAGGCCAAACGGAATGACCTTATAACAGTATATCCCCCGCTGGGTGATAAAGGATGTTTCTTCCTCGTCACGGGGATTCATCGAGATCTGGTTGTACCCCGAGTAGGCGTCGAGGAAACTCAAGACCTCATGCCCAACGGTCGAATCTACAAGTGCGTCGATCGAGGGCAGGGGGTAGCTGTCTTTGGGGCATGCCTTGTTGAGGTCTTTGAAGTCTACACACATTCGCCACTTGCCGCTGGCCTTTTTGACCAAAACGACATTGGACAGCCATTTCGGATACTGGACTTCGCGTATGAAATCTGCGGCCAGCAGCTTGGCCACCTCTTCATTTGCGGCGGTTGCCCTTTCTTCGTTCATTTTCCTTCGACGCTGCACCACAGGACGAACGGCGACGTCGATGTTCAGGGAGTGCTGGGCCAGGGTCCGAGGCACACCTCAGAGATCTTTTGCAGTCCAGGCGAATACGTCGCGGGACCCAACAAGCAGGGCTTCTAGTGACGCTGCCGCATTCCCAATAAGGCAACCCCCGAGGTAGATCTTCTCTGATTTGTTCTCGAAGGGGGTAATCACCCTTCTTTCTGCCTCGGGAGTGGGTACTGTGAAGTCCCGGACCTCAAGGTCCGCTTCACCCGACGTCTCCACCATGAACACAGGGCATTTTTGCTTAGCCGAGGTCATGTAGCAGATGCGGCCCTCTTCTTGGTTGCCTTTCACCTCTCCGACACCCACGTTGGTGGGGAACTTCATTTTCAGGTGGTAGATGGAGACCACCGCCTGGAATTTCATCAAGGAGACTCTCCGGATGATTGCGTTGTAGGCCGAGGGCAGGTGCACCACCGTAAACTCTATTACCTCGGTTCTCGTTGTCGGGCCAGTACCGAGGGTCATGCAAAGGTCTATGAGACCAGCGACATCGACCTCGTTCCTTGAGAAGGAGGTGAGCTTCCCAGCGTAGGGCCTCAAGGATGTCGCGGAGATCCCGAGCTGCTCGAAATCGCCGAAGTACATGATGTCCACGGAGGAACCCGTGTCCACCAGTATTCACTTCACTATCTTTGAGCCCAACTGAGCGTGTATCACCAGGGGGTCGGAGTGGGGCATATGAAGACCTTCGGCGTCTTCTGTCGTGAAGGCCATACCCACGTGGGACCGCGAGGTTTGTGTCACGCTGTATACCGAGGGCTCATGGTGACTCGCCCTTGCGTATCTTTTCCTCTCCGCCTGGCTCGAGCCCGCCAGCGAGGGTCCGCCCGAGATGGTATTGATGTACCCATCGGGCGCCGCGGCTTGTCCGGAGCGCGACTGCCTTGCCGGAGCTTGTTGTTCTGCGCTGCATGGTCGGGGCCTGGTTGGTTCCTGCTGCACGAGGTTGGCCCCCGACGCGGGGTTGGCGCGCTTTTTCTCGTTTGGGTTGTAGGCGGGGCCACCTTTGCCTTTGTAACCTCGTGGCTTCCCACCAAAGCAGCTCCAACCCCCACCGCCACGGTTGTCGTAGCGGTTGTTTTTTCTATTGTCGTTGTTGCCTCTGTTATTGTTGTTGCTTTTGTTGTTGTTGCTTTTGTAATCGGCACGCCGGTCGTGAGTTTGCGTCATGTACGCGTCCCTCGCTGCCGGCGCAGCCACTTTAGCCTTTCCCTTAGCCTCGGTTACGATTTCCTTGTCGGTCCTCGGTCGCGAGCTCTGGCTGGCAGCGTCCTCGGCGTAGACCTGTGCCGTGATCCGAGCACACAGGCTCTCATACGTGGTCGGATTTTTGAGGAAAATGCGACATTTGCCCATGAGGATGTCGCGGACCGAGGCCTCGTCGATTTGCGCGATCTCAGTGACCGCGGTGGTGAACCTCGTAAAAAAGGTACCCAGCTTCTCGTTTTCCCCCTGCTCGATGCCACGGAGATCGCGCATGTTCTTCTTGCGCTTCCTCGAGCCGTTGAAGTGCCCGACGAAGGACTCGCATAGCTGGGAAAACGAGGCTATCGACTCGACCTTAAGGCTGGTGAACCACGTCATTGCCGCCTTGTCCAGAGTGGTCGGAAAGATCCGACAGAAAATGGCGTCATTGTAAGAGTTGACGTTCATCTGGACGACGTAGTGTTTAATGTGGTCCTCGGGGTCGGCCGTGCCGTCGTAAAGTCCCATTTGTGGCCAATGGAAGCCTTTAGGCATGTGTGCCACTTGGATTTCGGGTACGAAGGGATTCCTGTACCCAATCTCGACGGATGGGCGAGCAGACTTCGACTTTGACCTCGCCAGAGGGCGTGGCGCGCTTGCCACCGTCTCGGACAGCTCCATGTCGCGCCTTTCTGTACGTCGCGAACGGGATCGCGAGATCTGCATTGGATCTCGGGAGGGCCTCCCCGTGGTAGATCCGTTCGTGGGCGCCTCCTGCCCCGGGGTGTAGCCCGGGACATATGCGGGCACGTACTCGGAGTGAGGCTGCCCCTGGGGAGGAATCGGGACGTATGGGGGAGCTTGGCCCGGTTGGTACTGCCCGTACCCCGGATAGGGATACTGGTTGAAAGGGGCGCCACCCTGTTCGTACCCCTGGAACGGGTATGGGTTTTGTGGGATGTTGTATGTCCAGCCTGGCGGGACCACAAAAGGGTACCCTGACGGACCTGTCGTCGCCCATGGAGGAGTCTCGGCCATATTGTCGGGATGTTGAGGGAAGAAATTGTTTGGACAAGCCATTTTGAGGGGGTTTTAGGAATCAAGGTTTGCACTAAAAAATGGGGAGCTGCTTAGGATGAAGAGGTTCCCACAGACGGCGCCAGTGATGAAATCCGAAATAACGAGGTTCGCTACGAGACAAGAAATAAGATTATTATATTTGAGTGCAAACACTTGCTCCTTTATTTATGACTTTTCTCCCAAATAACGAGGTTACACACCTACGAGATTGATGAACAACTTTAAGAATTACACCTAGACCTCCTACGAGGTTCCGAGATCAAACCTAAATGTTGCGAGGTCGTCGCTAAGGCGAGGTAGATTTGGATACGTGGTGTAGAGAGCTTTGTGAGATTTTTTAGCGAGGTCTTTAGTGTAGGCGAGGTCTTTGTATGACTTGGAGTCTTTTTGTGGATTTCTCTTATCTGTAACGAGGTCTGTTGACGGTATTCCTATCACGTCGATCTTTAACAAACAAGAGAGTTCTTGAGTTCAAGTTGTTTTTCGACCCCCTCTTCCTACGAGGTCCTTCTCTATTTATAGAGAATTGAGGGGCTGAGTTTAGGCTAATGTCCAATGTGGGATACTTGAAATAGGGGTTTTTGATTGGTCCATGAGTGAGGTCACCTGTGATTGGTTTGGGAGTAAGGTCGCCGGTGATTGGTTCAGGAGTGAGGTCGCTGGTGATTGGTTCGAGCGGGCGGGCGCACTTAGCAGAGTCGGTGACGAGGTTGAGACCTCGTCCCGGGATGTTTGATAGACCTCGCGCGCGTTGGGAGTTTTTGTTTTTTAGATAACCACGTGGATGTGGGTACCCAACTTGCCTATGGGGGCCCTCCTGGGCCCACTTTTTGCTTTTGCTGTTTTGGACATCATCACTTGGGTTATGGGGGAAAACCCTAGCTAGGTTTGGGCTAGAAACCCCAATTCCATAGCCTTGAGTGTTTGATCTAAGGAAACCACTCTACATAGAGCTACAATTCCTTGCGAAAGTTGGGAATCAAGGCTTGAGATTGGCAAAGTAGCGAAAGTGAACATGTGTCAATCTCAAGACCTTGCTTCGAAGGGGATTTCCCCAATGATCAAGGTGTAGAAGTGGTTGGAACGAGGGCGAAAGCACTCGATCCTAGTCCGATCATCACTCATTGCTTGAATTGGGGTGGAAAAGCCTTAATCTACTAGGGAAGAACCCAAAAGCCCAAGATCTACTTTTAAATCTTTGAAGTTCGACATCCCCAGCAACCTCGGGCCCGACTTACCCAGTGTCGGTCCCGACTTCCTCTTGTCGCCAACCTCGGGCCCGACGTGACGTCAGTGTCGGTCCCGACTGTTTTCTTTGTTTTCCTTTGTTTTACGCTCTCCTTTCTAGCTCTCTAGTATCTAGGCACATCGATCGAGTAGACTTCCCGAGTGTTCGACACCCACCACGTACTACAACGGGTTCGGGTTATAAATTGTATCTCTAGACCCTCGCATTTCGAGGCGATCACAGGTCGTAACCGACCAATCCGGGTAATAAGAAAACTTCGAAAAATCAAATTAAAAGAGATCTAGAGCGAAGGATTCAGCACGACAAGCTATGCATGTAAACATGAATCAAAATCAACCCATATTAATCTCATGAATGACTTTCGCCATTAATAATCAAGTAAAAATCTCAACTTTCATAAAGATCTAAACTTGCAACCCTACTTGTTTCCTAAAGGTTTCAACTTTCGTTTTCAACCAAATATTATCCAAATTCACAATTCAATCATTCAATTCAATCATAAACTTGAACATGCCTCAATTTTCATCAAGGAATTGATAGCAAACAAGAAAATAAAGGATAGAGATTCAAAAGAGATGTTTTAATCAAATATTCATGCTTTAATCATGCACAATTCATCGGGTTTCACCCTAACCCTAGAAAAGTGGACTACTCACGATCCATGGGACAATCAATGATCATAGACAAAAGAGAAGACATAATTCAAATCCAAACAAACTTCGACTTCAAAAGAAAACTTACAAATCTCAAGCAAACCTCCAAGTCTCTCTAAAAATTGTCCAAGAGCTTGGAATAAAAGTAACCTAGAAATCCAACTTGCAACTTGTTCCGTTCTCCACAAATAACGTCTTCTTCAAAGCCTCCAAAAAACGTCCCCTCTTGAAATAAAACCCTAGAGATCCTTATATAGTGATAGAAAATATCTCTATAAGGAAACTAAATTCTATCTTAAAAAGGCCCATAAATAAAAAATTTACTAAACCTAACTTAACGCGCAAGCTTCAATCCCGCCACACACGGAAGTGGTCGTCACCGACCAAGTGTGGGTCGTCTCCGACCATGGATGACGCTTGGTTTCTTCATTTCTTCGCTCAAAACTTGCTCCAAAGCTTGGTTCTTCTTTAATGTTCCTTCCTTAATCGCTCTTGGCCTTCTAAGACTTCCTTTATCTCCTTCTAAAGCACCTTGATCTTGAAATCTTCACCTTGGAATCCTTTATTGCACCGACTCTCACTCTTCTATCAACATCACCACAAGACCGCTTTAACACCACCTCCTAGAAAGCTTGAAAGACCAAGACATCTCCTCCTCAACGCTCCAAATACCTACAAAACATCAAACAAACTTATGCAGATATCTTAAGATAATATGAAAACCTACACAACTGACTCAAGACAACACAATAAACCTAGAAAAGACTCAATCCTAGCTAGAAAACTACCCACAAAAACCAACTAAAAAGTGCGACATCAGATATATCCCTTTAAACTATCAACATAAAAGGAAATAGGATAAAAGATCATTAAAACGCGCCGACTCGGTCTTCGCTATACCTCGGTACCGACCTTGTTCAACACTGAAAATAACCGGGAGTAAAACTTTCATATCGGGCTCGTTACAACTCCGTTTGACACGATTCTTTTTCCTATGTCTTCGTAACGAATTTCTCTACTTCTTTCCAAGCTCAAACTTGATCTTCCATGTATTTATGGTCGTTATTTGAGCTTTTTCCTAAGTGTTTCTCCTCAAAAGTGCTCCAAACAACTTCTAAAAACCTATATAACACCACCAAAGCTTATGCAGACTCCATATCTTAAGGAAATACGAAAATCTACACAAACAACTCAAAACAAAACACAAAACTAAAGAAAAAGACTGAAACACACTAAAAACATACTCTAAAAACACGACTAAAATGGCGGACATCAGAGGTGGCAACGGTCTTGAGACATAAGATTGCATCGAATGGTGCCATAGGCGGCATCATCCAAGTCCATGATAAATTGGTGAATGATATGCTTTGTTTTATACAGCATAACTAGGACTTTTTAGTACATATTTTTACAGTATTTTAGGCCTATTAGGAGCATTATTAAAGAACAGATTTGAAGGCCGAGAGTTCAGAGTTATAATGATTTGAAGATGTTGAAGAATTTGAAGGCCGTGATCGCCGCCTCTTTTAAGGGCGATTGTGGTGGACATCGCCGAGGGAGATCAAGATTGCCAAGGAGGACCACGATGACAAGGAAGGCCGCGATCATGGCTAGGTTTGGTGGCGATCGCGGTTTGAGGTCGCCATTCACGCCGCACTTTGAAGAAAGGCAGCGATCGCGGCTTTGTTTGGTGGCGATCGCGGCCTGGTTGGATCTGACGCTCGATTGGATTTCTCCGCTTAGTTTAATATTATATTTTTATATCTTTTAATTCCGACTGGTTCGAGACTATTTTAGGTTTATTTTTCAGCCTTTGTGGATATTGTCTCTTAGACCTAGTTTTCATAATTTTAGACTTTGGTATTTTTTCTCTTATGGAGAACTAAACTCCCAAAATCTTATTCAAGTTGAAGCTTTTCAGACTCAAGTTGTTGTGAGATTCTTCTATTCAGGTTTATTTCTACAGGTTATTTCAATTCTCTTGTGCATAATTATTATTGATTGTGTTGATTTCTGCTTGTTTGGCGAACTTGTTGGAATTAATATGATCTATTGCTAGATCTAGGTTTTCTCGTAGCAAAGCCTAATCTTTGTAGCAACTTATATGGTTTAGGACTCGTTGGACTAAAACAATTAAGAAAGAGATTTGAATGCATGTTAATTGTTTGACTCGTTGGAATTCAATTGCATGTATCATGTTTATCCTTGTTCTCATTGCTAATATCCATATTATTTATGATCATTTCATGAGTTGTTTGGATATTAAGTTTGCATGTCTCGTTGCCATGTTATATTTCTGATCAGGATAGGAATAATCAAATGAATAACTTGTTTGAATCTATGATCAATTGCTTGAGGAAGAAAAGTGGATGCTTGAATAGGATTGTTTCCCTAATTGATAAAAATTCAACCTTTTCCCTGTTTGATTCATATCATTGCTTTGTTTAATTTTCCCTAGTTGTAGTTTACAATTCCAAAATCCCCCTTTATTACTTTATAGTTGATAATAATATTGCTTAGAATTACAAGTGTCTCTTGTATTCGACCCCGACTTACCAACTATACTAGTTGAGTAACTAGGGAATTATTTTTGATTTGACATCAACTATTCTAAGCCAGTCAAATTTTGGCGCCGTTGTCAGGGAACACTTTTGTTTAATTCTAAGTTTTTATTGTTACCAACTCTAGTGTGGACCCTAGTTTGTGGTCCACACCCGTGCTACTGATTCTTCTATTTTGCCTTTTGATTTAGAGATTGAAAGGACTCTTTCCAGGTTGAGACGTGAATTTTGGGAACTACTCCGTGAATTACCTTTCAACTTGAATTCTGCTGAAACTGAGACAATGGGAGATCGGACTTTGAAGCAGCTAATATCTTCAAACTTTCAACAACAGCCCCTGGCTGTTCAGTTCCTTACGCTGAATGAAGGTGTCAATTGGTCCTCTTTGTCATTGATAAGTCGAGATTGATAACATGGATCCTCTTGCTGAGTGAGTTTGATATTGAAATAAGAGACAAAAAGGGAGCTGAAAAAATCTTGTAGCTGACCACATGAGCTGGCTTGTACATGTGGAAGACAAGTCAGAAAGTCAAGAACAAATTCAAGGACGGTTCCCTGATGACATGCTTTTCGAAGTCGATATTGGTGCCGAACCGCGATCGCCTCGAGAACAAGAGGCGGCCGCGGCTGAGTCAACCGTGATCGCGGCCAACAGCAACGGCGATCGCGGCCCAGGCGGCGACGGTGAAGATGAGCCGCGATTTGAGGAATTTGCTCTCGAGATCCACTCATTCAGGCCATGGTATGCTAATCTTGTCAACTACCTCGTCTTAGTTGAGTTTCCTCATTTTACCAAGGCTCAGAAGGACAGGGTGCGTCATGAATCCCGATTTTATGTTTGGGATGATCCTTATTTATGGAAGCATTGCACAGATCAGGTAATCCGACGGTGTGTCCCGGATTCTAAGGTACAATCTATCTTGTCTTTTTGTCATTCCTATGCATGTGGGGGTCACTTTGGGACTAATAAAAATGCTAGGAAAGTTTTAGAAGCTGGTTTTTATTGGCCTCATATTTTTAGGGATGCATATGCATTGTGTAAATCATGTGATCTTTGTCAGAGGGTGGGTAATATTTCTAAGAGACATGAGATGCCTCAATCTCGTATGATATTCTGTGAAATTTTTGATGTGTGGGGCATTGATTTTATGGGACCCTTCCCCTCTTCCTATGAGAATCTGTATATTTTACTTGCGGTGGACTATGTTTCCAAGTGGGTGGAAGCAAAGGCCACCATAACTGATGATTCAAAAGAAGTTGCAGGTTTCCTTAAGGACAACATTTTTTTCATATTTGGGATTCCAAAAGCTCTCATAAGTGACAGGGGTACTCATTTTTGCAATAAGACTGTTAGTGCTTTATTGAAGAAGTACCATGTCACACAGAAGATCTCTACAACGTATCACCCTCGAACCAATGGACAAGCTGAAGTGTCCAATAGGGAGATAAAATCAATTTTGGAGAAGACGGTGGCGCCTAACATGAATGATTGGAGTTTGAGACTTAATGATGCTTTATGTGTAATATCCCTCCTTTTTGTAAAGGGGCAAAAATGTAATTTTCACATTTCCTTTGAAATAATAAAATATGTGAATATTTTATTTTCACAAGGTTGTTATTTTATAACATTTTAAAATGTTATAAAATAAAATATAACTTTAAAAATCATATTACAAGGTCATTAATATGAGTTTTATTTATGTAAAATTATAATGAAATAATTATAAGTAACAAAATACATGAGAAGATTTATTTGTATAAAGCATTCTATTTACAATGAGAAAAGGTGGACTAAAATAAAAATAAAATGGGACGCAAGGCTGGGGACTCGAACCTCATACCCTTCTCTTATTAAGAAAAGCAATAACCAATTGTACTAATGTGCCATTCAAACATATAGTGCACAACATTTTATTTATTTATTTATAAAATGGATGTCATCTTCAACCTTGAGAGGAGAAGGCAGACGTGAGATCCGATAGTTGTTCTTATCTCAAAGATTATGGCAATTTTACTCAGTCAAACGTTACAAAGCAATTGAATAAAATGATTAAGAGGGACAATTAGTGATTTTTAAGGCTAAAAATTCAATTGGGTGTCAATCGTCTGGTATTGAATTAGAGAAAGACGTGAGCGAGAAAGATGACGATAGATTTTGTGACTATCTTATCCAAAATCATGATTAGTCGTTACAACAGATATTAAGACAATTGATTAACGCCCTTAAATCCGCCAAATTTAAGAGAGGCGTTCACCGCCGGGAGTTCAAGTGAGACAACTTTGGGGCTATTTAAGGGTCTCGGATTTGCTTTAATCCACATCAGTACACATCCAATTTCCACATTCAGAATTTACAAGTGAGTTTTAGAGTGTTTTTCCGAGTCAAATTCGTTCGGGATTTCTCGGTTTCGGTCGGAGAAGGAGTCGGATCGTGCTATTCGAGTCACCGGCTAGGTTTGGTGGACATCGCCGAGGGAGATCAAGATCGCCGAGGAGGACCGCGATGACAAGGAAGGTCGCGATCACGGCTAGGTTTGGTGGCGATCGCGGTTTGAGGTCGCCATTCACTCCGCGCTTTGAAGATAGGCAGCGATCGAGGCTCTGTTTGGTGGCGATCGCGGCCTGGTTGGATCTGACGCGCGATTGGATTTCTCCGCTTAGTTTAATATTATCTTTTTATATCTTTTAATTCCGACTGGTTCGAGACTATTTTAGGTTTATTTTTCAGCCTTTGTGGATATTCTCTCTTAGACCTAGTTTTCATAATTTTAGACTTTGGTATTTTTTCTCTTATGGAGAACTAAACTACCAAAATCTTATTCAAGTTGAAGCTTTTCAGACTCAAGTTGTTGTGAGATTCTTCTATTCAGGTTTATTTCTACAGGTTATTTCAATTCTCTTGTGCATAATTATTATTGATTGTGTTGATTTCTGCTTGTTTGGCGAACTTGTTTGAATTAATATTATCTATTGCTAGATCTAGGTTTTCTCGTAGCAAAGCCTAATCTTTGTAGCAACTCAATTGGTTTAGAACTCGTTGGACTAAAACAATTGAGAAAGAGATTTGAATGCATGTTAATTGTTTGACTCGTTGGAATTCAGTTGCATATATTTCTGATCAGGATAGGAATAACCAAATGAATAACTTGTTTGAATCTATGATCAATTGCTTGAGGAAGAAAAGTGGATGCTTGAATAGGATTGTTTCCCTAATTGATAAAAATCCAACCTTTTCCCTGTTTGATTCATTGCATTGCTTTGTTTAATTTTCCCTAGTTGTAGTTTACAATTCCAAAATCCCCCCTTTATTACTTTATAGTTGATAATAATATTTCTTAGAATTACAAGTGTCTCTTGGGTTCGACCCCGACTTACCAACTATACTAGTTGAGTAACTAGGGAATTATTTTTGATTTGGCATCAACTATTCTAAGCCAGTCAAATTTTGGCGCCGTTGTCGGGGAACACTTTTTTTTAATTCTAAGTTTTTATTGTTACCAACTCTAGTGTGGACCCTAGTTTATGGTCCACACCCGTGCTATTGATTCTTCTATTTTGCCTTTTGATTTAGAGATTGAAAGGACCCTTTCCAGGTTGAGACGTGAAGTTCGGGAACTACTCCATGAATTACCTTTCAACTTGAATTCTGCTGAAACTGAGACAATGGGAGATCGGACTTTGAAGCAGCTAATTGCTCCAAACTTTCAACAACAGCCCCTGGTTGTTCAGTTCCCTGCGCTGAATGAAGGTGTCAAGTTTGAATTGAAATGAGGGTTGATCCATCTTTTACCCCAATTCCATGGGCATGGTGGGAAGATCCAAACAAGCATCTTGCTGAATTTGATCAGGTCTGCTCAAGTATGAAGCCTACTGATGTAAATGAGGACCAGATCAAGTTGAGGGCGTTTCCTTTCTCTATGAAGGATTCAGCCAATGAGTGGCTCTACTATATTTCTCCAGGCTCCATAGATACCTGGACTAAGATGAAAGCAACATTCTTGGAGAAATACTTTCCTGCCACCAAACAGAACAGTCTGAAGTTGAGCCTGAGTAATATTGAGCAACAGGCTGGAGAGAACCTGTATGATTATCATGAGCGATTCAAGAGACTCTGTGCGAGTTGTCCGTATCATGGGTATTCTGATCAAGACTTGGTACTATATTTCTTTGGTGGATTACTGGACGAAGAGCGTAGAATGGTGAATGCAGCTTGTGGTGGAAGCATGATGAACAAGACACCAACAGATGCCCTTGAGCTCTTTTCTGAGCTATCTGAGAACTCAAGGCAATTCAACGAAAGAACTGGCACTAAAGGATTCAATGCTATGGACTCCTCTTCTGTTATAGGATCTGAGATGGCGGAGTTGAAGGATATGATGAAGAGGTTCATGAACCAAGGAACCCCTCAACAATTGAATACATGTGAAATCCGTGTTGATATACTTCACCCTACTGATACCTGCCCACAACTTCAGGAGCCTCAGGCTGAGGTTAATGCTGTAGGAGGCTATGGACCTCCTGGACCTCGTTTTGATCCCTATTCTAATACATACAATCCAGGCTAGGCACACCATCCAAATCTGAGATATGGGAATCAGAATCAGCCTCAATATAATCATCAACAAGGAGGAAATCAGCAACCCAGGCAACCTTATGTTCCTAGACCTCCAGTTCAGAGCCAAAATAACTCATCCAACGTTGAGGAGTTGATTGCAAGGCTAGCTATTACAGTAGACCAGATGGGCCAGACCACTCAGGCTAGCATCAAGAATATGGACACTCAGATCAGTCAACTGGCTACTGCAGTAAGAAAATTGGAGGCCAGAGATTCTAGAAAAGTGCCAGCACAGCCCATTAATCCTAGGGAGAATGTGAGTGCGATCACATTACGAAGTGGAAAAGAATTACCGAAAATTGACGAGAGATCGGAGGAACCGCGATCGTCGCCACAACTAGGGGCGACCGCTGCTGAAGAGACCACGATCGCGGCCCCTTAACTGAGGCCTCGGGATTTGAGAAAATTGAAGACATGATCGCGCCCACTCCGGGCAGCGATCGCGGTGGCGGTGATTTCCGAAAAATTCAAGAACCGCGATCGCGGCTTTCTGATGGCGATCGCGGTGGCGGTGATTTCCGAAAAATTCAAGTACCGCGGTCGCGGCTTTTTGATGGCGATCACAGCCCGACTCCAGATTCTGACGATGAATATGTTCGCCCGGATTTCCATTCGATGGTTACACAGAAGTCATCTCCTCCCTTTCCTGAAGCACTAAAAGACACAAGGAAGCCAGAGAACGACAAGGAGATCTTTGAGACGTTTTCCAAGTGTGAGGTAAATATCCCTTTGCTCAATCTGATTAAAAGCGTTCCTAGATTTGCTAAATTTCTGAAAGAGTTGTGCACTATTAAGAGGAACCAAAGATTAAAAGGGAAACAGAAAGTTAAGGTTAGTGAACATGTTTCAGTTGTATTTCAAAGGTGAATGTCTTAGAAGTGCAGTGATCCAGGCATGTTCAGCATTCCCTGCATAATAGGAGACGCTAAAATAGATAAAGCCATGCTTGATTTAGGTGTTTCTATTAATGTTATGCCTTATTCTGTTTACACTTCACTAGGCTTAGGACCTTTGCATGAAACTAGTGTTATTGTTCAATTAGTTGATAGGTCCACAGTCTACCCAAAAGGGATTGTTGAAGATGTCCTTGTCATGGTTGATAATCTGATATTCCCTGTTGATTTCTATGTGCTTGATATGGATCATGATGTGCATGATGCACCCATTCTGTTAGGACATCCTTTCATGAAAACTGCAAAAACAAAAATTAATATGTGTAAAGGTGTCCTAACTATGGAATTTGATGGGGAGAAATTTGAATATAGTATGGATAATGCTATAAAATACCCCCAGGATGACCATTCTCTATATTCTATTGATGTAATTGATCCCATTGTGCAAGATGTCTTTGATACTACTTATGGTGATGAGTTACAATCTGTTTTAGAGAATGACATCAAAATTTCATGCATGGATTACAATTTGCCTGATAGATATCATGAAATCCTTGATGATTTAAGTGCTTGCTGTGAATCTCATGCTGATGCTTTGGCCATTGGGCCCATACCACTAACTCTCCCTAGCGAGAAATTGCTTCCTTCTGTAGTATAGGCACCTAAAGTTGAGCTTAAATAGCTCCCTGAGCATTTAAAATATGCTTTCCTTGGAGATGGTGACACTTTTCCTATCATTATTTCTAACAAACTTTCCAAGGAGCAAGAAGAAAAATTGGTGCAGGTATTGAAAGAGCACAAGACAGCACTAGGTTGGACCATTGCTGACATTAAAGGGATTAGTCCCTCTACATGTATGCATAGGATCCTCCTAGAAGATGGTGCCAAGCCATCCAAACAGCCACATAGACGGTTGATGTCTCTCTATTTGGTGGTGTTTTTATATATGATTTCCTTTGTAAATATGTTTCTTTTTCCCCTTTTCTTGTGTGTTTTGTTCCTCTTTAGCTTAGTTCCCGTATTTCTATGAGATTCGGAGACTATGCGCGTTTTATGTGTTTTGTAGGTGTTTTGGCATGGATCAAGGGTCATTTTGAAGGAGAATTGGAACATGGAGCAAGGACCGAGCTTAAGAGGGAAAGAGAGGAGCAAGCCATGAAGAAGAACAAGAGAAAAGCCAACCAGAAGAAGGTGGAACGAGGTCCGGATCGAGTTAGAACCAACGCCGGACCCGAGATGATTTTTCGACCTCGGACCGACTTGCCCAGTAAGTCGGGCCCGAGGTGCTCCGTGTCGGTCCGAGTCGGTCGCTGGCTGGCTTGGGCTCCAAGGCACGAAATTGTAAACTACCACTTTTGCCCCTCATCTATAAAGGCTCTCTTATCTTCTAATTGGAGGAGGTTCCCACACACTTAGGGGGAACCAACTCTCAAAAACTCTCAAGAGGATACTTGGAGAGCAAGGAGGAAGGAGAGGAGAAGGAGAAGAGAGGGAATCGGCATAGGAGAAGGAGATTTGATAGGTTTGGTTGATAGATTAGCTTTGCCTTGTTTTGATTTTGTGGATTTGGAAACCTTGGATTGGAGTTTGTGGATTGCTTTTGATTTGTGAATGAAATTTGGCTTTGGTTTGAGATTGATGATGTTGATTGCTTTGCTTTGTGATTTGTTTGCTTTCTTTGTTTACCACATGGAGTAGATCTCCTTGATCTTGGGTTATGGGGGAAAACTCTAGCTAGGTTGGGTTAGAAACCCCAATTCCATAAGCCTTGAGTGCTTGATCTAGGAACCCACTCTACATAGAGCTACAATTCCTTATGAAAGTAAAGAATCAAGGCTTGTGATTGGCAAAGTAACGAAAGTGAACATTTGTCCATCTCAAGACCTTGCTTCGAAGGGGATTTCCCCAATGATCAATGTGTAGAAGTGGATGGAACGACGGTGAAAGCACCTCGATCCTATTCCGATCATCACTTATTGCTTGAATTGGGGTGGAAAAGCCTTAATCTACTAGAGAAGGAACCCAAAAGCCCAAGATCTACTTTCAATCCTTGAGTTCGACAAAACCATCTACATCGGGCCCGACTTGCTCTACGTCGGTCCCGACTTCCCTCTTTGTCGCCAACATCGGGCCCGGCGTGACACTTGTGTCGGTCCCGACTGTTCTCTTTTTTTTCCTTTGTTTTAAGTTCTCCTTTCCAGCTTTCTAGTGTTTAGGCACCTCAATCAAGTAGATTTCCCGAGCGTTCGACACCCACCACGTGCTACAACGGGGTCGGGTTATAAATTGTATCTCTAGACCCTCGCATTCGTGAGCGATCAACGGCTCAACCCACCTATGATGGAGGTAGTTAAAAAGGAGGTACTGAAGCTCCTACAGGCAGGTATGATCTATCCCATCTCTGATAGTCAATGGGTTAGTCCGACCCAAGTTGTGCCCAAAAAGGGAGGCATTACAGTGGTAGAGAATGTGCATGGGGAATTAGTCCCCACACGAGTCCAGACGGGCTGGAGAGTTTGTATTGATTACCGTAAGTTGAATGCGGTAACCAGAAAAGATCACTTTCCCTTGCCATTCATTGATCAAATGCTTGAGCGACTTGCCGGTCGTTCCTATTATTGCTTTTTAGATGGCTATTCAGGGTATTTTCAGATTGCTATTGCACTAGAGGACCAGGAGAAAACGACATTTACATGTCCGTTTGGCACTTTTGCATACCGCAGAATGCCATTCGGATTATGTAACGCACCCGGTACATTCCAACGGTGTATGGTAAACATCTTTTCTGAGTATATTGAAAATTTTATAGAGGTTTTTATGGATGACATTATAGTACATGGAGACGACTTTGATGCCTGCTCCGACCATCTCTCCTTAGTCCTTCAAAGATGTGTAGAAACCAATTTGGTTCTAAACTCTGAGAAGTGACACTTTATGGTTGAGCAAGGCATTGTTTTAGGTCATATAGTGTCATCCAGGGTTATTGAGGTCGATAAGGCAAAGATTGATATCATTCAGTCTTTGCCTTATCCTACTAATGTGCGTGAAGTGCGTTCTTTTCTAGGCCATGCATGTTTCTATCGCATGTTTATTAAAGACTTTTCCAAGATCTTAGCCCCATTGTGTGATTTGCTGAAGAAAGATGTGCCTTATGAGTTCAATGAGGCATGCAAAAAGGCGTTTGATGAGCTGAAAATTCGCCTTACAAGTGCCCCAATCATTCAAGCCCCGGATTGGTCTCAACCTTTTGAGATCATGTGTGATGCAAGTGACTACGCTGTTGGGCCTGTTTTGGGTCAAAAGGAAGCTAGAGCATCTCATGTCATAAATTATGCTTCCATGACTCTAAACGATGCCCAAAGGAACTAGTCCACCACTGAGAAGGAAATGCTTGATGTAGTGTTTGCCTTGGAGAAGTTCAGACAGTATTTCCTGGGTACAAAAGTGATAGTTTATTCAGACCATGCAACACTTCGTTATTTAATGACGAAAAAGGAGGCTAAGCCGAGATTGATAAGATGGATCCTCTTGCTGAGTGAGTTTGATATTGAAATAAGAGACAAAAAGGGAGCTGAAAATCTTGTAGCTGACCGCCTGAGTTGGCTTGTACATGTGGAAGACAAGTCAGAAAGTCAAGAACAAATTCAAGGACGGATCCCTGATGACATGCTTTTCGAAGTCGATATTGGTGCCGAACCGCAATCGCCTCCAGAACAAGAGACGGCCGCAGCTAAGTCAACCGCGATCGCGGCCAACAGCAATGACGATCGCGGCCCAGGCGGCGACGGCGAAGATGAGCCGCGATTCCAGGAATTTGCTCTCGGAATCCATTCATTCAGGCCATGGTATGCTAATCTTGTCAACTACCTCGTCTCAGGGGAGTTTCCTCCTAATTTTACCAAGGCTCAGAAGGACAGGGTGCGTCATGAATCCCGATTTTATGTTTGGGATGATCCTTATTTATGGAAGCATTGTACAGATCAAGTAATCCGACGGTGTGTCCCGGATTCTGAGGTACAATCTATCTTGTCTTTTTGTCATTCCTATGCATGTGGGGGTCACTTTGGGACTAATAAAAATGCTAGGAAAGTTTTAGAAGCTGGTTTTTATTGGCCTCATATTTTTAGGGATGCATATGCTTTGTTTAAATCATGTGATCTTTGTCAGAGGGTGGGTAATATTTCTAAGAGACATGAGATGCCTCAATCTCGTATGATATTCTGTGAAATTTTTGATGTGTGGGGCATTGTTTTTATGGGATCCTTCCCCTCTTCCTATGGAAATCTGTATATTTTACTTACGGTGGACTATGTTTCCAAGTGGGTGGAAGCAAAGACCACCATAACTGATGATTCAAAAGAAGTTGCAGGTTTCCTTAAGGACAACATTTTTTCCATATTTGGGATTCCAAAATCTCTCATAAGTGACAGGAGTACTCATTTTTGCAATAAGACTGTTAGTGCTTTATTGAAGAAGTACCATGTCACCCGGAAGATCTCTACAGCCTATCACCCCCTGACCAATGGACAAGATGAAGTGTCCAATAGGGAGATAAAATCAAATTTGGAGAAGACGGTGGCGCCTAACGTGAATGATTGGAGTTTGAGACTCAATGATGCTTTATGTGTAATATCCCTCCTTTTTGTAAAGGGGCAAATATGTAATTTTCACATTTCCTTTGAAATAATAAAATATATGAATATTTTATTTTCACAAGGTTGTTATTTTATAACATTTTAAAATGTTATAAAATAAAATATAACTTTAAAGATCATATTAAAAGGTCATTAATATGAGTTTTATTTATGTAAAATTATAATGAAATAATTATAAGTAATAAAATACATGAGAAGATTTATTTGTATAAAGCATTCTATTTACAATGAGAAAAGGTGGACTAAAATAAAAATAAAATGGGACGCTAGGCTGGGGACTCGAACCTCATACCCTTCTCTTATTAAGACAAGCAATAACCAATTGTACTAATGTGCCATTCAAACATATAGTGAACAACATTTTTTTTATTTATTTTTTTACAAAATGGATGTCATCTTCAACCTTGAGAGGAGAACGCAGAAGTGAGATCCGATTGTTGTTCTTATCTCAAAGATTATGGCAATTTTACTCAGTCAAACGTTACAAAGCAATTAAATAAAATGATTAAGAGGGACAATTAGTGATTTTTAAGGCTAAAAATTAAATTGGGTGTTAATCGTCTGGTATTGAATTAGAGAAAGACGTGAGCGAGAAAGATGACGGTAGATTTTGTGACTATCTTATCCAAAATTATGATTAGTCGTTACAACAGATATTAAGACAATTGATTAACGCCCTTTAATCCGCCAAATTTAAGAGAGGCGTTTACCGCCGGGAGTTCAAGTGAGACAACTTTGGGGCTATTTAATGGTCTCGGATTTGCTTTAATCCACATCAGTACACATCCAATTTCCACATTCAGAATTTACAATTGAGTTTTAGAGTTTTTTTCTGAGTCAAATTCGTTCGGGATTTCTCGGTTTCGGTCGGAGAAGGTGTCGGATCGTGCTATTCGAGTCACCTGTTTGTTTCACGATTCAGCTACTGCCATGGGTGGTGCAACACGGTGTGCGGATGGTGGCGCTGGGGCTCGCCTTAGTCCGCCGCCGACTCCGTCTATGCCGCCTCCTGGTTTATTTTTCTTCCATTTGTGCGTGCGGCCATGGATACTCGTGTGCTGTGATAAAACGGTTGTATATTGTTGTTGCTCCGTGTTATGTATTACGATTAGGATAAAAAAAATCGGTTTTATTAAAAAAAATGAACTGTGTTAATCTAATTAAATGGGGATTTAGGTTATGCTACTATTATATATATACAAACAAAGTAGTCAGATTTGGTTTTTGGAATAGGGATTCGATTGTTAATTAAAATAATACTAATAGTAATAAGATTTCCGATTGATTAAAGAAAACAAGGGGACATTAGTTAAAAGTAAAATATGAAATAGTAGGTTAGTAGGTTAGTGGTAGTGTTAGTATGTTACATAGTAGGTTTTTTTTGGTTTAAGTTAAAAAGCGAGCAAATGTTATATACTATATGGCATGTTCAGATATGTGGTAAATTATATTTATATGGTAATATGGATACATGAATCATATATAGTGTTGGTTGATTAAGAAAATAAAAATAAATTATCATCAATATTTCGAATCCGTTTGAATATACTCCGTATATAATAAAATCTGATTATGTTTTCAATAAAATAAAAAGAGAAGTTCAGTCCAATATATCTATGAACTAGTATGCGAGGTCAACGAGGGTTTAATGAACCGACTATAACAATCTGTGTGTAACCACATTCCCAACATATCTGCAATAAAATCTGAGGCGTCACCCTTAGTGACGATCTCATCTTTCCTCTTCTGAAAATTCATAACGATTTCCTGGAAGAAAGTAGCTATTAGGTTTCGGCCGGCTTCAATTCGGATTCCGATTCCAATACCTATACCATCTTCCTAAATAGGAACCACCTTAGAAAACCCACTTGCTTAGTCTGTCACAAGACTAACCCGACCGTTTATTTTCCTTGCATGGTCGGCTGGTGCCAACCGTATTTCCGTTGCGGCACATCAGGAGGAGGAGTCGTAATCAAGGATTGAAGAGGTATCTCTTGGAGTTGGATAAGTTCGTCGTGCTGCCTTTACAGTTTATTTCGCTTCCGCATAGTTTTCATTTCGCTTCCGCATAGTTTTCGTTTCGCTTCCGCATATTAAATAATTTTGATGTAAATGGATCCTCGGCTTGTGAGGACCATTCTTAATATTTGTTACAGTATGGTTGTAAAAAATTCTATCGATTTATGTAATGTTTTGCTTCTGCATTATTTAAAGTTTATGGTTAAGTTCTGTAGTTATTATAAGCCTTGGGTGGCTTCGAGAGTTTAATCTCGAGGTCACTGGCGGTAATATCCCTGTGTAAAAAGGGGGTGTTACAATTATGGTATCAGAGCCAAAACTTTATAATGTATTCCTTAGGGTCGATCCTTAGTTCTGACTTTTTTCTTTTTCTGTGTTCCTTCTCAGAGTCATGTCTTGCTCGAAGTGCCGTGTTTTGGAGCTGGAGTTTGATGCTATGCGTGCTACAGAGGAGCTCGAGTATCTGGAGCAAGAGTTAGTGCTAGCCCGTAATGCTCTAGAGGAAGAGGAGGGGGAACCCATTGGTCAGGAGGAGTGTGAATGCTTTCAGGGCGATTCCCCACATGCCCCTCTTATCGTGATTCATGACTCCGACGAGGAGATGAAGCTAGACGATCAGACCCTTTATGCCATGGGGTATGCTATGGAGCCCTTGCCCGACGTGGAGTCCCCTGTGACTGATCCTTCCCAGGTTCCTTTGGTGGTGATTGAGGATTCGGACGAGGAGGAGGATCCAGAGGAGGACCCGATCGAAGGTGAGGCTGAGGAAATGGAGTATACCCCCGAGACTCCCAAGGGGGAAATGCTAGAGTCTCCAGAGCAATGTTATTAAAATCGAGATTCTAGGATCGGATCACGGAAGGTCTTGTGGATCGGATCGTAAAATCGGATCGTAGGATCGTAAGATCCTATAATATCACTAAAACTAATATAATATAGATATCATACAAAAAATATAGGCACTAAGACCAAAAAATATATAATTTTATGAAAATTTAATGATCATAATGCCGAAAAATTGACATTGCAAAGTTATATATGCACAAGAAGCACATTTAAAACTATATATGCTCACATAATAAGAATCGAGGAAAGACTATGGGTCTTTATTAGGGAAAAAATATTGTAAATTCAACAATTGGGAGTCGGAAAGATGAAAATTGGGAGGTAAATGAGGTTAAAAGAGACAATATGAGCATTTAAGGGATGTAATTTCACTAATAATTAAGTTAATTGGTGATAAAATAAATTTTGTAAGCTCAGAGTAAAAAACTGGGTAGGATCTTACGATTTTATACGGGATCTCATAAGATCCTATACGATTCTACACGATTCTGTACGATTCTAACACGATTCTACACGGTTCTATAACGATTTTAACAAATTTCGATTTTAATGTACGATCCGGATCAAAATCCCATATGGGATCGTAGGATCTCACGATTTTAAGATCCGGATCTCGATTTTAATAACAATGCTCCAGAGTATGTACCTGAGTCCCCTCCCCTTTTTGACAAGCATGACCTTGTACATGAGCAGGTTGACTTACCTGCCAACGTCGAGGAGGTTCCGCCAGCGATTCCACACCCAGTGGTAGAGCAGGTGGCTGTGGCAGAGCCCGTAGAGGAGCACTTATCATGAATGGATCGTGCTTCTATGGGTGATTTTACACCTAGGCCTTTCCAGGCCGACCCTACTGTTCTAGGTCCCTACTTGTCCACATGGCAAGGAATACTGAATGGCCACAAGGCTAACGTGCGCCAGATACTAAGTAGCTTGGTCAGGGAGCAAGGGAGCATTGATATTTTGAAAAGCCAGATCGAACAGGGTCTGGATCTTCTACAAGCGAACGGGGTGCTGATCGAGCCAGGGAAATATGACCTTGCACTGTTGGACATGGTGGATGTTAACAGGAACATATTTACTTCTGGAGGGGTTTAGGGGATTTGTTAGCTATGTTACATCGAGTCTGTTGCTATTTTAGTTTTATGTTTTACCACGAGTTGTATTGCTGAACATGGTTGTTCTCTTAGTTGTTTCCTTGACGATTTTGGTGTTTTGGTAGAGACATATCAGTTTTATGACCTTAATGCATCTTTGTTTTGGATAAACAAAATGGTTGTGGTTCACATTTGAGTATTGTGTATTATGGTTATTTATTAAGTTCTTTTCATATCTATATAGATGAGCAATTCAAAAACTCAAAGTCGTAGTGACGGGAACCAGGTGGGTTCCGACGCACGCAATCAAGAACAATTGCCAAGTGCGGGAATACCACCAGCTCAGGGTGGAATTCCACTAGCAAACTTTGTTTTGGACGCTGAGATTGCTGAGGCGTTCCAGGCTTTCTTAGCCCAGCGAGCTGTGAACGTTGTTCAACCAGCAACGATAGACATGGAAGTGGAGCAGTCAGTCCATTTGGGTAATGAAAAACGTCCAGTTGCTCCACCAGGAAATGGCGCCGGATTTAGTCAAGTGTTAAAGACCTTCTTAGCGATGATGCCTGATAGTTATGATGGAACAGGGGAACCTTATAAGATCTCATATTGGTTCTCTCATGTAGAGCGGTTGCTCCGTAACTTGGTATGCACTGAAGCTGAAAAGGTGCACATTGCCTCTCTACAGTTGAAGGAGGGCGCAAGTGAGTGGTGGGAAGGTACTGGACTGGCTAACAACCCGAGGCTCGATTGGGCCATGTTCAAGGATAAAATGTATGCTCGATTCTTCTCCGTTGCTATGAGAAAGGAGAAGCTGAAAGAATTTCTGCATCCTAAGAATGAGGGTTTAACAATACCTGAGCTGGCAATCAAATTTAATCACTTGCTGCAGTACGCTGGGCCAGAGATGTCTAATGAGGCTCAGAAGTTAGAACAGTTTCATGAATGGATGAACCCGAGGGTGAAGCCACACATGGTAAACAATTCATGTACCACCTTGGAAGAATATGTGGACAAAGCTTACAAGTTGGAAGTGACATTAGAGGAATCTACCAGGAAGATGAAGGGTTGGGGAAAACCACAACAATCTGGTCCTTAATTCAGTGGCTTTAAGAGGCCAGCTCCTCCATCTCAGTACGACCGTTCTAAAATGGACAAGTCAGGTTCAAATCAATCAAGGTTCTCCCAACAGTCGGTTCAGCAGAAAGGGCAGTTGGTGTGCCACAACTGTGGGGAGATAGGTCATCTTAACCGGGAATATACCAAACGTAAGCGGATTTGCTACGCGTGTGGACGGGAAGGTCATATGCGAGTTTATTGTCGCAAGAAGGGTAGTGAGCTGTCCCAGGGTAGGCAAGGAACGGGTGCTCAGGGAAACAAAGGTCTGGCTGGGGGTTCAAAGGCTGAGTCAATGCAGTCAAACGCTCATAATAAGGGAAAGGGCCCCATGACGTCAGCTAGTCAGGGCCAAAGGTTGTACACCATCCGCCGCACCGACGAGCCTGATGCGTCGATTACGCAAGGTACTCTATCTCTCCGCTCCATATATGCTTTGTTGCTGCTTGATACAGGGGCAACCCATTCGTTTATTGCTGAAACCTGTGTAGAAGAATTAGGATTGAAATGCAATTCAACGTGCGAGCCATTTGTTGCTAGTCTCCCTAATGGGGAGAAGATTACTAGTACCAAACTACTGAGTAACTTTCCGATTAGTATTCAAGGAAAGAAATTTGATGCCGATCTAATATGTATTCCAATGGCTCCCTATGACCTTATTCTGGGGATGGATTGGATGAATCGTCACGGGGCTATAATAGACTTTAATACTAGAACCGTGACCGTGACGTCTGGTGGCAAGCACGTGTGTAAGTTCAAGGGTTTCCGCGACGACGATAATGGGAAATTAATCAGTGCCATGAAGGCAGGCAAGTTTCTTCGTCAGGGATGTGCAGGCTTCTTGTGCTATATAGAGTCGACAAAGAAGAAAGTGGTGGAGATTGGGGAGATTTCCGTTGTGCAAGAATTTGCGGATGTTTTTCCTGAGGAGATTCCAGGATTGTAGCCCTAGCGAAGTGTGGAGTTTTCTATTGACCTGGAGTCGGGAACCAGGCCTATTTCTAAAGCGCCTTATTGAATGGCTCCAGTGGAGATGAAAGAGTTGAAGAAACAATTAGAGGAACTGTTGGAGAAGGGTTATATCAGACCGAGCGCCTCTCCTTGGGGTGCACCGATGTTATTTGTCAAGAAGAAGGATGAAACCTTCCGTTTATGCATTGATTATCGGGAGTTGATCAAGGTTACCATCAAGAATAAATATCCATTACTGAGAATTGATGATCTTGTGGATCAGTTGCAGGGAGCTAAGGTATTCTCTAAGATCGACTTAAGGTCTAGTTATCATCAGTTGAGAATCCATGAGGAAGAAATACCAAAGACTGCATCCCGTACACGGTATGGCCATTATGAGTTTGTGGTTATCCGTTCGGAATCACCAATGCTCCCGCGATATTCATGGATTTGATGCATCGTTGTTTCAGAAACTATCTTGACAAGTTTGTGGTAGTATTCATCGATGACATCTTAATTTATTCACCCAACAAGGAGATTCACGTCGAGCATTTGAGGATTGCCCTATAGATCCGTAGAGATAATCAGTTGTATGCTAAGCTCTCTAAGTGTGATTTCTGGTTGGGAGAAGTTGCTTTTCTGGGTCATGTAATTAATCAAGAAGGTGTGATGGTTTATCCTCAGAAGATTCAGGCAGTGGCAGAGTGGAAACAGCCACAGAATGTGAAGGAAGTGCGCAGTTTCCTTGGTTTGGCAGGATACTATCGGCGGTTTGTAGAGGGGTTCTCTAAAATTTCTCTGCCTATGACCAATTTGCTTCGGAAGGTGCATAAGAAGTTCGTCTGGGATGAGAAGTGTGAGACAAGTTTCCAAGAGTTGAAGAAGCGCCTAACCAGTGCTCCAATTCTGACTCTACCTGACGGGTCAAATGAGTATGTGGTGTATAGCAACGCGTCTAAGCAAGGATTGGGATGTGTGCTCATGCAGAATGACAAGGTAATCGCTTATGCGTCCCGTCAGCTTAAGACGTATGAGGTAAATTACCCAACACATGATTTGGAATTGGCTGCAGTGGTGTTCGCTCTCAAAATTTGGCGACATTATCTATATGGCGTCAAATGCCAGATTTACACCGATCATAAGAGCTTGAAGTATGTGTTCACACAAAAAGAGTTGAATATGAGACAATGAAGGTGGCTAAAGCTGATTAAGGATTATGACATTGAGTTGTTGTATCATCCCGGCAAGGCCAATGTTGTCGTTGATGCACTGAGTCGTAAGACCACTTAAGAAACTATGGTGGCTATGCTAACAGCTCAACCGGAACTACAGAAGGAGATAATCCGTGGAGAAATTGAAGTGTGGTTTGGTAGACAACAGGGAGGCTTGAATATGCTTGTGTAACACCCCTATTTTACAACATTGGGTATTACCGCCAGTGACGTCGTACTTTACCGTCCAACGTCACCCAAGGCTTTTAGAATGATATAAAATGATAAAATGCGGAATAAAACATACTCATAAATAAAAAGGTGCTCACGAAGGAGACTTTTGTTCTTACAATCCAAATCACAATACCAGAAGCTTGTTCGGGAAATATAATTCATAAATCATTGTATTTGAAACATAAATGAAAATAAACCAAAAGGAGTTTCAAACTTCGCGGAGCTTCTTGACCTTCCCTTGTTCTTCATCTTATGCCGGGTTGAACTTCCTAGGTTCTGACATAATTCGCGAGGGGCGAGAATATGCCAGGCAACATGCGGAAAAGAAGAATTAGTCTAGGAGACTAAGCAAGCGGGAACGGAACTTCCCTAGGGTATTTCGGTAATTTAAAATAACAACAACGAAGTTAACAATGGGTTGTGTTTGACAGTAGGGTTTAATCATATGGGGTTTAATGGTACGAAGGAGAGCGTATCTCAAGCAGAGATAGCTCGATAGTTTGGAGAAGAGCTACTAGATTATAGGCTTCTATTAGTATCGAGAATAAAAGATGTGTTGGGAACGTTTATTAATTCATACAAGTTACAATTTCTCGCGCCCTGAGCGGACCGAGGGCCAGATCGATCATTTGAGATCGGTCCGGTTTTAATATTTAAATGTGCATTAGGCACTTATAGTAATGTCTTCGCTTTAGTGATTTTTAAAGGGGTGGGAATTCGGATTGCCCGATCCACCAAGGGAAACCCAGTTTCCCGACACTTAGCTAGGGTGCGCTCATCCCTCTTTGCAATCGGAGCGGATGGGATCATGATCCCGAAAATCGTACTTCAAACACGTAGGCACTTATGACTTAGTAGGGTTATATAGAGGCGTCGGCTATTCCGCGCCCCTTACTAGTTCGTTTGACGAGGATCTCTGAACGAGTCCATAACAACCAACCATAATCACACTAGCATAAATAGTCCTATCAATATAAATAGCGAACTATACTAACAATGGTCGTTACTTCTAGCAATCGATATTTCCTAGATTATTTAATTACTTAGCACGCAAGTTGTTCCCAACATCGAGAATTTCATGGAGACGAATTATAAAGGTCACAAGGGGAATTTCCACTTGCCTTGGTTGGAATGATAACCGACTTAACGATGAGACGGAGGTGGGGTTTGTGACTTCGAACGAGGTTCCCGACCTATTGACACGGAAATTTTACGAACGGTCTTAGATACCAACATACTTTTAAGATTCGGATTTCTTAAGAGTACTTTAGCTTAGGTGTATGGAACATTCTAAATTATCATTATAATAATTTAGGTAGTTAAATGAAAATAATAACATTCCTCTATTATTATTTTAATTTCGTAATATCCTTTTATTTGATTTGAAATAACGCTTATTGATTATTCAAAATAATTTACTTAGTTTCAACAATATCCAAGGGTTAAAAAATTATTTTCCCTTTACGAAAATGTTCTATTATAATACTTTCTTAATAAAAACCTTTTTAACTAAGGGGTCATAATAAAAGAGATAGAATAATATTAGGTTCTTTCTTAGTAATTTTCCATAAATAGAAATTCTTATTTACTATAGAAGGTAAGCTTTCTTAAAATGATTATAATATAAAATAAATATTCTTATTTATTTTATTTCTAAAATTCCTCCAATCTGATCTATAGTTATAAGATCATGGTATAAAATACCCAATCATTCCTTATAATATACTTTTTATGATATTCTAAGTCACAAAACAATATTCTTTTCTATATTATACAATATCTTTCTTGGTGAGATATTTTTAAATACTTAACAATATAATGTTATAATTCATATTATTGTATTTTTATAAAAGAAATTATGCCTTGTAGGAATACTTTATCGTAGAGATGAGTTAAACTAATATTATATTAAATAATTAAAACAATTAATCATTATTAATATTCTTATTTCCAAATAATTTGGTATTCTCTACACTTAAGCTTAAGCCTTTATAATGGTGATATTTAATATAGAGACAAAATCATAGGCTAATAAATTTATAAAATCAAATACCTTTTTATAATAGCTTCATAAAAATTTAAATAAACAAACATGTTCTTGTTCTTCATATTAGGATATAGTAATTTAATAATGGTTTAATAAAATGATTTATATCCTCTTTTCAACTAGCAAGATTTATGAAATACTTCTTATAAATCTTAATAATTTGCAAGCAACTATTATTTGACCAATCTTACTAAAACTAGCATAATATAATTAACTTAAATTAAATAGAATGGAATTAAGGGTTTATTGTAAGTTGCCTGAGTTACAGAACACAATGGAAAGGAGGCAGGAGGACCGGCGGTGGGAGGGGCGGCGCACCAGGGGGCTCCGGCAAGTGGGGCGGTGCGCTGGAGGAGGAGGCGGTTGATGGTGGTGGGGCCGATGGTCAGGCGAGGTGTCCGGCGGTCCAAAAGGGGAGAGGAGGAGGCTCATTTGGTGGGATTTTGAAGGAAAAACTAGAGCTTGGAGGGCTGATTTTTGGTGGAAATTGAGAGTGAAGTTGTAGAGAGGAAGAGAAGGATGAAGGGAGTGAGTTGTTGGGTGGGATTTCATCCTCTATTTATAGTGAAAGCTAGATCCAAGGCTATGGGATTTTGCCCAATGGAGAAGAGGAGGGAGAAGGATGATTGAGGAGGGTTGGTAAGGGGGTAGGTGAGGAAGGTGATGTCATTTAGGTGATGTAAGCAAGATGGAGTTATGGTTATGGTGGGTAAGAAGGCCATGGATTGGGCAAAATTTCTTACGTAAAACTTTAGGTTGAAGAAGACGGGGGATAATATTTTAATGTGTTTTATTTAATAAATTTTTTGAGGTTCAAAAATAAAATGGATCCTTATTTTATTCAAGTCAAGGCTTTTTAAATTGTTAAAAACTTTATGAATATTCTTAAATTTTTATTAATTAAAATTCCCTATGGAATATTCTTTTAATTTTATTTATTAATATCTTTAAGGAATATTCTTTTAATTATTTAATTAATTTTATTTTACAAACATTCTCTTTTTACCTAGAAAAAAGGTTAAAAATAAAAATAGATAAATAAATAAATAATAATAATAAATTTTATATTAAATTTTAAAACTTGAAATATCTCGGATATTACAATAGTACCCCCCTTATATTAGTTTCGTCCCCGAAACTGAGGAAAGGTAGGGCAGTACTAAGACGGGAAAAAGGAGGGTTACTACAACACTTCATGACTTGTAAGGATAAAACGGGGTCTAGTACCCCCTTAAAAAGAAATAAAACTACTGGTCCTTAGGGTGACATTAACTCGGGGAAACGTCTCTGCATATCTTGTTCGGTTTCCCAGGTTTCCCAAGTTGTACCTTCCTTGCCATCTTTAGACCAGAGTACCCAAACTAGGGGTACCTCCTTGTTGCGTAGTTGCTTCACTCGATGCTCCACTATCTTAATTGGTCTTTCTTCGTAGGTGTCGTCCGACTGGATTTCGACATCGTCGAAGTTGATTACGTGAGATTCGTCGGGCACGTACTTTCTCAGAAGGGACACGTGAAACACATTATGCACAAGGTGAGCAGCAGGTGGTAAAGCAACTCGGTAAGCTAGGTTGCCAACTCTTTCCATGATTTCAAAGGGTCCCACATATCAAGGATTAAGTTTGCCTCGTTTTCCGAATCGGAAAACGCCTTTCGAGGGAGACACCTTGACGAAGACCTTATCTCCAACTATGAACTCGATATCTCGTCTTTTTAGGTCGACATAAGACTTTTTCCGACTCTGAGCAGTCAACATTCTCTGGCGTATGAGAGCAACCTCGGATGCAGTCTTTTCTATCAAATCTGGACCTAGAAGGATTTTGTCGACATTGTCGTCCCAACAGAGCGAGGAACGACACTTTCTCCCGTATAAAGCTTCGAAGGGAGCCATCTTGATTGTGGAATGCCAGCTATTGTTGTATGTAAATTCTATGAGACTTAGGCTGTCATCCCAACTTGTGGTGCGGTCCAGCACACAAGCTCGAAGCATATCTTCAAGAGTCTGGATGGTCCTTTCAGATTGCCCATCCGTCTGAGGGTGGAAGGCGGTGCTAAACTTCATTTCGGTACCCATGGCCATATGTAGTTCCTTCTAAAAGGAAGCGGTGAAGCGGCCATCTCGGTCGGAGATAATTGTTTTTGGAGTCCCATGGAGACGGACGATTTCCTTAACAAAGACTGCTGCTAACTTTGGAGCCTTCCACTTCTTTTGAATGGGGATGAAGTGGGCGCTCTTGGTGAGTCTGTCCACGATTACCCAAATGGAATCCTTCTGCTTTTGGGTCTGGGGCAGATCAGTTACGAAGTTGATACACTCTATTTAGTATAGGTTAACTCCTGTATTTTAGGTATGATTTGAGTGTGTTTAGGTTAGTTTTGAGCATAATTGTCATATGAAGACCGAAGACACGATTTGAAGAATTACAAGAGTTTTGAAGACAAGTGTTGATTTGGAGTTGTTTTGACACCACTTTCTTGTAACGCTTATTTCGGGAGCTACAGTGATCGGATGAAGACGAATTTGGTATCCTTGGAAAGCTGACTCGAAGAGATACAATTCATATTTTTACTCCGAGTCCAAATTCCAACTCTAAGGTGGTCAAAACATCTTCCTAAAACAGCTCTGGAATTCTGTCACGATCAGGTCCGCGATCGCGGAGGTTGTTCACCGCGCCCGCGGAGGTCCACGTCAGCATATTTCCGAGGCGGCGACTGATCTTTCTATCTATCTATTTTATCTTATTTCCGATATTATTTTATTTCGTATGCTTAATTCGAGACTATTTAGACCTAGTTTTTTTGGAGCTTTGTTTGGAATTCTCTCTTCGATCTAGTTTTCAATTATTCAGATTTTAGTATTTTCTCTCTTATGGAGAACTAATTTCCTTTGGAGTTTGTTTGATCAAGGAAGCCTTTTTATGAATTTGTGAGATTCTGGTAACTTTTCTATCCCTTGGTTAATATCAAAACTCTTGTTCTTATTTTTATGATTATCAATTGATTTCTCTTGGTGCGCAACTTGTTGAATTTGATTGATATTCTACTATTTGGATTAGTTTGATTGTTGTCTGTGCAATCTTATTTATCCTTGAAACAACTCTTTTCTAGGACCGTGGACAAGAATTGAGAAAGAGTATTTGATTGTTATTTTGTGCATGAGACTCGTAGCTTGATTGCATGATTTAATATCCTTCTATCCTTAATACTTTGCATGATTTGAATTAAGCGTTCCTGTTCATATCATAATTCTGCTTGGACCGTGGACAAGCGGAATTTTTTTATAAGGATTGGAATTAACTAGGGAATTAATATAAAAGTGGATGAATCAATGATCGAATGATTAAAAAGGTGGAATTGATTGAATGAACTCTGCTTTCTTCCAATTGATTAAATCCCCAATAATATTTGTTTGTTTTGTTTGTTTGCCTGAACTTCCAAAAACCCTTGTCTTTGGTTTTGCTGATTGATCAGAATCCCGATTCTCTTGGGTTCGACCCCTTGCTTGCTTACTATACTAGTTAGTAGTTTAGGGTTATTTATCTTTGATCTTGGCAACAACGATTTTAGCCGAGTCAGAAGTCAATTGCTATATCCTCCCATTTCCATTCGGGCACAGGAAAGGATTGCAATTTTCCTCCGGGTCTTTTGTATTCGATCTTTACCTTCTGACAGACTAAACACTTAGCTAAGAAGTTGGCGACATCCTGCTTCATATTTGGCCACCAGAAATTTCTTCGGACATCCTTCTACATCTTACTTGCCCCTGGGTGTACCGAATAGGCAGATGCGTGAGCTTCTTTCAGTATGATTTTCCGCAGTTCGCCCTCTGCCGGTATACAAATCCGGTTTTGAAACCACAGGGAACCGTCATCTTGAATGACGAATCCTGGTGCTTTGCCTTCTTGCACCTCTCCACTTATCCTGATTAGCATGAGGTCGTCTGTTTGCTTCTCTCTGATTTCGGCTAACAAGTCAGAATGGATCTCCAGGGTGTTTAGACAACCTTGTTGCCTTCCAAACCAGACCTCGATGCCTTCTCTGATCAGTTCTTGTTGCAACTTTGGTTGGGTCGTTAGCATTGCGATCAAGCCCTCTTGTTGGGTCTTTCGATTGAGAGCGTCTGCTACGACGTTAGCTTTGCCCGGATGGTAGAGAAGCTCTATGTCGTAGTCCTTTAGTAGTTCCAGCCATCTTCTCTACCTCATGTTTAGTTCCTTTTGAGTGAATACATATTTCAAACTCTTGTGATCGGTGAAAATCTGACATTTGACCCCGTACAAGTAATGCCGCCAAATTTTTAAGGCGAACACTACTGCTGCTAGTTCGAGGTCGTGAGTCGGATAGTTCACTTCGTAGACCTTGAGTTGCCGAGATGCATAAGTGATTACCTTCCCTCTTTGCATTAGCACGCATCCCAATCCTTGCTTCGAGGCATCACTGTAGACCACGTAGTCCTCGTGTCCATCTGGCAGTGTTAGCACAGGTGCACTCGTGAGGCGTCTCTTGAGTTCTTGGAAACTTTCCTCACACTTCTCATCCCATATGAACTTCTTATGTGTCTTTCGGAGTAGCTTTGTCATAGGGAGTGCAATTTTCGAGAATCCTTCAACGAACCTTCTGTAGTATCCTGCTAGTCCTAGGAAGCTGCGAATTTCCTTCACATTCTTCGGTTGCTTCCATTCTGAGACTGCTTCTATCTTCTTTGGGTCTACCATAACTCCGTCCTGATTGATGACGTGGCCCAAGAAAGCCACTTCTGTAAGCCATAGGTCACACTTGGACAACTTGGCGTAAAGTTGATGGTGCCTAAAAATCTGTAGCACCATCCGAAGGTGTTCTTCATGTTTTGCTCGAACCTCGGAGTAGATTAAGATGTCGTCGATGAAGACGATGACAAACTTGTCGAGGTACTCATGGAAGCATCGGTGCATCAGATCCATGAACACCGCAGGTGCATTGGTCAACCCAAATGGCATTACTACAAACTCGTAGTGACCATAGCGGGTGCGGAAGGCGGTCTTCGGAATTTCTTCTTCTCTAATCCGCAGTTGGTGATACCCGGATCTTAGATCAATCTTCGAAAAGATTCTTGAACCCTTGAGCTGGTCTAAGAGGTCATCTATCCTTGGAAGAGGGTATTTATTCTTGATGGTGACTTTGTTCAACTCTCTGTAGTTGGTGCATAAGCGGAAAGTCCCATCCTTCTTTTTCACAAAGAGCACAGGTGCTCCCCAAGGCGAAGCACTTGGTCGAATGTAACCCTTCTCAAGCAGTTCTTCGAGTTGGCTCTTGAGTTCTTTCATTTCCAACGGAGCCATTCTGTAGGGAGCCTTGGAGATTGGCGCGGTTCCTGGCTCGAGGCTTATTACAAACTCGACTTCTCGTCGGGGAGGTAATCCAGGAAGCTCTTCTAGGAAGACGTCGGGAAATTCTCTGGCTATAGGAATTTCTTGAATATCCCTGACCTTTTTCTCCATCGGCTCAAGGTAGCAAAGATACCCAACGCAGCCTTGTTGGAGTAGCTTCCCGGCCTTCATGGCATTAATCACTTTTCCATTTTCTTCTTCTCGCTTACCTTTGAATTTGCATATGTGTTTTCCTCCAGAGTTGATGGTTACTGTTCGGGTGTAGAAGTCAATTACTGCTCCATGCTGAGACAACCAATTTCTTCCGAGGATGATGTCGTATGGTCCCATCAGAATGCATATCAAGTTGGAGTTGAAGATTCCTCCTTGAATGCATAAAGGGAAACTACCTAACTGTTTGGCACCTATAATCCTCTCTCCGTTGGGAAGATTTACAACAAACGGCTCACACTCTTCGAGGTCATTTAATTCTAAGAGTTCTACACATTTTTCGGATATGAAAGAGTGCGATGCGCCGGAATCGAAGAGTATAAAAACATCTTTAGAGCGGATCTGGAGGGTACCTTGGCAGATAGGTTCCTCAGGCTTGTCGGTGGTGCGCATCTCGTACAACCTCTGTCCTTGATTCTGAGGATACATAGGCCTCTTTCCCTTCTGATGAGCTGTGGACTGGGCCGATGTAGTACCTGCTGGCTTGTTCGAAGCTTGAGGGTGTTGAGACACGGTGTTCGACCGAGCTTGGCCTGCAGAAAAAGCAGGCTGCTTGTAGAATTGCCGAAGGTGTCCGTCCTTGTTATAGTTGAAGCACCTCCTGGGAGATTTGGGGCACTTCCGGTTTATGTGCCCGGGTTCTGCACAGTTGTGACAGACTATATGGGGTCTTGCTGACTCCGGCCCAGGGCCAAGCCTGGATCCAGCCGACGAGGCCCTGTGCTTGTTCTTCTTGGACCACTGGGATCCTTGCGGAGATGTTGGCCTCTTAAATCCACTGTGACTTGAGTGGTGAGGCTTTCCTTCACCCAAATTCTTCCGCTCGAGGACCTTAAGCGTCGTCTCCATTCGGTGGGCGTGGTCCACGTACTCCTCCAGAGTTTGGAAGGAGCGATTTGCCATCCAGGGTTTGATGTGATCATTCATCCAGCGGTGAAAGTGTTTGATCTTTTGTTTTTCCGTGGTGATTTCTTCCTCAGCATACTGGAGGAGGTGATTGAACTTCTTTGCTCGCTCCAGCACACTTAACCCATACAATTTTGGGGATTGTATTTCATTCAGCTTCTCTTCTCTCATGGATTCAGAGAAGAAACGGCGCATCATCTTGCCTTTGAACATGGCCCAGCTTAGGTCAGTGCGTCTAGATAGGCTAGAATTCTCCCACCATTCGCCAGCTTCGCCTTTCAGTTTTAGTGCTGCCATGTGCACTTTGTCAGCTTCGGAACAAGGTATATTCCTTAGAAGCCTTTCCACATGGGAGAACCAATATTGGACTCTTGATGGGTCGCCCGTCCCGTCATATGAGTCGGGTTTCATTGCGTTGAAAGTTTTGATTCCCTCAGCGAAGCTAACTTCTCTCTGCCTCTCGAGAATGACTTCTTCTGCTGGGACTCTCTCATGTACTTCCTCGGTGTTTTCAGAGTTTGCTACAGCAGCAGGGATGGCTTCTTGCACTAACTGCTGTACCAGCGTGCGTAGGGCGGCTACTGTATTCTCATTTAGGGCAACTGGGGCTGTTGGTGCAGGAGGCGAGTTAACTCAGCGCCTATCTCCAGCCCCGGATTGGCTCTCGCCATCTTCTTCCCTACTGACGTCGAGGTTCAGGGTACGACTCGTGGCTCTCGTGTTGACCATCTAAGGTTTTTGGTCGGTTCCAAAAGTTAATTCAATAATACAAGCAAGAATTAACGCGCAAGCTTTAGTAGAGAAAAAGGGACAATTCATTAATACTTGTTTTAAAAAAAAGTAGTACAAGGCTTTAATGTTTGAGCCACTCCATGCTAAGGAGATAAAGAAAAGCTAAGCCGATATGACTCCTAAAAGACAAAAATGGAGTCATGAGAAGTGGTCTAAGCTCACTCACTCTCTTGAAAGGAAAAAAAAAAGAAAAAGAAATACATATTATGAAGATCTAGGAGTGGTGGTGTAACTGTCGAGGAAACCTTCCTCGAAAAGTGCTTCATTAATCATCCTTGGATCACTGTTGAGGAGGAGATTCGCCTGTTCTAACCATCAGCTTCGACGGTTTTCCCGAGCTTGAAGCTCCGCGATGCAGATCCTATGTTGGATCCTCTCATCTTGCTCCCTTTATCGTTCCTGAACCCAATCGTTCTTGTCACTTTCCAGAAGGTTGTAGTCGATTATGCGGTATTTAGAAGACCTCACTCCCGAGGGTGGCGGGAAATTTACCAACGGTTGGCGAGCTTGGCTGTTTGAGGACTCCCCCTCCACCCAATTGGTGAGTCCTTCCAAATGACTTTCCAAGGACGCTTGACGTGCCCTTTCATACAGTGAAGGTTGCCCGGGGTGCTCCCATGGGCGGTTCGGGTTGCTGGGCCCTAGGTGAAGTCTTTGGAGGCGCTCCTCGTTCCTTACGAACATAGCCCCTTCTGGCTCGCGTGCTCTTGGAGGTGGGGTATTTTCCACCCTTGGAACCTGAACCGGGGATGGCATGACCCTCGGAAACTGGATCATGGGTGGCATAGGTGCCGGGGGCACATACTCCATCGCTGGTGGTGGCGACGGTGGCGTCTCGGGGTCGATAACCACCCCGTCCGAATCTTCTTCCTCGGACTCATCAAGTTCTTGTTGATTCATGGCATCCCATTCCTCCTGGGCTTGCCATAGTAGCTCCAACTCTTCGTCGTCCACCTCATCTGGTTCGCCGTCCTCAAAGTTGAGTTCGAGTACTATTCCCCTTGGTTGGTATTCGGGTATCCAACCGTCGTTGTCGTCATCAGTATGATCCTCCGGCATGTAGCCGGGTGCTATCTCCTCATCCCCCCAGGGATAGTCCTCGGGGTAATATGTCGGGGATGGTGGGGGCGTGACGGGGTACTCTTCAGGGAGCTCGATTGGGAGGTCGAGGTCCTCCTCCGGATCTTCTTCGGATTCCTCCCAGTGTTCCTCATTCTGATCGATCTCCATGTTGCCTCCAAGATGATTCTCTTCAGGTTGGTAGAAGAAGTTGTTTGGAGCATCGTCCTGAGGGAAGTACGGGTTGGGGGCCTGCATTCCAAAGCGGGCTTCGTGGTCTTGGTTTCCGAAGTGGTAGTTTCCTCCTTGGCTAACCATGATGTCTGAGGAGAGGAAAGGAAAAGGCGTTAATAGAGAACATCCTTAGTTCTTCTAAGGTGAAGACATAGCGAAGGAAGTCAAGGCTTTTGAAAAGTTACTTAAAACAAAGGTTTATTACTTTTGTATATTCTTAGCTCTACTAAAAAGGTTTAAGACCTTTTTGAACTTGTAGGCATTTATGCGGAAGATCTTTTTATAAATAGAAGTGGAGATGAACTTAGGTTTTGAAAAGTTCTCAGTTTTGAAAAAATCTTGGTTTTAAAAGTTTTCGATTTTGAAAACAAAACGTTCGGCTCTGATACCATAATTGTAACACCCCTATTTTACAACATTGGGTATTACCGCCAGTGATGTCGGACTTTACCGTCCAACGTCACCCAAGGCTTTTAGAATGATATAAAATGATAAAATGCGGAATAAAACATACTCATAAATAAAAAGGTGCTCACGAAGGAGACTTTTGTTCTTACAATCCAAATCACAATACCAGAAGCTTGTTCGGGAAATACAATTCATAAATCATTGTCTTTGAAACATAAATGAAAATAAACCAAAAGGAGTTTCAAACTTCGCGGAGCTTCTTGACCTTCCCTTGTTCTTCACCTTATGCCGGGTTGAACTTCCTAGGTTCTGACATAATTCGCGAGGGGCGAGAATATGTCAGGCAACATGCGGAAAAGAAGAATTAGTCTAGGAGACTAAGCAAGCGGGAACGAAACTTCCCTAGGGTATTTCGGTAATTTAAAATAACAACAACGAAGTTAACAATGGGTAGTGTTTGACAGTAGGGTTTAATCATATGGGGTTTAATGGTACGAAGGAGAGCGTATCTCAAGCGGAGATAGCTCGATAGTTTGGAGAAGAGCTACTAGATTGTAGGCTTCTATTAGTATCGAGAATAAAAGATGTGTTGGGAACGTTTATTAATTCATACAAGTTACAATTTCTCGCGCCCTAAGCGGACCGAGGGTTAGATCGATCATTTGAGATCGGTCCGGTTTTAATATTTAAATGTGCATTAGGCACTTATAGTAATGTCTTCGCTTTAGTGATTTTTAAAGGGGTGGGAATTCGGATTGCCCGATCCACCAAGGGAAACCCAGTTTCCCGGCACTTAGCTAGGGTGCGCTCATCCCTCATTGCAATCGGAGCGGATGGGATCATGATCCCGAAAGTCGTACTTCAAACACTTAGGCACTTACGACTTAGTAGGGTTATATAGAGGCGTCGGCTATTCCGCGCCCCTCACTAGTTCGTTTGACGAGGATCATTGAACGAGTCCATAACAACCAACCATAATCACACTAGCATAAATAGTCCTATCAATATAAATAGCGAACTATACTAACAATGGTCGTTACTTCTAGCAATCGATATTTCCTAGATTATTTAATTACTTAGCACGCAAGTTGTTCCCAACATCGAGAATTTCATGGAGACGAATTATAAAGGTCACAAGGGGAATTTCCACTTGCCTTGGTTGGAATGATAACCGACTTAACGATGAGACGGAGGTGGGGTTTGTGACTTGGAACGAGGTTCCCGACCTATTGACACGGAAATTTTATGAACGGTCTTAGATACCAACATACTTTTAAGATTCGGATTTCTTAAGAGTACTTTAGCTTAGGTGTATGGAACATTCTAAATTATCATTATAATAATTTAGGTAGTTAAATTAAAATAATAACATTCCTCTATTATTATTTTAATTTCGTAATATCCTTTTATTTGATTTGAAATAACGCTTATTGATTATTCAAAATAATTTACTTAGTTTCAACAATATCCAAGGGTTAAAAAATTATTTTCCCTTTACGAAAATGTTCTATTATAATACTTTCTTAATAAAAACCTTTTTAACTATGGGGTCATAATAAAAGAGATAGAATAATATTAGGTTCTTTCTTAGTAATTTTCCATAAATAGAAATTCTTATTTACTATAGAAGGTAAGCTTTCTTAAAATGATCATAATATAAAATAAATATTCTTATTTATTTTATTTCTAAAATTCCTCCAATCTGATCTATAGTTATAAGATCATGGTATAAATACCCAATCATTCCTTATAATATACTTTTTATGATATTCTAAGTCACAAAACAATATTCTTTTCTATATTATACAATATCTTTCTTGGTGAGATATTTTTAAATTCTTAACAATATAATGTTATAATTCATATTATTGTATTTTTATAAAAGAAGTTATGCCTTGTAGGAATACTTTATCCTAGAGATGAGTTAAACTAATATTATATTAAATAATTAAAACAATTAATCATTATTAATATTCTTATTTCCAAATAATTTGGTATTCTCTACACTTAAGCTTAAGCCTTTATAATGGTGATATTTAATATAGAGACAAAATAATAGGCTAATAAATTTATAAAATCAAATACCTTTTTATAATAGCTTCATAAAAATTTAAATAAACAAACATGTTCTTGTTCTTCATATTAGGATATAGTAATTTAATAATGGTTTAATAAAATGATTTATATCCTCTTTTCAACTAGCAAGATTTATGAAATACTTCTTATAAATCTTAATAATTTGCAAGCAACTATTATTTGACCAATCTTACTAAAACTAGCATAATATAATTAACATAAATTAAATTAATAAATTAAATAGAATGGAATTAAGGGTTTATTGTAAGTTGTCTGAGTTACAGAACACAGGGGAAAGGAGGCAGGAGGACCGGCGGTGGGAGGGGCGGCGCACCAGGGGGCTCCGGCAAGTGGGGCGGCGCGTTGGAGGAGGAGGCAGTCAACGGTGGTGGGGCCGGTGGTCAGGCGAGGTGGCCGGCGGTCCAAAAGGGGAGAGGAGGAGGCTCCTTTGGTGGGATTTTGAAGGAAAAACTAGAGCTTGGAGGGCTGATTTTTGGGGGAAATTGAGAGTAAAGTTGTAGAGAGGAAGAGAAGGATGAAGGGAGTGAGTTGTTGGGTGGGATTTCATCCTCTATTTATAGTGAAAGCTAGATCCAAGGCTATGGGATTTTGACCAATGGAGAAGAGGAGGGAGAAGGATGATTGGGGAGGGTTGGTAAGGGGGTAGGTGAGGAAGGTGATGTCATTTAGGTGATGTAAGCAAGATGGAGTTATGGCTATGGTGGGTAAGAAGGCCATGGATTGGGCAAAATTTCTTATGTAAAACTTTAGGTTGAAGAAGACGGGGGATAATATTTTAATGTGTTTTATTTAATAAATTTTTTGAGGTTAAAAAATAAAATGGATCCTTATTTTATTCAAGTCAAGGCTTTTTAAATTGTTAAAAACTTTATGAATATTCTTAAATTTTTATTAATTAAAATTCCCTATGGAATATTCTTTTAATTTAATTAATTAATATCTTTAAGGAATATTCTTTTAATTATTTAATTAATTTTATTTTACAAACATTCTCTTTTTACCTAGAAAAAAGGTTAAAAATAAAAATAGATAAATAAATAAATAATAATAAAAAATATTATATTAAATTTTAAAACTTGAAATATCTCGGATATTACAGCTTGAGATTCAGGCTGAACTGCTGAACCAGATTATAGAGCACCAGGCCGAAGATGTTGTTCTCATAAAAATCAGTATTGAGGTGCAGGGTGGAAAAGCACCTGGTTTCATAATTCAGGACGAGGGGTCATTGTGGTTTCAGAACCGCATTTGTGTGCCAGCAGTTGAAGATATCCGAATTTCTATTTTGCGAGAAGAGCATACCTCAGCTAATTCTGTGCATCCCGGGTCGAGTAAGATGTACAAAGACTTACGAAAGAACTATTGGTGGCCCAACATGAAGCAGGATGTGGCCGAGTTTGTGGCACGATGCTTGGTTTCTCAAAAGGTCAAAATCGAACAAAAGCGACCTGGTGGTGAGTTGCAGCCTTTACCGATTCCTGAATGGAAATGGGAAGACATTGCCATGGACTTTGTCTCGGGTCTTCCTAAAACTCAAGGCCAAAAAGACGCTATTTGGGTTATAATTGACAGACTCACCAAAAGTGCACACTTTATTCCTATTAGGATGAAATGGGAAGTTCAAAAGCTTGCTGAGGTATTCGTACAGGAGATTGTACGTTTACATGGGACACCGAAGACTATTGTATCCGATCGGGATGGTTGTTTTATGTCCCGATTCTGGAAGGAGTTACACAAGGCCATGGGTACGGAGTTGCATTTCAGCACTGCGTTTCACCCTCAAACTGACGGCCAATCTGAGCGGACTATTCAAACACTTGAAGACATGCTCAGGGCTTGTGTACTCGATCGTTCTACCAGTTGGGAGCACAACTTGGCTTTAATAGAGTTCACTTATAATAACAGTTGGCATTCCACGATTAAAATGGCTCCTTTTGAGGCCTTGTATGGTCGGAAGTGTCGTTCACCAATTTGTTGGGATGAAGCGGCTAATAAGATTTTGCTTGGACCAGAGTTAGTTGAGAGAACTGCTGCTAAGGTGACTCTTATACGACAAAGGATGCTTGCTGCGCAGAGTCATCAAAAGTCGTATGTTGATCTCAAGCGGTGTCCAGTTCAGTTTGAAGTAGGTGAAAAGGTATTTGTTCGCGTGTCACCATCTAAGGGTGTGTTTCGTTTTGGAAAACGAGGAAAGCTCAATCCTCGATACGTTGGACCCTTTGAGATATTGGAGCGAGTTGGAAACTTAGCATATCGTCTTGCTTTGCCTCCATCTGCTCACCCCGTTCATAACGTGTTTCATGTGTCTCTGCTTCGGAAATATGTTCCAGATGATTCTCATGTCTTGAACTATGAGGATGTCGAGATGCAAGCTAATGGTACGTATGAGGAAAAGCCTGTTCGTGTGTTGGAGCGACGCATGAAGAGCTTGTGTAATAAAGAGGTTCCGTTGGTCAGAATTTTGTGGGCTCGTGACGAAGGTGATGGAGTCACATGGGAGACTTAGGAAACTGAGCAAGATATGCAAGATCGTTTTCCAGAATTGTTCTCGGCCTAGTTTCGTGGACGAAACTATTTTTAAGGGGGTACTATTGTAGCAACCCTCCTTTTTGTAAGGATCTATCTCTTGTCCTGTATGGATTCGGGTTAGGTTTAAGCTAGTTTCGAGGACGAAACTATTTTTAAGGGGGTACTATTGTAATATCCCTCATTTTTGTAAAGGGGCAAACATGTAATTTTTTCACATTTCCTTTGAAATAATAAAATATTTGAATATTTTATTTTCACAAGGTTGTTATTTTATAACATTTTAAAAATGTTCTAAAATAAAATATAACTTTAATGATCATATTAATAGGTCATTAATATGAGTTTTATTTAAGTAAAATTATAATGAAATAATTATAAGTAATAAAATACATGAGAAGATTTATTTGTATAAAGCATTCTATTTACAATGAGAAAAGGTGGACTAAAATAAAAATAAAATGGGACGCTAGGCTGGGGACTCGAACCTCATACCCTTCTCTTATTAAGACAAGCAATAACCAATTGTACTAATGTGCCATTCAAACATATAGTGAACAACATTTTATTTATTTATTTATTTACAAAATGGATGTCATCTTCAACCTTGAGAGGAGAAGGCAGACGTGAGATCCGATTGTTGTTCTTATCTCAAAGATTATGGCAATTTTACTCAGTTAAACGTTACAAAGCAATTGAATAAAATGATTAAGAGGGACAATTAGTAATTTTTAAGGCTAAAAATTAAATTGGGTGTTAATCGTCTGGTATTGAATTAGGGAAAGACGTGAGCGAGAAAGATGACGATCGATTTTGTGACTATCTTATCCAAAATCATGATTAGCCGTTACAACATATATTAAGACAATTGATTAACGCCCTTAAATCCGCCAAATTTAAGAGAGGCGTTCACCGCTAGGAGTTCAAGTGAGACAACTTTGGGGCTATTTAAGGGTCTCGGATTTGCTTTAATCCACATCAGTGCGCATCTAATTTCCACATTCAGACTTTACAAGTGAGTTTTAGAGTGTTTTTCCGAGTCAGATTCGTTCGGGATTTCTCGGTTTCGGTCGGAGAAGGAGTCGGATCGTGCTATTCGAATCACCGATTTGTTTCACGATTCAGGTACTGCAATGCGTGGTGCAGCACGGTGTGCGCCTGGTGGCGCTGGGGCTCGCCTTAGTCCGCCGCCGACTCCATCTACGCTGCCTCCTGGTTTCTTTTTCTTCCATTTGTGCGTGCGGCCATGGATACTGGTGTGTTGTTGTTCTATCCTGAGAAGGATAAAACGGTTGTATATTGTTGTTGCTCGGTGTTATGTATTACGTTTAGGATAAAAAAAATTGATTTTATTAAAAAAAAGAAATGTGTTAATCTAATTAAATGGGGATTTCGGTTCTGCTACTATTATATACATACAAACAAAGTAGTCAAATTTAGTTTTTGGAATAGGGATTCGATTGTTACTTAAAATAATAATAATAGTAATAAGATTTCCGATTGATTAAAGAAAACAAGGGGACATTAGTTAAAAGTAAAATATGAAATAGTAGGTTAGTAGGTTAGTGGTAGTGTCAGTATGTTATAGAGTAGGGTTTTTTTTTGTTTAAGTTAAAAAGCAAGCAAATGTTATATACTATATGGCATGTTCAGATATGTGGTAAATTATATTTATATGGTAATATGGATACATGCATCATAGTGTTGGTTGATTAAGGAAATAAAAATAAATTATCATTAATATTTCGAATCCGTTTGAATATACTCCGTATATAATAAAATATGATTATGTTTTCTATAAAATAAAAAGAGAAGTTCAGTCCAATATATCTATGAACTAGTATGCTAGAAAATAGTTAGTTTAAAATGGTGTAGTATAAAATAAAGTAAAGAACCTTAGGTGTGTATATATACTGAGGTTTAATTTAACATCAGGAAAATAATTAATAAACTTTTTATGACCTATTTATTATATTAATAGAAAGGATAATATTAATATAATATATAAGTTTATAATACTTATAAACTTTGGTGTTGTATAGTTCCTTAAAAGTCAACCTTTTCGAATTAGCAAAATACATTGAAGACAATTTATTTTGTGATTGACTGAAACAGGAACGGGTTCGAATCTATACCACGAGTGACTTCGCTTCACAGTCAACTTTCGAAAATCAAGGCAAGTGAAATCAGTTCTGTTTTTATATTTGTTTCCAAAGCATGATTCATACATTATACTTCCATGACTCTAAACGATGCCCAAAGGAACTACTCCACCACTGAGAAGGAAATGCTTGTTGTAGTGTTTGCCTTGGAGAAGTTCAGACAATATTTCCTGGGTACAAAAGTGATAGTTTATTCAGACCATGCAGCACTTCATTATTTAATGACGAAAAAGGAGGCTAAGCCGAGATTGATAAGATGGATCCTCTTGCTCAGTGAGTTTGATATTGAAATAAGAGACAAAAAAGGGAGCTGAAAATCTTGTAGCTGACCACCTGACCCGGCTTGTACATGTGGAAGTCAAGTCACAAAGTCAAGAACAAATTCAAGGACAGTTCCCTGATGACATGCTTTTCGAAGTCGATATTGGTGCTGAACCGCGATCGCCTCCAGAACAAGTTGCGGCCGCGGCTGAGTCAACCGCGATCGCGGCCAACAGCAACGGCGATCGCGGCCCAGGCGGCGACGGCGAAAATGAGCCGCGATTCGAGGAATTTTCTCTCGGGATCCACTCATTCAGGCCATGGTATGCTAATCTTGTCAACTACCTCATCTCAGGGGAGTTTCCTCCTAATTTTACCAAGGCTCAGAAGGACAGGGTGCGTCATGAATCCCGATTTTATGTTTGGGATGATCCTTATTTATGGAAGCATTGCACAGATCAGGTAATCTGACGGTGTGTCCCGGATTCTGAGGTACAATCTATCTTGTCTTTTTGTCATTCCTATGCATGTGGAGGTCACTTTGGGACTAATAAAAATGCTAGGAAAGTTTTAGAAGCTGGTTTTTATTGGCCTCATATTTTTAGGGATGCATATGCATTATGTAAATCATGTGATCTTTGTCAGAGGGTGGGTAATATTTCTAAGAGACATGAGATGCCTCAATCTCGTATGATATTCCGTGTAATTTTTGATGTGTGGGGCATTGATTTTATGGGATCCTTCCCCTCTTCCAATGGGAATCTATATATTTTACTTGCGGTGGACTATGTTTTCAAGTGGGTGGAAGCAAAGACCACCATAACTGATGATTCAAAAGAAGTTGCAGGTTTCTTTAAGGACAACATTTTTTCCATATTTGGGATTCCAAAAGCTCTCATAAGTGACAGGGGTACTCATTTTTGCAATAAGACTGTTAGTGCTTTATTGAAGAAGTACCATGTCACCCGGAAGATCTCGACAGCCTATCACCCCCGGACCAATGGACAAGCTGAAGTGTCCAATAGGGAGATAAAATCAATTTTGGAGAAGACGGTGGCGCCTAACATGAATGATTGGAGTTTGAGACTCAATGATGCTTTATGTGTAATATCCCTCCTTTTTGTAAAGGGGCAAAAATGTAATTTTCACATTTCCTTTGAAATAATAAAATATATGAATATTTTATTTTCACAAGGTTGTTATTTTATAACATTTTAAAATGTTATAAAATAAAATATAACTTTAAAGATCATATTAAAAGGTCATTAATATGAGTTTTATTTATGTAAAATTATAATGAAATAATTATAAGTAATAAAATACATGAGAAGAATTATTTGTATAAAGCATTCTATATACAATGAGAAAATGTGGACTAAAATAAAATAAAATGGGACGCTAGGCTGGGGACTCGAACCTCATACCCTTCTCTTATTAAGACAAGCAATAACCAATTGTACTAATGTGCCATTCAAACATATAGTGAACAACATTTTTTTTATTTATTTATTTACAAAATGGATGTCATCTTCAACCTTGAGAGGAGAAGGCAGACGTGAGATCCGATTGTTGTTCTTATCTCAAAGATTATGGCAATTTTACTCAGTCAAACGTTACAAAGCAATTGAATAAAATGATTAAGAGGGACAATTAGTGATTTTTAAGGCTAAAAATTAAATTGGGTGTTAATCGTCTTGTATTGAATTAGAGAAAGACGTGAGCGAGAAAGATGACGATAGATTTTGTGACTATCTTATCCAAAATCATGATTAGTCGTTACAACAGATATTAAGACAATTGATTAACGCCCTTAAATCCGCCAAATTTAAGAGAGGCGTTCACCGCCGGGAGTTCAAGTGAGACAATTTTAGGGCTATTTAAGGGTCTCGGATTTGCTTTAATCCACATCAGTACACATCCAATTTACAAGTGAGTTTTAGAGTGTTTTTCCGAGTCAAATTCGTTCGGGATTTCTCGGTTTCGTTCAGAGAAGGAGTCGGATCGTGATGTTCGAGTCACCGGTTTGTTTCACGATTCAGGTACTACCATGGGTGGTGCAACACGGTGTGCGGATGGTGGCGTTGGGGCTCGCCTTAGTCCGCCGCCGACTCCGTCTATACCGCCTCCTGGTTTCTTTTTCTTCCATTTGTGCGTGCGGTCGTGGATACTCGTGTGTTGTGATAAAACGGCTGTATATTGTTGTTGCTCGGTGTTGTGTATTACGATTAGGATAAAAAAAATCGAATTTATTAAAAAAAAACGAACTGTGTTAATCTAATTAAATGGGGATTTCAGTTCTGCTACTATTATATACATACAAACAAAGTAGTCAGATTTGGTTTTTGGAATAGGGATTCGATTGTTAATTAAAATAATAATAATAGTAATAAGATTTCTGATTGATTAAAGAAAACAAGGGGACATTAGTTAAAAGTAAAATATGAAATAGTAGGTTAGTAGGTTAGTGGTAGTGTCATTATGTTACATAGTAGGTTTTTTTTTGGTTTAAGTTAAAAAGCGAGCAAATGTTATATACTATATGGCATGTTCAGATATGTGGTAAATTATATTTATATGGTAATATGGATACATGCATCATAGTGTTGGTTGATTAAGGAAATAAAAATAAATTATCATTAATATTTCGAATCCGTTTGAATATACTCCGTATATAATAAAATCTGATTATGTTTTCTATAAAATAAAAAGAGAAGTTCAGTCCAATATATCTATGAACTAGTGTGCTGGCAAATAGTTAGTTTAAAATGGTGTAGTATAAAATAAAGTAAAGAACCTTAGCTGTGTATATATACTGAGGTTTAATTTAACATCAGGAAAATAATTAATAAACTTTTTATGACCTATTTATTATATTAATAGAAAGGATAATATTAATATAATATATAAGTTTATAATACTTATAAACTTAGGTGTTGTATAGTTCCTTAAAAGTCAACCTTTTCGAATTAGCAAAATAAATTGAAGACAATTTATTTTGTGATTGATTGAAACAGGAACGGGTTCGAATCGTTACCACGAGTGAGTTCGCTTCATAGTCAACTTTCGAAAATCAAGGCAAGTGAAATCGGTTCTGTTTTCGCATTTGTTTCCAAAGCATGATTCATATCATGACGTTTTTAAACATATGTTGGGAATATCTGTGTGAATAAAATTGAACATAGGATTATTTTACATACCTAGATTTAATGACTGTTGTTCTTAGTCATATTTGTAGGTTGCATTAGTTATGAATGTAGGCCTTATTGCTCTGTGATGTTGCGTGTAAATTTATTTAAGCTCCATTGTAAGGAGCGGAACGTAAAGTCTTATGAATTATTTTTATATAATAATTAATTCTCGCTAGGTTGTTTTGTTTAAAACCCTAGATAAGGTCATGACCCATTCTCCTCAACCGCTGAGGGGTGTTCGCACTTTAAAGTGCCAAAGGACGTAGGTGCCTGTATATCGTAAAGTAGTACTCCGAGACTTTGTCTCTCGTAATTAAAGTACCTAATAATCCAAGTGGAATTATTATTAAATGCTTAAAATTAACTCAGATAAGTGTACTCGTACATAAATTAATACGGACAGGATGGTCGGTACAAAATGGAAAACCGTCCTCGCTCTCGGATTCCGTTTTCATCTGGTTCCAATCTGAATTTGGACAACACGTATGCGGTGAGGTTGGTTGAGATGCACGGGGTCAACGTGGGTTTAATGAACCGACTATAACGATCTGTGTGTAACCACATTCCCAACATATCTGCATTAAAACTGAGGTGTCACCCTTAGTGACGATCTCATCTTTCCTCTTCTGAAAATTCATAACGATTTCCTGGAAGAAAGTAGCTATTAGGTTTCGTCCGGCTTCAATTCGGATTTCGATTCCAGTAACTACACCATCTCCCTAAATAGGAACCACCTTAGAAAACCCACTTGCTTAGTCTGTCACAAGACTAACCCGACCGTTTATTTTCCTTGCATGGTCGGCTGGTGTCAACCGTATTTCCGTTGCGGCACATCAGGAGGAGGAGTCGTAATCAAGGATTGAAGAGGTATCTCTTGGAGTTGGACAAGTTCGTCGTGCTGCCTTTACAGTTTATTTCGCTTCCGCATAGTTTTCGTTTCGCTTCCGCATAGTTTTCGTTTCGCTTCCGCATATTAAATAATTTTGATGTAAATGGATCCTCGGCTTGTGAGGACCATTCTTAATATTTGTTACAGTATGGTTGTAAACAATTCTATCGATTTATGTAATGTTTTGCTTACGCATTATTTAAAGTTTATGGTTAAGTTCTGTAGTTACTATAAGCCTTGGGTGGCTTCGAGAGTTTAATCTCGAGGTCACTAGCGGTAATATCCGTGTGTAAAAAGTGGGTGTTACATTATGGGCCTACCGTACTGCTAAAAAGACACCCATCAGGATGTCTCCCTTCTGATTGGTTTATGGGAAAGGCTGTCACTTGCCTGTTGAGCTTGAGCTTAAAACTTATTGGGCGGTCGAAACGTGCAATTTCAAAATCAAAGAGAATGGAGAGATCAGAAAATTACAATTGCAAGAGTTGGAAGAGTTGAGATTCGATGCTTATGATAATGTTGTGAATTACAAGAACAAAATAAAAGCATGGCATGATAAGAACATCCTAAGGAAGGAATTCAAAGATGGAGACAAAGTCCTTCTCTTTCAGTCTCGTTTCACACTCATCCCAAGAAAACTCCGTTCTAGATGGGCTGGACCATATACAAATACTCAAGTCTTTCCACATGGGGCTTTGGAATTATTGGATAGGGACTCTCAAACGGTGTTCAAGGTTAATGGTCAGAGATTGAAGAAATACCATGAGGGAGTCAGCCATGAAGTGCTAGAAGAGGCGGGTCTTTCCAATCCAACCCCAATTGATAATTAAAAAGGCACTAATGTCGAACCAACGACATTAAACAAATGCGCTGCTCGGGAGGCAACCCGAGGTAAATTTTCTTGTTCTTTTTCAGTTTTTTTTTGACCTTTTTGTTTAGTTTTTCTTTTCAATCTCTTGAGGATAACACGCTGGTACTAGGTTCGAAAGAATGCTACTGAGGACAAACCGCGACCGCCCCTTAAAAAGGGAGATCGCGGGGCGTTTTTTCGAAGAAATTGACGGTACAACGCGTAGGCCGCGATCGCGGCCCCCCCTTAGCGGCGATCGCGGCCCTCAGAGATATTAAAAAAAAAAATCCGCGAGGCAGTGGGGCCACTCCCATCGCCGGCCCTACTCCTCTTCACCTCCATTTTCTACTTCTTCTTCTACCTTTTCACTACCTTCTTCTTCCTCCACCAAAAACCTCCATTGAAGGCCTTCCTCAAAAATTTCTTCCAAACTTGTTAAAAAGCCCGGATCTACAATCCTCACCTTATCCTAAATCCGAATCCGTTCATAAAATCCCTTCTACCCCACAACTTTTCTCCCAAAATCAAATCTAAAAAACCCTAATTTTCATTCCATATCTTTCAAATCCACCACATCCATCCCTCTTGGTCCATTATCGGGTTGTTGAAGACGACCTCGAGGAGCGACCGCAGCTCGATGCTGAAGAGAGTCGCGGCATCGAATCCATCGCTGCCGAAGAATCGCAAATCTAGTAGAACCGCGATCGCTGCCCCCTTACACATGCGATCGTGGCCGAGCAGAAACCGCGAGCGCCACCTTGTTTTCGGTGATCGCGGCTTCCTCTAGAAAGGTAATCGCCGCCCTTGTTTTCAGCGATCGCGGTCCCGCCAACAGTTCGCTCGAAAGTTCTGTAAGTTGCTTCTTCGCCTCTACTGTTGAGTTGATTAGTGCATTATAAATGGTGTATCCGGTTAAGAAGTTAACTGTTGTACAGAAGAAAAAATGGGATTCTTTGGCTAAAAGGAAATTTACTAGTACAAAGTTCTTTGATGTTGAGATGCTTAGGACGCTAGGCATGTATGACTGTACTCTGAGATTTCTGATGGAGGGTGGATTAGGGGGTTTTATTGATCTGAATGCCCCTACATATAGGAATATTATGTTGGATTTTCTGTCTACGTTTCAGGATGATAATGGCTTGCTTAAGTTTCATATTTTAGATGAGCCATATTATATAGACAAAGAGGGTTTTAAAAGGAGTTTTTGGGATTACTGGTGTTCTTACTGAGAATTGGGCAACAGTTGGTAAGGATCCTGGTTTTCATGCTTTTTGGGAGGCGATTACAGGTTTTGGGTTTTTGCCTAAGAAGGGGGAGTATAACTACTGCATTACTCATCCTTGTATTAGATTATGTCATAAGGTGTTGTCCATGACTTTTCTGGGGCAAGGAGAGGTTAACAAGGCACCCCGCTTTGACATGAGCATGATCCGGTGTTTGATGCCTATGAAGGATATAATTCCTGATTGGGGTGAGTTGTTTGTTGGGAGCATTAAGAAGATTCTGAAGAAGGATACAGGCAAGATTGCTATAGGTGGGATGATTACTCTGATTGCCAGAGTATTTGTGAGTGAGGAGGTGCTGGGACAGCCTGATAGTACTGAGTTCACATTTAATGAGAACCTGCTGAAGAGGGCGCATTGTTTGAGGGGATCGATAGAGCAGGGTTATATCTGGACCTTGGGTCATCCAGCTGAGGATTATTTGTGTCTTCCTAGAGCCATGCCCATTGGCCCTAGCTTAGCCTATCTATACATCCGGTCTGATTTTGTTGGTGGGGATGGGGCTCAGCTGGAGATGCCTGCTCCTGATGTAGAGATGGAGGATCAGGATGATCATGATGGTGATGGTGGTGATGTGGAGGAGATGTTAGAGATGGGGGTCTTGGTGCTTGCTTTGGTGGAGTTGGTTTTGTACCTGGAGGTGATGTTGGTACTTCAGGTGGTGTTCGGACATCGTGTAATAACTGCAGTTTTTAAGGATATTTTTGAATTTTTCTCGGATATCCTTTTAACCTCTTTGTCCGTTTTAACGCTTAATCCAATATTTTTGTTGGAGATTAATCCTAGAAAATTCTTGGTGATATCCTAAAATCACAAAGAAATGATTTTATGGATCGGTATGAATTCTAGGATTTTTCAGTGGAAAAAGAATATTTATTGGAAAAGCCGTCTTTTAAATTATGTACTATAAAGGATTTAAAATACGAAACGGAAGCCTTAAAAATTAAAGGTAACGTGATAAAATCATGGAAAATTGGTTTTATTGGTCTACAAAATTTATGGGACGTTTTGTATTTAGTAAGTTTTTCCACCCGAGGTATATAATTTTACCGCTTTAACGCGAGTTCCGTTCCGAGACAGATTTTGTTTTAAAACCCATCCTTTCTTGCCTTAATATAGAAGAAACCAGAGAGATAGAATTCTATCCACCGACATATCTTTTTGACTTGTCAAAGTATATCAAATTGTTTCAAAACAAAGGGGAAGGAACCGAGAGCTAGTTAGGACGAGAACGATGGACTCGGTTGCCAACACCGTCGGCGATCTTCTCTACCTTCCATACCTGATGCGTTTCGCCTCACTACAAGGACCGACGTCTCGTATTCTGAATCCCGTCACGATCTCTAACGAACGATGGAGCGGAAGCAAGCGAGAGTTGGCACGCAGGGGGGCGTGGATCGAGGGTAGTAGTACGTTGTTAGGGTTCTAACGGCCTCTCGAGTTGGAATTGATTCCGACAAGCGAAACCTCAGAATAATTGTAGGGCGATTGGAAGAGGGATAGAAGGGGGTGACGCTTGATGCGTGGGGAAGAGAAACTCGATTCAACCAGGGCAAATTCAATTAAATTCAAGCGTAAACTGAAAACATGAGAGTCTGACAACTTTAATAGAAAGTAGATCTAAACCTAGAAACCCTAGTGAGAATGGGCCCAAGCATGCAAGCCCAACCCATCTCGCTAATTAAAATAAATAACGGAAATATAAATAATACCAAATTAAGTAATCGTTCTATTAAAATCCCGACATAAATATAAAAATAGAAACCCGAAGACCCGAGGCCTCGGAAAGACTCGCGATAGATCCGAATCACCGCCAGTCGGGGCGCGGTTTGGCCCGGGAGAGCGCGGGCGCGCTCTCGGGGTCTAGACCACGCCCATGGGTGTCGGCATTCTACGGCCGAGGTGCGGGCACGCCTGGCCAGAGCGCGGTCACGCTCTCGGCGTGTTGCCCGCGCTCCGAGAGGGCCGTTTTCTACGGCATCGGTGCGGCCTCCAGCGGCCAAAGCGCGGGGGCGCTCGGCGCGGTCTTGATCGCGCCGTCAGAGATTCCCTCGGTATGGCTTGGCTCGACTCCCGACTCCTCCAATTGACCCGAAAATGCGTCTTGAACCAAAGATGTCATCAATATCATCGAAGGCGGGTCTTGAACCGAACTCGCGGATTGATTAGCTCTCCTTATGACGGAAGCCGTAGCCCGTCCTATGGCCTTGGCGCGGGCTCACGTCAAGGTTTCGTTGACCGACATGGCCTCCTCTTTCTCAGCGGAGTTCATAGTAGCAAACGCATCATCCCCCCCCCCCCCCCCCCCCCCCTTGAGTGGGAAGCGTCCCCTCTTCCTCAAAATCAAAATCCGACTTAACAAAGGGAGAAAGATCTGACACGTTGACCATGGCATGTACATTGCCATATGAATCCGGAAGGTCCAACCTGTAAGCGTTGGGACCAATTCGCTTAAGAATACGAAATGGCCCATCACCACGTTGATAAAGCTTGGTCTTCCGGGCTGCCGGGAACCGTTCCTTGCGCAAATGGAGCCACATAAGATCGCCAGGCTCAAAAATCATAGACACATGGCCCCGGGTGTGTTGCGCTGAGTACTGAATAGCGCGCCGCTTAAGGTGCGCCTTGGTCCTAGCGTGGAGTTGCTGAATTTTATTAGCTCGGTTTGTTGCATCAACATGTTCTCCTTGCTTCAACGACTTGGGGACCAAATCGAAAGGTGTAATGGGATTGTGCCCGTAAACGACCTCAAACAGAGTCAAAGAATGCGCCGAATGTTTGGACATGTTATAGCAAAACTCAAGGATAGAAAGTAAGTCCTCCCACCGGCGTGGGATTGATTTGAGCATCACTCGTAAGAGTGAGCCCAAGGTACGGTTGGTGACCTCCGTTTGGCCATCCGTTTGGGGGTGATAACTAGTAGAAAACAATAATTTGGTGTCGAGTTTCCCCCAAAGTGTTCTCCAAAAATGGCCCACAAACTTGGTGTCTGGACCACTAATAATAGTTCTCGGCACACCATGGTATTTTACCACATTGTCAAAGAACAAAGAAGCCACTTCAGTAGCGTTATTCGTACTTTTACAAGCGATAAAATGAGCCATCTTAGAGAATCGACACACAACAACAAAAATGGAATCTTTGCCTCGCTTTGACATAGGCAAGCCCGTAATGAAGTCCATCGTAATGTCCTCCCACAGAATGTTAGGCACAGACAAATACGAGTAAAGTCCATAAGGTAAAGTAGTTGACTTAGCCTTTCGGCATGGAACACCACTCCTACAGAATTTGGTGACATCAGAGACTAAGTTAGGCCAAAAGAAATGTTCACGCAAAGCTGCAACAGTTTTGTTCACCCCGAAATGGCCCCGTCCATCATGAGCCTCTTTAATTAAAAGGTGCCTTATAGACGAGGCTGGAATACAAAGTTTCCCAGACTTGTATAAGTAACCGTCATCTAAAAAATAAGAGTCCCACTCACGATGAACCGAGCACTTCTCAAAGATTGGTCCAAAGAAAGGATCCAAAGCATAAAGCTCCTTAATCAAAGAGAAGCCAAGTAAACGAGTTTGCAATTGAGTAAGAAGCACATACCTGCGAGAAAAGGCGTCGGTGACCACATTCTCATTTCCCTTCTTGTGTTGGATGACATACGGAAATGTCTCCAAGAATTCCACCCATCGAGCATGTCTTCTATTCAAATGTGCTTGGCTCTTGAGGTAAGAAAGCGTCGCATGGTCACTATGGATCAGAAATTCTCGCGGCCACAAGTAATGCTTCCAAGTTTGGAGCACTCGGATTAAGGCATATAGCTCCTTGTCGTATGTCGGATAATTGAGTTGTGCCCCGGTGAGCTTTTCGCTAAAATAAGCGATCGACTTCTTCTCTTGGTGGAGGACGCCCCCAATGCCAGTTTTAGAAGCATCGCATTCCACCTCAAACGGCCTAGAGAAATCCGTCAATTATAGCAAGGGCGCATGGCTCAAGGCATCCTTCAAATCTTGCAACGCCCTTTCGTGGTGTTGTTTCCATTCTATAACGGTGCCCTTTTTAGTCAAGGCATGTAGGGGCGCCGCTATAGAAGAGAAATTGTGCACAAACTGGCAATAAAATCCGGCCATGCCCAAGAAAGAAAGAACCATGGTAGCGGTGGTAGGCGTAGGCCACTCCGTGAAAGCCTTAATTTTAGCATCATCCACTTGTAAACCACGAGAAGACACCACAAAGCCAAGAAAAATAGTGGATGGGCTACAAAAAGTACACTTGGCCAAATTGGCAAAAAGTGTCTCTCGGCGCAAGCGTGCCAGAACCAGCCTCAAATGGTCCACGTGGTCATTCAAAGTCTTAGAATAAATTAAAATATCATCAAAATAGACCACGAGGAACTTACCAATAAAATCACGGAGGACATGATTCATCAATCGCATGAATGTGCTTGGCGCATTGGTGAGGCCAAAGGGCATCACTAACCACTCGTAAAGACCGAATTTGGTCTTGAAAGCAGTTTTCCACTCGTATCCTTCTTTCATCCGGATTTGATGATAGTCGGACTTCAAGTCAATCTTAGAAAAGGTGGAGTCGCCATGGAGCTCATCCAACACGTCATCGAGTCGAGGAATCGGATGCCGATATTTGACAGTAATCTGATTGATAGCTCGGCAGCCTATGCACATGCACCAACAGCCGTCCTTTTTAGGAACAAGGATGACTGGCACACCACAAGGACTAATCGACTTCCTAACATAGTCTCTCTCAAGTAGCTCCTGAACCTGTTTTTGAAGTTCCCGGGTCTCATCCGGGCCGGCCTTGTAAGGAGCTCTATTGGGCAACGAAGCACCGGGCACCAAATCGATTTGGTGCTCAATACCCCGTATAGGTGGCAAACCAGCAGCTAACTCGTTAGGAAAAACATCTTTGAATTCACTAAGTAAGGAAGTTACCTCATCTGGCAATGTCGGGGTGTCGGTGCTAGAAGATGTCAAGGACATCGGCACCATAAGAAAGCACGGGGCACGACCTTTCAACGACGCGGTGATGGTCGACGGCCGGGCCAACAGGAGGCGGCGCTCGACCGAACCTTGTAGGGGCGGCCCAGGCGGTGCCGGTTGACGAGGCCGCTATTGTGGCTGTTGTGGCGGCGCCTTGTTCGAACCAAACGGATGTGTACCGTTTTCTTGCTCATCAAAGAGTTTTGGTTTGGCTACACTCTTGGCTTTGCTAGCTTTTTCCTCCGCCTCAATCGATTTTTGGCGATCCCGTTGAACCTGATCCTGTAAAATCTCACTCGACGACATAGGTAAGAGCTTGACGCGCTTCCTGTGGTACGTACACATACGTGTTCAAGTAAACATCGTGAAGGACACGTCTATCGAATTGCCATGGGCGTCCTAACAATAAATGTGTGACGTCCATTGCAACTACATCACGATGAATAGTATCTGTATAAAGACCAATAACAAAGGAAATGGAACATTGTTTAGTAACTTGCGTACCTGAGATAGACGAAAGCCATTGAAGAGCATAAGTAGCCGGGTGTGGAGTGGTAGGCAACCCAAGATGTTCGACCACCTTTTCATTAACCAAGTTAGTGCAGCACCCGGAATCAATGATGACACTTAAGCTCGCTGAACCAACCAGAGCTCGAGTGTGAAAAAGATTTTCCCGCGGGTCATTGAGATTGTTTTCACGAAGGATCAAAGCCTTTCGAGAAACCAACCCCAACGGAGTCCCCATATTAGCCGGCGATGGAGCACAATCCAATTCCTCTGATCGAGGAACCGAATACTCCTCCTCCAATGGTGTCGGTGCTGAAATCTCCTCTTCTTCATCCATGGACACGTAACCAGCTGAAGCTTGGACAAACATCACCTTCTTGCGGTTGGGGCGGTCTTTTTGGTAGTGACCGCGGCCACCACAAGTGTAGCATTCCAAATCACGGGCTCTCTCACGGCCTAGTTGTGCCGTCTTTTGGGTAGCCGTGCGTGACAGCGTGGGAGCCGTGGTTTTGCCCAAAGAAGTAGAAGAACCCTTTCCTACACCAGCACTAGATTTTTCATTAGTATTAAAACCGTATGGACGAGGGTTGAAAGAAACATACCTGCCCGACGATGTGCGGGAACCATAACTCTTATTGCGTACATGCTGTTGATGAATTTTCATGGTCGTATGCACTAGTGTGTTGATATCCTTAATAGGAAGGATCTCAAACCGATCTTTAATAGGCCGATTCAGACCACTAATAAATTTAGTACGCAATGTGGATGGAGAAACACTAATATTCGCCTTGAAAAACATGTCCTCTAATTTTTCGAAATACTCAATAGGGGACAAAGATCCCTGGCGAAATTCAGCGATTTCCAAGCGCATTTGATTACGATAATCAGTTGGAATGTATTTTTGAGTCATAACATAGACCAACTGATCCCATGTAGTTACTACGGTAAGACCCCGACGCAAACAATCATCCACAAAGCGTTGCCACCAAACCCGGGTTGAACCACGCAAATCTAAGGTAGCCGCTTGTACATCCTCATAAGCGGGAATATTAGCGCAAAGTATGCGCTGTCATAGTAACCCATTCGAGAAAGACCGCAGGGTCATGATGCCCTTCAAACGATTCAATCTTGACCTTGACTTCGTGTCTTTGGTACCGGGGAGCGTCCCGATCGCCATTAGCAACACGAACGTCATGGCCATGATCAATAGGGGACCTAGGCCGAGCCGGCACCTACCTTTAATAATGGTCTTGCCCTTGATGATGTTGTCGGAGTGGGGCTTGGGGGCGCCGCTCGGTAACATGATCATAGGCGGAGCGGTTTTGACGCGTTTGGGCATTGCCATAGTTAGGGGTGGGGGCTGGCGGAATCAAATCCGATGGGAGCTCATTCAATTCAGGAGGATCGCCCAACGCTGGAAAATTATGAGGGTTAACCATGCCCGAATCTTCAATTTGTTCATCATCGAACTCCTTGAAGTCGTCATGGATAACCGGTGTAGCAAAATTGTACTCCAAGGAACCATGTCGACGATTGTGACTCGGTTCCCTCTCATATGGCCTATAGGTCGTTGCAAAAGCATTATGGTCCAAGGCCGGTGCTGGAAAGCGTAGGTCACGCATTCCATAAAGCCGGCGTGCTCTAGCGTCGTCCACAAATTGTGGGCGATTTGGAGAACCAAACGAGGTGGTAGCATAGTAGCCATCATCCTCGAGACCATAAGAATCAAAAATAGGTGGTTGAGAATTGGCAATCAAAAATACCTTGGTCTTCAGCGCAGGCACTCAAAGACGGAGCATTGGCAATTGGATCGCTATGCAAAACGTGGCCTACCTGATCTTGGATTGATTCGGGTACGACCTCCACCGGTGGCAGATTTGGCTCAACGGGGCCCTTGTCCTTGCGGCGGGGTCCTGTGTCGCCAGCGGTGCAGGCTGAGTATGCACGACTAGAACCACCAATGTTGTCGGCTCGCCAATTGTGATCCCGGTGGCCTTGGCGCGGGCACGCGTCAACGGCCCAGGAGGGAGTTGTTGAGGCGTCGGGGGACCGGCCAAGACAGGGTCTTGCGGCAGACCTGACATATTGACGCTCGGTTGCGGCATTGTAGCCAATGTTGGTTACGGAGTAAGGGCGGCCAGCTGGGCGGCAAATTGAGTTTTCATATCGGCCATTTATTGCTTTAAAAGAGCAATTTCTTGCTCCATAGTTATGGCCTCAATCAAGGCAGTCGGATTGAGTGTAGGATCGTCCACTTTATTGTGCAAAGCACCTGAATCAGAAGAAGAAGACATGGCGAGTAACAAAGAACAAAACGAACAATAGCAAGCAAACACACAAAGTCTTAGCTCTTGATCCGAGCAGTGCACTCACACAAGGTCACGGGTGGCTCTTTGTGCGAGAGGCGGCTTAGACTCACAAGTAAAAAAATGGTGTTATTGAACAAAGCATAGTAAAGCAAGATATACACCCACACAATTTAGTAATATCAAACAAGTAGTACTAATCAAACAAGTGATGAAGCAAGCACTAACAATTGTTGAAATCACTAACAAGGTGTGGTTATGGCTTACCTTATTTTGGCTTTACCACCCACAATTTTCTCCTCTTTTCTTTTTGAACAAATGTGGTTAATGGCTTACCTTATTTTGGCTATGCCACCACAAATTGAATTTTTTTTTTTTGAAAAAGGAGGGCAGAATTTTTTTTTTGTACTGATTATGCTGAATTTCGGTACCCTCAAACAAGCAACGATAGGTAGTGAGAATTATAATTCAATGCAATCAAAACAAGCAAGATAGCCTATCAAGTAAGTGAAAATTACTAACGATGGGCAATCAATCAAGCAATATCAATGCAATGAACAAATCACACCACTATGAAACCCTAAGGGACAAGAACAATTAATTAGGGTTTGGCTTAAAAAAAAATTGATTTTTTTATGATTTAATGGCGGAAATATGGTGGTGCAAGTGCAAAGACGAATCAGGAGACTTACAAGACGATGGCTCTGATGCCAGTTGATGCGTTTCGCCTCGCTACAAGGACCAACATCTCGTATTCTGAATCTCGTCACGATCTCTAACGAACGATGGAGCGGAAGCAAGCGAGAATTGGCACGCAAGGGCGCACGGATCGAGGGTAGTAGTACGCCATTAGGGTTCTAACGGCGTCTCGAGTTGGAATTGATTCCGACAAGCGAAACCTTAGAATAATTGTAGGGCGATTGGAAGAGGGATAGAAGGGGTTGACGCCTGATGTCTGGGGAAGAGAAACTCGATTCAACCAAGGAAAATCCAATTCAATTCAAGCGTAAACTGAAAACATGAGAGTCTGACAACTTTAATAGAAAGTAGATCTAAACCTAGAAACCCTAGTGAGAATGGGCCCAAGCATACAAGCCCAACCCATCTCGCTAAGTAAAATAAATAACGGAAATATAAATAATACCAAATTAAGTAATCGTTCTATTAAAATCCCGACATAAATATAAAGATAGAAACCCGGAGACCCAAGGCCTCGGAAAGACTCGCGATAGATCCGAATCACCGCCAGTCGGGGCGCGGTTTGGCCAGGGAGAGCGCGGGCGCGCTCTCGAGATCTAGACCACGCCCATGGGTGTCGGTATTCTGCGGCCGGGGCGCGGGCACGCCCGGCCAGAGCACGGTCGCGCTCTCAGCATGTTGCCCGCGCTCTGAGAGGACCGTTTTCTACGGCATCGGCGCAGCCTCCAGCGGCCAGAGCGCGGGGGTGCTCGGCATGGTCTTGATCGCGCCGTCGGAGATTCCCTCATTTTGGCTTGGCTCGACTCTCCCGACTCCTCCGATTGACCCGAAAATGCGTTTTGAACCAAAGATGTCATCAATATCATCGAAGGCGGGTCTTGAACCGAACTTGCAGACTAATTAGCTCTATTTATGATGGAAGCCGTAGCTTGTCCTATGGCCTTGGCGCAAGCTCGCATCAAGGGTCCGTTTGATCGGACCGATATGGCCTCCTCTTCCTCAGCGGCGGTCATAGTAGCAAACGCATCAACACCTCCCACCCCTCCGCCTTCTCTTCTTCCATGAGTGAGCTTGGGCTGCTGCAAAAGTCCCAAACCAGAACCAACGAGAGGAATCAGGTCGGAACGACGGACGGGGAGATAGAATTCGAATCTTCACCGTCGGTCTCCTCTTTGCCTCGCGTGCGACGCCGCAGGCGACCGTCAGCCTGTCCGACCACAACCCACCAAGAGGACCACTGTTGGGCAATACCCAACCACACTTGGGCTTGGGGATTGAGCCACAATCGAGCCAAATGAGCCATGGGCTCGAGTGAAGGTATATACGATCGAAATTAATTAGCGGGTTAGTTGCGGAGCCACCGTAAGGGCCTTTCGGTTCCGCTTTGCTAATTCAATTTATGGGTTTTATAATCTTGAGGTTGATACGGTCCCACGGGTTCAAACCGCTCGGGAAACGGACGTCCTATCTTCAGTTATAGTGAATACAAGTTTTGATACCGATTGGCAGGTAAAGGACTTCGGATAATTACTCGGGATTCGTTGTTAATCCGTTTGATCCGAGATTTGGTCACCTTTAAGAACTGTTGCTAATGAATAATTTTTATTTAGAAAATTGTTTCCAAAGTGAAGCGGATAATTAGTTATAATTCCGCCAGGATGGCTCCTTAAACCTTGATAGTTAAGGATTAATTATGAATCGATATTCGGAAATCAAATCGTTTATCGATTAGAAAGTTGTGGGAGTTGAGAATACAACTAAGGAGTGTATCCATGAACTCGTTGTTGAGAAATCTTTTGTTATATTTGGCAGAAGGGTGATAAAGATTTCTGATGGAATCGTTGAGAACGTTGAGCACGCCTTATAAGGCAAGTGGACGATTCTCTCTTGCGTTATTGTTATTAAATGAGTAATTGAATCCCATTTAATATTTGCATTGGGAAAAACATGTATGATTAATAAAATATGATAGGTTGTTGATTTGTTAGAAATAATGACCATATTGTTATTCATTCAGTTTCGCGCTAGAAATGGATTTAGGTCCGTTGTATGTGACCTTGTATGTTTAGTTGTCTCATGTTGAGACATTGATATGGATTAACTTAGTTCAGGGATGTGAGCTTAGTCTCGGAAGCATCTCTTTAAAACTCGTATTAGGCAGTATCAATATTGATCCGCTAATACTTAGGTCATGACCATGTACTGCTCTACGCTTGAAGGGTGACTATGCACTCTAGCTAAGTGCATTTATCAATATGTGTTGGGCCTGTGTCAGCACATCAGGTTCTTCTTGGAAGTTGATTCAAGAGGCAGATTTAGAAGTTTGAAGCTCCAAAAGTTGAAGAAAGGTTTCCAATGGCTATACTTGAGTGAAGAACATGGTTGAACTACTTCACAGCGAAGCTGAGTTTCAGAAATAAGAACTTAAGGAAGACTTGATGAAGACTTTGTTTAAATAGAAGGTTGTTCTATTTATTTATTAATTCTTTTTAAGTTAAGGCTTGTATAAGACCTTTTATTCTCTTTTCCGCTGTAAAGTTTCACTTAATTTTGCTAGGTTCTAAATGGTTTCATTTACCTTGTTCTAATAAGTTCTGTCAGGTTAAAGTCTTGGGTAACTCTGGTTTAGTCCTAATCGGGGTTACTGGCGGTAATACCTCCAGGGTAAGTAAGGGGGTGTTACACATCGTCAGTTGGATGGGGTACTAGTTCTAGTACAGTACCTGCTGGTACATCTACTTGGGCGACATGAGGATATGCTGGTTATGGTGATGGTGGAGCTGCTACTTACAGAGTTGGTTATGGAGGATATGGAGATACCTCTACATGGGATGCTGCTGCAGGTAGAGCTAGAAAGGGTGTGCATTCTGATTTCGATTGGCAGAACCGGATGTTTTGGTAGATGGGACGACTTACTATGTCCCAGAATGAGATAGTTTCCACCCAGAGAGATATTGTAGTGCAGCAGAGAGAGTTGGCAGCTCAGCAGAGTGCTATTGCAGGGGCCTGGACCGGCATTAAGCTGGGCTAATAAGAGGCTAAAAAGAGTGAAAGTGAGTTTGGTGAGCACATTTATAGAAAAATGAAATGAGCGGTTAGGTGAAAACCCGAAAGGGCGCCTAAGCAGGATGAGTGAAAAAAAAAGAGTGTTTAGGATCATTCTTGTTGGGGCTTGGGGTTCATTGTTTATGGGTTTTTACTTTGATCTTATATGTATTTTGTCTTGAGTGATAGATTGTGCTAGGACTTTATTGTATGCACTTTCATTCTTTTACTTGGGTTCGGGTTGTGAGCTTATTTTGAGTGCTTTTTAGTTTTAGATCGTTTTCTCTCATTGCTGTCTGTAGACCTTTGTTGATTTGTCATGCTTGATTTTATTTTCAGCTAACTCGAGGACGAGCAAGGTCTAAGTATGGGGGAATTTGATATTGTGTTCTGTACAGCATAACTAGGACTTTTTAGTACATAAATTTATAGTATTTTAGGCCTATTAGGAGCATTATTGAAAAACATATTTGAAGGCCGAGAGTTCAGAGTTATAAAGATTTGAAGATGTCGAAGAATTTGAAGGCCGCGATCGCCGCCACTCTTAAGGGCGATTGCGGTGGACATCGCCGAGGGAGATCAAGATCGTCGAGGAGGACCACGATGACAAGGAAGGCCGCGATCACGGCTAGGTTTGGTGGCGATCGCGGTTTGAGGTCGTCATTGACGTCGCGCTTTGAAGATAGGCAGCGATCACGGCTCTGTTTGGTGGCGATCGCGGCCTGGCTGGATCTGACGCGCGATTGGATTTCTCCGCTTAGTTTAATATTATATTTTTATATCTTTTAATTCCGACTGGTTCGAGACTATTTTAGGTTTTATTTTTCAGCCTTTGTGGATATTCTCTCTTAGACCTAGTTTTCATAATTTTAGACTTTGGTATTTTTTTCTCTTATGGAGAACTAAACTCCCAAAATCTTATTCAAGTTGAAGCTTTTCAGACTCAAGTTGTTGTGAGATTCTTCTATTCAGGTTTATTTCTACAGGTTATTTCAATTCTCTTGTGCATAATTATTATTGATTGTGTTGATTTCTTCTTATTTGGCCAACTTGTTGGATTTAATATTATCTATTGCTAGATCTAGGTTTTCACGTAGCAAAGCCTTATCTTTGTAGCAACTCAATTGGTTTAGGACTCGTTGGACTAAAACAATTGAGAAAGAGATTTGAATACATGTTAATTGTTTGACTCGTTGGAATTCAATTGCATGTATCCTGTTTATCCTCGTTCTCATTGCTAATATCCATATTATTTATGATCGTTTCATGAGTTGTTTGGATATTAAGTTTGCATGTCTCGTTGCAATGTTATATTTCTGACCAGAATAGGAATAACCAAAGGAATAACTTGTTTGAATCTATGATCAATTGCTTGAGGAAGAAAAGTGGATGCTTGAATAGGATTGTTTTCCCTAATTGATAAAAATCCAACGGTTTCTCTGTTTGATTCATTGCATTGCATTGTTTAATTTTCCCTAGTTGTAGTTTACAATTCCAAAATCCTCCCTTTATTACTTTATAGTTGATAATAATATTGCTTAGAATTAAAAGTGTCTCTTGGGTTCGACATCGACTTACCAAATAGACTAGTTGAGTAACTAGGGAATTATTTTTGATTTGGCACCAACGATTCTAAGCTAGTCAGTGAACATGTTCTTCATCTCAGGCTTTCGTAAGCTTAACATTAAGACCGCATGAGCAATTGTTACAAGTATAGGATTCAAGTGGCACGTAAGTAGAGAGCTCTTCCCATTGCTTTTGAGATTACTGTAATATGCTTCAATAGAATGTCCCTTTGACGAGACTTAGCGATGTCGGATCTGAGTTGAAGAATACAGGGATCATAGCCGAGAGAAAATCTTTGATTTAAATCGTCCCAAAGGTCTTTAACTATATCAAAAATTCATTATTGACGAACGGATGGGCAGATCCATGGATTGCACAAGCCACCCAACTAACATGGAATTGACCGATAGCTAGTAATCCGCTTCAGAGAAGTCTGTCGGCGGCTTAGTAATGGATTCGTCGACAAACCCAAGCTTCCTTTTAGCAAGAAGAGCATTTCGTATTGTGATGGACCACTCTTGATAATTATCGCCTTTAAGACCGATCGGGCAACTCGTCAAACCGGGGTGGTCCAACAGGTGGATATAGTAGGGAGAGCCTAGTTTAGTGTATTTTGTGTGGCGGCTTAGGCGGCTAGTTGTGCGGCGACATCAGCAACGGAAGATTGGGCATTGTGGGTCGCGGTGGCGGCTCAACAAACAATCATAAATTTTTTTATTAGGGTTTGATGTTCGCATTTTTAGTTTAGTTTTTAGTAGGTTTTCTTTGCTTATTAGGTTTAGTTTTGTTTAGTTTAGGTTTAGTTTTGAGTGTTTTTAGATAGTTTTGCATATTTCTGTGAAAGGAGTGGAATCTACGCTATTTTCTGAATTTTGTAGGTTTTAGCGAGGAAAGGAGCTAAATGGAGTTGAATTTGGAGCATTACAGCGAGAGACGGAGGAGTGCAAGATTTAAGAAGTAAAAGCTCGAGATCACAAGAGGAAGTGTGGAAGAAAACAAAGCCCAGGCTCGTTAACGAGGCTGTGAGGGCTCGTTAACAAGGCCACGAAGAAGAAGATTTGGAGTATTTATTTTATAATTCACCGATCGTGAGCGGGAATTTATTTCCGTGTCGGTTGAGTATCTTTTTAGAATCTTTTGGGGTTGTTAGAATATGTATTTTAGGTCTTAATATCTTTTAGATTTTATTTCTATCTTTTAGTGATTGTTTCTATCTTTTTAGGAAAGTTTATATCTTTTAGCCTTTTTAGTTTTTAGCTTTTTTAGTATAAATACCCTTCTATCTAGCATAGAAAGGGGAGGCTTTTGGAGAGAGAATTTTTAGGAGGAGATTTTTGAAGGGCCGAGAGAGAGAAAGTCGGATCGGAAGAGGACCGCCGAGGCTCGGTAGACGACAGTCACCGGGGTCGTTGGTCGTGATTGTGGTTCGGTATTTTTATGTTTTTCGGTTTCTTCTGAATCTCTGTAAGACACTATTTTTTTATTAATTCGAGTTTGAGTTTTGTTTCGATGTTTCTTTTGATTGAATTTTTTAGTTTCTTAGTTATGATTAGTGAGTAGTTTCCTTTTCTAGGGTCGGGGTTAAGCCCGACATAGTTGAGCATGTTTGATGAGTAAGATTGAGTTGTGAATGCCTTTTATCTATTGAGAATTGTTTGTTGTGCTTATACCGAAGCGAAAGTGGAGGTAATTTGAGTTTTTAACTGAATTGAAAGAGGAAATTAGTAACTTGAAGGTTGATATTGTTTGAAAACGAAAGTTTCAAGCTTTACATCCAAAACAAGCAATTAAGTGAATTAGGATGCAAAAGTTTATTAATTTACTTGCTAAGTCAACGAAAGTTGATGACTCTATCTGTTTAAAGGCATGATCTTATCTTCTTACGAGTTTTTATGCTTGGCTATTTTGTGGTGTCCCTAGTCCTAGATCTTTGTTTTATTTGAATTATTTCTAGTGAATTTTCGTTGCTGAGTGCTTGCCTCGGTACTGAATTTAATTAGATTTTAATTAGGTCGTTATTTGTAGTTTTTGTGTTCGGTGGTTCGTTAACGACCCTGACAACGTCGTTAACGAGGCTGCTCGTGAGTGTTTTTAGTTGTCTTTGCTTGATTTTTGGTAGATCGATAGACGAACAACCTTGCTTCTTGTGGAACGATCCTGACTTCGCTATACTCAGCGGGGTCTTGACTTACAAATTTATTTGTTGGCCGAGAAACCCTATCAACAAATTGGCGTCGTTGCCGGGGAAGCAACGAGTTGTTAGTTTATCTCTGGGTTCGGGAATAGCCCGACCCCGTTTTTGTTTTTAATTTTTGTTTTCTTTGTTTGTTTTCTCAGTGTATGCCGGTAGGACGAAGAAGGCTTCAGTTTGATAACACAGGTTATTACTCAGAACCAGAACGTTCCCTGCACCGTCGACTCCGAGAAAACCGAGCCATGGCCACAGCAGAAGAGATGGCTCGAGAGTTAGAGATCCTCCGGACCCAAATGGAGGCACTGAAAGCCGAGAAGGACGACGCAGACGCAGAAGCTGAGCGTCAACGAGCTGACAAGGCTCGACTACAAGAAGAGCTAGATGCCTATCCAAGGAATGCCAAACAATACATGCATCCGGAATTGAGGGTGCCAGAATCTCCTATTGTGCTTCCAGCGATAGAGAAACCTTTTGAGATCAAGTCTCAATTTATATCCTTAATCAAACGGGCTCAGTTTGAAGGGAAACCTGCTGAGTGCCCTATGGAGCATATTAGAAATTTTCTTGATTTATGTGACACCATAGCTGCTGAAGGTGTCTCATTAGAATATGTTCTATTAAAAGCTTTTAGATGGTCTCTTACTGGAAAGGCCCTAAGCTGGTTGGAGAGACTACCTTCTAAATCTATCAGGACTTGGAAAGCTTTGTATGATCAATTTCTTACAAAGCTTTTCCCTCCTGCTAAGACAACAGAATTGAGGAAACGCATCACCTCTTATCACCAGTTGCCTAATGAAACATTTGTTGAAACATGGGAAAGATTCAAAGAGATGCTTAGACAGTGCCCTACTCATGGGCAACCTTTATATGTTTTGCAAGAAATCTTTTTCCAGGGTATCAACGCAGAGACCAAGAACCACATCAACACGCATACTGCGTGCGGTTTTATAGAGATGAATCCGACAGAGGCATGGGAAATGTTGGATAAGCTGGCGAATTACGATGCTATGTATGGAACCCAGCAGACTCCACAAACTCAAAAATGTCTCTATGTACCCAACCGAGATGAAGTTGACCCCGATGTTAAAAATCAATTCTTACAAGATGAGGTCAACCGTCTAAGGAAACAGGTAAGTTTTCTGAAATCCTCTCAATCATGTCAAGAATGTGGTTCTTCTGCACATAGTACTTCTGCTTGCACTGACATTGAGCAGGTTAGAACCGCTGAGACAATAGCTGAGATGAATTACATGAGAGGACCATACAGGAACCAACCTAATTATAATGACAGGTCGAACAACTATCAACCATGGGGCAATCAGAATACAAGTCAAAACTACGCAGGCCCCCCACCAGATAGACGACCTGCACCATATCGATCTCCAGGCCATCAAGAGACGCCATCATGGGTTCAGGAGATAAAAGAGAGCATCAACGGAGTGAACAACAAAGTTGATGACGTTCAAGCCAAACTGAACCGACAAGATAAAAGATGGGGAGAGTTCGATATTTGGAAGAGGAGTGTTGATTCCCAACTAGGGGACCTAGCCGCACGGATTCCAAGACCACAAGGGCAACTCCCGGGCCGCCTCGAGGAGAACCCTAGACGCCAAATAGCAGCGGTACACCTCAGAAGCGGGAAGACACTGCCAGAGAGAATTCAAGCTGAAGAGAAGGAGGAACAAGACCTCGCCAACCAACTCGTTAACGAGCCAGCGAGAGCACATACCGAGCCTACAAACAAGAATGACGAGGCTCCGAGGGTCCCTAACGACCCTAACCCATGTAAGTCTACTGAACCGAGCCTCCCTCTCAATCCCAGGGTAGTTAACGACCCCACCAGGGTCGGTAACGACCCGCCGAGGACATCAATCGACCCTAGTGTCGACCCGGTACTCTCACCTCTCGAGCCTAACTTGGTTCCGAGAATGGTAAAATCTCTTCCATTTCCAACTAAGAAATCTATGGACTCTACTGAGAGTAAGTTCAAGCGTTTCATTAAGATTCTTCAGGGCATTAATATTTCCATCCCATTCGCTGAGGCCCTAAGCGAAATGCCGGCTTACACAAAGTTTTTGAAAGATATTCTTAGCAGGAAAAGGTCTATTAAAGAGCTGCAGGATGAAGTCAGATCGATAGCTTTTCCGAAAAAGCTAGGAGATCCCGGGAGGTTTGCAATCACAATCGGCATAGGCAACCACAAGTTCAAAGCTTTATGCGATCTAGGTGCCAGTGCTAGTCTCGTTCCGCTCTCAATCTGGTCAAAAGCAAATATCGGACCACTAGAGCCAGTAGACATGAATCTGTACATGGCAGACGGTTCAAGTGTCAAAGCCACATGAGTGGTGGACGACTATCCTATTCAAGTCGGGAAATTCTTTATACCGAATGATTTTATCGTCCTTGATATGCCTGAAGACCCTCATGTACCCATAATTCTCGGGCGACCATTGTTAGCCACAACAGGAGCAAGAGTTGATGTGCGGAAGGGACTCCTCACTTTTGATATAGGAGAAGAACGGGTGGAATTCAACTTGGATCAAAAAGCCAACGACCCAGTTGGAGTCGCACAAATAGAGTTGACTCAACCCGAACTCGACACAACAGTCCCTACCGAGCCACATCTGCCGATCATTGAGTCCCACGTGCAAGAGTTTAACCAAGGCCCTACTATAGGTATTACAGAAATTCCAAACCACCTTGGCTTTCAGACTATACTGACAATCCACGGATATCGAGCGTACTGATAGAAGAAAAGGGGCCTAATTTAGCAACTCAAGCACACAAAGGCTGTAAGGCTACAAGAAGGGTACCTCAAGACCCCAACATTGCCATACATGAACCACCATGAGACTAGCAAGGGAGCTCGTCGGGCTAACGACGTTAAACATAGCGCTTACGGGAGGCAACCCGCTTTTTAGAATAGGTTTAAGCTTTTCTTTTATTTTTATTTTCTTTTTCTTTATAGATTACTTCTCAGATTTCTTTTGTTTTTATTTTTAGTTTTAATTAGGATAGAAATTAGAATTTTTGAGCTAACAAGATTTCAGGAGAAAGGGATCGAAAAATCACTCCAAGAGGCCACGGTGGCTCGTTAACGACCCACCCAAGGTCGTTAACGACCCGGTCCGAAGACCCGACTCGTCAAGATACGGGGCAGGTAAGAATTCTAACCTAATCTATCTTTTTTTAACCCTAGCCCCCCCCCCCTACCCTTTCCCCTCCTATACAAACCCCTTTTACCCCTTCCCCAAATCTACCACTACCCTCTCAAATTCACACTCCCTCAAACCCAAAAAGCTCTCAGTCCCTCTCCCTTCTCTCCCACCGAGTCGGAATCCCTCACTCCACCGACCACCGAGAGGCCGTCGTTACCGGAGCTCGGAAACCGATCACCGACGAGGCACAAGCTCGTTAACCACCCCGATTCCGACCCTTGTTCTTCAATTTCTCGATTCTCCGGTATGATTTCTAAACCCTTGCTTGAAATTGCATGATTGATTTTCTATAGTGTCGAAATTTCGTGTCTTGAATCATGTTCTTAGAAAGGTCGATTTGCATGCTTGATTTTTGTCCATGAAAACTCTTGATTGTGCTTAGTTGTTCATGTCTTAGGAAAGATTATTCATGTTATATTATCTATTGCAATCCTTTAGTTAGGAAAGCATGAATTTTTCTTGTTCTAGATCTAAATTTAAATCTTTGCATGTCAAAATTTCGGGTAATTTCAGCACGATCGGGATGGGTAATTGAGTAAGTATGCGGTGCTTATACCCAATGAGGGATATGTGGAAAACTATAGAAGATTGCATGCTTGATTTCTGCTGAATTTAAGGTAGATTAAAATTTGGAAATTCTGGTTTTTGCTCTCGGCGGCTCGTTAACGACCCACCCAGGCTCGTTAACGACCCTATAATGCTTCATCGATCAATTCGAGCCCAGAATCGTGAACGACCCAATTGGGTAGTTTACGAATAATTCTGAGGTTAATTTTGAGACCAAGTATGGGGTCTCGTACCTATTTATTTTTGAGTGGATCTTATCTTGGAAAATTCTTGATTATTTTGTAGGATCCATGGCTAGTTCAAGCAGACCCGCTACCCGAGCTCAGAAGAAGAGGAGGAACCATAGGTCTCCATCTCCACCTCGAGTGGATGATGTGATTTTGAGAAGTCAGAGCCAAGTACGGCGCTACCGAGAGTTTCTGGAGAAGGACCATTACACCCGATGGTTCTCGAAGTCTAGCGCTGTCACCACGGGAATCTACACGGATGTCAAGGGTGCTTTCATCATCCTTGGGGCCGCCCACCTTTTGAAGCAAGAGAAATTGCCACACTATCCGGCCCTCACATCCGAGTTCTTGGCCACCTTGGAGACCAACTTCTCGACGAAGACCTCGGCGGGACGGATTCGGTTCCGGCTCGGTAACGAGGACCGTGACTTCACTATGGCGGAGTTCAACGCAATCTTGGAGCTCCCAAACCCGTCTAGAGACTATAGCTTGAAGGACTACCGAGTAATCCGCACTTGGAGCTACATCACCGGGGAGGTTCAATCCTCTACCGCGGCGCTATCCGGGGCAAACATAGTCAACCCCATCTTCCGGATTATCCTGAGAGTCCTCCCCGCAACATTTTGGCCGAAGAAAGAGTTGAACCGGCCTACAAGGACGGAAGTTGCTTGCTTCCGCACCATCCTCTTTGAGGAGCCCGGTCCCTTGAATTTGGGGTATGAATGGCTCTACTACCTCGGGAAATCTACCAAATCCAAGGAGGTGTGGTGCGGCAATTTGGTTAGCCTCTTGGCTAAGAATCTTGGAGTCGATCTCACCCGCTACACACCGGCTCACGCTCAACTCCTCAACAAAAACTATTGGTATAGCTCCGGTATCTTGGTTCAAGCCGAAGGAGGATACAAGGTGAAGGTTCAAGATCGCGTAGTTACACCCACCCTCGACATGTACGAGCTTCTCTACGTACCGAATTGGTACGAGGCGTGGACGGGACATCCCTACCCATTGGAGCCAAAACCGGAGTACGAGCTTTCGCTTAGGCCATGTGAAACCCGGTTTGAGCGGGATGACATGGATGAGGATGAAGAAGAAGCTGAAGAAGACGACACCGAGGGAGTAGGCAACGACACCGAAGAAGCCGACACCGAGGGCGGCACTAAGGAGCTCAATTTCGAGGAAGAAGACATCGACACGGAGGTTTTAGGAGGCAACATCTTCGTTGACGAGCCCACCAGGTTCGTTAACGACCACTTCCAGCCCCATCCCAACCCTCTTAACGAGGCACCCAGCTTCGTTAACGAGGTGCCGAGAGCCCCTGTCGACCCACCAGCAGCTCCTATCGACCCTCTTGCTTATGGATTCATGCCTTACAACCCGGTGATGTATCAAGACCATTTCCAGCCTCACTACCCACCACCTACTCAGCCCGAGTACGCAGGATCGAGTATACCACCACCATGGGCCGACGATCTTTCTGCACGGATGCAGCAGCTTCACCTCCAGCAGGATCACATTCATAGGAGGATGGATAGATGGGAAACTGTCTATTCCGCTCGCATATCGATGGAGGATGAGAGGCAGCATCAGAGAGAGGCGGAGGACGCTGAGCGTTGGAGGACGATGTACGACTTCATGGGGAACTTTGAGCACTACTTTCCTCCACAGAACCGTTGAACATTGGAGGACGATGTTTCTTTTCCTTGTTTCCACTTTTGTAAGTTTTTATGTCTTTCTTTTCTTTTTAATTTTTTGTTTTCTTTTCTATTTCTTTTCCTTCTTCTTATTTTTCTTACAGTGGGGACACTGTAATTTTAAGTATGGGGTGGGAGAAAGTAGAAAACTTATGTCCTAGGTGTTTATGTGTTGGTGTTTATGTGTTTTCTATTCCTTTATGTCGAAAAATTTGAAAAATCAAAAAAATATATATAAATTTCAAAAAATCCAAAAAGAGTTTTAGAATTGATAGATATCCCTTCTTGAGTTCTATGATAGCAATCACTAGCTTAATCATATAATTCCTTGCAAACATATCTTTAAAAGTATAGCCGAATTCTCAATTTGAAATTATTGTTTTTAGAAGAGAGTAGCATTAGATGAAATTGAGCACATATACTTTATAGCATAGATGATGCAATCCAACAAAAATTTACCTTGTGAGTTATTTTTGGCCTTATAGGGAGAACATTCATAAATCCCTCTTCTTTTCTAGTGTGATTTAATCTCTTTATACAAATTATCTCTTGGAATTGTGATGGTTATCTATTTCTTGAGACCCTTATAAGATTTTTAGTTCATTACTTGTGAAGATCATATGATGGAGAATTTATTTTCATAAGCCCTGTTATTCCCTATCTACCTTTACATTATTCCTTCTTTTTGATAACCAGTTCTAGCCTGAAACCTTTTGTTTTTAGCTCCACAAAAATTATTCCCTAGCCGAGATAAGCTTGACCCTATCCGGGAATTAGGACTTAGATTGGAGAGGTAAGTTTTGTGTTTTGTTAAAAGAAGAAGAGTTGCTTATATTTTGCTTGAATTGAAGGGTATTTTGGGAGGGGTAGATTGGAAGTCTCTTATTATTACATGTAAGAAAGGTCTCTTGATAAGAAAAAAATGCACACAATAAAGTTTTTGATGGATGTAGTGAAAAGAGGAAGAAGAATATATATGGTGGATCGTTAACGACCCTGATGTAGGTTCGTTAACGAGGCAACAAAAAAAAGAAAAAAAAAAGAGAAAAAAAAAGAAGGAGAATGATAAATGGGAAGTGAAGAGTTGAAGTGCATTTGTGTTTAAAGATAATATTAGAGATTCTTTTATTTTGTTATGAGACTTTCTAGGATGATATTGGGTGAGTGAAAATGAGTGTGTATACAGAAGAGTGAGTTTGGTATGTTATCTTATATGAAAGTTTTGGTGAGATGTGAGTTTTTAGGAGTCTTTGATTCTCGGATATTATTAGCACCACATAGCCAAAATATTTCCACTCCTTATTATCTTTTACCAAGCTCCATTACAACCCGGCCGAATGGAAGCTTCTATGAAGTTTTTCATTGAGCCCCCTAAGTTCTCTTGATGATTCTTTGCTTGTTTTGACAAATTGGGTGGAGAGTATTGGTGATATAAGTTCCAATTTCTATGAGTTTTTGTACATTGGATTGAGTTGAGAGTTGTTATTCTAAGCCTAAACACATGAGAGTTGAGTGAAACACATTATATCCCTTGAGAGGTTGGATTGTATTATTTTATGTCTATTTAAGTGCATATATGTGTGAGGATGTTAATAGTCTTTTGCTATAATTTTCTTATGTGTACATGTTGCTTTTTAGAAGATGGCTATGTCTTGATGAGCATGATTTGTTTTGGTTTTGGTTATTGTCTTGTGTATTGCTTGAGGACAAGCAAGTCTAAGTATGGGGTATTTTGATGTTCGCATTTTTAGTTTAGTTTTTAGTAGGTTTTCTTTGCTTATTAGGTTTAGTTTTATTTAGTTTAGGTTTAGTTTTGAGTGTTTTTAGATAGTTTTGCATATTTCTGTGAAAGGAGTGGAATCTACGCTATTTTGTGAATTTTGTAGGTTTTAGCGAGGAAAGGAGCTAAATGGAGTTAAATTTGGAGCATTACAGCGAGAGACGGAGGAGTGCAAGATTTAAGAAGTCAAAGCTCGAGATCACAAGAGGAAGTGTGGAAGAAAACAAAGCCCAGGCTCGTTAACGAGGCTGTGAGGGCTCGTTAACGAGGCCACGAAGAAGAAGATTTGGAGTATTTATTTTATAATTCACCGATCTTGAGCGGGAATTTATTTCCGTGTCGGTTGAGTATCTTTTTAGAATCTTTTGGGGTTGTTAGAATATGTATTTTAGTTCTTAATATCTTTTAGATTTTATTTCTGTCTTTTAGGGATTGTTTCTATCTTTTTAGGAAAGTTTATATCTTTTAGCCTTTTTAGTTAATAGCTTTTTTAGTATAAATACCCTTCTATCTAGCATAGAAAGGGGAGGCTTTTGGAGAGAGAATTTTTAGGAGGAGATTTTTGAAGGGCCGAGAGAGAGAAAGTCGGATCGGAAGAGGACCGCCAAGGCTAGGGAGACGACAGTCACCGGGGTCGTTGGTCGTGATTGTGGTTCGGTATTTTTATGTTTTTCGGTTTCTTCTGAATCTCTGTAACACGCTATTTTCTTATTAATTCGAGTTTGAATTTTGTTTCGATGTTTCTTTTGATTGAATTTTTTAGTTTCTTAGTTATAATTAGTGAGTAGTGTCCTTTTCTAGGGTCGGGGTTAAGCCCGGCATAGTTGAGCAAGTTTGATGAGTAAGGTTGTGTTGTGAATGCCTTTTATCTATTGAGAATTGTTTGTTGTGCTTATACCGAAGCGAAAGTGGAGGTAATTTGAGTTTTTAACTGAATTGAAAGAGGAAGTTAGTAACTTGAAGGTTGATATTGTTTGAAAACGAAAGTTTCAAGCTTTAGATCCAAAACAAGCAATTAAGTGAATTAGGATGCGAAAGTTTATTAATTTACTTGCTAAGTCAACGAAAGTTGATGACTCTATCTGTTTAAAGGCATGATCTTATCTTCTTACGAGTTTTTATGCTTGGCTATGTTGTGGTGTCCCTAGTCCTAGATCTTTGTTTTATTTGAATTATTTTTAGTGAATTTTCGTTGCTGAGTGCTTGCCTCGGTACCGAATTTAATTAGATTTTAATTAGGTCGTTATTTGTAGTTTTTGTGTTCGGTGGTTCGTTAACGACCCTGACAACATCGTTAACGAGGCTGCTCGTGAGTGTTTTTAGTTGTTTTTGCTTGATTTTTGGTAGATCGATAGACGAACAACCTTGCTTCATGTGGAACGATCCTGACTTCGCTATACTCAGCGGGGTCTTGACTTACAAATTTATTTGTTGGCCGAGAAACCCTATCAACAGGGTTAGGGTAGGATCTTATGCTCCGATACCATGAAGGATTTGGAGAGAGAATTTTGGAAGAGGTAAATCTTACTTTCTATTGAATAAAGATGTATTATATAGTTACAAGATAACAAGATATCTTAGGAAATAATATAGCCATAATAATAAGCCATAACAAATATATGATATAATATAACCCTAAGTCTAATAATTTTTTAGGAGAGGATACTTATATATCTTCGGTGGTAAACCCTGAGTTTGTGACTATCGATAAAGCCCATGAACTAAGTAAACCGACTTGCTCTAATGTAAGAAAGGATTGTGAGACTTTTTTTTACCCAAGTGAAGAGGCGGAGACAGGGATCAAACCTAATTCTATTGGCGGATCTAGGGGTGTGGCTGGGCGGTCGCCCACTGCTCACCGGAGTAGTCAGTCAGGTTGATGAAAGGAGGAGCAACAGTGCTGAGGGGTGTAACACCCCTATTTTACAACAATAGGTGTTACCGCCAGTGACCTCGGATTTGACCATCCAAAGTCACCCAAGGCTTTATAAGGTATTAAGTTGAATAGAAACATGCGGAATTATAAATATTAATTACATGCCATGGTTTAGATTAGCAAACATAAAACCTTAAGTGTTGTGAGGCAGCAGAAATTAAAATAATATTGTTTTTGCATAAGCGTAGAGTGACCCGCAAGGGAGCAAAATACCATACTTGATTTAAAACCAACTTTCCTTCCTTCACTTGATTGCTCTTCTTCCTTTACGCCTTTGGTGGGGGTTTCCTGGATTCTGGCATTTGGCGCGAAGAGCGGAAAATGCCAGGCAGAAATGCGGAAAAACAGAATTAGTCTAACGAAACTAAGCAAGCGAGAAAGGACACTCTTAAGGTAGTTTGGTAAAGTTTCGGACTTAGTACGAGGTAATCGAGATGTGTTTCAAGAAGTATACTTTAAGTGGAGCTATTAAGAACGGAATTGAGTGAGTCTCGAGATAATTCTTAAACCGAAAACATGAACTACGAGATTTTAGAATGACTTAGAATAGAACAAATGTTGGTAACGTTAATTACACTCAGCTTCTAGAAAACCTCTCGCGCCCTTGCGGTCCGAGAGCTGGATCGATCATTTAAGACCAGTCCAGTTTTGTTTTCTTTTAAGGTGCATTAGCACTTACTTTCTTTAGTGATCAAAACTTTCACATTAGTTAACGATTTTTAAGAGTGTGGGGGCATGAATTGGCCGACGTACCACTTACGGGAACTAAGTTCCGGCACCTAGCTAGGGTGCACACGTCCCTCCTCCGAGTAGGAGCAGACATAGATCATGATCCGTACAGTCGAGGGAAGAGAGGGCATGGTGCCATACCACTCGACATATTATATAGAGATGTTTGGGCCGAGCCCGCACCCCTTATTAATCTAGCTACGAATTTCATAACGAATCTCGAAAAAAGATTTTAAACAAGAAAACCACACAACAAGTCTAGCAATAATTCCTATTAACGATAGTAATAGTAATAATGCTAACAATGGTCATTATTTCTAACAATCGATATTTCCTAGGTTCGTTTTTATTTAGCAAGCAAGGTGTTCCCAACATTGAACAAGTTAACGGAAATCGAATTTATCGTAAAGGTTCAAGTAGAATATCCACTTGCCTTGGATTTCTTTCGGAAATATTCGTAACTCGGAATTATAGGGTCCTAGGGACGTCGAGCACTTCGACCTATTTGACCGAAAGGAAAGACGAACGAATTCGTATTAAAATCCTTATTTTAGTATTAATTACACTTTTCTCTTATTTCCCTCTTCTAAGAGAAAGAATATTAAATCTAAATTATTTTAGTTAACAATTTAGATAAGGGATAGAAAATAATAATCATTATTATTATTTTCAAGGTAATACTCTTTATGATTTTAAAATATTTATTTTGAAGACACGTGTAAAATCTTATTTAAATATAAAGGAAATTCCTTTAAAACCATATGCAATAATTAAAATATACTTAAAATATGATTTGCATGCATTTTATTATTTCTAATGTCAAATTTTATTTTATTCCCAAAAGTTTATGTGACAAGGCTAATTTTAACATGCAAGCATATTTTAACTATGAATAAACCCTTTTTACAACTATCAAAATATTAATACCAACTACTTAGTAAAAATTATTATTATTATCAACATTAATATCAAATGTCATGAATGATATATTATAAAAATATAATAAAGTCTCTAATTGACATGCATGCATATATTACCTCATAAAATACTTTATTTCCAACATGCAAAATAATATACTAATTAATTAAATAGGGTATGATTATGAAAATTTCTTTTTCTTTTATTAAGAGGAATATATGCATATTTATTTTTACCTAGTGAATATAACTAGGTTGCATGCAAGAAAAGAATTTTTCCCCAAATATTTTTTATAAAAATCCATGCACAACTATTTTAATTTTCTAAGTGGATAAAAACCTTATAAGTTCATTTTTAAATCTAGAAGGTTCAAAATATTTTATCAATATTCATTTTAGTTAAAAATGACATGGAAAAGAGCTTTAAGCTATAAAAACTCTTTTAAAATTACATGCAAGACACTTTTAATTTTAATAACATATGTTGTTCTTATTAACTTCTATTTGATCAAAAATTCATAGAAAAATATTATCTTTAGATTTGTAAGCACATGCAAGAGAATTTAATTTATAAAAATTCCTTTAAAAGTACATGCAAGGACACCTTTAAGTTAATAGATCAAACTTGTCTTTATTATATATAAAAAATATAGAAACAACCTAAATGCTTATAAGGGACATGCATGAAGATTGCATGCATGAAAACTTTACATTATAAAGTTTATAAGTCAAAACCTTTATAATCTAAGCATTTTTGTGTATAAAAGAGAAATAGGTCTAAACCTTTAAAATAATTAAAATCAGAATTTTCTCAACTTAAAAGTCACTTTTATAAATCTAGGATTCATTAGATTTTATTTTACAACTTGTAAAAATAATTCCCCTTAAAATTCATTGCATGCAAGCTATTTCTTTATAAAAACATGCACAAGAGATTATAACTTGATATAAATCTGATTTTAAAGCTTTTAGATTCATGGAATGGGCCTAATATAAAATCACAATAAATAAAATTAGCCCAAAAAGAATAGCATAAAGGGCCCAAGATTTATACCCTTCTTCTGTATTTTCCCTTCTTTCACGCAGAAGGAAAACCAGAGAGAACACATGACTGTCGACGACTGGGCAAGGGAGGCGGCCACGAGGCTGGGCGACGCCGGCGGTGCTCCAAGGCGGCAGGAAAGGGTGGCGCGGCCAGGCGAAGAAGCCTGGGAGTGGTCGGAGGTGGCTGCTCCCAAAAAAAATCAAATCCAATTTAATTTGATTTTTTTGGAAAAAATCAGATTTTGTTTGAAGGGTTTTTTGGGTGAACAATTGGGAGTTTTGGAGTGTAGAGGATCCTTCATCTGAGGTGTATGAGGCCTTTAAATAGGCAAAGAGGGGTAGAGAGGAGAATCAAATTCATGATTACATACACCCTCTTCAATGGTGAATGGAAGAAAATTAATTTAATTTTTTATTATTAAAATAGAGATTTAGGGAGATGATTCTCTGCGATACAATCCTCCCCAAATCTCCCATTTAATACCCGAATTTGTGCTTCAACCGGATCAAAAACCGGTTTCGGTGAAATTTCACTAGAAAGAAAGAGTTTAAGTATAATTAGTTGTCTTAGTATAATAGAAAAACCAAGTAGCATAAATGGTTGAGGAGTGGGAGAGTGGGTAGGAGGTCACTCTTGTCTCTATTTTTTTATAACAACTCCTTTGACGATATATGGGCTTTTTAAATGGACGGGCTAAGGCCCATTAATTTCTTTTTAAGAAAAAAAGGTTGGAAGGTTTAAGGGAAGCGAATTTCCGTTAGAATATGAATTTATTAAATTCCGTCTTTAATAAATTCCTTTATTCAAATAATAAATTTTTATGAGATTATTTCCTTAAAAAAATCAAATATTAAGAAATAAAATTTATTTATTTAACGGAATTTGCGGATATTACAAGGGGTAGGGCGGATGGAGGAGGGAGGAGGAGGAGTCGCATATTCCAGATTGATGGAAGTAGTCACTAGTCAGCCAGGTTGCCGCTGACGACATTGCATTTGTAATGTGTGCGAACCTAGTTGAAGGAGGAAGATTGGATTTTGGAGACATGAAACGACATCCTGAGCCATGCACAATTTTTTTTTTCAATATGAAATTAGAACGAAAAAAGAAAAAGATATTGGGAAGATGAGAATGAAGTTATACCTAAATAGCCCAACGTGAAATGCCAAATTGGGATATGCCTATAAAAATATTATGGTCCAATAAAGACAACATTACAATAAAGACAGGTTTAACGACCACCAAAGTAAATATGGTCACTAAATCGTTTAGAGACCATATTATCGTAACTAAATCTGGTCGCTAATTAGTTAGCGACCATTCAATCTTGGCGACCAAGTGGTCGCGAAAAGCGTGAACAAAGTGCTCAATCCTGGTCTTTTATTGAGAAAAATCTTAAAATCATGCGCTTATTAGAGCACGAGATATATGTGAAGTTAGCGACCAAGTGGTCGCCAAAATATATTTACTAAAAAAAATAATAAATAGTTTAATTTGGACACTACAGGTAGGCTAATTTGTAGTATATGTATTTTAATTTAGTTCGATTTGTTGTTTAATTTAGTTGGACATGTGTAAAATATGGTTAGTTATCTTTGTTGTATTTGTCGTTTAATTTAGTTGGACATGTATAATGATTAATTATCTTTGTAGTATTTGTAGTTTAATGTAGCTTAATTTTTCATAAACTTTCTTAGTTGTTAATAACATTAGACTTTAGTAATCAAAATAAACCATTCATTACAACGATAATATTACAACTTTTGAAGGAGGGGATTTACAATGATTAAAATATCCCAAACTCCTAAGCATAGGGACGAGGCAAATCTTCTTCAATTTGATACTAATTAAACGTACATATACAATCCTGATAACGGGCTACATATCCGCTCACTGATAGATGACGACACTTCCTCCACAATTGTGGAGAGATGCATCGGACAATCATCGTGCAATATAACCTACAATTTTAAACAAAACAAGCAATCATAAATGTAATAATAAACTACAATAATAAACAATAATGAGAATATGGCTTACCGTAACGTAGTGGTTCCCAAGGAAAGCAATACATGTAACCTTGTCCCAAAGACGGCTATGAACGCCCCCGTCTCCTATGATCGGGAAACATGTGTGTGGAGAACAGTGGGACAATATGACCGGTGCACACTGAAATCTAGTGGCAAATACAATGCCCATCACAGGTGTCTCCATCCAGTGCTCCGGTGGACAGTACGGGTGCAACCAGTTGACGCTATGGATCAAGTAATCAATATGAGGAAATCCTTCGACCTCCATCACCGAATATATCTCGCGGTGGGTCCTAATCTCCTAGACAAGATCCTATCGCATTCGTAGCCATCTATCTATCGCATTCCACCTCATTTGAGAAGCGAGCACCCTATACCCACAATGCCCTCTATTGGAACATCATGTGCTTCAGTGATGCTGAAAGGGGGTACATTAGATATGAGATCTAATCCTCCAAAGTGACTAGTGAGAGGAGGGGCCTTGGGTGGAATAAACCATGTTCCCTACGTGGGAGGCAAAATCAGGTCGCCATCTTCCTCTGCGTCGTCACCTTCCTATGGCTCGTCATCTTCCTCTATTTCATCAACTTCTGGTATCGAGGTAAATGCTTTTCTTGGCATAGAACGAGCGCCTTTCCTAGCCCTTTTGCGTTGGGGAGGTTGTTGTTGTAGATGCTCCAACCTAGTCAACCTTCTTGGCTAGACCTTTGATTTCTTCCTAGGTCTCCCCCTCGACTTCCTACAATCAGGTTCCTCTGATTTGTTGGTATCATTGATCTTATCATAATTGCGGATCACTTGACATTGCACGTGTTAGGCATCGTGCCTGCATTGTAGTATGCTATCATCTTCACCCATTCAGCAACGTCATCTTCTATGCAATCGTCCTCAGGCTCTGTCGTTAGAAGTCCTTCCCATACCAATTGCTTCAAAAAAAGATAGATCATTTAAAGCTCAATAGGCTTACGTTGGGTGATGCATTGCTGGACTTGTTGAGGGCACGGGAGCCCACGGGTAGTTGTCCACCACTAATCGTCGCATATCGAACGATATCCACTATCTTTCTTCATAGGGGCCATGACATGATCGAACAAATTATCTATACAATTGTTGGATACCTTTGTTGGGAAGAGGGAGAATACGGAGCGGTTCGACCATGTGATGGATGTCCAATGGAATTGAAAGTGGTGTGATCCCTCTCCATCTGCCCACATATGTTGATAATCTGGATTCTGATCGCATTGTGTATCTTCCTCATTATAATACTGAACCCTACAATAGATGTTTTCAAGTAATCCTTTAGCGTGAAGTGTTGTGACTCAACCCTACAAATATTTGGAAATTAAAACTCAATTTTTTTAAATTGGAATGAGAAACAAAAGTATATTATTTTACCTATTTGTGGTCCTCGTAAAAAGGTTGAAGCGGTAGTCGGTGAATGCCCTCACAATCCGATTGCACCAAAGGGTGAGCCAGGTATTCCGGAGATATGTAAATAAGATTGGCTTCGCGACTGATTTCACGATTTAGAGTCGCGCCTCGTACTCCCCCATAGTCGTCGAACAAAATAGCTCTACGTTTTGTTCGCAAAAGGTCGATGTCTTATTTGCGAACCGATGTCCCAACGCGTATGCCCTATAGTTGGCGTTGATTGTGCATCCAACAAAGCATATGTTTAGTTTTGGGAAATAAAAGATCGACAACATTCACCTCAGCAATATTAAGTATGGCTCTTGGCTCTCTTCCAATCAGCTTATACACCTCTAGCAATTGAAGTAATGCCCATTGGTAGTGGTCTTGAATCTCCCTTGTCATAAACGCAGAAGTTACAGAAAGTCTTCCCGGTGCATGTAAATCTAACCATTTCGCACAAAGGCATGTTGTACCTATAATGTAAATTCAATGAGATTTAATACGTGTACTTGAATCTACTACTACATCATAGCTAATAAAGACTTACATACTTGTTTTGTACATCGAGTCCATCACAACGACATACGGGAAGAACTTCAACAACTGCATCGACTTGGGATGGGCAAAGAATATGTCTAGTACCTTGTCGCCACCCTTCTCAGTTCGATAGTCGACATAGTATTGATTAGACTCTTAAGAAATGAATCGCAAATTGGCTTACCTCCATCCCGTTCATCTCCTCTTTAAACACTTGATATTGAAAATCATACAATGGCTTCATTGATGTGGTTATATCAAGATACTTTTCCATTAGGAATGTCATGGATTCCCTAGGATCTATATCTGCCAAAGCCAGTTGTCTTGCGTCAATCCTTTGATCCTTAGTCAGTCGGCTCGCAAACGGATAACCCTAGAGACTAGTGAAAATGTCGTGATTGTGGTGATTACATTCCACCCTTAAGTTCCACTTCTTGGTCGTTCTGTCCCTCCTACCAATCAACTCGATCGGGCACTCAATCTTTCTAGTACAAGGATCGGAATTAATTTCATCATAGACCTCTAAATTCTTCACCATTTTACGCGGTTTGCCCTTCTTTTCCGATTTGTAATCACCACCTAAGACGCATCCCAAAAGGATCTTTGTCGCCTATGAGTTTTTTGGTGGTGAGTACAATGTTTAACCCCCTCGCTATCTTACGAGCCCACTTTTTCATATCTTCTCGTTCCGACCACTCACAGTCATTTTCAAAATAGCTAGAAAAATCTGGAAACTGAGTGTCATATTATAACAAAAAAAACTAATTATAATTTGTTTGTCTTAATTTCTAAACGTACTAAAATGACATTTACATACCTGATTTGATTCTAGATTATAAACGACACTGTAATTGTGCTCATTTGAAACCTTATCTCCTCCATCATCATTCATCGTCATCCACTTACTACTCATTTAAATCAAATAGAGCGGGTGATTTCGATGCTCCCACCATTAACGACTACGTAAAAGTACGAAATATTTAGGAAACAATATCGAATTATATGAAATTTAACGTAAAAAAATAAATTCAAATAAAAATACTTATTTAACTTACATTAAATTGTGTAATCAAACAATTCGCCATTTCGAGAATTTTTTGAAAGCGAATTTTTTAGAAGAGGATGAAATCGATTTTTAGATGTGAAAAATGGGTGTGGTTATGGATTTATATAAAAGAAGAGAAATCTATCCGTCGGGAAATAATTTCAACGGGTGGATAGTCAGTCGAAGCGACTGAAAAATCGGTTATCTCAACCAACTACAATGTACTTTTTGAAACCCGGCTCGTCGTTCGAGAAGACCAACTGGAGCGTTCGAAAAGTTTATTTGGGCGCTTCGACAGCCCGAATAATTTGCACTATAGTTGTGCTTAATACAAAGCGTCAGTTATTTTTTCTGTGCAATCTACCAAACGCCAGACAATTTTGGCAATAGAATCTTGTACGGGTAGATTGCTAATTTCAAGGTGACAGTGAACGTGCAAAGAGGTAATTTCATAAGCAAAATTTATTACCGCCCTAGGACGCCGATGCAAAGCCGGCTCGTCAGCTTCCCAAGCCGAGTGGGCTACGTAAGAGCTAATCCTGTTTTAGACAAATACTTCTAGCAAGTAGCCGATTAATATAAAACAAATACGAGAATAAAATTAATCAACTAAGCTTACAAACAATCTTAGTCTTACGCTGTAGGACTGTACTGTAATTCACTAATTCCTAAACTTAACCGCTATAGTAAAATACTGGATTTAATCTATGAAGTTGCGTGTGAAGCGAAGAATAGGTGGGGAAGAGAGCTATCACTTCAGGTGCTGTTCTACTTCTGCATCCATTTACCTCCTCGGGATCCACTCATTTAACTTATTTAAATGAAATTAAATTAACTGAGTACTGGAGTATTAATTTTTAATTATTAAATTAAAATCTGCCTGTCCCTTTAGGTGGTGCAGAGAGAGGGAGTGGGCAGGAGTTGCAGAGAGTCAAAAATGGCTGACATCGGAAAAGACTGCAAAATAGTGTGGGCTCCACACTGACAGCGTTGCCGGTTCCTCTGCGGATTTACCCTTTTACCCCTCCAGCTTTTTAATTGATAAGGCCTGGTCTTTGATTCCCTGCCCTCATAAAAGTCGTCCTTGGACCTTGGCTAATACGCTAGGCCCCACTTAAATGCAAGTCTCTTAACTCCGTTTGGACGAGTTTGGGCCATTAAAATTTCATCAGCCCAATAGCTCCACTTATAGGCTAATTAGCTTTTTGCCACTAATCAAAGCCCATTTTAAAATATGAATTAAAATTTCTAACACTTTTCAATGGTAATATGCGAAAACAAAAGGACAGATTTTGGTGTTCCAATATTCTTACATTTATGAAAATGAATTTTTTTACTGTTTGAATAAGATTTTCTTTTCCTATTTTTTAAATTAAATCTCTTACATTAATGTTAATATTTAAAAGATATTAGGATTTTTTTCCCATCTTAACTAACCTATATTACATTGGTTACCATGCAGTTATTTGAAGCATTCCAAACGAAACATGTTCCTCGTGATTGTAATTTTGTGGCGGATTTGGTTGCAAAACATCACACTACACTTGTAGTATCAATTAAATTAAAAACCATAGGGGACTTCAAATACTCATCGGAAAGGATATTCTAGGTTGCTTTATCAACCTAATATTTATCTATTCTAAAAAAAAACTTACCTATTTCTAAACTTTTTATGTCGAGCCAAACAAGACCAAGTTCAAAACCAAAATCTTCTAAGCAAACACTGTTATGAAAACTAAAAAAAACAGGGTAAACGAGTGTTTGTGGGGGCCATGATGGCGTGTGTAGGATTGTCTAACAGATATTGGCGGGATTCAAAGGCCAAAACTTATTGTGTTTATTTTGTGGTGAAACTTTTGTTGTGTAATATAAAATGGTACTAGTATAAACTAGTGCCTTGTTGGGTCCTCAGACCCCACCATGCATTTGTTCTGTTCATGTTGGCCCGCTTTTGCCCTTACCATCATATCCACTGGGCATTCGAAAGAGACGTATGTTTGCAATGAGCAAAAAAAAAAAAAGTTTATAAAGCAGTGATCGTTTGTTATGGTGCAATATTGGAGTATATAATTTTTTAATTTGTTTGCATTGTCAGAATTTAAATTAGCTTTTAGCTTTAAAACTTGTAGATAAATAGAATTTGAAAATGAAACTCATCGGGTAGCTTCTAATTTATATTAATTGTTTTGATGAAACTAATTTATACTCCATCGATCCGTTTCGTAATGTAAGTCGTTTCTACTTCTAAAAAGTGTTATATAATATAAGTCATTCTTTCTCTTATTTAATGTAAAACTTTCTAAAATAGGTCATTACTCTATTTAATTTACTTAACATTCCAACAAAATTCATTAACTCAAGCAATTTTAGTGGTTGAAGAGTTAATAGTACATTGATAAAAACAAGCATTAAATTATCATCTATTCCATTTTAAGCTTGTCTTAATTCCTGTGCAAAATCAAAAAACAACTTACATTGCAAAACGGAAGTAGTATTAATTTGAAAAGTTTATAACACCCCCTATTTTTTAATGTATTAATACACGTGTATTGATACCTAATTTCATTTCACATATTTTTTTTGGTAGAATTTCATTTCACGTATTTGATAAACTAGTTTTTGTTTATGCTAACTGAGCTTTGTTTTTTTTTTCTAAACCCGACCCATCTTATACCTTTTTAATGGTTGTTTGGTCTGTCTTTTTTGGGCACGAAGATACCCAGCTACCACTTGACCCACATCGTAACTAATGTTGAAAGACCTAGTAAAAACCACAATCATTTGACTGGATGAGTGATGACCGTTGGTAGCTCCGAAGAAGACGGGACCCGAGACGATTGCAATGTCCACTTTCCACTTCTCGCAATGTGGATAATGGGCGACGATTATTCAAACACCAACGAGGGCACGAACGTGTCTCCAGGAGTGAGGGAATGAGGATTAGATATAGAAAACAAAAAGAGATCATATGTAGACAGAATACACGAGAGTAATAGAAAGAAAATTTTGATCAGTTGTAATCCGAATTCAAGAGCACCTCGGTCAGTAAAAACGAAATTCACCTTTCCATTCTCAATTTCTACTGATTATCATTTGATTATATCGATTGTGACTCAAATCTAGGGCGTTTGAATACATTGTACTTTTCGCCTAAAACAATTTGGCGCCCACCGTGGGGCACAGTCAGAAGGGTTTCAACACCAGATTCACCAAAACAATCATTACCATGGACAATCATGAGGAAGAGACTCATGAACAGCATGATGGCATCGAAGAATCAGACCGTCGCGACGATTCATCGCCAATTGATTACCAAGCCAAATTGGGAGAATTCGCCGAAAGGCTCCACAATATTCTAGAGAAGGAGTTGTCCGATCAATGTGCTTGCAATGTAAAACACAAAACGGGCATCAAACGCCTCGCCTACGAGAACGAAGGCTTACAGTTATTGTTGCGCTCGGTATCCTCGGTTGGCCCACGCGCTAGAACTACAACGGATACTGGAGGGATAGCCAATCGGTTGCGACTCGGCGGTGGGGAAGGAACGTCAAGGAACTCGGCATGACACAACACATGAACTATTAATACCGAGTAACTCCACCCGCCATTGTCCCAAAAGTACCATCAACCTTGCCATCGCAAGAACATAATATCGAGGGAAGCACGAGACCTCCCATTGACCTCCGATCAACAAAGGAAGTTAACCCGTGTTATCCCAAAGATATCTTCATGGACGACGATGATGATCAAGACAGAAGTCGTCCACGAGATTTGGAGGAGATCGTCCGCGATCACTTCAAGATGTTCACTAAGCATATAGCCAGAATTCGAAGGGTCCCTCGACCAATTGAATGAGAGGATATTGATGGGTATGACGAATCCCCGTTCGCTCCCTCGATTGCACAAGTTGAGATACCGAAGAATTTTTGGGTTCTGGCTATGGTTTCTTACGAAGGAAACGACGATCCCGACGGACACATTTCCATATTCAAATAGAAGATGATGACTAGTGCAATCCCATACCATTCACGGGAGGCACTGGTGTGTAAAGGATTCAGAGCGGCTCTCGCGACACCCGCCATGAAGTGGTTCGTGAATCTCCCTAGAGGAAGTATAAGGCCTTTTCATTAGTTAATGGATTCCTTACGGGTGTAATTCGCCAGCGGTAAAAAATTCGAGAAACAATCCAATGATGTTTATTGTATAGTGAAAAAGCCCAATAAGTCCACCTAGGAGTACCTCAATAGGTTTAACCGAGAGAAGGTTTCCATCCCGCACTGCGATGTGCCAACCACCACCGAAGCTTTCCGAAAAGGGGTCAACCAATAGGGAGATTTATACAAAGAAATCACGAAGCACCCTTGTCATAGCTTTGAAGATGTTCAAACCAAATCCCAAACCCAAGTTTGGCTCGAGGAGGATTTGAAGCCGATAAAGAAAACAAGCGTATGGGAGCAAGTAGAGAAAAAGACCAATGCCGACCATCTACAAGAGTGTTGGGACCAACCCTACCGACGCTCCCATTGGGAGGCGGTCACGGTAAATTTCGCTTATGCTAGACCCGCATCTCCAAAAGCGGTTAAGCCATTGCCTCCCAAGTATGAAGATTTAAATTTGGGTATATTCTTAGAGGAGCTCGTTAAAAATCTAGCATAGATGCGACGAGGCACCGGGTGGCTGAAAAGGAATGAGAAGTCGTACCCAAATAGGGATATGAGTACATGGTACGATTTTGACAACGATTATGGTCACATGACAAATGAATGTGTAGCCCTTAAAAGGGAAATAGCATTTCTGGTATCAAGAGGAAGGATAATAGAAGTCACCCCGAATGCACAGGTTCTACATGGGGTGATAGAAGCATCCAACGCGGAAGGCGCTTGTCGCCAGTACCTTCTCGCGTAGTGAACGTCATAAATGGGGGATCAAACACATGTGGGCTCACATATTCAGCGGCTAGCGAAATGGCAGGGAAAACTCATTTTGTCGGTCGGTACCCTTAAAGAAGCATGGTTCCAATCCCGTGATGTATTTTGATAAGGCCAGGGATGGAACCAGGATTTCAAATTAGGGTGGGCTAATTACCATTAAATTTTTCTAGGTGGGCTAAATTACCTTAATTTAAATAATTTATCACTAAATTTACCTTTTTTTTATTTTTTTATCATTAAATTTACACTATTTTTATTTTTTTAGGGTGGGTTGGGGCCTACCCTATTGGGTCCATGCCTGGATGAGGCCAACACTGACGGTTTAGAAGGACCTCACCGTGATGGTCTTTTGATATCCCTATGCATAGGGGAGTGTGCTAGTAAAAAGGGTGTTGATCGACACGGTAGTTCCACAAATCTAATGATGCTCGGGGCACTAAAGGAAATGGGGCTGAGTGAGATGACGTGGATAAGCAACCTATTGCCTTAGTAGGGTTCAGTGGAGAGGTGAAGCACACCGTAAGAGAGATAACCCTTCCCACATAAGCGAAGGGCGTGAACATTCAAGTGAAGTTCTCATTCATCGATTGCCTTCATGTTCCAACTTCATAATGGGTAGGGCTTGGCTTCATGATATGAGAGTCGTCCCATCCTCATACCACTAGACTGTGAAATTCCAAAAGTCGTGGGGTATTCAAGAGATCAAAAGTCATCGAGGGAAGCTTACAAATCTATGTTTAAACCCGCTGCCAGCCAGAACTCAATGTAGCAATTACTAACTGCCACAAAGTCCACCCCACACCCAAGGAAAGATGATAGTCAGGTGGATGAAGTGGCCATAGACCAATCTGACCCTCGATAGTGAGTAAGGATTGGTACAAGCCTCGAAGTCGGAATGAAAGACGAACTACTGATGTTCCTAAGCAAAAATATTGATTGTTTCGCATGGTCGCATGAAGACATGGTGGGGATCGACCCGGAGTTCATCATTGACAAGTTAAGTATGGACCCCAACCATCCGCCAGTGAAGCGGAAAAGAAGAAAGTTTGATGCACAAAGGAACAAGATTGTGGATCAAGAAGTAGGCAAGTTGATGGATACCAGGAAGATCAGAGAGGTCAAGTATCCCAACTGGCTAGCAAATGTGGTAGTTGTACCAAAGAAAAACGGGAAGTGGAGGATGTGCGTAGACTTCACGGATCTGAACAAGGCTTGTCTTAAGGATTCCTTCCCACTCCCACATATTGACGCATTGGTTGACGCTACAGTTGGACACGAGCTCCTGACATTCATGGACGCCTTTAGTGGATAAAACCAAATCTTCATGTACGAAGGTGATTGGGAGAAGACCGCCTTTATCACTAGTCAGGGTACATACTGTTACAAGTTAATTTCCTTCGGTTTACGAAACGCCGAAGCTACATATCAACGATTGGTGAACAAGATGTTACAAGAGAAGATCGAAAAGAAAATGGGAGTGTATATACACAATATGCTTATCAAATCCAAAAGAGCCTCTGATCATCGTCTTCATATAGAAGAAGCATTCGGGATCTTGAGACAATACAACATGAAGTTGAATCCTCATAAGTGTACGTTCGGTGTAAATTCTGGAAAGTTCCTTGGGAATTTACTCACCTAGAGAGGAATAGCCAGTCAAGATCAAATCCGTGCAATCGTATCCTTGAAATCTCCTAGAAATGTGAAAGACGTCCAAGAACTCACGTGGAAAGCCACTTCACTAAATAGATTTATCTTTAAGTCAGCTGACCGTTGTCGTCTATTCTACGAGGTACTTAGAAAAATAAGTGCTTCCAATAAAGCCCAAAACATGAACAAGCCTTCAAAGAATTAAAGAGGTACTTCTCAAATCCCCTACTCCTTGAACAATCAAAAGACGGGGAAGTACTATAGTTGTATATGGTTGTGACAGAGAACACTATTAGTGGGGTTCTGGTTAGGGAACATGACAGTCAACAACAAACCGTTTACTTCGTAAGTCAGATTCTCCTCTCCGCTGAGACCAGGTACTATTCCCTAGAAAAGCTAGTACCCACTTTGCTCATGTGCTCTAATGATAACATGTGTTTATAACACCTTTTGACTTGATTAATCCCCACTTTTGTGCATAAAACATACAATTGCATGATCATTTTAGCATGATTATGGTTGTTTGTTCGGATATTTGCTATCGTTTGCTTTTGGTTGTAGGTGCAAGACTATGGGTTCTTCTAGGATCAAATGGACTTCAATTCAAGCAAAGAAGAACCCAAGGGATTCAAATTGAAGATTCAATGGAGAAGAATGAGTCATATAAGCCATACAAGCTAAGGAAGCACTCATATCCAATCAAAAGTTGTTCAGATGTCTTCCCAGGATATTGCATGAGGTGCTCGTGCCACTCGGCATGCCCATGCCAAGAGCCAAATGCCCAATCTCTACATGCAGTTTTTGGCATGGCATACCCGTGCCAAACAGCAAGGGCATGCGGTTTTCAGCATATCTCCTAATCTATAGGGTTGTATTTCTCCCCACCTTTTGGAGGCATATTAAAATACCAAATCAATACACTTTGAGAGACCCATGCCTCATTTTATCTCATCTTTCTAGGGTTTTAGAAGACTTTATCTCTCTCATTGCATCCTCTAATCTCTCTTAGATTTACATTTTCTTTTTCTAGATTTTAGCTAGTTTAATAGTAGATCTAGATTCAAAATCTCATTTTGGGGGTTTGTTTGAGCTCTCTTGTACTTGGAGAAATTGGAAGAGGAACTCAACTCCAACTTGTTTTCCCATGGATGAATGAAGAATCAAGATTTGATTTGAATGATAAGTGTCTCTTATCCATTTATCTTATATGTTGTTTTGCCTTTCATTATTTCCATGTGTGTGATTGTTGGATTAATTTCTTATGTCATGTTTTTGCCAATTATGAGTGAGTAGTTGCTTGTGTTCGGATTGGGGGTAGCCCAATGGTGATTATGTGATGTATTGGTGAAGATTTCTCTTTGGTTGAGTGAGTTTTGGTTTACTAAATTCTTGCACACCAAGTATTTGTGAAAATACCTAGCTAGTATTTTCTCATATTTTGGATGTTGAGTATGCTTTGAAATATGATATTTGACATTGGACCTTCAAGAATTGAGTTAGGGATTTTAGGACCATGAAAGTAGGCCTAATTTCCTAGTGGTTATTTATGATCGCCTTTGTGTTTAATGCACTTAATTTAGGATTAATTACTACGAAGTAGGAATTAAGCTGGATTAGAGTAGTTTTCCTTCGCCTTGAAAAAGGATTGGAGATATTCTAGGACAAGTGAGCATGGTAGACCATTGCTTGCAAACCTTAGAGAGATTTTGCTTGACATTGTATAGTTCCATTGTGGTGAACCCAATCCTAGCCTCCCATCATTCAAACAACCAAAACCCTTTTCTAATCTTTCCTAGTTTTATATCTTGTTTTTGTGTTTGTTTTAATTATAAAAATTTCAAATCCCAACCAATTGTTTGTTGTCTAGATTACTAGTTTGTGATAAATTGGTGATCAACGAGTGCTCCCTTGGATTCGATATCTTTTATATTACTTCGATAGTACCGTGCACTTGCGGGCCTATCATCTAACAAGTTTCGTCCATATTTCGAAGCGCACACCATCGTAGTCTGAACTACCCATCACTTAAAAATAATCATGCATAAGCCAGAATTTACTAGCCAAATGGCTAAGTGGGAAATCCATTTGAGTGGATTTGACATCCACTATGAGCCGAGAATGGTGATCAAGTCCCAAGCACTCACTAATTTTGTGGCTGGTTTTAGTCCTACAATAGAAGGGGAAACCGAAAGAGCAGAGACAATGGCGGTCATAGTAGGAAACCCGGTGACATGGACGCTTCACACTAACGATGCCTCGAACGCCAAAGGTACCGAAATCAGGGTAGTACTAATAATAAATCTGAGTACGAAGCCTTGATTTTTTGATTATTCCTTCTTCGAGACTTATCTATATGTCGACTTAAGGTCGGATGTGACTCGTTGCTAATTGTCAATCAAGTTTTGGGGTTGTACGAGGCTAAGGACGCTCGAACGGCCGCCTACTTAGAAGTGGTGAAGGGATTGATCCCTCAGTTTGAGGTTATCTTCTTCGAATAGATCCATAGGGAGCAGAACGCCTAGGCAGATTCGCTTGCTCGCCTAACATCGACCATAGATCCCTAGGAGTATCCTCTGATCACACTGATACATGTCATGACCCCAACCGTCAAGAGAGATCACCTTAAAGACCAGAAGACATACGACAACAAAGAACCTCTCGAAAAGTCCAGGAAAGACATACGTCAACAAAGAACCCCTCGAAAATTCCTACTTGATTTTCACCACTTCATTCTTTGAGTGTGTTTCTCCTACTAAGGCCTCATTCAACTATGCTTCTAGGTGGTGACAGTCTGCCTTAACCTGCTCATTGTCATTTAGTGCATTGATTAGAACTTTGACTCATTCTTGATTGTTGTCGTCTTGATCTTCCTTGTGCGTTGTGTCTCTCTCATTATAAGAAAATGAATTTGGGGGCAGCTGATCTCGAGGTAGTTTTTCTTCTTCCCAGCTTGTGAGTTTTCAGTCCTTGTTGACCTCCTCATCTTGCTTGCTTGCTAAGTTTGCTCCTTTATCTTCTTCTTTGGACGTGGAGTGTTCTTTTTGAACGATCCCTAGCTTCTTTCTATGGGTACTCGCCGGTACTGATAGCCTCGTTACCTGCCCCAGTAAGGCGAGCACAATTTTGGGATTTTGTTGTTATATGAAGTCTCGTCTTTCCTCGGCGAGCTCTCTCTTCGTCTTTCCACGCCTTTCGTATTTCGCAATCATGGGAGCACCTTCTCCCTTTTTCTAAATATCTACTACTTTGCTAACTCGCATAGCCTCGGTTTTGCCTTTCTTTATGACTTGATCTGAATCTTTGTCCTCTGATGTTGAACGATCCCTAGCTCCTTTCTGACGGTGTTTTTCTCCGGTTTGGCTTGAGATTGTGAGTCTTTGGATTGCCTTGGTTCTTTTTGTGGGGGTACTCTTGGCTTCTCTCTTTGTTTGTTTTACCGGTTTTATTCATGTTGTGGTGTTCTGACTGTCGGCATCGTTACTTAAAGGAGATTGGCTTCGCTCCTTGATAGGGTCTAGAGTGTGTTTCAGATCCTTTTCTTCCTCCGAATCATATCGTTTTCCGTTGAAAGAGATGAATATCGGCATTGTGAGTGGTCCGTTGAGGTTTTGTTCTTTCGTGATCAATGACGGTGGGGGCTGGTGGCTCGCGGTCGACTAGGCAAGCAATGGCGGCGGTACTTGGTGATCGCGGTGAGTGGGCGACGACGATTGGCGGTTTTCACACGGCGACAGAGGTGAGTGTGGTGAACGAGAGGGTCGTGATTCTTCTTGCAGTGGCAGCAGCTTTAGAGAGCGATTTCGATCGCGAGCAGCGGAGGCGAGCGCGGATGGCAGTTCTTCGCGGGCGAACGACGTCGCGTCCTCGTGGTGGTCGGTGGCGATCGTGCTCGACGGCGGCTCGATCGGGGGCAACTCTTTGAGGTCGGCGTCGACTTCAATGGGCAGGCTTCGACGATTCTCCTGTTGGTTGTCAGCGGTTTATTCTTCTTTCATAGGCAACGCTAATTATAGTAACAAAATTTGTTAAGGTATTAGGTACTAGGATTTCTCTCTGAAATGAAGAAAATTAAATCTATATTATTAAGATGGAGTCCCTTAAATAAGGTTTTTATAGGAGAATATTTTCTAGAATATTATATATATATGGATATATAAAAGAAATATTAAAAAATACGGTCTCACAATAATATTAACAAATATATAAATAAGAACTAAAGTATTAAATAATCAAGATACCAAGCGTATATACCGAATCATATGAGTTTAAAGGTCAGTGAGCATCTCGCTTAGTTCTCTATGTTCAATTTTATTGGTTGATACACTTTTATATTATTTATAACTATATATTAAAGTTGTCCCTTTTTAAGCCACCAGAACGATTCTGGCCTCACCTCATATTTAAAAAATTAATTTTTATTTTTATTATTATAGCTTCTTTGTATGAATTTTTTTTTTAACTATTTAAATTTATCTCTAGCATCAAACAAATATCTATACAATATAACAATATCTTTTAAAAGCTTCCTTATACAACTAGTTCAAATTAAAGATAAAATATTTTAAAATATATATAAATCTTTTGACGAATTTATTTATAAATATATAATAAAAAAATAATGATAAATATTTATAATGTTTAAAATTAATAAAAATAGATAATAAATATTTAATAGATATAGTGAAATATTTGATAATCTCTAAATTAACGTACATGGAAATTAATAAAATATGAATAATATAATATTTGATTAAAAAAAGTATACATTCTACGAGCAATAAATTACTTATATTAAAGTTTATATTATATTTTAATTTATTAATATATTATTTATAATGTCTATAAAATAACGAATCGTAGTCGTACATGGTACGACGGGTACAACTAGTCAATATTAATATATAGGTACATCGAAAGAATATATTTTTTTGTGGTGGAAAAATGAGACAAAGCCAATATGTCATTATTTCATTTAATTAATCCCGCAGTCATTTTTTTATTGGAGCTTGATAGCCATTTTGTTAAAGCTAATTACTTTGAATTTTTTGTACAAGATATGATTCAATTAAAAAGGGCAATTTGTAAAATTGAAAAGGTTAGAAGATCGCTAAATAAATTAATGTTTTAATATATTTTATGTCGTACTTTTATTGTCATTTCCCCACTACTATAATAAATAATGTGGTTTAAGCTTTAAATAGAGAGACAGATCCATAGGATAACGAGTGCGTTTAGTTGTGCTTATATGGTGCTCTTATCAGCAAAAAATGCTTATATGCAGAAATAAGTAAATAAGCATTGCCGAACGCATTTTACTTACCGATTTTAAGTAAAGTTTAAGCACATGCTTATAAGCGAAAAAAATAATCAACACCCTCCATGCTTATCGATTTAAGCATGTTTATCCCCCAAAAGTGTAAACACGTGGGCCCCACCCTAATACCCCCATATAAATACCCACTTTTCTCTCTCTCCTTACCCCTCACCTCTCTCTCTTCCGATATTGGAGCTTCACCATTGTTGCTGGGCGAGTTTTGGCTACTGGCGAGACTCCCACCGGAGACGACGACGACTCGGACGAAGCGGCGGCCACCGGAGACGACGACGGCGACGAGTCCCACCGTAGGAGCGACGACGAGGACAGAAGACGAAGTCGAAGGCCGACCACAACTGGAGGAGCTTCATGCCCGGTTCTAAAAATTCGCCTCCAAAATCCGCCTTCCCCAACTGGACGACTCCAAAATTCGTCGGCAAAATCCGCCTTCCTCGGCTGGACGACTCCATGGACGCCGGCGAAAGAGGCCGGGATGGTCGCCAGCACAAGGAGACGAACGACGGTGGTGGCCGGCTCTCCTACAACACCAAGAGACGATTTCACTTGTCCTTCTCAATTGAATCGGTTTCACTTGTAAAAAATTGATCGGATTCCAAAATTGATCGGTTTCACTTGTCCTTCTCAATTGAAATTTGTTCCTATTGTCTCAACCGTGGTTCTGTTTTCATAATTTAGAAAGATCCAAAATTTCACTTGTGCCTCGATTGAATTTTGTTCCTAATGTTTGTCAACCATGGTTCTATTTTCTCAATTGAGAGAAATCCAAATTTTCACTTGTTTTGTGCCGCTAGCGCCTAGTTGAGAACTCCGGCTGCCGGTGGTGGAGAGTTGCGATGGTTGAGAAGAACAATGGTGTGTGTTTTGATAGAAAATGGGTGGGTTCTAAAATTATAATTGTTTTAATTGTTTTAAGGGCATTTTGGACCTTTCCTTAATTGCCTTTTAAAAATCAGCAAACCCTCTAAGCGAACACCACTTGCTTACAGCAGAAATAAGTTTTTACTTATCAGCACAATCCACTTTAAGTAACTTATCAGAACAAAAAACTTATAAGTAACTTATCAGTAAAATTTACCCGAACGCACCCAATATATCTATTTCCACCTTTTCCGGTTTAAAAATTCGAGTTCATATACCCGGCCATCAATATCTTCCTCATGAATAGTTGTAAAATAACTTCATTTCACAAGATTGTACCTCAAACATTTTTGAAAACTTGTCATTATTTGTTAGAATAATAATAGAGATTTAAATTTTTAAAAACTTATCTGTGGTAGACTTATAAACTATAGTAGAGAGTTTGTTAGAATTTATGAAGAACACTATTTCTTATAACTAACAAGCCGATGTTGTTATGGATATATTATATTAACATTTTATTTTGTCTTTTCTCATGGTTGGCTCAATTCGATTAACTATTACCGCTCTATATTCCAGTATTTCATGGTGCATTTTTGGGAGAGCTTCTAATATTTAGTCTTTTTATACATATCACCACATATCCGATACTTAAGGACTCAAATCCCACTTTACCAACTACTAAACCAAAAGTATTGATATATTAACGGTTTTTCTAATCCATATATTTAGAGTACAGGTTAAAAGTTCCAATCTTAAAATTATTATCCCAAGCTTATCAAACATTTGAAAAAAAAAACTTATGTAGAGAAAACTAGTTTTTTGTTTCTTACATAGCTAGGGATCAAAAGAAAGAAAAATGCACTAGGGAAAGGAAGTCTTGATATGGATAAGATTTTATGACTCGATTGTAAATCCAATAGAGAAAACAGAGGGTGAGAACAACAGGTCTATGTCCATCGTTTTCAGCTTTTGATGACGCATCACAAAATGTTGGGAGGTCAATAAAATGAAAAGGGCGTAGGAAAATTAAAGGGCATTGCATCCACCACTCCGCGTACTCCAAATGCCAACACCCAACCAAGCCCACAACCCTAATTAAGCTGTCGTTTTCCCAAATCAACTCCCTTAATTCGTTTCCATCTCACGCCAACGACGTCGTTTTTTCAATTCTTTTCAGTATTGCAAGCAATTTGCAAGGAAATTGAGCAGTACGTACACACAACTTGGTCATGAGCTAAAAGCGACCTTTAGAATTTCTATAAGATAATCCATTAAAAAGTTGTAATTCTTATGAGATCAAAAAAAAAAGAAAAATCAGATCATGATCACTTGTTAATTCCAGAATTTTATACTTACTTAATCGAGTGTGTTAGAGTACAAGGATCAATGAACTAGGTAACATAAGTAAACAAAAACAAGTAAACGAAAGACAAGTTTTCTCAATCAAATTCACTAATTTTATTAGATTGATCAAAATTATAAATGTGAACTTCTGTTTCGAGGTGTAACATATATAACTCCTAGTGACGAACCTCTGTTCCTAAGCGTCGAACGACTCCTCCAACTCAATCTAGTGAACTCGAAAGCACAAGCTTGACTCATAAACAACTTGTCTTGGTCTCTCCGTTCTCTTTTTCTTTCTTAAACCATAATCGTACTTAGCTCCTAGAGATTTCTTCAATGTAACTAACCATGTGAAATAATCCTAGACCTATCATAAAAAAGGGGAGAAATTGGTGAGGGAACTAACTCAAGTTCTCCAATTTATGATAGGAAGACAACGTGTAGGAGGAGTAACTCAGAGACTTATATACTAACTTGTTTATCTCTCAACTTTACCATGTGAAATTTGGAGTATTGCATATATTTGTTGTTCATTAAAATATGTAGTACTTCACTAGGTCATGATATTGTTCATTTTACCATCTCAATCACCCTTTGTAATCTGGTTTGACTTTATATTTTTGATTGGTTCATAATGTATTTAAATATGTTCATTATTGTTGATGTACAAAATCTCGCCTTGAATTCGTATTAAATACACCAATTAAGAACTCCACCTCTTCCGCTCCTCTTCAATCTCTTGACCTAGTAAACCTGCAAAACAATGGACACATGAGGCGGGGACCCCCTAATCCACATCCAATTCCTAAGTCAGAAGAGCAATTGTCGTTTGAGCGACGAGGTACAACAAGAGAGCGGTGAAACCCTAAACAGTCGAGCTAAGCGAATATTAGCCTGCCTAGGATTTCTGAATATGCCGATGTGCACATGTGTCTCTCCCTACACGCCCTAGAGAGTGTATTTATAATGTAAGAGGGAGATCACGGGGTCTTATTTAATTATTTCCTAGGGTTGCTTAAAGACCAAGTTAGGAATATTCTCACCTTCTCTGGATTTAATCTTATCATATTTGCAGGATAAGATCTCCCATTAAGTTGTATAACCGCCATATATTTTTATATGGAAAATAATGAAAATAACTGCGCAGTAATTTTAATAAATACCTTTATAGCGAAAATAACTATGGTAATTATGTTTGTTTTACCCGCTCACAATTATATTGTAAAAAATTATTCATTAGTTCAACAAACTTGTTCATTAGTCCACGTATGCAATTTGATTTGTTCATGTTGTCTTAAAGAGTTGTTCAATGGTTAAATCGGAGAACAACGACGAAAGGACTGAAAAATCATCTTTAATCGACGAAAATCATTCCAAGTTGAAGTGCTCTTTGTCGGAAATCGCCGACTAAAACATGAAACCAGAACAACACGCCGACGTCGAAGTCGGAGCAACACACAGACTAAAACAAGAAATCGGCTTCAAAGTTGTCGACTTTGAAGTGTAGAAGTCGAGTGCAAATTGAAGTGCTCTTTTTCGGTTTCTAAAGTCGAAAAACATGAATATAATTTTACAGTGTGATACAATAAACATTTGAAGATATTAACTGAACTAAAAACCGTATCCCGTGATTTATGCAAGTTACCAAAACATGATTTTATCCTTTTACATTATTCTTAATCAATAAGTTCCTTCATCGATCACTGTTAGTCGCATTAGATCTAATGATCCTAGTGGCTCATCCTTATTTAGTGTAAGGAAGGTCTTTACTTGATCATAACCCTATATGTAATACACTCCAGTTTAGCTTAGATCCACACTCTTGGACTCTTTTTTTTTTTTTGGGTTTTTTATTGATTTGGCCATTTGTTAGTCATCGTGGCCTTTTGGTACTTCCAAACATATTTGCCTTCTCATGACAGTTTATCGAGCTATCAATTTTATTAGTCTTTCGATCTATCAAGTTTATCTGTTCATTCGAATTCTCTCCTTATAAAATATATATATATATATATATATATATATATTACGTTTATAAGTTAATCAAACCAAATCAAGTATATATGCTAATTGCTAATGGTCACTTTCTAACGCATTATAATTAATAATATAATGATATTCTCTAAAGATCGAGATTCTCGAAATACTAATATTAAATCATGCTATATATCTTGAGTTGAAGGCTAAACAATTAACAATTAAGTAGGTAGTACGTAGTTGTATTAAATTAATAGTATGGCGTAATAGAATTTTTAATTAGGTAGAGCCTAGGAGTAGTGAGGTTCGAATTCGACGTAGAAATTAAGTTGGATACCTGCATTTCGGAGAACAAAGGACTAATTGATACTCTCTCTATACTATATTGAAAAGAAATTGAAGGGGACTCTACGTACTACGTTCATTGTTTTGCGCGAGCCACCACTAAAGCTATCTGCCTCAAAAATCAAAATACAAATGCATACACCACATCATTACAAAAGAGAACAATGTAATTAAAGTTTGATTTGAACAAGTCCAACGTGATTCACCTGAGGTACGTGGAAGGTAACTAGCTCGATCATATTATGTTATACTATATTTTAATTTGATGCATCAAGTAATTGTTTAATTGAAATTAAAGTTACTCGAGAACTGATAAATAAATACTCCTACTTAATTAAAGATATGCTCTCAAACATTTATTACAATATAAAATGATATATATGCTCATCCTGTATAGTGACATATACGGAGTATTAATAGAAACATATTCGCATATATTTTAAGCTGCTAATGTAGAGGAGTTTATAAACGGTGGTTTAGGAATTGAGGTGTCAAATTTTACACGTACGTACGGTTCATCGATCGGAAAGCTCTTATATATCTTCACGTGATTGATGGGGATGTTGTAACTTGTAAGCAAGCAATACAGAGAAAGTAGACAACTCGATCCATGAAGAGGGTTTTATATAAAACTCAAATCGCATAATTTTGTGCATGCAACACGGTTATAGTATTGTACTATTCGAGTCCATTCGTGTAACTGCTCATTATATAAGTAAAAAGTATGCACTGTAAATAAGCTAGCTAGATATCAATTGAAAATCTTATTCTCAAATTTTACTTGAGATGGGTTTGGTTTTCATTGAAAATGAACAGACGGGCTTCGGCGTTGACGTTGAATTGTCAAAGAGTGGCGGAAGAAGACGAGGCCGTTGATGTGAACGACGGGCCCAGTCACATGGCCCCCCTTCAGCAGCTTCAAACTATTGGACGTTGATTTTAATTGTTTTTTAAAATTATTTATTTATTATTAACAATATAAGAATTCGGTAACCAAACAAGTTTAATAAACTGAGAGTCCGTACGAGGGGGTCGATAAGCACTAAAAATAGTGTCCCGGCAAAACGGTCAATCCAATTTTGGAGTGTGTGAAAAGGACAACTAACGTTCCCTCCACTTGAATGAAGGATCTTCAGAAATTATGAAGCAAAATAGACGACTTGACCCCAAACGACCATGTGTAAAACTCAAACTCCAGTTTAGAAAAGTACCAACATACTCGATCAACCATCAAGACCAAACCTGTAGAATAGACACAATAAACAGTCTAAAAGACTAATCAAAAGAAAATTTAGATCAAGTTACATCCCATGCATCAAAATTCTAGGTCTTAAAACAAGTAAGAGAAAGAGGACGGAGCCTAAAACGCAGGAGATAGAATGTACAAGCTAGATCATACAGGCTCAAAACACTCAAAAATTAAAACCAAATTAAAAGCTAAGGCTAATTTCTTTTTTCTTTCCTTTTTTTTTCTAAAAAGAATATTTCTACAGCCTTATCAATTTTATGAAAAACGAAGATAAGGGGAGGCAATAGTCTAGTCGTCAAAGGCCAAATCGGGCGGAGGGTGGCGAACGAGATTCAAGAGTAGCCAAAGAGCCAGATTCACGGCTGCCAACGATCCAAGACACAACTAGATAGTAATGAGTGTATGGGATGAGGTGTTATCGGAGACAAGTCGGACATCATCATCATAAAAGCGATGTCCGACACGCTACGATAACACAGACGAAATTCATCGGGATCAGGATCCAAGTCCGATAAATGAGAAACTGAGTTCTTCTGAATCTAGATCGACGAAAAATGATTAAAACTCAAGATCCAAGGGAAATTCTAAAGGAAAGGGCGAAATCGATTAGATTGTCTAAAGCAAGAGGGGCGACGAAAAAAGACATCGGCATGGCAAGTGATGATAGAGCTCATTAGAAGCAACAAACCAGTGAGAGATTGCACAAAAAAGGGTCGGAAAACGGGATGAAAAGAAAATCACAATGCAAAGAAAACACTGAATAAGTTGTATCTTAGTATAAACTGAAAATGGAAGAAAGCAGAAAGGTTTCTACACTCAAAAGATCAAAATCAAACTTAATTCAAAGCCAAATTCTAGAAACTAGTTCGACGGGTTGTATGTTCGAGGGACTGCAAAACGGAAAAAATTTAGAAGTCTAAAAATCCAAAATTCTTCGGACCACCAATGGTCGTTCAACAATTAAGAAACGGAAAGCACTATAGAATTAGAGATCTTCATTCATAATCAAATTAAGCTTTTGTTATTTATCTAGAAGCTTCTCGCCAAGATAGTAGAGGAAGATGATTCCTCACCCAGTTTTTTCTTAAGCTTTCTTTCTAGAGAGATAGTTCAACCTCTGTCTAACTCTCTAGCTCTATACCTCTATTCTTGGGATGGACCCATGTGGGGGCTGGCAGAGGCCGGTGGCCTCAATTTTGTCCGGAATACAATTGAGTTACCAGTGATGCCCCACTTCCGTCAGACTATAATAGATTTACCAGTGCCCCTAATTTCCATCTAGATTGCAATTGAGTTATAACTATTTAGAAACTGATATTCCGTTACATATTATTTACTATATATGTACACAATACTTGACAATCTTATTAGAGGAAAGTTTATTCATAGATTGATTATACTAGGTCGGATCTTAATTTTACCTTTGTCCAACCCATCATTTTAGATGGCTTTTTAAAGTTTATTAAGAGATTGTTCTTCTTTTTTTTTCCTATGAATCATAACTCCTTTGCGGTTCCACTAGTTTCTTTATAAGACTTTTAATATTATTTTTTTATCAAGATTATGCGACAAATCAGGGTTCATCGAGTTAGAATGAGTACATCAATTTTTGAATCAGGGCTACACTGTCGTTGTGGAATTCCAAAACAAAGTTGATTTGATAAAAATATTAACTTCGAGTGTGCTGGATATAAAAAACAATAGAATCTAAAACCAGCTTACGATGGAAGGGGCAAAAGTATGCCACTATAATAAATTCTACGCTTGATGCCTTTATACCAACGACCTTATTTAATTGTCTCCCCACTCTAATTAATTTTTGCGTACGTCTCTACCTCTATTGGCATATACGTGTTTTTAAAATAATTTATTTATTATGACCTTTTCATTTATTTTTTTTTGATGAAATGAAAATTTTATTTTTATTAGCAGTAGAGATAAATACAATAATAAGTAAATCAATTTATCAAAGAAACAAAGGAAATAGAAACAAGAAAATTCAAACGAAAAAATAAGGATTGGTTGGAAATAAAAGTGTGTAAAATAAGATGCTCCCGACATGTTATCAGACAAACTATTTTGGGGTTTTGTGATTTGCAATCATCCGGTGCTTTTTTTATTCTAAAGTGTGATAAAAAAGAAAACGAAATTACAACAATTCTTTTTTATCACCAAAGAGGTTTTCAAAAAAAATTGACATAAATGTCATAAAAAAGGAAGAGAATTGATGATCCAATGGTAAATTTACCATCTATTCTCAATTTCTTACCAAAAAAATTATATATTTGTTATTACAAGTTTTACAAAAGAGGAAGAGTTCGAGCTCATAATCTTAATTGTCATGAATGTAATTACCTACTAGCTTTTGGTAAAGCTCCCACAAGATCAACTTAAACTTAATTTCGATAGTGTACTGAATAATGATGGTGTCTCTTCTGTCGATTTCATCTTACGAGACCATCGGGGCTCTCCAATTTACATGGGTGGTGGTCTGCTTGGTTGTCATTCTATCTTGATGACGGAAGTCGTTGCACTTCGTTAGGGGATTCTTGAGGCGATCTGACGTGGCATTCCCGACATCTAGATTGAAGGCAACAAGTTGCAGCTTGTTAAAGTCGTGCATGGTGACTGAAGTTGTCCTTGGGAGATTGAGCTTGTTCGAATAGATATTCAGAGTTTGCTAGGCCACTTTCAAAGTTGGAGTATTTCTCATGTCTTCCTAGAAGCCAATTCTGTCATGGACTACATCGTTGGATCGTTTCGAAGTGTCTCCTCCCTAGCCTTCCGATTGCCTCTAACCCAGTCCCTAGGGATCTCATCCGCAAAAGTACTCTAGAATGGTTCATCTCTCTTTAGAGTAGATCTCCCTGATTCATTTTCTTATTAAAAAAAATAGCTTAGTAAGGCTTGACTTGCACATTCTTTATTTACCTTTTGTCTTTATGTATATCAATATATTATTACTCAAGTCGAATCCTTCACTCTTATGTGTCACCCATCTAACTATGCCAATAATGCCACATAGACATTTTTAAATGTTTATTTACCTCTTTATCCTTAATTTTATTTAGAATTTATATTCCCTACATATTATATTATAATAGTAGTATCTCATTTACCATTAGTACTTACCATATTCAACTAATGAGTATGGAAATATTATTTAGTCTTTTCAATATTTATTTTTCTATATATTATAATAATATTATATAATTCAAAAATTAAATCACCGATTTTATTATAAATAAATAAATACTATTTTTTTTACATTCCCTATATATTCTAATTATTTTCGCTTGAAAGTTTTATTGAGGAAAATATTTTATTTTTATCGAATAAGTTTATGTAAAATTTGATCAACGGGTACTGTTCTTACATAAAAATAATTCTCAAGTCATAGTCGTGCATGGTCCGACCGGGTCTTGCTAGTAATGTGTATATTTCGGTTCAAAAGTATTTGCGGTTTTAAAACTTTTATATTTAATTTGCTTTTCATATGCGCATAGTATTAAGAAGAACTCTATTTTAAGAATATTATTAGATTTTATCAATGTTTTGGTTTTTATAAAATCTTATAGGGTATCGATTTTTCAATTCAGAGTAATGCTTTTAAAAACGGGGACTCTTAATTCTATTCCCTTATGTCATTAAAATATATTCATGATCGATTTAAATTTTGTTTAGGTAAGAAAAAACACTGATCTAGCTAAATGGCAATCATTTTGGCTAGAAACAACGCTATTTTAGGTGTTCAAATAGAGATCCTGAAACTGAAACGATTGCTTTTAAGATTATTTTTGTTTGTAAAGATAGAACTTTAGCTGAATGTAAGATTCCATACTAAAGGGGACACGAATGGTGAAAGAGTTACATGGGTTTTAGTCCTTGTGTTGATTATTCTAGTCTATTACCTTGGACTTATTTATGTAATCTCCTAGAAGTGACCCTTAGTTTGGTCTCTTATCTTTCCTACACTTACCTTTAGTAAACTTCTTTTGCATATACATTTCTCCTTTTTATTTTTTCGAAAAAAAAAACAGAGATCGAATATTTTCCATGCTCAGTACACGCAATAAGTAATACTCCAAAAATTTGAGATATTTTAATGCAATAGTCCTTCAAAACAAAAAATATTGTAGTGCAATAGTAATTCTTTTAGTTCAACTAGCAACTCTTAAAATCTCATAGAACTGAATAAACAGGAGTCCTATATATCTAAAGCGAGTGAATAGTAATTAGAACTCATATATACCTCCATGCATACCTTATGCAACGACCCCGTGAAATAACAGTGAAGTTTTCCACAGGGACGCGGGAAAAACAGGAAAAGCATGGATTTATTTAAACTATTACATCATTTTTTTTCTTCTTCTAGCCTTACTATGCAAAATCCCCTCGCCACTAGATTCATTTTCACAGATTTTTCTCCCGCTTCTTATTATACTTTTTAACAGCGGAGGATTAATTATGTAATTTTCTTACTAACATTTACCTACTCATTCCCAGTACGGCACCTCAGAAGCCTCCAAGATATGTCACCGTTCGCCATCACAATCCCCATCCCCATGTGACACTGTTCCCCTCACACACACTTACACACTCTCTCTCTCTCTCTATCCCTTGATGATGATGATGATTGATGATGAGTCATGAGAAGTGAAAATTTCACTTTTTACAACAACTTTTCCCGTTGCAAATTTCATCCATTGCAAATCGGAGGGGTAAACTTTCAGGTCCACCAATGGAGGGTGGGAGCTTGGTCCTCCGAATAGAAGTTGCAGGCCTCCTCGCTAAAGAAATCGTGCTCTTCCATCTTCACATAAGGCAACGACGGCGGCGCAAGGGCGTCGGCGGCCGAGGACTCCGACAGGTTCAAGTAGCCGACGGAGGAGGACGACGTGGCGCAGTAGTTGAAGCCCAGGGACGACGTGGGGGACGCTATCAAGATCTGTTGGGCGGCGGCGGCGTTGGGGCTGTTTCCCTCGTTCAGAATTGCGCTAGAGTCGCTCTCCGATGGCCTGTCTTTGCCGAGAATCGCCACCGGTGCTTCGATCAGCGCCGGCGGCTCCATTGCCAACGCTTCCTCTTCCTGCTTGATTGTCAGATTGCTCTCCGTCTCCTTCTCCCCGTTGATCTTTGATTTCAGCTCTCGAATCTGCTCCACCAAAGAATTGAATCTTTGCTTAGTTACAAACAAAATCACAACAAACTAAAAATGAGAGAGCTTTAATTTAATCAACAATCGATCACCTCTTTGAGCAAGGCTTCATTCTGTTGCTGGAGGGAGTCGAAATTGTCCTTGAGGGAGTCGTAGCTTGCTTTGAGAATCCCGTAATCTCTCTCGAGCTGCTTGGTCTTCCACCGGGCACGGCGGTTCTGAAACCAGACAGCAACTTGCCTCGGCTGAAGGCCCAGCTCCTGAGCCAGCTTCAGCTTTCTCTCTGGCTCCAGCTTGTTCTCAACTTCAAAGTTCTTCTCCAGGGCTTTCACTTGAACCACACTCAGACGCCGTTTCTTCTCCGGCACGTGCCCAGCTTCTTCCATGTACCCGTCCTCGTCAAGCCCCTCCATCATTGACTCGAATTCCCTGTTGTATACATGCTTGCTTCGAGGGCTGTGCTCCTGATCTGTAAACAAAAACAGAGCAAATTGGGGTCAGAAAACAAGGCAAACGAGCATGATCCCAAGATAATTGATTGAGGGGGGGTGATCTTGCTGTGTTATTAACCTGCTGATGGGCAGATAGACATTAGAGCACCTAAGGAGTCAGGGCTGCCAGGTCTCTTCATTACACAAAATGAGAATTGATTCAAGTACTTTAGCAGATTTCACACACGATCGATCAGATTCTATGTCTACACAAATTTAATTTCTCTGAAACAAGTGTCCTTTAAGTGGTCAGGCAGTGGAAGCTTATGTTTTTTGTTTATTTTACTTGGAAGGCATGGAAGTTGAGATAATCCCATGTGTAGAAGAAGACCAGCTTCTAGAGCGGTGCATACAAGTTTTTGATTTTGTGTAAACCAACATCTTTCTTCTACCTTCTTCACACTCTGCCACTCTTTTCTCTACTTCACCCCCCTCAAAACCCATGCAGATGAACAAAAAGGTCCCCCTTTAACCAGGATCAAACGAGTATAATCACATCAAGAATCAAAAGCAAAGAAGAACAGATATATATGCGGAAAAAGGACTCTTGGATGCGAAGAGAAGAGGCTAGAAAAGAGAGACGAATAAAATAAGAAAGAGGGAAGCGATTAGTGAAGAACACCCGGAACATAGCCTACGGAAATCCACCATTTCAACCTTTTAAATAAAAAAACTAACCCAAGGTCGGAAACAGGGTTACAACTTGACTTGGGTTAGGTGCACCCTGGGTGAAATACAACGAAATGAAACCCAAATTCCTCCCAAATGCAAATACCATGTCCAACCGGCTGTAGCAGGTTACCGTTTCTAGAATTGGAGAGTTTGGATGGTTAAAAAACGGTGCTCAAACGGCATAAAAATCCGTCTTCGTACGTAGTGGGGAATGAAAACATTTTAAGTTTTTTTTTTTTAATTTTATAGCGTCTAAAATAGATTTGATAAAACCAATTTACACACAACCAGATTAAAAAATAGATGAAAAAAAAATTGAGAAGAAATTCACTAAATTTTCCAGTAGGAGTGTTTATTTTTTAAACACCACCACCAGTTGGTAAATTGAACATTTAAGAGTATTGTTATGTAACAAAACTCAATTGTTTTATCAAACACACTAAAAAAGTTCACAGTACTTGACTATACAAGAGGTACTACATTACGAAACAGGTTGCTAATATGATGTTTATTTGGCCCCCCTCTCTATTGATAATTGATAGTATTCTATAGGTAGTACATAAAAAATCTTTAGTTTGGTTCTGAATTTCTGATCCAGGGGTAGGTTGAAGGTTCTCCAAATGGAAGGACATAAACATGTCGGCTTAGATGGCTTGGCTTAAAGCCATAGCTTGGAAATTGGGTCAGCATCAGGCATCAGCAGATACCGCACGTAACCGCAGCGTGGCCGGTGAAGCGTGTCCCCCACAAATTTACCACCACGGTGACGAGTGACGACTGCATTTAAAAGCAAAAGGTTGACACGAGACCAAGACCACAAATTAATACTACTATGTATGATTTTTATTTACTTTTCTTGTTAGCGCATGGATTACTAATCCTGGTTTTCTTATAACATTTTTAACGAAACATTATGACCATAATCTACCATTGCTTCGCGGGAAGTAAAATACATAGCAAATTAGCAACCATGAGTATTTATCAAGATTCTAGAGACAATTCACAAGCTACAAGTTACATTTGATCAAAGGAGCATATTTCCTACTACCATAGCCTACCATTATTACATGTTACGTCTCTACAGCTGTTGCACAAGAGTATAATACAAGGAGCCGAGAGGTTGAATATACTCATCTAATAAACACAGTCACGTTCCATTCTCTCATTCCTAGCTAGTCCTATAAATGTGACATATGAAAAGAAATTCACAAAAGAGGTTTTTGATGGATTGCAAGATGGCATTTGGAATATAAAGCAGCATGGCAATTGTTAGAGAAGAGAGAGCATAAAATCTTGTGGTAAAAGAGAACGTGTTTTTTGTCAAAAAGGCCTTCCTACAAGCATCTTGCTTTAGGTAGGATGTCACTAGCCAGGCTTGTGTCAATCAACCAAAAGAGAGCTTTGGCCCTTCACTTTTGCTACAATTTTTATTATGCTCTAGGTAAGCCTGGAAAACAGAGCACAAAAGAAAGGGGCAAATCTCCACATGCAGTTTCAACAACTAGCTTATATGCAGAAAGCACCAAAAGAAGACTAATAAATATGACCCAGAACTGCAGATTGTTAAGGTTCATAACTTTAGATCAGATGGGATTAGCAAAATCAAAGAGGATAAGAAGAGATTTCTCCATTCCGGTCTAGGGTTTTACCCAGACATTATACCCAGCAACGAAAATCGCTAAAAAAAGCAATGGTGTGCCTATTGCCTAAGCAATAAGTGAACTGCGGCAAGAAGGGCAAGAGGGTTTCTGGGGAAGATTCAATAGAGTGCATCTAAGACCATTCATTATAACCTACAGTATGTTCTCAATGAATGACATTGATCCAACTTGGATGGAACTATGCAAACAATCTACATAGACAAAGTATTCACAATCAGACAAGCGTAGTCTCCAGTTATTACTCATGGGAAACTTGTATAGTAGTTTGCTACACATGATTGAGAAGCCTGATTTATTATGTAATAGTTGCGAAAATTGGGAGGGAACTATTTAACATAAACAAGTCTGATATTTGGTCCCAGGAAACAGATTCACAGAACACACTCAAAGGCCCTTTACACAAAAATCAGTGGCTGACTGGCAAAGTGGGTATTTTTTATCTTCCTTTTAGGTGAAGAATACCAATACCTGTGTGTCTGATACTCACAAAAATCAGAGCCCACCACCCATTATACGTAATCTGTTTGATTTTAGGTAAAACAGGCGGGGTTTGTGGTGGCGGTGGGCCCCACATATAATAATAGTATCTTTCTAATGACAGCTTCACGTGTGAGACTGGTTTCCTAAGTTTCAAGCCCAATGCCATCTCAAAGGGGAACTCACTCTTTGTGACCATGTGGGTACTGGCAAAATGTATCAGTTTCAGTCATCCAAAATAAACAAGGAAGATAAAAGAAACAATTCACAGTAAGTTCTGAATCTAGCCCTCGGAAATGCAATAGGACCAAGGCTTAAAGTTGTTCCAAATGGCCCCCACCACAAAACAGCAGCCAATATGGACCATTCATTTCCAGTCGCTTTCCTGGACAGTAATGGCTATTTAACAATTCACCCTCTTTCATCATCTTAGACCGCCCATGGAAAGGAACCTCAAAGCCTAAGTTGTTTTCAAAATTTAGGCATTTTCCAAACTCAGAAGGTTAGGTTTGGTAATTACATGACACATGAGTAAACAAACAAATGATTGCAGGACTACTGGATATTTCTGTGACAATCAAATTTTCTCATATAAGAGAAATCGGTAAACCTTTCCACATGCTAATTTGATCTAAATATTACAAGTTATGAAGATGACTAGTAAATGCAATTGGATGAAGAGCTACCAAAGATATGTACTTAATTCTTGAGTATGGGTGGGACACATTTAGTTCAATTCAAGATTGAGACTAACTTGGAAGAGGCGACTAGGGTCAGCTTGTCTGAAGTAGATAATCTCCCAGTGTACCATTCATCTAGTCTACTTATTATCTATTGCTTTTTGCAGCTTTCAAGGGATAATTATGCAAAAGGAACGTGTATAAAAAAGGCTTTCTGTACACACAATCAACCAGACTTTACCGGCATATTTACCCTCTTGATGAGCAATGATGGAGTACTAATTAAACTAAAACGAGATATATCCCAGAAAAAATTGACCCTAATCTTCTCCATAAAAAAGAGGGGTCATTTTGCAAGTTGCAACATACCAGGAAAACCACAACAATGGAATCTAGTGAAACTGGGTGCACAAGAAGGTTTTTTTCCTTCATGAGAAGATTAAAAAAGTCTCAATCAGTCAATGTTTTAAACATGTGGTGAAAGGGAAATGCATTAAAAGTGAAGCAGATAAAGTAATCAAGCATGATTTAGATTTGTTTTCAGGACCACTGGAAGCAAGAACCATTTACCAGTAGAGTAAAAGCCATAATTTATCTTATCAGTACTATTTGCTTTTATATTTTACACTGTGTTTAGTCTTTAAACATGTTTTACTGGTGGGCTTTATAGAAATAATTAAAAGCCATGGCAAAAGGATAACAGATACCTTTAGAAAGCTTTGTGATGCAACCTGGTAGTCTTGGCAGCTAAGGCATCAACCAAATGGAAAATAGTCTCACTATTCCCCTACACATTTGAATGTGGTCATTCAAATCTCATTTAAAAATATTCCAATTAAAGTGATAGCAAGTGCGGCAATATTATCTTTGTAAATAGCTCTACTTCAGAACATGAGTTGTCTCTGAGAAGGGAACTCATACTAATCTTAAATTTACAGGTAGGATACAAAAAGAAGAATGCATACATGAGTAAACAAAACAAAGACTTAAGAATAATCATGCAAAACAAAGACTTAGGAATAATCAAATCTAAAAGCAAAAGGAGGGCATCTTGGCAATGCAAACATGAGCAAAGGTTGCCAAGGACCAAGAAGACATATTCATTGTTACAGATGACCAATTGAATAAGGAATCAAATCATCACATTGATCATGGATCCACAATCCACTATTGAAGGCCAATTCTGATTTCTACGGGATAGATTCGCTGGCAGTTAATGTTCCAAAAGTGACAGGAAACAGACAGCATAATTAGCAGCACCCTCAAAGAAAACAATGGCCTTGCTTTGGTTCTTTAGTAGGTATTTAAAGACAGAAGTCTTTTAGTCCTTTGCAGACTATGCGCCAAGTATGATTAAAAGAGCACATACAATAGTGTACAAGAAAATTAAAATAATGGCTATCACCAATGTTAATTGTTGATATTGTTAAATAAGAATTGTGGGGAAGGTTATGATTAGGTGTTGAACTTTATAGACTACTAGTAACATTCAGACCCCATTATATATGGTAGACAACTTTATTTTTAGCTTTCTCTTTTCTCTGCTTTTATTGAAAAGAAAGGTAGAATCTCAGTCCAGACATTGTTTCCGTCATCATGATGGTGCATAAAAAGAATTTATTATGTGACTTAAGAGAATGAACGTGTGTATCCATGACTTAAGAGAATGAACGTGTGTATCCAAAGCTGATCACAAACAGGAGGCATAGGAATGATCACTAAGAAGGAAACCGGAGATCTAAGCTATTCAAATGTAAATCATGGTGAATGCCAAAATCGTAGTACCAAGGAAACTAAACAAACTCCACTTGAACAGTTAATTGGAACAGCTTGAAAGTTTTATTTCCTTCCATATCCATGTTCAGTAAACAGATTTGATACACTAGGAAAAATCCTTCATCAATCAAAATGGTGCTGGACACATCATCATCAACTATTCAACTGAGAATATCCAGCCTAAGCAGAAAAGATAGAAGATGAACTACAATCATAGCTATACTTGAACCATAGTATCAAACACAAATCATATTCTTGCAATCATGCTCCACCTAAAAAGTGTAAATGTCTTCTTTTTGAATGAAGATACAGTGAATAGTAAAGCAGCCAAAAAGGTGCTGGTTGTAAACTAAATCATTACAGAAAGGGTTTCTGATAATGTTGATCCACGAGAGTTTCATTTAAAAATTGCTTATCTTGGACAATGATTTTAAATATCAATGGAAATGTACTACAAGTATTTTGCTCCTATATTATAAGTACTCTTTAAAATTTAGACTGCATAATTATGCTTCACATTAAGCACTCGTATACTCATATTACTGAAAACTTGTACTGATAACGAAATAAACACTAGATAGGCCAAAATTTTAACTTGGAGCCCTCAAAAACTTGTTCTGATACTGACAATGTCTCAATGTACTGATTACTGACGTCTACTCATCCCAAAATTCATTTTATTTGAGCCTCGGATCTAGTAACTATAGCAGATGTAGAAGCAGAACAATAATGAGCACCCGACATTTTTCTCGTGGACCTCGTCATTTGCAATCTATCAGTGAAACAGACGGGGAGTGAGAAATCCAAATCACATCGAGTGTTAAACACGTGCTTGAAATTATCTAATCACCTCCAGGTAGTTTATCAAGATTATCAAACAATGATGAAAAGGAAAATTGAAGTGCTTAAACTCTCTAGACTCAAGAACCAGGAAAATTACAAATGCGTGATATCATCAAAGTAGAAAACCTAGGAAATATCCGCGGGGTGATAATCAGAAGGAGCAAGATAAACCTGGGAATTTGAGGGCGACGACTCCGATTCATCGTCGATCCACTACTAGGGTTCGGTCGAAGGGATAGGTGAGGGGCCATTGGAGGGAACGACTGGATTTTCTATATATTTTGAAGAACTTAATTGCGTTCTTCTTCTAAACAAAAGAGAAACTTATTTGGAACTATGGTATCCGGTTGGACCATTGGCCCATAAAAAATACAAGGGCCATCCGGCTATTTGGGCCCTGCATGTCGTAGAAGATTTGATTTGTTTGGGTGGATCCAAAAAAAAAAAAAGAATTTTTGGAAGAAAATTATGTTTATGACATAAATAGAATAGTTTTTGGCTCCATAACAACAAAAGTTCTTATGTCAACCTTTAGGTTATGTACAATGGGAGATTCTTACATAATACTTAAGGGTGCTTGTTGATTTTTTGCTTCAAAAAAAAAGGAAAAAGCTAAGCACCCATATAAATTGTGCTTATACAAGCAGAACTCCATCCATTTAACTTTTGACAACTTTTGATCAATAACTATTTGCCACAAATCATTTAACTTACCTATTTTAAGTACCTATAAGTACCTTATGGAGTGCTCTATTGGAGTGATAAAAATAAATGGGTACTTGTATAATATTGAAAGGATAGAAAATAATATTTTAATGGTCAAATATCCTTAAGCACCTTAAATAAGCACCTCCCATTGTACATGGTCTTATAAGGCGACGAGCAAACAAAGTGACTAATTTACAGAATGCAGCAGGAATATGGTCGACTGATGAATCGGTGATAAAGGCAACGGTTCTTACTTTCTTTGCTGATTTATTTTCAGCTGATAAGGCGGAACTGCGCTATTCAACTATGTATCCAGCTATCAACTTTCCAGTGTTATTGGCTGAATTGATGAATGATATTGGTCGACCATTTCTGAGTCAAGAAGTTTGGGAAACCCTTCACATGATGGCATCGTATAAAGCCCCCTGGCCCGGATGCATTTTCGGCTATTTTTTACCAGCAAAATTGGCAAGTGGTTGGGGCTCAAGTCACAAAATGTGTTTTGAATTTGCTAAATGAGGGAGATCTTCACCCTCACATGAGTAATGCATACATGCAGCTGATCCCGAAAGTGTCTCCTCCAGCCACGGCCGACATTTTAGGCCAATTTCCTTGTTGAATGTTACTTTTAAACTAGCCACGAAGATGATTGTCAATCGCCTTAAACCGATTCTTCCTCTCCTAATCTCACCAGCACAAGCAAGCTTCATTCTGGGGAGGCAGATAAATGACAATGTTGTTATGGTTCATGAGGTATTACATTCTTTCATCTCTTGTCAAAATAGGGCTAAAATGATGATGATTAAAGTTGATCTTGCAAAGGCATATGACCGAGTTCGATGGAGTTTTTTACGAATCATTCTAACCCGGGCATAATTGCCTCCTTCTCTAGTAGAGACTATTATGAAGTGCCAGATGCAAGGAACTACGGAACTGTTATGGAATGGTCAGTCGGTTGGTTCTTTCAAACCGCAACGGGGAATCCGTCAAGGAGACCCGCTTTCCCCTTATCTCTTTGTCCTTTGCATGGAATACCTATCTCATACGATTCAACAGAGGGTTAACCTAGGTGGTTGGCGTTCGATTTTCGTAGGTGGTGTTCCTCTTTCACATTTATTCTCCATGGACGACCTTATTTTATTCGCTGAAGCTTCGGTTTATTAGGCTGCGGTGATCAAACAATGCCTTGATTGCTTCTGTTTTTACTTAGGGGAAATGGTGAATTATGATAAAAGCAACATGATTTTTTCTCGTACGGTTAGCCAAACTGAAAGGGAATCGATTGGCTTGTTTCTTTCTATTCCAATCATAGATGATTTGGGTTCTTATCTGGGGGTTCCAACTGTTTATGATAAAATGACCAGTGATCGTTATCAATTTATGTTGGACAAAGTAGATGCCCGCCTCTCTAACTAGCAAGCCAAATTTCTTTCTTCCGCAGGTCACCTCACTGTTCTTTCAAAGATCCTGGTTTATACTATGCAATCTACCCTCATTCCTCGTTCCATCTGTGATTTGCTTGATCAAATGGTTAGGAACTTTGTGTGGGGTTCAACAGCCGAGAAACGAAAACAACACTTGCTAGGGTCGGACAAAATAACTCAACCTAAGGTTGTTGGTGGTTTAGGGCTAAAAACCATACGTGAATCAAACTCGATTTTGTTGGCGAAATTGGATTGGCGTCTCATGAATGAACCTGATGCTATTTGGAGTAGAGTCATTAGGGGAAAATATTGCAATAACATATTGGATATTGATATGTTTCAGCCGTGGAACAGTTCATCTTATATGTGGAAGGGGCTGCTCCACGGTGTGACAGTGTTGACTCAAGGCACTAGCTTTTCAATTGATATATTTGGCTTCATTCTTGGTTAGTTGATCATCTGTTCATTGATGACGCTTTGATAGAAATTCCAAACTCTGAGCGTTGCTTGGAGGTGGCTAATTATTACACTTCTACTGGGTGGAAATGGTCAATTTTATCACTTCTTTTGCCACCTCTCTTGCTGCAGAAACTTGCTACAGTCACAATTCGTGAAGATGAAATGGCTAAAGATAAAATGTTTTGGAGCCCGTCTCCTAATGGCAATTTTATCACAAGCTCAGCTCTAAAATTAATCCGTGGGCCGTCCATGATACTAATCATCCAGTGTGGCATAAAGTTTGGAAAGTTCCTACACAAGAACGGGCTAGATACTTCTCTTTTCTGGTGGCACACAATTCTATTATGTGTAATGAAGAAAGGGTGCGTAGGCACTTGGGGGACTCAGTAGCTTGTCCAAGGTGTGGCGAAAGTGATTCAGTCTTCCATTTGCTCAAGGATTGCACTCAGATAAGAGATATTTGGTTGGCGCTTGCTGGAAATGCACTGCCCATGAATTTCTTCTCGATCTTTGACACTCAGGATTGGATAAATGTCAACATTTAGAAGCTTGATCAGTGGAGTTCGATTTTTATGACTATGCTTTGGTTTTCATGGAGGGTCCGAAATGGGATAATCTTTGAAGCCAAGGATGACACTACACGTTTAAGTGCAAGGGTAATCACGACTGTTGAGGCTTATTCAGCAGCTAAGTCGAGATTGAACCGACCAAGTTCTTCAACTGGTTCTCCTAGTTCTGTTCCTGATGGTTGGCAACCTCCTCCGGTGGTCTGGTTAGCCTTAAACATTGATGCTATTTCAAGAGAAAACCCAGGTATAGCAGGAGGAGGTATCTTTTGTGACCATGGTGGACAATTCGTTAAAGCCTTTGTTATCAAATATGGAATTATTGATGCTTTGTAGGCTGAAATTGAGGCCATTTATAGGGGTCTCAAAGTGGCAAGGAGAATGGAGTTTGATCGACTTGTTATTCAAACCGACTCGCTTCAAGCTATCAAGTTGCTCACACAACAACATCTCATGCCACATAAGGATTTCTTCCTAATTCAAGATGTTCGAGCCTTGCTACAAGATACCTCATGGACGACAAAGCTTATTCATATTTGGGTTGCAGACGCCCTCTCCAATCATTCCTTAGTTATTAATACCTCTTTTATTGAATTTTTTCATGTTCATCGTTGTTTTGCTCATGCTTTAGACTCAGATGTTACCCCTTCTATGGGGACTATTTCAGTTTGATTAATCAATAAAGCACACCTACAGTAGCTCCGCTCCGTTTTCTGACCAAAAAAAAGTTCGCGCTTCAGATTAACCTGGAATGAATTAGAAAACTAAATATCACATTAAAAATAAAGAGTTTTTTATGGATTCGAATTAAAACTAGATTTGCGGCAAACCATATCTAGTTCCACAAGGTTGTATGGTCTGTTATAGCCCAAACGAAGTGATGCAGTGAAACCAGCCATGTCTCCTAGCGACATCAAAGATTTGATTTGAGTGCCTTTTGATGGACCAATAACCAGGAGTATAGCTAAGAAGAATGTCCAAGGGACGACATCAAAGATTTGATTTTGGCACCCATGGTTGAGGAGTCCAATAAGAAGAGATGAGTTACTACAATCCAACATCAAACAAGCCTAGATTCCATTACTTAACAATATGGGCCTAGTTTCACATCTAGATGGGATGTGGATCACATGATTTGGGCCTCGTATATCATACTTTCTTATCTTAGAAACATGGAATAGTTTGCCTTACTTTAGGGCTGAATTTAGTAAGTGATCAAGTAAGATAAAATATTACATGTGGTCTTAGTCAACTCTTTGACTTGACCAATCTAAGAGAGGAAAAATCTATCATATAGTATTTATATATTTTTGAGCATCTAAAAGACTTAGTAAATGATATTTTTTACCATAGGCTTATGTTAGTGGTTGAATTATATCTTGCTATTATTATTATGATATTTTTTGAGTTGTTAGGATTAGTTTGTTAGTTTTCTTATTCTTTAAGTCAAAATAGTTATGTATTTGATTTAATTAACAAGGAGACTTAGGATAGTTGTTTTAGCTATTATTATATGTTATCTTGGAGAGCAAGCAAATGGACAAAATTACCCTTATTAGGGCCAGCCATGCTTGTCTTACTATCCAAGGAACACTAGTTTGTAATCTCTTTAAATACCTTTGCATATTCATTCGATCAATAAAAGTCAGCTTGAGATAGATTAAATCCAATTTATATTTAATCTATCTCTTGGGTCATTAAAACAATTTAGAATCTTGTTTGCTTCATACATTCAAGCGTTCTTCATCATTCTCGAGTTCAATTTCAGCTTCGAGTTCTTAGAATCATCAATTTGGTTGTTCTAGTTGGATTGTTAAAGATCTCAACTAGCTTGTCAATTGAAATAACGTCAGAGCCTTTCAATTGAACTATCAGTTTAAGAAGTTTTATCTAGTCGAAATACACATCCATTCCATTCAATTTTTGATTCCTTCTTCATTATTTGTGCCACAAGTTTCGTTCTTTTCAACGAGATCAAGGGATATCAAGTGGTATCATATTCCAGCGTCAAGCGAAGTAAAATTTCTTGCCTTTTTCGCTTTCTAGTTCAGTTTAATTTAGTTTATTTTTATCCCAAAACCCATATATTTACCCAAAGTTACAATTTTTGAGACCAAATCTGAATTTTCTCCACAAAAACACCACGCCACAACAACTCCCGCCAGCGACCACCACCAAACTGGTGTCGCTCCACCCAACCGCACAAACAACCTCCCTGTCACCTTTCGTCCGCCACCACAACCAGCCCCATCGAACACCCCCACCACAAAATCACCACCCCCTCTACCAGAACCCTACAAACACAAACCCTTACCCTAACTCTCCTTGTGTTTTCCTTACCCCCAACAACTAATAAATTAGAAGATTTTCAAGGGATATTTTGCATGTTTCTAGGCTGATTGGAATTTCATGATTAGCTAGTTATTTCCTACAAATTTATGAGTTTTCAATTGATTATTGCATGAATGATTGAGATTCAATTGCTTGAAATTATTGACTAATTTTTGCTTGCATCTTCTATCCATAAATCCTTGCTACTACTATTTTGTTATTTTGGCTTCTAGATAGTATCATTGGTGGTATAAGCGCCTATTACAAAAAAATCAGTTCGATCCCTTTCAATTTCGTTTTTGATTTTGTTGCTTCAATTTAGTACGTTTTAGTAGTTTGTGCATAAAATCAAAAAAAATTCAGAATAGTGAGTATTGTTGAAAAAGTGATCTACCCTATCTAGTTTCAAGCCACTTTCACCCCTATTGATTGCTTTGCTAAAAACTAGTACTTGTGATCACTTGGTAGTCTTTGTGACAATACTACAATAAGTCATACAACCTGCATATTTCTCACTTTGCTTGCTTGAATTTGGCAATAATCTTCTTGCTAAAGGATCAATTGAGATATTGCTTAGTATTTTGAAGCTTATAAGGGAAAATCTAATTGCTTTTCAAATTGCATACATGCTAATTGCTTAAGCTGCATTTTCCTTGATTATCGTTAGGTTATCATGTCGCCAACAAAATTACCTTAACTCAAACCCCAAAAAATGAATTGGTTAAATTGGATTACATTGAGGAAGTTTTGGCTTGATTAAGGTGTGATATAGCTGATTGTATTGCTTTTGTGGAATAGACTACTCTCTTGTTGTTTGTGATCTTTTCAGGTAGGCTAGAAACAATGACTATTGAAGAGCAAGTTAAGCTCGATGATGTGAGTTTGTCTCAAGAAGCTATTGATTTCATCAAATTGTCAATAAGTGATGACATTAAAGACAATCAAAAGAGAACCCTAGAGCTAGTGCATACGATTTTTCAGCCTCAATTTGATAAGCTGGATGCTCTTGTGGCATCTTCTAAGGATGGTACACTCTCAATCCACAAACAAGATTCTCCTTCCCATCAAGACAACAAATTCAATCAAGAGAAGGAATGTGATCTAAATCAAGCTTCTGTAAGCAACAAGGGCAAGCAACACATAGAAGAAGAAGAATTTGATGTACTTGCTACCTGTCCGGGATCAAGAGAAGGCCATAATCCCCTAGGCCATTACTCACCTCATGTTGGCCTTGTTCGAGGCCGTGGGGCTGGATTTAGACCACCGGCATAAGGGCATCAACCAACATCGCGTAGGTATGGTGCGTCGCCAACAACAACATCACAATGACTATGATGGTGTGATGTATGGGCTTCTCGGGGATGAGCATCCCCTATGGCATCCTTCTCTTGATGAATTCTATAATGAAACTGAGTATGTGGAAGAAATTCCAAAAGCTTATGGTTCTAGTGTATCGAACAACAACAACAACAGCAACAACAACAACAACAACAACAACAACAACAACAACAACCAACAAAATGCCCAAATTGGAAAAAGGATATTAAGATAAAATTTGATAAGCATAAATCCTAGGAAAGGATTGAACATTCATGATATATGAATTAACAATCAGAGTAATTAGGCAAATAAGCATAATAAAAGTGACATAATTTGAAAATGGAATGACCTAGATCATCAATAGAAAATCAATGTTCAAAAGAAGTTGGGAAGAAGTAGTCATAGAAGTATCAACATATAATGTTTCATTCACCCAAATCAAAATCGAGCACAAACTAACAACTAGGTAAAGTCCCCAAACCAGAGCTTTACAAGGGCTAAATTGTACCCAACCATAGATGTAGGTGAAAAGTTTATTGTAGAAATGTAAATCAAGACAAAAATGAAGAGGCATAAAAGGAGAGAAAGCACTTGAATTGAGAGGGGGGATCCAACAATCAAAGGCTTTAAAGCCAAGAGATAAGCAATCAAAAGAGGCTAAGGATCCCTTAAGACGAGGGAAACAACAAAGGACACCTAAACAGAACTCAGGAACAAAATCCCCAAACAGGAGAAATAGTAAGTAAAGCAACAATGAAACCAGAAAAAATCAAAAGGCCAAAGATAAAACACAACACACAACAAAAAAGAGGGACCAAATGAGACAAGAACAAAGCAAGGAAAAAAATGAAAGTCACACAGAACCCTAAAAAAGATCAAAGCAATCAACAAATAAACAAAAGAACAAGAGAACCAAGAGAACAAGAAGGCTACAACATGCAACCAACAAACAAGAAGAATAAGCGATCAATTGTAGAGGCAAATAAGCAAAGGACATGATCCAAAACAAGATCTGAAGAAATGAAAAGCAAAAATATGAGGCAGAAGCATAACCTTGACAATGGATAAATCGAAATCGCAACCCACCAGGAAGATGAAATGGTCATGAAAGGCTCTCCAAGAGGCAACATCGAAAAGATACCAGACAAAGGTGGCATTCCAAGAAGCTTTGAAGAAGCGAAACCACCAAGAGAAGTCAATCCGGAAACAAATCCGAGAGGAGGTAGACAAAAGATGAGCATGAGCAGATCCACAACACAAGGGACCAACAACAAACCCAAACCTTAAATTTTCATTTGAGAGGTCAAGAAAAGGGGAAAAGAGAAGCACAAAGGCCAAATCTACAACATAGATCTGGAAAAGAGGAACAACCAACAACAAAGGTGTGGATCTACACATGGAAGAGAGGAAAGCAAAAGGAGAAATGAAACTAGAAAGAGAGGCGAACAAACCCTAGAAGAAGAGACAAGAAGGCGTGTTATATTACATTTTTTCAACCCTTCCTTACAATCAATATTGGTATCAGATATTTTTTTGTATTATACAGATGAATAAACATTTTGAAACGAGGGAGTAATATACCTATTTTTGGACATTGTTATAACTAGGGGTGGGCATGGTCGGTTAACTTGAGTTTCGGTTAACCGCACATCAGTCAAACGGAACTTCGGTTAGTAAATTTCAATAACCGTAATCGTATCATTCGTTATTGGTTAATTGTTAACGGTTAACCGTAAAATTCGGTACGGTTTATCGGTCAACTAACTTGCTTTAATTTTTTAATAAAAAATCAGATTTTTATACAAAAATTACCTTATTTTTCAATAAAATAAACTTAAAATTTAAATTAAATGCAAAATACAAACAATTATCCAAAATAAAAACATGTCCAACACTATGAAATGTCCAAAACAATCTGTGAACTGAAGCATACAAACCAGTGAAACCAGTCCGAGTAAGCATTTCCATCAGCACCAAACTCAAACTTATCTAAAGAACGAACGAGCATGTTTCTATTGGCAGTCCATATAACCTACTGTAGGATGATCAAAGCTTTGCCATAAAATTGCTCCATTTTATCCGAGAATAACCATATTACCACTATCCTTCAACTCCATTGCTTTAGCTTTGTCTCTTGTGGTATTAGTACATAATAAAAAATTAGTAGAGCTCCCCAAGTAAGCATTTCCACTAGTACCAAAACTAATTAGATACATTTATAATAGGTAGTTTATTATTTATTAAAATACGTTTATTTTTGACTAAAACTAATTAGATATATAATTCTCTTTTTAAAATATATAATATATTAGGGCTGAGCATTGGTTCAAAATCGAACCGAACCGAAAACCAAAATTCCATTTTAGGTGAACCAAAAACCGAATCGAATTGATTCGGTTTTGGTTTCGGTTTTTGTCAGATTTAGATAAATAGAACGTTATTCTTTGGAAAATTCGAACCGAACCGAAATTTAACCGAAACTTAATTGAATCAAAATCGAAATTTGGAAAATTCCTACACCGAATAATATCGGTTTCGGTTCTGTTCGGTTGGTCGGTTCGGCTTAAAATTTCGGTTTGAACCGACCCATGCTCAACCCTATAATATATATTAAAAATATTATCGGTTCATTGGTTAACCGCCCGTGAAAATATTGATAACCGTATCCGAACCGTTGAATCGTTCAAAGTATCGGTTGATTAACCGTAACCGTTAATTTTTTTAGTTCGATTAACCGTAAAAAGTGATTGTTTATCTGTTTTTCGAAACGGTTTTTCAGTTACGACTTTTTTCCAACCCTAGCTATAAAACACTAATGTTATTATACAACCCCCTATACTTGTGCAAATTGGTCATTTAGACACCTAACCTCTGGTTTGGACCTATTGAGCACTTAAACCTTAACAATTTGGACCTATTAAACACTTGGTCGTTGATGTGGCGATGTGCGTGTAATCCAAGCGCAACTAGGCGAGTGAAGTGCTTATTAAATCTGACTTGGCATTAATATAAAATAAACTAAAATCCTTTCATTAAATAACAAAACCCTTTTATTTTTTCTTTCTTTCTTTCTTTCTTCCTATTTCAACATTCTTCCCAAAATTGGCCAAATCAATAGGTCAAATCCGAAAACCTTCAATTTCGATTCAAAATTATCCAAATCAATGGTTTTTGTACAGATTCAAAATTGACACAGGTGAGAGGGTCGTCCTTGAAGCTGAACGACGGGCTCCTAGAACTCGGCTGCAAAGGGCGGGAATGTCGCGGTGAGAGCGTTGATGAAGGAGAAGGTGGTGGAAACCAAGATCTGGTGGATTCCGAGCTCGTGGAGGATGTCAGATCTGACGGAGAAGGCAAAGATATAGGCGCGGGGGTAGAAGTGGACGACGTGGCCTTAGAGGCAGGCGGCGGCGTTCGAGCAATTAGCGGTTAGGGTGGCGCCGGAGTTTGCATCCTACATCCGCCTCCTTTAGATCTTGGTTCGTTCTAGATCTGGGCTCTTCTTCCTCATTCCAGATCGGGGTTCTTCTCCCTCTTTTCAAATCCGGGTTCTGATGGTGCGCGAAAATAACGATGTATGAATAGGAAGAGCAAATAGCAAGAGGAAACCAAGTGAATAACATTCGGGGTCACTCCCAGAGTTTTCCTGCACCCATCCAAAAATCTGATGTAGACAAACAAAGCAATCCAAGTCAGAAAAGGGCTGAAGGCCAAATAGCGTGCACTTCCCTCTAAGGCGGGAAGTGGATAAGCAAAGCAATCCAAGTCAGAGAAGGGTTGAAGCCAAACATCGTGCACTTCCCACTAAGGCGGGTAGTGGACAAGCAAAACAATGCAAGCCAGAGAAGAGCTGAAGGCCAAACATCACACACTTCCCACTAAGGCGGGAAGTGGACAAGCCAAACAATCTAAGTTAGAGAAGAGTTGAAGGTCGAACATCGAGCATATCCTCCTAAGGAAGAAAATCGATCGGTAATGTGGCTCCAAGTTGGCAAGGGAGAAAACCGCACATGTTCAAAAGCTGACACAACCGGCCCACTCGGCCAATCGAAAACCACCTCTTCTCTAACCAATCACCAGTTGCCTCTCTTTCAACCAATCAAATATCAACAACTCGCGCATCCCACATCGGATAATGGTGAAAACCTCACTTCCCAAGCACCTATAAATAAGGAAGAAGCTCGAAGTTGCAAGGGTCGAAAAATATCTTGAACTCAAGAACTATCTTGCTCGTTAAAGATCGAGGTGTTGAAACAATCGCAAAGACCGCGCTACAATCAAGAGAATGTCAATAAAAATACTTCAAGCCACTCAAAAGCAACTCGCTCGCATAAGTTAGAAGGTCGTAGACAAGCGACAAGTTTCCCTCAAAAGATCTCGAATCTCGCAAAGATAGCTATTCTCAATTTGTAATAGAAAAGATCTCGAAAGCAATTCATTAGCTAAAATCTTGTTGTAATCAAGGAGGTCTCGAACCTCATTAGATAGAGACCTCGAATCTTAGTAAAGAGATTTCGCGCAATCCCAAAGTTGTAATCTTGCGTCGCAATTATAAATAACAACAAGGGTCTGTTTTGTCGAATCAATAATATTGTTCTTCGATATTAGTGCTGGTTTATTTCGGGTTTCATCAGGTTCTTCTTCTCATTCCAATCTGGGTTCTTCTTCCTCCATAGTGCTCCGGTGGATTTGGTGGAGGTCGACCATGGTGGAAGGGTTGCATGTTTTGGTTCGGTGGATTTGGGTTCTTCTTCCTTTGTAGTGCTCCGGTGGATCTAGGTTTGCATTCCAAATCTGGATATGTGATAATTTTTGGTTCTTATGTGTGATAATTTTCGATTGTGTGGTATTATACCTACAATTTGTATGGTTGTGTAATCCTAGATCTTGAATTTGTGTTCTTTGATATGAATTTGAGAGTTGTCATAGTTGTTGGAATGCTGGGTAGTAGATTTGGGTAGAGAAAGTAGGAAGAAGATAATGAATAGTCTTTATATTTCATTAATCAGAACCAAATATACCTTGTCAAATAATGCCCAATAATTAGTCTTTGAATTTCATGTATTTTGACAATAATTAGTCTTTAAATTTCATTTTTTTTGACAATAATTAGTCTTTAAATTTCATTTGGTATTATGTGGCACACATTGTGCTTATGTGGTACAAATTAGACTTATATGGCAAGTTTTTGATCTTATGTGACATACATTTGAACAAAAAATTAGGATATATTAGTGGGTGTTTTACACTCAACGAGATTGTCAACGATCATGTGTTTAATAGATCTAAATTATTAAATTTAAATACTTAATAGGTCAAGATTAAAAGTAAAATTTCTAAATAATCAATTTACACCAATAGGAGGAACTGTATATATGTTTTGAGCCGTTGTTTTATGGGTAGAAACACACTAGTGTATTATGCATACTCTTTCCGGCCTACACCTCCTATCCTGACACGCATTCACCCACCACCGCCCATCAAACCATAACCAGAAAACTTGCACTGCTTCTTGTTTTTATACTTCCATCGATCACTTTTAAATTACTTTTCCCCTAAAAAGAAACTTTGAAACCGTCCTCACCAATCCAAAAAAGTCAAAACACAATTCTGGATTTTTCATACTTGGCACCACATCACAACCTCAATTCCTACCCCTCCATAACTTCTTCTTCCATGGAGGTTCTCCACCGAAAGCTCTTTGAAGCAGAAGTAAACTTCACAACCACATACAACTGCAAGAGCACAGATTGCTCTGTATACTGTGTAACCTGCAACGACGACTACTCTCCTCCGGCCCCCTCCCCCGTTGCAGATGCATCCGCCAATCACAACAATCACGCCATTCCTTACTTGGTATCGGCGGCCTGCGTCCTCGGATTCGCCTTTCTCCTCCTCACCACCTGCACGATTCTCCTCCGCAACCGCTGGTCCCGGCGGCGGAGCTCCGTGAGGGTGGCTTCCACTTCCCGGGGCTCCGATGAAGATCACAGCCCCGTTGACCACCCCGTATGGCACATCGTCACTGTCGGCCTCCCGCAGTCGGTCATCGATTCAATCACCACCGTGAGTTATAATAAGAGCTGCGATTGGTTGATTGGCGATTCCGATTGCTCCGTATGCTTGACGAAATTTGAAGACGGCGACGACGTTCGGCTTTTGCCCAAGTGTAGCCACGCGTTTCATCTGCCTTGTATCGATACTTGGTTGAGGTCTCATAAGAATTGCCCTCTTTGTAGAGCTCCTGTGGTCAATGACTCTACATTGAACCCTAATTCGAGTCCCTCTGGATCTGCTCGGATCGAGAACTCCGAAAACCAGAGAGAAAGCGCTGATGCTGATGATGAAAATGATAGCACTTTGTCTATAGAAGCTGCTAGAAGAACATCTGAAAGGGGTTTGAGTGATCTCGGTGAGAATCTTGGAGTAGTCAATGAAGATTTTCAGCCTGTAAGGAGGTCGATTTCGTTGGATTCATCGGCTGCTTTTGCAGTAACCAAATCTGTTGTGATTGATGTGGGTTTACAGGATGGGGAAGGGAGTTCTAAAAAGGAGAAGATGGTGGAGGAAGCCGATAAAGAAGGGCATGGAGATTCAAGCATATCCAGAATGATGAAGAGGTCCTTGTCTTCCAGTGCAAAGATACTCTCTCCATTTCGTGGGAGTAAAAGCCAGTCATCATCTTCAACTCTCCCCTTGTAAAGTTATGGTAGAAGATGATTGGTTATTCAATGAACCATCACTTTACTAATACTTAAATAAGTCTTTTCTGAATGGATCCTGGTGAGAAATGCAAGTGTACTTTTTGAGAGCACCAGTATAGAAGAATCCTTGAAACATACATACTGTTATAGACCTGCATCAATTGATTTTATCTGCTGCTCCTAATTGATACAGTTTCTAGCTTATTGTAAATCAGAATATTACAGGTAATTGATGCCGGGAAAGTTTCAAAACCTGATAACAAATGATAAGTAGCAATAAGAAAACTGGAGTTGGAGATGAAATACGAAACAAATTACCTGTTATAGTCCACTTTCATGGAAGCCTAGGGTTTAACAATATCTACGCCCCAGATACTAACCAAATTAACAAATTGATTTTATCTCGTCTCCATTAACCGGGAATCTATTCCTGGTTGTATCAATATTGCATCCATGACAAATTGAAAATATTGTTTTCTGCTAAGAATATTCTGATAAAGAAAAATTACATTTTTCCTGTAAAGAATAGTGGGGATAAAATTCTGGAAATATTCACACAAAAACTACAGAAAAACGGGGAAAAGAAAACAAATCCTCCTGTGTCCTGCTTCCTTTCTATAGAAACTTCCAAGTAGTGTACACATTCTCCTCCCAATGTATTGTTTGTTATAAGACATTCTAAAGCCATTCTTTGTAAAGATAAATGTAAAGTTTCTTGGCAGCTTGGCCAATAGTGAAGTACCCTACAAAAAGCACCACCAAAAATCCATAATATGACACAGGTAGCGTAGCAAGCTCCATTACCTTCCCAATGGCAGTGAACGGTATCACGATCCCCAGGGTAGAGATTACAATGGTAGACAAAATCACAGGCCAAGATGCCACCTCCTGCACAAAAGGAATTTTCTCGGTCCTGATCAAATGGATTATCAAGGTTTGCATGAGAAGCCCTTCAACAAACAAGGCCGATCTAAAGAACTGAATATCAGCTACGGACTTCTCCTCATAGTAGAACCAGAGGAAAAGCAGGTTTGCCATGTCACACATGGAGCACACGGGTGCATTCCACAATATAAACCTCGGCAAGCCTTTCCTAGACCATCTTCTTGGAGTTTTCACATAATCTTCTTCCATGTTATCCCATGGGATTGCAATCTGTCCTAAGCTATACAAAAAATTCTGTACCAGGAGTTGTCTTGGAGTTAAGGGCTCATCTCCAAGGAAATTGGTGGCTATTAGAATAGAAAGGACCCCGCCAATGTTTGCAACAACTGACATCTTGATGTATTTCATGGTGTTCCCAAAAGTGAGGCGCCCTTCTTCGACTCCATTGACAAGGACATTCAAATCCTTCTCAAGAAGAATGATATCAGCAAAGTGCTTGGCGACCGGTGCTCCTGAGTCTACTGATATGCCCACATTGGCTGCTTCTAGTGCCAATGAGTCATTGATTCCATCACCCAAGAATCCAACCACATTATCTCCTCCGGCTTGCAATGATTGAACGATCCGTAATTTCTGGATTGGGGTGAGGCGGGCAAGTACAGTTGCTCTTCTGATGGTTTCATGAAAGGTTTCTTCAGTGAGTAAATCTAGCTCTGGTCCAGTTGCCACATGGGTTGTTTTGATGCCTACCTCATCACAGATTCTTATTGCCAGTGGAAGGGCATCTCCTGTTAAGACTTTTGCCTTCACAGACTTCCTGGCTAGCCGCCACAAAGCTTCCTTTGCTGTGTCTTTGGCTGGGTCAGCAAATGTCACTAAGCCTAGGAATACCATATCTGATTCAAGAGACCGGTTCTTGGTCAGTTCCCCGTGGTTTGTTGGCTGCATCACAATAAAAAAAAGGATCGTTGGTTTTTTACATGCGAGGATAATTGGAATTTGGATCAAAGAATGACCTCTCTCAATGCTGTTTCTTTCTTCAATTCAATTCTATCCAACAAGGAGAGTGACCTCTCTTCTTTGATTTTTTTTCAATTTTCCTATCATTTATTGTCTACAACTTTTTGGGGTTTGATAGAAGAAAATTGAAACAAAAAGAATCTACCTGAATAGACAAATTCTTCATTGCTACTCCAAGGACCCGTAATCCTTCATTGCTGAGTCTTTCTCCCAGGCTTTGAATCCTCTGATAGTGTTCAGTATCAAGGGGCACGACTTTACCATCATGTTTAATAAAGCTGCAAATTAAGATTAGTTCTTCTAGTGCGCCTTTTGTCATCATGTACCAGCCAGTTCCTAGTGTGACTGATTCTGGTTCAAGGATAATAGATGCTCTCCTCCTTGTAAAGTCAAAAGGGAGCTCATCTATCTTTTTCCATTTTGATGGGTAAAACTTGAATCCATCTGTGTATACATGAGCCAAGATTGCATCATCCAGAGGATTCTTCTGTTCTTTCTTGAAAAAGGAATTCAAGAAAGCAACACGTAAAACCTCTTCGTTTGTTTCGTTCCATGTGTCAACACAGGAGTACATCAGCACTTGGTTTCGGGTGAGTGTACCGGTCTTGTCTATGCAGAGAGTGTCCCTGCAGAAAGAAGTTTGTGAGAAGTTTCTGCTATTTTCTCATATTATCTTCATAAGAGAACTGGCATGCTATTACTTACATGGAACCCATTTTCCGAATTGCTGTTACACTTTTAACTATGCATCGCTTTCTGGCCATTGAAAGTGCTCCCTTTGCCAAGCTGGTGTTTATGATTAGGGGAAGCATCTGAGGAGTCAATGCACATGCAACTGAGATAGCAAACAGAAAGCTTTCACTAGCATCCTCAGAAGTGATGTAATCAGTGACGCCAATGACGATGGCAATGACTATCATAACTGCTATCAGGATGTAAGATATGTGGCGGATGCCTCTCTCAAAGTCGTCAGCTGGTTTATGCTTTCCTATTGTCAAAAACATGGTGCTCATGTAGGTCTTGGATCCAGTAGAAACAACTAGGCCAGTTCCACTGCCTGACACCACATTGGTTCCCTGGGATCATTAAATCAACCAATCAACCATTGGTTAATAAGAGTGGAGCAATGCAAATATTCAACCAAGTGCCCTATGTCTATATTGCATTTGCAGATGATAATATTTGGGAGATTATATCCATCCTAGACTCAACATTAACATTTAACAATATGAACTACTCATAGTGGCATCCAAACATGGATCATCATTACAAAAATATGGAAGGAGGATGGGCAACCTACCATGAAGCAGATATTTTTCAATTCTAACAAAGGTGTTGATAAATCTTCCCTTACATCAGCTGTTTTCTCAACTACTCCAGACTCCCCAGTTAACGATGACTGGCTGTGTAAGCAGAATATCATGATGTATTCAGTAATTAGCTGTAGAGGAAAAAGGACAGATTGGAATGATATAATATGGTACTGTTCAAATATGTGCAAAGAAGCTACTTCACATACCATACCTTACAACCAAGCCTTTTGAAGACAGCAGCCTCACATCACCAGGGAAAAGATCCCCCGGCTCAAAATGGACAATATCACCGGGTACAATATCACTTTGATCAACTGGGACAATGAGTTCATTTTGGTAAACTCTACCTTCACACCTCTGGACTTTTACAGGGTATCTTAAATATTCCGAAAGCTTCAAGGCTGCTTTGGAACTGCTATATTCCTGCATAGCTCTTACTTAAATTAATTGACAGGTCACGCAGGTAATACAAGGAGCATAGATGATGGAGATGAGCAAATAAAAAACCTGATAGAATCGAAGGGACACACTTATGAGAACAAGAACGAGCATGATGCATCCATTTGGATTATCAGACGTAATGTAAGAGAGTACAGATAAGACGACAAGAATGATGTTGAAGGGATGAAAGAAGGCACTCCATAGAAGAAGCCATGAGCTTGTTGATGTGTACTCTACAGGTGTATTTGGACCAAACTCTTCCAGTCTTTTTGCAGCCTCCTGAAAACTCAATCCTGTGAAAAGGTTTAAATGGTTGGTTCAGGCATGTGAAAAGGGTAATGCTGCTTCTTGTTTTTGAGCTTGAGTCAAAATCTTAAATCAGGCATGTCATTTTGAGCTTTTCGATATCCAATTATAACAATCCAATCATAACAATCCAATTTGCTAAAAAAGTGCCAAATTTCTAGAGAATCTCAACAAGTCACACTCTCAAGCTGACTTTCCAATCGAAATTGGAAACAATGCACAGCAGACATTCATGTGCTTATTCCTCATTAGGCATTCAATCCTTGCTAGAATAGGCATTTCATCAAACACCTTGTCCCCAATTTTTCCAAGCCCAAAAGAAGACCCACATCCAATCGAAAGAGCATAAAAAATAAGGAATCTCACTCACCACGCTCCGTTGATTTAACATACTCAAAAACGATGTTGTGGTCAGCACGGGCAATATTATACAGCCAGTTGTAGACCTTCTCTTCTTCCTCGGTTCGGAACCCAGAATCCGGCTTCCCTGCAAAAAGAAATCACAATATAACATAGATCAGACCCCAATAAACCGATAAATGTTAAGAGTAACCAGAATTAAAGAGAAAAACTCGTACTCCTGGAGAAGATTCTGTCGAAAAAGGAGAGAGGGGGACTAGTTGATCCATTGGCGGCAGGAGAGGAGGAGGAGGTGGTGGAGCCATTGCCGTTATTGACAAGGGGTTGGTGGATGGAGGTGTCCAAATTGAGGCTGAAGAGGCGGGGAAGCTTTAACCCGCCCATCAATGGAGGAGGAAGAAGAGGGAAAAGAGAAACGGCGAGATGAGCACGAAAGGGGGAAAGGAAGAAGACGAGTCATAAGGCTGGAGAGGAGAGAGAAGAGGAGTTGGATCCACGAAGTAAAAGTATTAGTATTAGGTTGAAGGTTTGAACAGAAGGTAAGAGTCAGAGGAGGAGGAGATTGCATTTTGAGGTTGAATTTGGTCTTCGGTTGCTACTTTCTGTGTCATTCAATCTCTGGATTTGTTGGAGTCGCAACTACCAGGCTCAAGGAAGACGGTTAGGTACTAACGATGGGAATTTGGGCGCGTAAATAGCTCAAGAGTTTCGCAAAATTACATTTTAGGGCCGCTTTCGTTAAAAAATTATTTTTTATTTTTGTACGCAACTAACCCCCGTTATTTTTTTTTTTAAATACCTAAACTTAGGGCGGTGGCATCATAAAATATCTAATGAGAGCAAGCAGTCAAAATTAGACGTGCCAAAATCTTAATACAATCAATCTCCCCTCTCTGAAATTAAATAGAATATTTTTTTTTATCAATATATGATTATATGATGGCCAAATTAATATGAGTCCAGTTCAGGTGCGAATGAGCGCTCATGTGCGAAATAAGAAAGAACAAGAACCGTTGGATCAAGAAAAATTAAAGACGCTGATCATTTCACTTAAAAGGGGAAAAAACGGCACGGGCGAATTTTTGGCGAATTATTCGCGTATTTTTGAAAAAAAACGGAAATAGGACACACGCTCAGATTGTTTATCGAAAATGTGGATTTGTTCATCAGTACTGTGGATTTGTTTATCAATACTACGGATTTGTTCATTAACAATGTGGATTTGTTCATCAACACTTTGGCATATTTGTTCATTGGTTTTGATATATTTGTTCATCGCTTTGTGCATATTTGTTCATTAGTAACATCAATTTGTTCATTGGTTTATGCATATTTGTTCATTGATACATGCATATTTTTTCGTTGTCATATTCATATTTGTTCATTGGTTTTGACATATTTGTTCATCGGTTTGTACATATTTGTTCATTGATTTATGCATATTTGTTCATTGCCTTTTCATATAATTGTTCATTGCTAAATGCATGTTTGGTCATTAGTAACCTCTTAGCATAGACCATATTATTGCAAAGTCAGATTCTTTATCTATTATGCTTTGTATTCATGTTTCTAAATCAAACTTATCTTGTTTAAGTACTACATTGACCACTTCATTCGTATTGACAAGTTAGCCTTAAAACACTTCATTTGTATTATCCTTTGCATTCAAGATAGTCTTAAAAAGCACAAAATAAATAAAAAAATGCACAAATAGATAGTCCTAAATGTACAAGTTGATGATATTAATAGTCCTAAATGTACAAATTGATGGTATTGACACATAAACATAAGTATATTTCTATTCACAAATAGGATATATCAATAAACAAACAAGGTTATATCAATGTACAAATAGAAGTATATCAATGAACAAATATGGGTATATCAATGAACAAATATTGGTATATCGAAACTAATTATATGTGCATCAAAAACTATATAATATTGTATTCATACACATAAATAAGGTTAAAAAATAAAATTAAAAAAGTTCAAAATCGATGAACATTGTTATCAAAAACTCGATGCACAAATAGTTAGTATTGATGAACAATTGGTCAATATTGATGAACAAATCGCTAGTTTTGATGAACAAATTGGACGCGTCTCATAAAAACGTATTTTTCGATAAATTCATGAATAATACGGGAAAAATTCGTCCGTGTCGTATTTTATTGAAAAATACGTTAATAATACGGGAAAAATTCGCCCGTGCCGTATTTTTTTAATGAACGTTTAATCAGGGACGTTGATTTTTTGGAAGGAACAAACGAGATTTATTCTCAATTCTCACATGGGCGCCCATTCGCACGGAACTTTTCCCCAATTAATATTCCAATAATCATGCTGAATCTCAAATGTTGTGGTTTTGTCTACACGCCCATATGTAATTGACCCAACACATAGAAGTCCAATAGAATTATTCATCCTAAAACCAATTCAAAATTAGTTATTATAATATTAGAACATGAAAAAAATATGAAATAAACGCTTACATCCTCTGTCTTACCGCGGTTTTTGGTACATAGTTACCCGATGCTTATTTCCCAGATACTACCATTATTTCTTCTTCTCCGAAAAAAGAACTTCACACATTACTCAAAAATAAAAGAAAAAATATTCTTTTGAAAGCCTTTCTATAATTACATTTAAATCCTACTGAAGATAATTAAAAAATAGATTTCTATAAATAAGACTTTTTGAAAATAAATTATAATAATAATATTTAATAATTAACGACAAATCTTTATGCACATAATTTTTTTTCCGGGCGCACAAGACTTATTGCGCATCATGAAGCGTAGCTCTTCATGATGAGCTACGCAAATGGATACCCTAAAAGGATCCCAAATATCCGGTGTATTTTTTGATATTGGTTGAATTATGGACCTGTATTTTTTGATAATGTGTGTAGCTAATCTAGAGTTATAGCAACCATTCTAGCAACCATTAAGTACGATTTACCATAAACTGGTTTTTGCTCTTTGTCATTGCTCTTGTGTTGTTCTGGTTGTTTGTCTAATGGTCTTCGATGTTAGTTGCTGATGTTTAAAGTTGATTTACTTTGGAATAGCATCCCAAAGTCATCCATGTCAGTCCTTTGCCCATAAAAGCTTACATTATAAGCACTTGGTGTAGAACTGTTGCTTTATGAAGATGTCACAGTGCTTGGTTTTTGCTTTATTTTTCTGTTCATTGTTTTAATTTTTTTGATGGCCTTACATGTGACTTAAGTTAAGGTGAGCTAAGATGGATTGGTAGTCTTGTGTCTAGGATGGACTGGTTGTACAACATGGTAAAAGATGAGGTTGTAAAACATGGTAAAAGCTCAGCTAAGTTGAAGGCATAGTAATTGATACATCCAGATTTCATGTGTTGTACAAAATGGTAAAAGCTGAGGTTGAAATTAAGACAGGAAAAGGATCATCCAAGAAAAGGATCATGAACTTAGTTGGCCCATGTAATTGAGGGCCTCTTGGATTTTGCCTCTATTGGATTGAACCAGTGCATAATGTTAGGATTTGATTGGAAACATACATTTCAAATTGGCCCATGGAATTTGTGTTTGGTGAAGGTATAGAAATTGGAGATGTTAAGATTGAAAACTGTCACAAGAGTCTGAATGATGTGTTTGATGTGCTTGTGAGTAGCTTTAAGTGCTATTTTTGTTGTTCTTGGGAGTTAAAGCTAGATCCAGAGTATTGTTTGTTGTGCTTAGGATTTGATTGCAAACAAGTGTGTAGCTGAGTTATAAGTGCTCTAAGCTGATAAATGTTCTAAGTTGAATAATGTGTTTGATAATGATTTAAGTGCTCTAAGCTGAAGTTGATGAACTATATAGTATTCTTTTATGATGTTGGTTGAATATGTTATGCCTATATAGTATGCTTTAAGTGCTCTAAGCTGAACCTGATCATGCATCTCTTATGACTTTGATTGCTCATTTGTTAGATGAGTAGTCATTATTTGCTGAGTAGCCATTGTTGAATAGATAATCTGGTGGCATATATACTGAATCAAAGCCTTAAATAGATGACTTCAATGCCTTAAACTTATGAGTTGCTGATTTAACGCATGGGGTGCTCGGTTACTGGTGGATTCCTAGGAGGGAGATGATGAGGTTTTCACACCAGGTTTTTTCTCAGCTAATCACTTATTGTACTAAAAGCTGAATTAGGGGTAACAGACTGGAGCTCAAATGGGCATTTAGGTCGAATTTGGGGGTATGCAGACATCACAAATGGGCATTTAGTTCACAATTGGCTTCTTTGCTGATCATGAAAACTGGTCATTTCTATCAATCTTTTCTCTTTATGAAACTGACTCCAACTTTGTTATTGTTCTTACTAATTGGGCTAGTCTTCAAGTGATCATCCTAGTTCCTTTCTATCTCTGTAGATATGCACTTAAAAAGAAGAAAAATCAAATTAAAAGCGAGTCGATAGACTTGGTGAGATCTGAACCAAACATTAAGAAAAAAGTCAGTTCAAGATTATGCTCGGTTAGCTGAAATAGGTACACAAGCTTTTGACACTTTCACAGAGACAAGAAAAACAGTTTTCCTTAATAGCTACATATTTATCTACAACTACTTGTACTGTGCTAATAGACTGAGCTCCCTTTTCCATTGCTGAGGTATATTTAAGTGTGTAGCAAAATTTTGGCTGCTGGTTCAAGAAGTGCAAAGAGAGGTTTGAGGAAATCAGAAGCAGTAAATATTCTTGTCATGAGTATTGATAAGCTTTACAGAAGCTTCTGCAATCTGTACTCATTTTACTATGTGTTTTTCCCTCTTGTAATTATGTGGCCAGTTTAATGGTTTCATTTGTATTGTATAGTTCTGTATGTCTATCAATTGTACATCCAATCTAGACTTTATGCATTGTGTAATATACTCATTTGAACTCTTATGCAAAATGAAAAAATGGGGCGTTTTGTTGGAAATCTGTCATTAGTACAAGCTTGTGCGGTTGAGCTTTGAGTTTATAGTGTTTAGTTTTGAAACATTTTGATGCTCTTATAGTTATCAATATGTTATATCCTTACAAGTAGCATTAATTCTTTAAACCGTCAACAAGAATTTGAAAACAGATTCTAATATGGTTTTAAGTTTGGAGGAAAAAAAAAAGACTCAACAACCAAACAAGTCGCTATTTTGTCAAGATAGAGATTATGAAAATAAAAACCTCTGAATTTGTTTGTGGATGGACTTGGAAGATAATGTATGGTCTGAGGCCATAGAAGCATTAACCAATGTCAACACATGTAGTAGATTATCCAGTTAGGCTATCTTTAGATTGAATTTTGAATTAATGTTTCTCATTGTAATTTATTTCATATATGTATGTGTTCTTCAAAGAAAGTTAGGGGTTTCTTCAATCTATTAAGTTCCTTGATTTGTACAAATATAAATTGACTTAGCAAACTTGTAGGTGGAGCCGTCGATGGTAATGAAGGAGATGTCAGAGGTCACGATGGTGTTGATGGACAGGCGGCTATCCATGGATCGGGTATGGAGTTGGAGGGTAGTAGAGGTCCAGATATACGAGTAGAGCCGGATGGCGGTGGAGCATCGGTGGGTCCCTCTATCCCACCGGCTAATGTTGTGGTTGGTGATTCAAGCGAAAAATCCACTCCGATTGACACGGGAAAGGAGTTTGGAAAAGATTGGTGGGGCAAGACGGGTCTATCGGTACATAATTTAATTCCTAAATTTATAAGATTTAGGTCTATTTACAGAATGTAGATACAATTTTATTGAATTATAATTTATTTATGTTATGATTTAATATATAATTTAGTCACAAATATTGATGTAGTTTAGTTTTATAAGTGATTTGAAAACATAAACTCGAAATTTGAAAATAATGTTTTGAAGTGATAACATATTTATGAAATTAAATTATGAATGAATTAATATCCATATTTATGAAACCATGGGAATGCAAAGTTGAATATCGAAATAGAATGAAAGAAACAATTTGAGCAGGCGTTTCAGGAGAGATGCGCGTCTTTTTCTACTCCCGTCTCGATGCCGCCTCCTCAGCCGAAAAAGAAGAACGCAAGACATGCGAGGTCACGGGGCATATTAGCGGAGCAACGTGCTCAGGTCGAGCCTCAGCCGAAGAAGGCTAGGACGGGGCCCATAGTAGATACATTGATTTCACAGCTGCAGCGCGAGGAGACAGAGCAGCATATTGGGGATATGCAGACATGTCAGGATATAGCGCCATCCGCTCCTATGGATGTCCATATGACGCCGCAAACAGATCAGATTCCAGCGACTGATGTTGTTGACCCTTTAGATGAGCAGACGCTTACCCCTTCGCGTGTTTCACAGTCTCCATTGGGCACGATTAAGGATATTACGAGGGATGTTGATACGACCCCTCGGGTTGAGATGGTTGAGCAGACCGACGACGCTGTCCCTGAGAGGGACCCTGCATTGACAAAGTCGGCAGGTTTAGATACTGATATGCACGATGATGACGAGATACGGAGGGACATTGATTTTTCTCCTCGCGCTACCGATAGTGCAGCTCCTCCTCGCGCTACTAGTAGTCCGACACCGCCGCCGCCATCTGATCCGAGGACGGACCCCGTTCCTATGGTCCAGCACGTACCGCCCCCAATAGAGGAGGTTCCGGCCGCTCCTGCTCCGGCTGACGAGATGTGGCAGCCTGGAGGGCCGTGAGTACCAGACCTTCTTCGGTCGTACCCGACTCATGTAGCAGAGTCGATATGGAGGTGGACACTTGCGTCGTTGGAGGGCCGGGAGGGCGTCGTTATAGAGGATAGTTTGGTAAGTGTCTTTTTTACCGTTTTATTTTAGTTTAATATTTCATATGATTGAATAGCGTTATTGAGAATTTGAATTTTTTGGTTTCAGTGGCGCAATGTCATTAGGGCCCACTCACGACCAGTAGAGTTGACGGCTATTGAGCCGCATATGATTGAGGAGCCGGGTACGTGGTGGAGTATTGTACAGCAGACCGGTCTGGGACGGCTAGAGACCTTGACATACGGAGGGTCGGATCACGCGATCGTTACAGCTTTTGTGGAGCGTTGGCATCCGGAGACCAACAGCTTCCACTTCCCATGGGGCGAGATCACGATCACCCTCCACGATGTCCATCGGATATTGGGGATACAGATTGATGGAGACGCTGTGGTGAGACAGATTGAGAGGGTCGGGGATTTCCAGACTCGTGTGATGGAGATATTAGGGCTCACTCCTCAGCAGTACCGCAAATATAAGACCTCCATACCGACTAAGGATCTCCAAGCTATCATACTTCAGATGATTGCGGATAGGCGGGACCCACAACACATAGCGTCTGCATACGTGATGTGGCAGCTTAGCCAGACTTTCTTCTGTGACAAGAGCACCAACAAGGCGAGGACGATATATTTACAATGCTTGATGGATCATGGTGTGACCAGTAGATTCGCATGGGGTGCTGCGGCATTGGCGTGCTTATACCGCCATTTGGGCATTGCATCTCGCCAGGGTTCAACGGGATTGGGAGGATGCATGCTCATTCTGAAGGTATAATAGTATTCTGATTTTTTTTGGTTGATGAACAATTTTCGTTATTTCGGTACTCATTTTAATTTAATTTTATAGGCTTGGATATGGGAGTACTTTAGAAATTTTCGTGGGCATTCAGTGTTGAATGTATACGCTCTGATGGATGACCGAGCGGGTGCCCGAGATAGGAATGACCACCGATCAGGGCCGAAGAAGCCGAAGCGCTTGGAGGATATTCGAAGGTTTATGGACAAGATTCTTGCTGATGAGGTAAAAGTGTTAATAGTTTGACATATTGATTCCTATTGAGTTGTAATGCAAATTATTTCTCCCGTGGACTTGCAGGTTTGTTGGACGCCTTGGAACCGAGACATGGATTTTGAGACAGAATATCGGATTTCTAGGTATCGAGGAGTTCTGCATTGCTTCGATATTTATGAGCCATACCATCCCGAGAGGTGTCTGCGCCAGTACTATCGTGTGCAAACGACTCCCACATATCCGATTGAGCCGCGTGTAGTCTCGCGTACAAGGGAGATGAACACCTACAGTCTTGTGTTCCGGAACCAAGACTTGTATTGGAATGAGCGGTATGACCACCTGATTGACCTCGAGCAGCATGGCGTGGCTCGGTATCCTTGACAGGCGGACCGTGCGTATCTTGACTGGTTCGACGGGGTGACACATCCATATCTAGATCCTAGATCAGACCGGCAGAATCGTCCTCGGGACCCCGTTGCCCATCCTGCAGTTATGGTGGACGTTACTATGGTATATTAATTTGTAATACAAAGTTTTGTATGCAATTATATTCGTTTGTACTGGTGTTGTATTTAATGAGTTAAATAAATTGTGCAGCGGGCACAACAGGCAGTTGGATACGCACTAGAGGCTTTACAGGGAATGCCGACGGATCATGTGGCTAGGGCGTATTTGGAGGAGATGTTGAGCATTTTTGATATATTTTAAGATATTTGTACATTTTATAGTGCTCTATTTTTCATAATGGTATGACATTTACAAGTTTGAACATATCCCGTGAGTTGAAGATGCTTTATAATTGCTTCGCACATTCAGTGGATCATTCATTGCCTTTTTGACATGTGTGAATTTGTGATTATACAAAATTTGAAGTTTCTTTGACCGGATATTACAGAAGACTAAGACTTTAATGGTTGAGCAATGAACCCAATACAACGTTTTCTATGGTTTATGTTTTTTGTGTATGCTTGTTTGTATTGGAAGAAATGGAAGTTCACTATATTAGTAAGGCAAACAACATAAACATACTAGTCTTGATAAGACGTAAAAACAGGTTGAATCAACAAAATTGTAAAAGAAAATAAACACCCTAAAACAAAAAACGAGCTATTCAATTATAATTGGATTTGTCTCGCTAGCACCTTCATCTTCGTTCTCCACAGGCTCCCTCCTCACTAAGCGGAAATCAGGTTGAATCGGATTGCCGTTCATCTCCTCATCAAAAATTCGTTCTAGCGTCCGGAAAAAACCTAAGCGCCCAAGATGCCTCCCAACCTTCTTGATCCCAATTTCCTTGCTTTGCATGAGTTCGCGCATAAATAGGCGAATCTCTTGCAAATCCCTCGAATGCTCCCTTGAAACCACGACTCCTGTGTTCTTGAGTGCCTAAGTGTTTTGATAATTAATGAAGAGTTTATTATGAAGTTACTTTGAACTACTTGAACGTATAAATAGAAGGTGAGTTCCACATTGGCGCCATATTTTCCCACCATATAATGTTTTCCAAAATAAATCGTGCAGAATCTCGCAACTTCCATATCTTGTATAATCCGATATGGATGGAGATATGGCAGCGTTGGCAGTTTATTCTGTTCTGGATTTAAGCGCTTCATGAAGCGCAACATTACGCTTCATAAACCGTTACGCCACATGAAGCGTCACATTTCTATTGGCCCAAATTGGCCCCACACGGGTTTACAATCTTTTGCGGATCATGTTTGCATAAAGTAGCGCATCATGATGAGCAATGCTTCATGACGCATAGTCCTTCATGACGCGACAAAATGGGGGTTAATGGTTTAGGGTTTAGGGTTTTATCTCTACATGCAAATTATTGTTAAGGGATAGTTTTTTTTTCCATTTTAATGTTTTTTAAAATGGTAGGGTTAGTGTGAACTTTTGATTGTGAACTTCAAATTAGGATTGCGATTATTAGTTAGGGTTAACAAATGTTACATTTAATGCATAGGTTTTAGGGTTTGTTTAATTCAATTTACGATTTTGTTTGTAGTAGTGTGAACTTTTGATTGTGAACTTCAAATTAGGATTGCGATCATCCCTTGCAAATTAGGTTAGCGAGTATTAGTTATTGTATGAATTGTCTTACTTGTTAGTTATTGGGTGTATGGATATGTTGTATATATGTGAGGATTAATATGTTAAATGGATGATGCTTGTGACCCTACCCTACCCTAAACCCTAAACCATATACCCTACCCTAAGTAACCCTAAACTACCCTTACTAAACCCTAAACCCTAAACCCTAACTAAACCCTAACTATACCCTAACACTACCCTTACCCTAACCCTACTCTACCCTTACTTTCCCTAACCCTACCCTAACTAAACCCAAACCCTAAACCATAAACCCTAATCCCTAACACTAAACACTAAACCCTACCCTAAATATACCATAAGCCTACCCTAAAACCCTACCTTAAAACACTAACCCCTTACTATACCCTAACCATACACTAACTATACCCTAACCATACCCTAACTATACCCTTACTTTCCCTAAACCCTAAACCCTAAGCCCCAACCCATTACTATACCCTAAACCCTACCCTAAATATACCATAAGCCTACCCTAAAACCCTACCTTAAAACACTAACCCCTTACTATACCCTAACCCTAACCTAACTATACCCTAACCATACCCTAACTATACCCTAAACCCTAAACCCTAAACCCTAAACATTAAATGTAACCTTACCAAAAATTATTGTACTAACCCATATAAAATGAAATTTCAAGAACCGGTACCTTTTTTATTTTTCCAATTTAATTTGATCCCGGTTCGATTATATAAAAGGTTTAACAGAAATACGGAGGGTTCACATATTTAAATATACATAAAATCATATATTATATATCCATAAAATTATTTAAATTACAATATGTTAGGAACCGGTTACAATTTTATTTTTCGAACCCTAAAAATAGGTGAACCAGAATGTTTATTATAAATCCAGACCAAACCGATTCGAAAATCCATTAGTTCAAATAAAAATCCTTGTCTATATACATTGATAGCCAATGCAGCACACTTGGTCCAAGTACACGTGATGTCCGCCTTTTTAGTCATGTTTTTAGGGTGTGTTTTTAGTGTCTTTGAGTCTTTTTATTTAGTTTTGTGTTTTGTTTTGAGTCATTTGTGTAGGTTTTCGTATTTTCATGAGATATGGAGTCTACATAAGCTTTGGTGGTGTTTTGTAGGTTTTTAGAAGCTATTTGGAGCACTTTTGAGGAAAGGAGCAAAACCAATGAAGATAGCACTCAAGAAGGAAGAGAAGATGAAGATAAAGCTCAAGGAACGAAGATCATAAAGTCATTGAAGATCAAGTTTGAGCTTGGAAAGAGATAGAGAATTTCGTTACAAGAACATAGGAAAAAGAATCGAGTCAAACGGAGTTGTAACGAATCCTCTAAGCAAGTTTTACTCAAGGCTGCTTTTAGTGCTGAACATGGTCGGTGACGACCCACTTTGGGTCGGTACCGAGCCACCCCGAGACGTAGCGGAAGACCGAGTCGGTGCACTTAATGGGCTTTTATCCTATTTCCTTTTATGTTTTTAGATAGATAGAAGGAATATATCTTATTAAAAGATTTATTTCCTTAGAGATAGATTTATGATAGAATAATTTCTCTATAAATACTCTTGTCTACCCTTTAAAGTAAGGGGGACACAATCAATTGCCTTGGAGGGCAAGTAACGGAGGAGGAGAGAAGAGAGGGGCGAGAGGGAAGAGACGAGTAGGGTTTGTGGAGAAGAACTATTATTTTGGATTCAAGTTGTAAGCTTTCCCTTTCATTAATGTAGTTGTTTGTTTTTAATTATGATTTGTGAGTAATCTCTCTCTCTAAGGTTGGGGTTAAACCCAACAATGGTTGTGCATGCTTTCTCATGATCATGTTTTGATTTCTCTTATTGCATGAATCTTCTCTCTTGTTCTTAACTCCTTGAAACGTAAGTGGATTGGAATTTCTCATTCATAGTTGAAGTGAAGGTTGAAACTTTGAATTAGAATAATCAATTTAGTGTTTTGAAGCGAAAGCGGATCTATCTTAGTTGAAGTAGAAGAGATTATATAGTAAGTTTATTAATTCAACGAAAGTTAGTTGATTTACTTCCTTAGGTTGACGAAAGTTGACACCTTTATGTGATAAAAAGCATGATCTATGTGTTTCATGAGCGTTTGTATGCATGATTGTTGTTGTGGGGATACCCTAAACCTTAGAATTTCTCTTCCTTGATAAAAACTCCTTGCTTTTGATTGATTGCTTGCGCTTTAAGGAACAAAACTTGATACTGACTATCTCCCGTGGACGAACCTGACCTCCCTGTACTCAACGGGGTCTTGATTATAAATTTATTTGTTGTCAAGAAACCCTTTCAACAAATTGGCGCCGTTGCCGGGGAACTTTCAATAGTGCCAAGTTTTGTTCTTTTTGCGTTTTTCGGGACTCCGCCGAGTCGGTAACGACCCCCCTAGGGTCGGTACCGACCCTGCTGGGCAACCCAGTTTTTTGTGCTTTTTTTGTTTAGTTTCTAGGTCACTATCAGGTCGGCACCGACCACATCCAGGTCGGCACCGACCCTACTCAGGTCGTCACCGACCACCCTTTAGGCCGGTACCGACCCTGTCGACAGGTAGTTGTTTCTTTTTTTTTAGTTTCTATTTCACGGGATCACTCCAGGCTCGGTACCAACCCTCTGGGCCTCGGTACCGACCCTCTCCGAGACCCCATTTTGCTTTTTGATTTCGTTTTTGTTTTTGTTTTTGCTTCCAGAATTTGAAAACCATGGCCATGACACTGGAAGAGATGGAACAACAGATAGCTGAACTCTGTTTAGAGATAGAGGAGATGGAACAACAGATAGCCATGACACTGGAGGACGTGCATATCATGGAGCCTACCGGCGCCCCATGGTCGGTAACGACCCTTTTCCCAATGAAGAAAGACGATCACATATTTGTTACCAGACTAGACAGGCACGACATGAAGCTACTTCCAGATCCAGCATGGTCGTTAACAATCCACGTAGCCTCGGTAACGAGCTCCTTTCTGCTCGATCCTGGTGAGTTTTCTTGTTCTTATATAATCAATTCTGGTCACGATCCCTTCTCCATTTCTTATTCTATATTATATCCTACTGTTAGTCATGTGAAGGAGTCGAAACCTACTTGGTTTTCGGTTTATACTAACCCTGTTGTAGGACTTCCGAGCATTCTGATTGATGATAGAGGGCCAAATATCTTGGAGAATGTTGTTTCGGCTAAGTATGGGGTTCCTTTTGATCCCAACATATTTGGATGGAAACCTCCTTGATTTGCTAAGGTAAGTTCGTCGGGCTAACGACATTAAAAATAGCGCTTACGGGAGGCAACCTGCTTTTTGTTTTTGCTTTTTAGTTTTTGCTTCCCTAGTTCTTTTTGCTAGCTTTCTTTTGGCTTGTTTTTAGATTAGATTAGTGTAGTAGGATAGAAGTTTTCCTAAAGTGACTCAGGTACAAAGTTAAGAAGAGCTATGAAAATCAAGACGAATCGGTACAATAGCAAGCAAGGAACGCAAGGGAACAAAACCCAGGGGGGTCGAGGACGACCCACAGGAGGTTGGAGACGACCAACATTGGGTCGGAGACGACCCACATGGGGTCGGAGACGACCCATCAGAGGGCGGACACTACCAAAATCAGCACGGTGCCGACCCCCACAGAAACGAGAAATTTCAAAACTCCAGTACTCAATGGTTTCAAAACAGCTTCATTTTGTCTTTGTGAGTATCTTTTTCCTTATCCTCTTTATCTTTTCTTGTCTTTGCTTTAAACAGTGAGGACACTGTTTGGTTTAAGTATGGGGTATGGGAAAAGGGAACTCAGTTTTGTGTCAGATTTTTTTAGTCTTTGTTTGTGTTTTTAGGATTGATAATATTCCACTTAGATGTCCTATGATATGCTTTAACTTGCTTGATCATGTAATTCCTTTGGCATGTTTGGATAGCTTTGCCTGAATCATGTTGAAAATTGTTTTTATGTGGATATTTAGTATGTGATGAAATTGAGCACATATGATCTTTGGTAAGAGTGACTGAAATCCAACAAAAATTGCTACCTTGTGAGTTATTTTTGGCCTTATAGGGAGAACATAAAAAATCCCTCTTCTTTTCTTGTGTGATTTACTCTCTTTATGCATATTATCTCTTGTCATTGCATGGTTATCTATTACTTGATACCTATACGAGATATTAGTTCATTGCATGTGAATTCAGATGATAGAGAACTTATTTTCATAAGCCCTATTAATCCTTATCCACCCTTACATTATCCTCTTTTTGAAACCAATTTTGAACCTGAAGCCTTTTATTTCTAGCTCCACAAAAATTATTCCCTAGCCAATATTAGCTTGACCCTATCCGGGGATTAGGACTTAGTGTTGGTTATTATGATGGTTTTGTTGAGTGAGTTGTATTGGTTCAAGTGTGGGGTAATTTTGGGTTGGGTAAAGTAAAAGATCTTGCAGTTTATTATGTAAAAGGAGTTTGGTTCCCTGAATGCACTTACAAAAGAAAAGAAAGGAAGAAAAAAAATCGGTACCGATCTCCCATGAAAAAAAAATGAAAATAAAAAGGGAGGAAAAGAAAGAAAAAGAAAAAAGTGTTAAAAAGTGAAAGTGTGCATGAGCCAAAATTTCCTTGTTGTTTTATGAGCAAGATTAAGTTGGGATAAAAGGGTTAATGAGAGTTTTTGTTCTTTAAAGTTTGAGTGAGTTTGGTTATCTTCTATAAGAGTTTTGGTAAAATGTGAGTTTTTAGGAGTCTTTAATTCTCGGATATTATTAGCACCACATAGCCAAAAATTTTACATGCCTTATTGTTATTACCAAGCCCCATTACAACCCGGCCGAATGGAAGCTTCTATGAAATTTTTCATTGAGCCTAAGTTTCTCTTGATGATTTTTTGCTTGTTTTGACATCTTGGGTGGAGAGTTTGGTGATATAAGTAACAATGACTATGTTGATTTTTGCATATTGGATTGAGTTGAGAGTTGTTATTATAAGCCTAAACACATGAGAGTTGAGAGAAACACATTACCCTTGTGAGGTTGGATTTTTAGTTGCTTTTGCTTGAGGTTGCATATATGTGTGATGACGTTAGATTCACTTGTCTATTTCTACTTGAGCTTTGATGTTGCTTTTTGATAACGGCATTGACTTGATATATGTGTTGATGGTTTTGGTTCTTGTCTTGTTGATTGCTTGAGGACAAGCAAGTCTAAGTATGGGGTATTTTGATGTCCGCCTTTTTAGTCATGTTTTTAGGGTGTGTTTTTAGTGTCTTTGAGTCTTTTTATTTAGTTTTGTGTTTTGTTTTGAGTCATTTGTGTAGGTTTTCGTATTTTCATGAGATATGGAGTCTACATAAGCTTTGGTGGTGTTTTGTAGGTTTTTAGAAGCTATTTGGAGCACTTTTGAGGAAAGGAGCAAAACCAATGAAGATAGCACTCAAGAAGGAAGAGAAGATGAAGATAAAGCTCAAGGAACGAAGATCATAAAGTCATTGAAGATCAAGTTTGAGCTTGGAAAGAGATAGAGAATTTCGTTACAAGAACATAGGAAAAAGAATCGAGTCAAACGGAGTTGTAACCAATCCTCTAAGCAAGTTTTACTCAAGGCCGCTTTTAGTGCTGAACATGGTCGGTGACGACCCACTTTGGGTCGGTACCGAGCCACCCCGAGACGTAGCGGAAGACCGAGTCGGTGCACTTAATGGGCTTTTATCCTATTTCCTTTTATGTTATTAGATAGATAGAAGGAATATATCTTATTAAAAGATTTATTTCCTTAGAGATAGATTTATGATAGAATAATTTCTCTATAAATACTCTTGTCTACCCTTTAAAGTAAGGGGGACACAATCAATTGCCTTGGAGGGCAAGTAAGGGAGGAGGAGAGAAGAGAGGGGCGAGAGGGAAGAGACGAGTAGGGTTTGTGGAGAGGAACTATTGTTTTGGATTCAAGTTGTAAGCTTTCCCTTTCATTAATATAGTTGTTTGTTTTTAATTATGATTTGTGAGTAATCTCTCTCTCTAAGGTTGGGGTTAAACCCAACAATGGTTGTGCATGCTTTCTCATGATCATGTTTTGATTTCTCTTATTGCATGAATCTTCTCTCTTGTTCTTAACTCCTTGAAACGTAAGTGGATTGGAATTTCTCATTCATAGTTGAAGTGAAGGTTGAAACTTTGAATTAGAATAATCAATTTAGGGTTTTGAAGCGAAAGCGGATCTATCTTAGTTGAAGTAGAAGAGATTAGATAGTAAGTTTATTAATTCAACGAAAGTTAGTTGATTTACTTCCTTAGGTTGACGAAAGTTGACACCTTTATGTGATAAAAAGCATGATCTATGTGTTTCATGAACGTTTGTATGCATGATTGTTGTTGTGGGGATACCCTAAACCTTAGAATTTCTCTTCCTTGATAAAAACTCCTTGCTTTTGATTGATTGCTTGCGCTTTAAGGAACAAAACTTGATACTGACTATCTCCCGTGGACGAACCTGACCTCCCTGTACTCAGCGGGGTCTTGATTATAAATTTATTTGTTGTCAAGAAACCCTTTCAACAACACGCGTTTGAGGATATAAACTACGGTTCGAAACGGGGGACGAGCGAAAGCCACCCTTTTTTTCTCATGGATTTGTGCGCATCATGATGCGTACCATTGCGCATCATGAAGCGTACTTTTGCGCTTCATGAAGCGTCTATTTGCGCTTCATGAAGCGCAATAATTACGAGCCATTCGACCTTCAATTGGCTGCAAGTCTACAAGGTGATACAAACTATTAATGTCTAATTCATGCTATTTGTGAACATGTAAATTCTTGTTTCCCGTGTGAACTTGTCAAATTCATGCTATTTGTGAACTTGTGAAAGTCTCAATTGTATTTTTTTCCGAAGCTATAGCAATTCACTACACGTTATTGAAACTTGTTTAACTTTAGTTCCATGTTTAATAAGTGTCTACAATGCATAACATCAAAACATTCATAACAATATGTATCCAACATTAATAACTCTAACATCCTATATTTGGGCTTAAACCATTAGAAACACGAAGTTTGCGCCATGTTTCCATCCGTTGTGTAAATGGATGGTCCCACCCCTTCACACTAGGGTCATGATTCCTTGTCCAATCCATCGGAGGAGGAGGAAGTGGCGCATCATCCTTCAACCACATCTACCAAAAACAATATCTAACCATAAATATCAACAATTACACTTCAAATAAACATAATTAAGTCATCATTAATTATACTTACTGGTATAAAGTGGTTTCTTTGTCCCACAAGAGCTATGGCATAAATCTTTGTCGGAGGGCCCCCTACACCCATCATAGGTAAGCATGTGTGTGATCCATTCCACGACAACATCACAAGAGCAACCTGGTGTAATGTGGCAAATATCAAACCACCAATGGGCATCTCGAGCCAATGTTGTCGCATGCACGAGCTGTCCACATATGAAATACTTTGCAAAAGCTCATCGATAGATGGCCTGTTCCCTACACGCTCATATATGACTCTGTTCCGCCTTAATTCAGCAGATAGATCCTTTCGAACTCTATGGTATTGTCCCTCTCCATATCCCAATACCTCTGCTAAGGATCTATAACCACAATGACCATCCGCCGCTACATCCCTAGCTCTCACAATGTAAGGAAACATGAAAGGGTTAACATTTTCAACACCAAAGTTCACCCCCAACCACACCACTTCTTTATTTTGAACTTGTGGATTCGTATCTACCATAATTTTCTTTTTGGCCTTGTTGGTTGAGTCCTTTGGCCTCCCACGCTTCTTTGCCGTCGACGATATTTCTTTATTGCTCTCCTTTTCCTTCTCTTCTCTCTCCTTCAAATCATTGTCTTTCTTCTCCTGCTCATACTCACTCATCCTATGCTCAAGCAGAGTACTACTCCTCTTGGTTGAGCCCTTTGTAAACCCCTTTGGCCTTCCCTTTCGCCATGAAACAAGCATTGAATGTATCGGCTCAAGCAACGAAGAATCTTGGGGTATGGCCATGTCTACAAATGACTCAGATATACAGTGCACATGATCCTCTGATAATTCTCCTCTCTTATACATCTCAATCATCAACTCCATTCTAACTTGGTCAATTGAGAGGGATACATTGTCTTTTATGGGCATGCGTTGTGGATCGATGCCGTCCCATACCACTTGATGCCAAAACGAGTGTATCTCACTTGGCATTATGGGCTGCTTGTTGACGATGGCATGAGCAATCCTATGAGGACAAGGAAGACCCATGCTCTCTCTCCACCAATAATCATCACACTCAGTCTCCATCTTTCCCTCTTCCATCTTTTTGTGTAGTCTGTAGAACATATTCAACAACTTCTTAATGCAGTGTGTTGACACTCTATAAAATAGACGAACAAATATCGCCCTCACTTCCTTAGGGACACCCTCCAACTTTGTTGGTAGCTTCGTACGTGCCATCTCAAGATCTCCCGGAAACCACCAACTTGGGACATATATAGGCCTAAACTTACCGATTCGGTGTTCTCGTCTGAAAGTGAAGACAATGCTCCGTCCATGCTCTTACTATCAACTGCTTGTAAGGCCATAGCCATGACTTCTCAACATATGGCATGAGCCCTGGCCAACGCTCTTTCACTTTGAGAAACCTCTCCTCATATTTTGCCTCAGTTGATGACATAAATATGCCCCAACACCTATGGGCAAATCTTTTGGCAACCTTGATGTCTTTTAGAATACAAAGAGCATGCGCTTTAATGTTCATCTTCACGTGCTCCCAACACAGGAGATGTTTTACTTCGTCCTCAAATACAACGTCCTTTGCATTCATGATCGCCTTCTCTCGATCTGTAACAATCGCATTTGGCATTGTCCCCACTTCTGCAAACAAACGCTTCAACTGTTTCAACACCCATGTATAACTCTCGGTGTCTTCCTTAAAGATAAATGTAAAACCGATGTTGAATGATTTGTTAGTGCACGTGAATCCAACCATCTCTAGTAATGCCATGTCGTACCTGTCCAAGTATGACATGTTAATACAATTGTCACAACAAAACAAAAGGATTAAATAACATATTCAAAGTTTAGAAAAGTGTACCTATTTGTCTTATATGTGCTGTCCATAATGACAACATATGGAAACAATCTCAGTAGATGCAACGAGATCGGGTGGACGAAGAACAAGATCTCTATATGATCTGAATTATCCATCCTCTTCGGAAAGAAACGATATTCGTTTCATTGCAAGAAATGTAGCGCATATTGGGTTACCGTCATATTTCCACGGTCCTCGATTAGAAACTTTGCCCTCATATTTGAAACTTGTTTCGTCGATGTCACATTACCAGGATATAGCGCCCTCAATTCGTCGACTATTCTCCTTGGAGGCACATATATGTAGCTCAAATTCCTAACCAACTCCTTCTGAGCTTTCGTCATTCGTCCCATAAATGAATAACCAAGTAAACTACTTGGGAGGTCATGGTTGTGAATTCCGCACCCAACAGTTAATGCTCATTTTCCCGTTGACTTGCTTCGAACCCCAACCAACTCAAACTTACAGTTGCACTTACTCTGAAGTGTCCGTACACTTGGTGGTCTAACAATTGTGAGTACTTCACCCTTCTTTGCAGATCTATATTTTCCATGCCTATGACATGCAAGCCTGACCATTGTTTGGTTTGATGTTTTTACTGTCAACATCATCATTCTTTCACGACCGACCTGCCTAGCCCAATTTAGCATGTCTTCTCTATTATCCCACACAGTATCATTCTCAAAATCAACAGAAAAATCCTTCCTAGGTACCTAAGTATATAATATCACAACTTATCTTAATACATCGAACATGTATATTATGCAATAATAGTAACACATTATAAATTTCAATAAATTTGTTTAACACATTAACCGAAATCATGTATTATCTTGAAAAATATATTATTGCTTCAACTAAATCGTAAATTACCTCTGATTCGACCATCTCGTTTTCAGACTCAACTTCCCCTTCTTCTTCAACACTCATTGATGACTCTGACTCTTCTTCCAAGGAGTGCGATTCGTCTTCGGCTTCATACGATGAATCCGAAAATTCCGTTTCGGATGACATTGTTCAATATCAAGTTTGTTAATAAAAAAAATTAGGTTTGGTGGATAGAAAAATTCTTGCTTTACGTGATTGATTATCGTCGACCGAATTAGGTTTGTTTTTCGTGTGCGACTGAATAAAGGATCGCATGGTTCTAACCGCCGCAAACCCTACGCATCATGAAGCGCCGCGCCTCATGACGCGCAGGGTTTGCGGGTATCCGACCATTTACCCTTTCACCGATGCGCTTCATGAAGCGCAACTTTCCTTGTGCGCCAGGATAAAAATTCCTGTGCACAAGGCATCATCCATAATTAAAATAAGATATTTGATTTGGTTATATAGAGGTTGATTCTAGTGGAAATAGTAGTTAAAATAAAAACTGGAAATAAATATGGGACGTTAGATTTATGAGATGGACGAACAAGATTAAAACGAGTAAATTTAAAAAATCTGACACACGCGTCCCAAGGATTCATTTTAATGAAAATTTTGTAAATATATTAAAAAAACTCTAATTTGTCTGAAAAATAATCTCATGTCTCTTCTCCTTCCTCTATTCAAACCCCCAAACGTGTAAAACCTAGAATTTCTTCCCAAGACCTTCAAACCTCCATTGAAGACAAAAATCTCAGCCTAAAATCCCTATTGAAGACACAATCACCCTAAGAACTTCAAATCTTCATTGAAAACAATAAACTCCTTGCTTGGGTGCATATTCCTTCGTGAATCATACAAATTCGTTCAAGGTATGAAGTAGTTTTTTTCAAGTGCATAATCTCTCTCTCTCTCTCTCTCTCTCTCTCTCTCTCTCTCTCTCGCCATGTACAAAGATGAAGACCAATCTATCAATGAAGCATATGAAGAAGGTAATTTCTTAACGTCTCTTTTGAGAATTTTAATGGTGCATATCCTTGTTGAAAAAGATGAAATTTGGGGATTTTGGTTGATTTTTCTTTCTAATTTCAAGTACATATTATCTGAAGTTCAAACTTTTTTGGAGGAATGAGGTTTCTTGGTTCAAAATATGATTCATAAAATGTTTAGTAGATTGTAGACGGCAAGGTTCATGTATTACAATGTAATATTCATATATAATTATCTAAGGTTCAATTTTTCCAATGGAATGAAAATCATGTTTTTGCATTTGTTGCCCGCTTGATACTACTTTTTAGGGCTTTTCTTTGCTAATTTCTATTGTATTTTTGCTAGCCACTACTGATTTTGGTTGTTGATATGCAATGGTTGCTAGTTTTTTCACATTGGTTAGGAAGTTTACTTGGCTCAATGCAAAATGATAGGATTCATGTGTCACATGTCCAAATATCTGATTTTGTCCTAGCCTATTAGTTCAAATGGTAGAGCAATGTGTTTATACACATGAATGTGGGTTTGAATCCCCTCATAGGCTTCATATTATGTGTGTGATGTTTCAATTCAATGTTGAGTTCTCTTGTATCATGTTCAAGTTCATATATATTACCTTAACGTTCACATATCGACTTTGTATTTTCACATATTGACCATGTATGTTCACATATTTTTGAACAAGTTCCTAATATTTTATGAAGTCATTTACTAGCATTCAAGCCTTAAGCTCAATTTCTGAGCCTTGACTTTCACAATGGCCTCCATTGCTATATTAATCTCGTTTTAAAGTCTCATTAAGAGCATCTTTTAACATATTTTTTTCCACCCTTGTTATAGTTTAAACACTCAGTATAAATTTATGATGTCACACAACCATTTTTTCATGTTCATATATTACTTTTGTTTTCACAGGTTGAATATGTATGCTTGTTTATTTTCGAATAAGGTTAAGATCTTTATAAGACAATTCATTCATATTCATATTTATTTCTTTAACATCCACATATTGATTGTGTATGTTCACATATTTTCAAACAAGGTCATTGTATTTTACGAAGTCAGATACTAGCAAGCATCCAAGCCTTAAGTTGTAATTTTTCAATCTTGGCTTTGATAGTGGGTATCCCTTACTACATTAACCTAGTTCAAAGTCTCATCGAGAACGTCGCTCTTGGCTTATGTGATTTCCTCTCTCAGCTTGTCACTCTTATGTCCAAGTCAAGTCAATGCTCTTATACTAAACCAACAAACTTTGGAAAGTCATCACAAGTCAATTGTAAATTAGGAAACAAAGCATCATCAGCCAAAAAATAAAACATTAATTTATTGCAAGAACAACTAATTATACTCCAAATAATAAAGCAAAGCATCAAAAATTGATAATTGACAACCATACAACAAAAAACATGCTTCACTGATACACACACACACAAAAAAAATGCAACACCTTTATTGCAACAACAACTAATTAGCTTAATTACTCTATCAACCATACAAGCATTGGACAAATTTCTACTCACATTAACTTTGCTAACAACTTGCAACGACAAGTTCACAAAGTAATACTGTAAGGTTCACACAAAATCTCACGAGGCTCATACAAATCATAGTAAGTTCATGTAAAATCCAATTCATTTCAGAAGCAGCTATCATCACTTGGGAATTTCATTGAATAGGTTATGTGCACTTCTAAACTCTTCCATCAAAACATCATAGAAATCGAAAAAGTAATTATGAGAGCAACACAAACATCAAATATGCTTGCAAATTGAAAGTGATAATCGATTCCAACAAAAATACATGCAAAATTCGAATCTAAAGTTGCAAGCAATCTAAAAATAAGAAAACGGAAATGAACTTTAAAAATAATAAAGCACACACCTGAATCTGAATTCTTTGAACATAGAAAACGAATAATTAATGATTTGAGTGATCAACTAACAAGATAAAAGAAAACATTGGATTGAATAAGTGAAAAATGACATTCGTATCTAACTGCAGAGAAACAAATGCAATGGAGAAGATGACTTATGGGAAGAAATGACAAGATTTCCCCTTAAGGTTAAAAAGTATGAGAAATAAAAAACGCATCTAAGCCGTCCATTTTACAAGATCCAACAACCCTTATGCATTTTCAGTTTTCATGACGAAGAAGGTTTTCATTTGATTCAATCTCTAATAATTTGAGCGTGAAAAAAATAATATGTACTTTGAATACAAAACCTTTTGAAAAGTGGAATATTGAACACTTTTTCATTAGACAAATTTGTATTTGTGTATATATATTATTTCTATTTTAATAATATTTAATTTAAAAATTTTGTAGCCAAAATTCATAACCTTTTGAGCTGGCCTACTTAAGGCTTCCAACAATAATTAATCTAATTTTCCCATCTCATGTCAATTGACGATGTCGATGATTACCTATATCACTAGCCGAGCGAGCGAAGGGGAAGGAAGGGATGGTGGGTGGTCCGGGAACAACAGGAGGAGAGGAGATCGGTGGTGTTGCACGAAGTCCAGTCTTAGTTTGGGACAGTACGTCCTATTTAATTTTGTGGAGCATCCGTATCTTAAAATACTTTTGATTTTTGTCCACTTATTTTAATGATATTTGGTACGTTGATTGGTGGAGACAACTAATATGTGATTTAAGTTCTTCTTGTCTCTTCGATCAGTTACAATCAATTCGACATATACGTCACATGTATGAAGTGAAATTCATACGACCTGCCCAATTTATATTGTTTAATTGTCTACTAAAATCTTATTACTTAGAAAAAGTCAAGAAGTACCATCTAATATATGCATTTAATTAAACATTTTTCACAGATAAAGCGAAAGAAGTTAAATTCTCATAATTAACACTTCCTCCATAATGAAGAAATTAAAATTACTTAGGTGGGATGAGTAAGATAAAATTTCTCCATTTTATTTGAAATATATTTAGTTTTTATATTTAAATTATAAGTTTTCTATTTACCTATGATTCATAAAGGTTATAATAGTAATATTAAATAATTTCATATGATTTTTTACATTCAAACAAATTAAAGGTAATCATTAATCTTAATTACTAGGAGTTTAATTTCAACAAAAACATTTTTTAAATTCACATGATTTATAATACTCGGGAAATCAATTCCTATGTATTGTACTTCCTGAATTTAACCAAACGATCACTTCGTTTAATTTTGTTGAAATATGAAACATGTTATATGAGGAAAATATACACTTGGAAATCTGTTGTTAGATGAAGACCCCAAGCATGTCTTAGGCGATAAAACCATTCCTATTTGGGATGCTATGGTCACATTATTTCGTTGAAGATTCTTCTATAGTATAAGTATAGATATTTTTTCGAGGGGAACCACAGAAGAATTCAGATTAGAAATGTTGAATACATTGCAAATCGAAAATAACTATAACTGAATGCGAAAAGTATGGAAAAACATCTTGTATTGTATTTAACAAAAAAATCGATTATGCTTCTGCGGAAGTATCTACGAATAGCCCACTTGTTTCAGGCAAGAATAGGACTCATTGACTCAAGTTACCAAGCTAGTGATAGGTCCTATAGGAACTAGATGATCCTATTTGGTCAAATTCCTAATGAAAAACTTCTATCTTCCTTTCATTACAGTATTTCTAAACAACCGCCATTTTTTTTTTATTTTGGACGAGTCAAAGTTTTGAACAAATAATATTTCTTTTTTTTCTCAATTATTGGAATAATTGTTGAGGACTCAAATGAGTTTCTTATTCCGATCCGACAACAAGGACGTTGCCCTGCCCTAAAATACCCATCCACGAGTTCGGGGAAAAAAATGGAACACGATCTACAACCGAATAGCAACGTGCACGTAAGTAAGTATACAAACATCATACTTTACATTAATCAAACCTGGTGATATTCTCCTAGGTTCAGTGGGAAAAAGAAGTCAATGTTACAACCGGTGAGAAGCAAATGAATGCTTTTTTTCTTCCCATGAATCAAATCCAGATGCCAATCCAATGAGTTCGATTTCCCGCAGCTGGAAGTCAAGCTAGTAGCGTAGTCCCCGACAGAGTAAGAGAAGACCAGATCTTCGACTTGCAAGCTCTCTTGAGGAAATCACTTTTAGCAAGCGTTTGAGAAAGTTTAGATCCAATCAAACTCGAACTCTAAGAAGTACCATTTCGTCGCCCGAGCCTGATCACTTCGACGGGGCTATTTTGCCAAGTTCCTTAGCGAGAGCTTTCTCGTGCCCCTTGGTATTCTATACCTACCCACAAAGAGATTTATTCTGCACACCAACAACATGGTGAAGCGTTGTGTGAAGGAAACTAGCCTTTAGTGCCACTTTGTTGATCATTATAGAAAAAGAAATATGGAGGTTGCGACCCAAGAGAGTCTGTTTGGAGGAAAAACTTTGGATCGGAGAATTTATGGAGGTAATCGGCTTTTAAATTTCCAAAAACCGCACGATTATATAGCCAAAAGGAATATGCCCTGCCTAAAATCATCCCAAGCGTGGCTAATGTGAGCTAGCAAATGGCTACACTTTCTTAGTATTAACCATTTGACCAAGGTCCTTCTCTTTTTCTTTGAAGAAAGGCAAGTCTTGTTGATCTTTTATCAAATACGGGATTTACTTCGATTAGTCACCGATCAAAAGAGTTTATCCATTTGTAGGTCGAAAAGGTCTCGCGAAGACGATCCTCAGTAGGTCTAAGAACAAAATTCCAATAGGGCTCGATAGTTAGGAACTAGATCCCCTCGGACTTGGAGAATGTGTGATGTTGGGTCGCTGTTCGGTGTAGGCGACGAGAGCGGTACCAAATTGAGGCAAACTCTGAATTCTAGATATGACATCCAAATAATAAGGGTCAAGATCGGCCAGTGAGACAATGGGGGATAAGCTTCATCGTCGAGAGGGAAATCACCGTACAAAAAGTGCTTCAAATAATTGCTATTTGACTCGGACCCGTTCTAAAAAAGTTGAGGTATTTCGAATTGTTTGTTTACACGAACAAAGTCAGGGAGAACCTTTGAAAATATGGACCTGGGATGTATAATAGTTCCGAATCGAATCTCTTTAGAAAGAAGATCTTTTGTCACCTTATTCATACCTATCAGGTTCAGAACTAGAGATTAGAAAACAACTTCAATTTTTTTTCTGGCGCAACTAATTATTTGTTTTAAAGTTTTAAAATATAAATACAATACACAGAAAAACATTCAAAAATAACTTCAAGAATTATAAATGCGTAACTAGAATAACTACTTAAAGCATGTATTCATACTTTATTGTATGATAGGCAAGTATTTTAATAGAGCCTATTGTTTCGAAACTCTCAAGTTTAATTACAGTATGAAAATATGAAGCTTAGCAAAATATAAAAGTATTTGACTAAGTAAATGAGATGTGAAAGTAGTTTGCATACGTCTAATTTTTAAACCTTTATAACTTTTTGTTCAAATGTCAGATTGGAGCATATAATATGTCCAATTGAAGATCTCAATGGGAGAAAAATATTTACTAAAAAAAATTTTGGATTGGGGGAGGGGACACAACCCCTTCTGAGACTTTAATAGTTCCACCACTAACACCAATATTATATGAGGAGAGCATAAGGCTTGAAATTATAAATCAAATCGTCTCAATAAAATCATTTCAATTTAGCTTTTAAAAGAATCTTGATTTAAATGTTTAGAATGATCAATCAAAAGTTAATAATTGATATAAGGGTTGGGTTCGAGCTATAATGGGTGTCCAATAGAAAACTATGAACATCCTTTGGTCGTCCGATCTCGAGAAATTAACATCTAAGATAATGTATGAAATAACTTAAAAAATCGTAAAAAATTGGTACTAGCGAAACACGAGTTATACATGGATTTATCACAAACATAATTTTGTTGTTGAGTGTGCATGACTTTTTAATTGAGCGTGCTGTTTGTATTGGGGGTGATTCTATCATTGTGTGTGCATATGATTTATATAGAGTGTGCATGATATAAGATTGAAATGTACATAATGGTTCAAGTGATTTTCATTAAGTGTACATATGATTTTCATAGGTGTTTATACTGAGTGTGCATTATGTTGCCCTACATGGGATGGTCTAGTGGTTTAGAGGCATAGGTGGGATGTTGTGTGATCCCATGTTCGATCCTTTCCTCCGCCCCTTCACTTGGGTGAAAAATGAAGTCTAACTATTCCTCTTGCCATTGGGTTGAGCCGGTCAGCAGAAGATGGTTTACCTAGTTCGTGGTCCTTTCCAGCTCGGCCACACGCCTAGGGTTTTCCACCGAAGATGGATTCTTCGTCTAAAAAAAGTGTGCATTATGTTTTCATTGAGTTTGCATATGGTTTATACAAAATGTCAAATTTTTTAAAGCTATTTTCTTCATCTATAGAGGGTCTCACAAAAAGATAAAAAACAACAAACATCAAGAGTTATTTTTCTAGAGTCATTTAATTTATATTAGTAAATAACTCTATCTAGAGATTTATATGAACTTGACCGAAAAACTCTATGCTCAAATCCAAAAGCACTTGCATTGTATTCAAGAATATTTATGGCTAGATCAATAGGTATAATTGTATAAGAAATTATAAGATTGATGGCTATGATTAAATAGTTATAAATGCAATTTTAGGAACCACATCCTATTCATGGGAAGTTGAAATAATGTTTCCGGACATTATGATCCTAAAATTTTTTGAGCATGTGTTGCATAATTGATGTTCGCATTTTTAGTATAGTTTTTGATAGGTTTTCTTTTGTAATATTCGCATTCCGTTTCCTTTAATTCGATATAATTATTTAGTCAGAGCGATTCCTTAATACCTTATATATAAATATATAAGTTAGTTTAATCAAAGGAAGCACCAATGTTTAATGTTTTAATCACATCTATTAGAATCCGTAGAGTACAGATTTTAACCGAAAAGAAATAAAATAAAATAAAATAAAAATAATAAATTAAGAAAAAAATCTATCTTTAATCAATCGAGATATCCAAATCTTATCTAAGCCTCCTATATAAAAATCCAACGCTTCTGTTAAACCCGAAAAAAATCAGCGGATCAAGCCTTCGGTCAATACCACCTCCCCTGTGTTCCCGATCAAGCTCTCGTTCAAAACCTCTTCTCTGTGTTGGCGTAGAAGTCCGGGGGTGAGTCGGGCCTTGCAAAGCCGTTAAATCAATCGGAGTATACGAAGTTGAGGCGTTCGAACACTCTCGCCGGCGGATCGGTGCCCAAAATTTCCGGTGAGTCCATGCCATCGCTGTTAAGCTTCCTTTCTCTGTTTTTCTTTTTCGAACAATGTCGGGAGTAGAGTCCGGGTTAAGGGGCGGTAAAAAGGGGGGACAGTCGACTCCATAATTCCGTACTCGAACAAGCCGTCGTCGGCAAGGCTGACCGGTGGAAAACCGCCTGCGGTCGTCCGTGGGAGGGAGTCGGGTTGGCCGCTGCTTCTTAGGCGGGGGGGTGGAGTTCGAATCGGGGGGTAGTGCGGGGGAGAACAGGAGGGGCGGAAACCTGTTGCAAAGTCGCCGGTGAGAGTGGCGGGGCGAAACGATTCCGAAGCGTCGAGCGGGGGAAGATGAACCAGAAAAAAAAGGGTTCTCGCTAGGTTGATGAAGGAGGAGATGAGGTGGGCCCGTCTTGAAAAGTCAAAGGTTAATTGGTTGGGCTTTGCTATGCTCCCGATCGTATTCTAGGGATAATTAGCATAAATTGGGTTGGGTTAATTGCTAGCATAGTATGGTAGGCTTTGGGCCATTTTTTGGGCTGGACTGATTTTGTTGGACATGAGGGGAGTGGGTACGTGTTTGTGGGTGGGCTAGGATTTAGTTTATGAGTAGAATATTAATACGTAGCTTAGTTAGCATATACTATTATCTACTAATTAAGCAATTCCCTTTATATATAAGTTCGGATGATTAATAAAAAAAAAAGGTGGCCCTTTTAATTGGGTTAGTTTGGTTCGGCTCGAACTAAATCTAACCTCTCACTTTATAATTCTTTAGGGAACCGTCTTCGCTCGAGGTCTTAACTTTTGTCTTCTTCAAAAGATCCCTATCTTCGAGGTAAGTCGTTTTTCGACTTGCTCGGTTCTTTTCTCCCTTATTAGATTGCGTATCGATATTGTAGAGCGGGTTTTGGGAACTAGTCCCGAATACCTTTTAAATTGTTTTGAACTACTTGTGTGTTGTGTGCGTTAATGATTTTAAATGTGATTTATCGGAAATTATTTTGGAACGTTTTCTCTGTGTTGGTACCGTTTCCGACACGGCCCATTGTAGCTGGTGTTGAGGAAGAGTTGGCTACTTTGACCCGTGTGACTGGGAAAATCGTACCCCTTCAAATGAAAATTATTATCTGTGTGTTTTTGGCAAGCGCTCCAGTGGAGGCTTAGCCTGGGGATTAGAAGGGAGATTGCGATGTGGAGTGGGAGGGCCTGCCTCTGCACTCGGCGCGGTGATGAGCGCCTTGGAAGACGGATTGTGGACAAAGGAAGAATTGCATTGTTGTGTGACTGTGATTGTAAATGCGTATGTGACTGACATAATTAATTTAGGTATTGGCCTTTAGAGTTATGATTGCGGTTGTGGATTTGTATGCTGACTATAGATAACTGATTTCAAAACGTTCTACAGTTTCCATATTCTTTCTAGCTTGGTAGATTAGACGCTGACCCTTCGGGGAACATTTTTCAGTTCCAAGTATGAATCAGGGAGCCGTGCAGGAACCGAGGCAAGATGGCGGGCCGGAGTGGTAAAGAGCGCCTGTCATAGTGGGATTTGGTTTTTATTAGTTATTTATAATAGTTAGGATGTTGATTTTAATAATTGTTAGACGGAGTTGGTATTGTGTTTTGTTTATTATAATCTTGTTCGAGTAGTTCAGTCAGTAGGCGTTGTGACGTATTTAATTATTTATAATTTTCGGGGATTCATGCATGATACGTTTTTCTAAGTTTTACTAAATAAAGGTTGGATGTTTTATTATGTTTTCTCGTCGTGCCCGAGTTGTAAGGTCCTACAGTGTAGTTGCCAACCTAAATAATAGTACCTGGTAAGGTCTATTCCCTAGTAGTGCCTCGTCGAAAGACGGGGTGTTACATCTTTGCTTATTAGGTTTAGTTCTGTTTAGTTTAGGTTTAGTTTTGAGTATTTTTAGTTAGTTTTGCATAATTCTGTGAAAAGAGTGGAATCTACGCTATTTTGTGAATTTTGCAGGTTTTAGCGAGGAAAGGAGCTTAATGGAGCTAAATTTGGAGCATTGCAGCGAGAGATGGAGGAGTGCAAGATTGAAGAAGTCGAAGCTCGAGAGTACAAGAAGAAGTGTCGAAGAAAAACAAACCCCAGGCTCGTTAACGAGGCTGTGAAGGGTCGTTAACGAGGCCACGAAAAGAAAGATTTCGAGTATTATTTTTATTATTAACCGATCCTGAGCGGGAATTTATTTCCGTGTCGGTTGAGTATCTTTTTAGAATCTTTTGGGGTTGTTAGAATATGTATTTTAGGTCTTAATATCTTTTTAGATTTTATTTCTATCTTTTAAAGATTGTTTCTATCTTTTTAGGAAAGTTTATATCTTTTTGCCTTTTTAGTTTTTAGTTTTTTTTAGTATAAATACCCTTCTATCTAGCATAGAAAGGGGGCTTGAGTTTGGAGAAGTTTTTAGGAAGTTATTTTAGAGGAGATTTGTGAAGGCCGAAGGAGAGAGAGATCGGATCGGAAGAGGATCACGAAGCTCGGTAGACGACGGTTGTCGGGTGTTCGTTGGTCGTGATTTTAGGTTCGGTATTTTTATGTTTTTTCGGTTTCTTCTGAATCTCTGTAAGACAATATATTTTTCTTATTAATTTGAGTTTGAGTTTTGTTTCAATGTTTTATTTTATTGAAGTTTTTAGTTTCTTAGTCATGATTAGTGAGTAGTTTATTTTTCTATGGTCGGGGTTAAGCCCGGCATAGTTGAGCATGTTGGGTGAGTAAGATTGTGTGTGAATGCCTTTTATCTTTTATTGAGATTGTTTGTTGTGCTTAATACCAAGACGAAAGTTGAGGTAATTTAGGTTTTTAACTTGATTGAAAGAGAAAGTTAGTAACTTGAAGGTTGATATTGTTTGAAAACGAAAGTTTCAAGCTTTAGATCCAAAACAAGCAATTGAGTGAATTAGGATGCGAAAGTAGATTAATTTACTTATTAAGTCGATGAAAGTTGATAACTCTATCTGTTTAAAGGCATGATCTTATCTTCTTACGGAATTCTTATGCTTAACTATGTTATGGTGTCCCTTGTCCTAGATTTTTGCTTTATTTGAATTATTTCTGGTAAATCTTCGTTGCTGAGTACTTGCCTCGGTACCGAATTTTAATTAGAATTTTATTAGGTCGTTAGTTAGTATTTTTGTGTTCGGTGGCTCGGTCACGATCCTGACAACATCGTTAACGAGGCATTTCGTGAGTGTTTTGTTTGATTTTGTTTGATTTTTGTTAGATTGATAGACAAACAACCTTGCTTCCTGTGGAACGATCCTGACTCCACTGTACTCAGCGGGGTCTTGACTTACAAATTTATTTGTTGGCCGAGAAGGACGGCGTAGACGCAGACAAGGCTCGACTGCAAGAAGAGCTAGATGCCTATCCAAGGAATGCCAAGCAATACATGCATCCAGAACTGAGGGTGCCAGAATCTCCTATTGTGCTTCCTGCGATAGAGAAACCTTTTGAGATCAAGTCTCAGTTTATATCCTTAATCAAACGGGCTCAGTTTGAAGGGAAACCTACTGAGTGCCCTATGGAGCATATTAGAAATTTTCTTGATTTATGTGACACCATAGCTGCTGAAGGTGTCTCGTTAGAATATGTTCTGTTAAAAGCTTTTAGATGGTCACTCACTGGAAAGGCCCTGAACTGGTTAGAGAGCCTACCTTCTAAGTCTATCAGGACTTGGAAAGCTTTGTATGATCAATTTCTTACAAAGTTTTTCCGTCCTGCTAAGACAACGGAGTTAAGGAAACGCATCACCTCTTATCACCAGTTGCCTAATGAAACATTTGTTGAAACATGGGAAAGATTCAAAGAGATGCTTCGACAGTGCCCTACTCATGGGCAACCTTTATATGTATTGCAAGAAATCTTTTTCCAGGGTATCAACGCGGAGACCAAGAACCGCATCAACACGCATACTGCGTACGGTTTTATAGAGATGAACCCGACAGAGGCGTGGGAACTGTTGGACAAGCTGGCAAATTACGATGCTATGTACGGAACCCAGCAGGCTCCACAAACTCAAAAACGTCTCTATGTGCCTAACCGAGATGAAGTTGACCCCGATGTTAAAAATCAATTCTTACAAGATGAGGTCAACCGTCTGAGGAAACAGGTAAGTTTTCTGAAATCCTCTCAATCATGTCAAGAATGTGGTTCTTCTGCGCATAGTACTTCTGCTTGCACTAACATTGAGCAGGTTAGAGCCGCTGAGATAAAAGCTGAGATGAATTACATGAGAGGACCCTACAGGAACTAGCCTAATTATAATGACAGGTCAAACAACTATCAACCATGGGGCAATCAGAATACAAGTCAAAATTACGCAGGGCCCCCACAAGATAGACGACCTGCACCATATCGACCTCCAGGCCATCAAGAGACGCCATCATGGGTTCAGGAGATTAAAGAGAGCATCAATGGAGTGAACAACAAGGTTGATGACGTTCAAGCCAAGCTGAACCGACAGGATAAAAGATGGGGAGAGTTTGATATTTGGAAGAGGAGCGTTGATTCCCAACTAGGAGACCTTGCTGCAAGGATTCCAAGACCACAAGGGCAACTCCCGGGCCGCCCCGAGGAGAACCCTAGAGGCCAAATAGCAGCGGTACACCTCAGAAGTGGGAAGACACTACCGGAGAGAATTCAAGCTGAAGAGAAGGAGGAACAGGACCTCGCCAACCAGCTCGTTAACGAGCCAGCGAGAGCTAGTACCGAGCCTACAAGCCAGGATGACGAGGCTCCGAGGATTCCTGACGATCCTACCCCAGGTAAGTTCTCTAAACTGAGCCTTCCTCTCAACATCAAGGTCGGTAACGACCCGCCGAGGACATCAATCGACCACAGTGTCGACCCGGTACTCTCACCTCTCGAGCTTAACTTGGTTCCGAGAATGGTGAAATCTCTTCCATTTCCTACTAAGAAATCTATGGACTCTACTGAGAGTAAGTTCAAGCGTTTCGTTAAGATTCTTCAGGGCATTAATATTTCCATACCATTCGCTGAAGCCCTAAGCGAAATGTCGGCTTACACAAAATTTTTGAAAGATATTCTTAGCAGGAAAAGGTCTATTACAGAGCTGCAGGATGAAGTCAGATCGATTGCTTTACCAGAAAAGCTAGGGGATCCCGGAAGGTTTGCAATCACAATCGGCATAGGCAACCACAAGTTCAAAGCTTTATGCGATCTTGGTGCCAGTGCTAGTCTTGTTCCACTCTCAATCTGGTCTAAAGCCAATATGGGACCACTAGAGCCAGTAGACATGAATCTGTACATGGCAGATGGGTCAAGTGTCAAAGCAACATGAGTAGTGGACGATTACCCTATTCAAGTCGGGAAATTCTTTATACCGAATGATTTTATCGTCCTTGATATGCCTGAAGACCCTCAAGAACATGTTAGATTAGCTATTGTAATTCTCTAGTTAGGAAAGCATGACTTTTTCTTGTTCTAGATCTAAAAGTTCAATCTTTGCATGTCAAAATTCTGGGAAATTTTTAGCATGTTCGGGATGGGCAATTGAGTAAGTATGGGGTGTTTATACCCGATGGGGGATTTGTGGAGAATATTAGAAGCTTGCATGCTTGATTTGTGCTGAATTAGAGGTAGATTGAATTTTGGAAAGTTCTGGTTTTGCTCTCGGCAGGTCGTTAACGACCCACCCAGGCTCGTTAACGACCATGCACTTCATCATCGATCGATCGGAGCCCAGAATCGTGAACGACCCAATTGGGTAGTGACTGGCTGAAATCGTTGTTGCCAAGATCAAAGATAAATAACCCTAAACTACTAACTAGTATAGTAAGCAAGCAAGGGGTCGAACCCAAGAGAATCGGGATTCTGATCAATCAGCAAAGAGCAAAGACAGGGGTTTTGGGAGTTCAGGCAAATAAACAAACAAACAAATATTATTGGGGATTAAATCAATTGGAAGAAAGCAGAGTTCATTCAATCAATTCCACCTTTTTAATCATCCGATCATTGATTCATCTACTTTTCTATTAATTCCCTAGTTAATTCCAATCCTTATAAAAGATTTTCGCTTGTCCACGGTCCAAGCGAAATTATGATATGAACAAGAACGCTTAATTCAAATCATGCAAAATATTAAGGATATAAGGATATTAAATCATGCAATCAAGCTATGAGTCTCATGCATAAAATAACAATCAAATACTCTTTCTCAATGCTAGTCCACGGTCCTAGAAAAGAGTTGTTTCAAGGATAAATAAGATTGCACAGACAACAATCAAACCTAATCCAAACAGTAGATCTAAGTCAATCAAACAAGTTGATCAGGCTTATCAAATCAAACATAGATCATATAAATAAAACCAAGAGTTTTGATATTAACCAAGGGATAGAAAAGTTACCAGAATCTCACAAATTCATAAAAAAGCTTCCTTGATCAAACAAACTCCAAAGGAAATTAGTTCTCCATAAGGGAGAAAAATACTAAAATCTGAATAATTGAAAACTAGATCTAAGAGAGAATACAAAACAAAGCTCCAAAACTAGGTCTAAATAGTCTCGAACTAAGCATACGAAATAATATAAATTCGGAAATAATATAAAAATAGATAGATAGAAAGATCAGTCGCCGCCTCGGAAATATGCTGACGTGGACCTCCGCGGGTGCGGTGAACAACCTCCGTGATCGCGGACCTGATCGTGACAGAATTCTAGCGCTGTTTCCGGAAGATGTTTTGAACACCTTAGAGTGGGAATTTTGACTCGGAGTAAAAATATGAATTGTAGCTCTTCGAGTCAGCTCTCCAATGATACCAAATGCATCTTCATCCGATCACCGTAGCTCCCGGAATATGCGTTACAAGAAAGTGGTGTTGAAACAACTCCAAATCAACACTTGTCTTCAAAACTCTTGCAATTCTCCAAATCGTGTCTTCGGTCTTCATATGACAATTATGCTCAAAACTAACCTAAACACACTCAAATCATACCTAAAATAAAAGAGTTAACATATACTAAATAGAGTGCATCAAATTCCCCCATACTTAAACCTTGCTCGTCCTCGAGTAAGCTCAAAATAAATCTAACAAGAAATCCTATCAAGGTTTACAACATAGTACAAGGGAAGACAAAAATCACTCACTTCACCAACCCGAAACCAAAATAGAGAAATAATGAGCAAAGACATGAAAGCTCAAATCACACACCTCACAAATACAGATATAACACTCAAGCTCTAAAAAGTGTAGAGCAACCTAGGATCTACCCAACATCTAAAGTGTAATCCCCAGACCCCAAAGTAGAATATGATCCTAAACACTCTGATTTTACCACTCATTCTACTTAGGCGCCCTTTCGGGTTTTCGCCTAATCACTCTTTTCATTTTTCTTAGGTGTGCTCACAAAATACTCACATCTCTCATAAACCTCATATTACCCCAGCCTAATGCCGGTCCGGGTTACCTGCTTATTACCCGAGCCGCCCTTTCGGGTTTTCAGCTCATCCCAGGATTTTTATGCCTTTTTATGAATTTTATGGCTTTTTTTATTATTTTTTTTAAATTTCTCTATACAAAACATGGAACAAAAATCCCATAAAAATAACGAAAAATAAACTGAAAAGCAACTAACTAGGATAGGCGTAGTGAGTACTTCCTCCCCCATACTTAAATCCTTCATTGTCCTCAATGAAGTAAAGAGAACGGAATTAAGCATAGAAGAGGAAAATCAGAAGACTCACATACGAAAGAAGAGATGGAAGAACTCTTCAAAGGCTTGAATGAATGGCTCGGAAATCTCCGGATGATCCGTCGTCAGGAAAAACCGTGGGCGCGGTGGCCAGGCCGCGGGTGCGGGTGGTGCTCCGATCGTGAAAAAATTGTTAGAGAACACGATTAACAAAACTGAACACGAACTCACAAACGAACTCTGAATCTCGCCTTAAGCATTAATGTAGTACGAGCCTTGAAGAGGAATATTCCCCCATACTTGAGGAATTCCAAGGAACTAGACATGGAAAGAATTAGAAAAGTGGATTGGTGGGTGATGGTAGAATATGGAAGAACACTCTTTTTTTTTTCTAACTTATCTCGGGGGTTTCACCCGAAAACCTTTTATTTCAGGGGTTTCACCTGAAAGCCTTTTATTTTAGGGGTTTCACCTGAAAGCCTTTTATTTCAAGGGTTTCACCTGAAAGCCTTTTATTTTATTTTTTTATTTTTTTTTCGATTTTTTTTTCGATTTTTTTTTACGATGAACAGTAATTCCACGATCGCGGTGGGTCACCTCTGTGATCGCAGAGCTGCTCTTTGGGTGCTTGTTCGACTATTTTTGTTTATTTCGAGAAATAAAATTTCCCAAAATATTTTTGTTCTTTTGAACCTAGTACCTGCATGTTAGTCCGACAAGATTGAAATAAAAACTAAAATTTAAACCAAATAAAAAGAAAAAGAAAGCTTACCTCGGGTTGCCTCCCGAGTAGCGCCTTTGTTTAACGTCGTTTGGCCCGACGTCCCTTATGCTCAAAAATGGATCATCATCTATCTGAAACTGGAACTTTTTCCCTTCTTGTGCCATAGATAATAGGCCCTTTGAAACATCAATGACGACGCTTGCCGTCTTCATAAATGGACGACCTAACAGCAAAACTGGGTCGTATCTCCCCTTACCGATCTCTAGGACATAAAAGTCCGTTGGAAAAATTAAGCCATCCACCTGCACTAAAACATCTTCCACAAATCCTTTCGGACTCACGTTAGAGTGGTCAGCCAGTTCAATAGTAATATTCGAATCCTGTAATGGCCCTAGACCTAACCTCTCATATATGCTAAGTGGCATGACATTAATAGATGCACCTAGATCAAGCATAGAATGCTCAATTTTAGCCTCACCAATAGTAACGGGAACAGTAAACCTCCCTGGATCTCCATACTTCTTAGGCAATTGCCTTTGAAGCATGGAAGATACATTTTTAGTATTTTCAACAAGATTAACTTTGGTAACCTTCCCTTTCTCTTTTTGTTTCCTCTTTATAGTACATAATTCTTTCAGAAATTTAGCAAAACGAGGAATACTTTGAACAAGTTTAAGTAGAGGAACATTTACCTCACACTTGGAGAAGGTTTCAAAAATTTCCTTGTCATTGGCAGGCCTCCTGGTGTCCTTCAGTGCCTCAGGAAATGGTGGAGCGGGCTTTTGTGAAGCCATGAGAGGAAACTGAGGTCGAACGTAAGAATCCTCGGGTTCAGCTTCAGATCCGCGGGCGCGGAGAGGATCCCGCGGTCGCGGAATATCGGATTTTTCGGAATCCGAATTTTCCTCGCCTCCGCGATCGCGGCCATTGGTCACCGCGGGCGCGGTGTCTTCAATCAGAATATCCGAGCTCTCAGTTGAGGTTCCGCGATCGCGACACTTGTTCACCGCGGGCGCGGAGTCGTTTTCCAGAATTTCGGAATTTCCTTTCCGTGGATCTTCATACACCTCTACGTCTCTGTTAAGCTCTTTTCCACTTCTTAATGTGATAGCACTCACATTCTCTCTCGGGTTTATGGTCTCAGATGGCAGTTTTCCCGAGTCCTTAGCTTCTAGCCGGTTCAGAGTGGTTGCAATCTGACTTAACTGAATTTCCAAACTCTTCATTGCAGCCTTAGTCTCTTGATTTTCCTTCATAAGCTGATTGATAATGGATGGATTTTCATGAGGAGCCTGGGGCCTTGGCACATAATTAGGCCTGGGAACATAGTTGGGCTGACCTCCTTGTGGTGGAAAAGGTTGTTGATTCCACCTAAAGTTAGGATGGTTTGCCCACCCCGGATTAAAGGTATTTGAATATGGGTCATTCCCGGGCCTCTTTTCATAGTTCCCTATAGCATTCACATCAGCTGCTGGCTCTTGCATGATAGGGAATGCATCAGTAGGATGGCTAACTTCACCACAGATTCCACAAGCCCTTGAACTTGAAGCTCCATTGCCCACCAACAGTTGCTTCATCATAGCTTTTAACTCCCTTACTTCACCATTCAAGGAATCATTAATAGAATTGACAGACCTATTGTTGGACCTCTTTCTTTGATTTCTGCATTGCTCTGCTAGAGTCTCCAACTTCTCAAACGCCTGCCTAGGAGTGAGATTCTCATAAGAACCTCCACATGAAGCATTCATCAGGCGCCTATCAGCATCACAGAGACCTTCAATAATATAGCAAATCAGGTCTTTATCAGAATAGCCATGGTAAGGACGACTGGCTATGAGTCTCTTGTAACGCTCATAGTACTCATACAGATTCTCATCATCTCCCTGTTCCAGACTGCTCAGCTGCTTCTTGATAGACGTTTTCTTGGCAGCAGGGAAATATTTCTCCAGAAAAGCACCCTTCATCTGAGCCCATGTAGTAATCGTCTCAGGTGCTAAGTATAGATACCATTCCTTAGCTGAATCAGCCAAGGAAAATTGGAAAGCCCTCAACATTAGCTGATCTTCAGTCACATCAGTTGGATTCATTCCCAAGCAAACAGAATGGAACTCTGCAAGGTGTTTATTCGGATCCTCCCCACTCAGCCCATGGAACTTAGGCAAATAATGGAGAAGACCAGATTTAAGCTCAAATTTCACTCCTTCTCCCAGGGCGGGAAACTGAAGACCAAGTTGTTGCTGCTCTAAATTAGGCGCAGTCAGTTGCCTAATAGTGCGATCTGCCATGGTTACTAGCTGCTCTTCAACCTCTGAATCAGATGAAGAAGAAGAAGATGAAACTGGATCAAATTGTATGCCTAGCACTTGATCCTGAACCTGACGTCTCAACTGTCTCAGAGTCCTGTTAATTTCTGGATCAAACGGAACAACAGTAGAATTATCAGTAGAACGGGTAAGAACCATATGATAGGTTCTTACCAATTCGGGGGATCTGGACGAACCGATCCGCGGGTGCGGTGAACACTCTCTGCGATTGCGGTTTCGTCAGAACCGCCGATTAAACAGAAAATTAAAAACCGATTCCCCGGCAACGGCGCCAAAATTTGACTGGCTAAAATCGTTGTTGCCAAGATCAAAGATAAATAACCCTAAACTACTAACTAGTATAGTAAGCAAGCAAGGGGTCGAACCCAAGAGAATCGGGATTTTGATCAATCAGCAAAGAGCAAAGACAGGGGTTTTGGGAGTTCAGGCAAATAAACAAACAAACAAATATTATTGGGGATTAAATCAATTGGAAAAAAGCAGAGTTCATTCAATCAATTCCACCTTTTTAATCATCCGATCATTGATTAATCCACTTTTCTATTAATTCCCTAGTTAATTCCAATCCTTATAAAAGATTTTCGCTTGTCCACGGTCCAAGAGAAATTATGATATGAACAAGAACGCTTAATTCAAATCATGTAAAATATTAAGGATATAAGGATATTAAATCATGCAATCAAGCTACGAGTCTCATGCATAAAATAACAATCAAATACTCTTTCTCAATTCTAGTCCACGGTCCTAGAAAAGAGTTGTTTCAAGGATAAATAAGATTGCACAGACAACAATCAAACCTAATCCAAACAGTAGATCTAAGTCAATCAAACAAGTTGATCAGGCTTATCAAATCAAACATAGATCATATAAATAAAACCAAGAGTTTTGATATTAACCAAGGGATAGAAAAGTTACCAGAATCTCACAAATTCATAAAAAAAGCTTCCTTGATCAAACAAACTCCAAATGAAATTAGTTCTCCATAAGGGAGAAAAATACTAAAATCTGAATAATTGAAAACTAAATCTAAGAGAGAATACAAAACAAAGCTCCAAAACTAGGTCTAAATAGTCTCGAACTAAGCATACAAAATAATATAAATTCGGAAATAATATAAAAATAGATAGATAGAAAGATCAGTCGCCGCCTCGGAAATATGCTGAAGTGGACCTCCGCGGGCGCGGTGAACAACCTCCACGATCGCGGACCTGATCGTGACGAATTCCAGCACTGTTTTCGGAAGATGTTTTGAACACCTTAGAGTGGGAATTTTGACTCGGAGTAAAAATATGAATTGTAGCTCTTCGAGTCAGCTTTCCAATGATACCAAATTCATCTTCATCCGATCACCGTATCTCCCGGAATAAGTGTTACAAGAAAGTGGTGTCGAAACAACTCCAAATCAACACTTGTCTTCAAAACTCTTGCAATTCTCCAAATCGTGTCTTCGGTCTTCATATGACAATTATGCTCAAAACTAACCTAAACACACTCAAATCATACCTAAAATACAAGAGTTAACCTATACTAAATAGAGTGCATCAGGTAGTTTACGAATAATTCCGAGGTTAATTTTGAGACCAAGTATGGGGTCTCGTACCTATTATTTTTGAGTGGATCTTATCTTGGAAAATTTTCGATTATTTTGTAGGATCCATGGCTAGTTCAAGCAGACCCGCTACCCGAGCCCAAAAGAAGAGGAGGAACCACATGTCTCCATCTCCACCCCGGGTGGATGATGTGATTTTGAGCAGTCATAGCCAAGTACGACGCTACCGGGATTTTTTGGAGAAGGACCATTACACCCGATGGTTCTCGAAGTCTAGTGCCGTCTCTATGGGCATCTACACGGATGTCAAGGACGCCTTCATCATCCTTGGGGCCGCTCACCTATTGAAGCAAGAGAACTTGCCACATTACTCGGCCCTTACATCCGAGTTCTTGGCCACTTTGGAGACCAACTGCTCGACGAAGACCTCGGCGGGACGTATTCGGTTCCGGCTCGGTAACGAGGACCGAGACTTCACCATGGAGGAGTTCAATGCAATCTTGGAGCTCCCAAACCCGTCAAGAGATTATAGTTTGAAGGACTACCGAGTGACCCGCACTTGGAGCTACATCACCGGAGAGGTTCAATCCTCTACCGCGGCGCTATCCGGGGCAAACATAGTCAACCCCATCTTCCCGATTATCTTGAGAGTCCTCGCCGCAACATTTTGGCCGAAGAAAGAGTTGAACCGGTCTACAAGGACGGAGGTCGCTTGCTTCCGCACCATTCTCTTTGAGGAGCCCGACCCCTTGAATTTGGGGTACGAATGGCTCTACTATGTCGAGAAGTCCACCAAGTCCAAGGAGGTGTGGTGTGGCAATTTGGTTAGCCTCTTGGCTAAGAATCTCGGATTTGATCTCACCCGCTACACACCGGCCCACGCCCAACTCCTCAACAAAAACTATTGGTATAGTTCTGGGATTTTCGTGCAAGCCGAGGGAGGCTACAAAGTGAAGGTTCAGGATCGACTAGTCATACCTTCCCTCGACATGTACGAGCTACTCTATGTACCAAATTGGTACGAGGTTTGGACGGGACATCCTTACCCATTGGAGCCAAAACCGGAGAACGAGCTCTCGCTTAGGCGTTGTGAAACCCGGTTTGAGTGGGACGACGTGGATGAATATGAAGAAGAAGATGAGCAAGAGGATACCGAGGTAGTAGGCAACGACACCGAAGAAGCCGACACCGAGGGCGGCACTGAGGAGGTCAACTTTGAAGAAGAAGACATGGACACGGAGGTGTTAGGTGGCCACATCTTCATTGACGAGCCCACCAGGGTCGTTAACGACCACTTCCAGCCACCACCCAACACTGTTAATGAGGCACCCAGCTTCGTTAACGAGGTGCCGAGAGCTCCTGTCGACCCACCACCAGCTCCTGTCGACCCTCATGCTTACGGTCTCATGCCTTACAACCCGGTGATGTATCAAGACCATTTCCAGCCTCACTACCCACCACCTCCTCAACCCCAGTACGCAGGATCGAGTATACCACCACCGTGGGCCGAGGATCTTTCTGCACGGATGCATCATCTTCACCTCCAGACGGATCACATTCATCGGAGGATGGATAGATGGGAAACTGTCTATTCCGCTCGCATGTCGATGGAGGACGAGAGGCAGCGTCAAAGAGAGGCGGATGCTGCTGTGCGTTGGAGGACGATGTACGACTTCATGGGGAACTTTGAGCACTACTTTCGTCCACCGAACCGTTAATTCAAGATCAAGATGAAGTTTCCTTTCCTTGTTTCCACTTTTGTAAGTTTTATGTTTTTCTTTTTCTTTTTTTTTTTAATTTTTTGTTTTCTTTTCTATTTCTTTTCCCTCTTCTTCTTATTTTCCTTACAGTGGGGACACTGTAATTTTAAGTATGGGGTGGGAAGAAAGTAGAAAAATTATGTCTTAGGTGTTCTATGTGTTGTTATTTCTTTTAAACCGAAAAAATTCAAAATCCAAAAAAATAAAAAAAATGATGAAAAATCCAAAAAGAGTTTAGAATTGATAGATATCCCTTCTTAAGTTCTATGAGAGAAATCACTAGCTTAATCATATAATTCCTTGCAAACATGTCTTTGAAAGTATAGCCGGATTCTCAAAAATTGAAATTATTGTTTTTAGAAGAGAATAGCACTTGATGAAATTGAGCACATATACTTTATAGCATAGATGATGCAATCCAACAAAATCTACCTGGTGAGATATTTTTGGCCTTATAGGGAGAACATTTATAAATCCCTCTTCTTTTCTTGTGTGATTTACTCTCTTTATGCATATTATCTCTTGGAATTGCAATGGTTATCTATTTCTTGACACCCTTATAAGATTTTTAGTTCATTACTTGTGAAGATCATATGATGGAGAACTTATTTTTATAAGCCCTATTATTCCCTATCTACCTTTACATTATTCCTTCTTTTGATAGCCAATTCTGGCCTGAAACCTTTTATTTTTAGCTCCACAAAAAATTATTCCCTAGCCGAGATAAGCTTGACCCTATCCGGGAATTAGGACTTAGATTGGAGAGGTAAAGTTTTGTGATTTGTTAAAAAGAAAAGAGTTTATATTTGCTTGAATTGAAGGGTATTTGGGAAGGGTAGATTGGAAGTCTCTTGTTATTACATGTAATAAAGGTCTCTTGATAGAAAAATGCACACAATAAAGTTTTGATGTATGTAGTGTAGTAAAAGGAAGAAAAGGATGTATACGGTGGATCGTTAACGACCCTAATGTGGGCTCGTTAACGAGGCAGCGAATGGAAAAAAAAGAAAAAAAAAGAAGAAAAAAAGAAGGAAATCAAAAAGAGGTGAAGAGTTAAAGTGCATTTGTGTTTATAGGTAATATCAAGAGATTCTTTTATTTTGGTTATGAGACTTTCTAGGATGAGAAAGGGTGAAGTGAAAATGAGTGTGCATGAAGAAGAGTGAGTTTGGTATGTTGTTTTATGAAAGTTTTTGGTGAGATGTGAGTTTTTAGGAGTCTTTGATTCCCGAATATTATTAGCACCACATGACCAAATATTTCCATTCCCTATTGTCTTTTACCAAGCCCCATTACAACCCGGCCGAATGGAAACTTCTTTGAAGTTTTTCATTGAGCCTAAGTTCTCTTGATGATTTTTTTTCTTTTGACAAATCTTGGGTGGAGAGTATTGGTGATATAAGTTCCAATTTCTATGAGTTTTTGTATATAAGATGAGTTGAGAGATTGAATTTATAAGACCAAACACTTGAGAGTTGAGTGAAACACATTATATCCCTTGAGAGGTTGGATTGTATTATTTTATGTCTATTTAAGTTCATATATCTGTGAGGATGTTAATAGTCTTTTGCTATAAATTTCTTATGTGTAGATGTTTTTTTTTAGAAGATGGCTATGTCTTGATGAGCATGATTTGTTTTGGTTTTGGTTAGAGTCTTGTTTATTGCTTGAGGACAAGCAAGTCTAAGTATGGGGTATTTTGATGTTCGCATTTTTAGTATAGTTTTTGATAGGTTTTCTTTGCTTATTAAGTTTAGTTTTGTTTAGTTTAGGTTTAGTTTTGAGTATTTTTAGTTAGTTTTGCATAATTCTGTGAAAAGAGTGGAATCTACGCTATTTTGTGAATTTTGCAGGTTTTAGTGAGGAAAGGAGCTGAATGGAGCTAAATTTGGAGCATTGCCGCGAGAGATGGAGGAGTGCAAGATTGAAGAAGTCGAAGCTCGAGAGTACAAGAAGAAGTGTCGAAGAAAAACAAACCCCAGGCTCGTTAACGAGGCTGTGAAGGGTCGTTAACGAGGCCACGAAAAGAAAGATTTCGATTATTATTTTTATTATTTACCGATCCTGAGCGGGAATTTATTTCCGTGTCGGTTGAGTATCTTTTTAGAATCTTTTGGGGTTGTTAGAATATGTATTTTAGGTCTTAATATCTTTTTAGATTTTATTTCTATCTTTTAAAGATTGTTTCTATCTTTTTAGGAAAGTTTATATCTTTTAGCCTTTTTAGTTTTTAGTTTTTTTAGTATAAATACCCTTCTATCTAGCATAGAAAGGGGGCTTGAGTTTGGAGAAGTTTCTAGGGAGTTATTTTAGAGGAGATTTGTGAAGGCCGAAGGAGAGAGAGATCGGATCGGAAGAGGATCACGAAGCTCGGTAGACGACGGTTGCCGGGTGTTCGTTGGTCGTGATTTTAGGTTCGGTATTTTTATGTTTTTTCGGTTTCTTCTGAATCTCTGTAAGACAATATATTTTTCTTATTAATTTGAGTTTGAGTTTTGTTTCAATGTTTTATTTTATTGAAGTTTTTAGTTTTTTAGTCATGATTAGTGAGTAGTTTATTTTTCTAGGGTCGGGGTTAAGCCCAGCATAATTGAGCATGTTGGATGAGTAAGATTGTGTGTGAATGCCTTTTATCTTTTATTGAGATTGTTTGTTGTGCTTAATACCAAGACGAAAGTTGAGGTAATTCTTATGCTTAACTATGTTGTGGTGTCCCTTGTCCTAGATTTTTGCTTTATTTGAATTATTTCTAGTAAATCTTCGTTGTTGAGTACTTGCCTCGGTACCGAATTTTAAATAGAATTTTATTAGGTCGTTAGTTAGTATTTTTGTGTTCGGTGGCTCGGTAACGATCCTGACAACATCGTTAACGAGGCATTTCGTGAGTGTTTTGTTTGATTTTGTTTGATTTTTGTTAGATTGATAGACAAACAACCTTGCTTCCTGTGGAACGATCCTGACTCCACTGTACTCAGCGGGGTCTTGACTTACAGATTTATTTGTTGGCCGAGAAACCCTCTCAACAATAATTACAAGAATATCAATAGGGTCGTTGATAGAATGGCAAGTTTAATTAGTCCACTCTTTTACTCATTCAATATTGCAAGCTATCATCTTTAAAATGTTAAATGTTATTGGCCTTAGATAGAATTATCCAAGAGATATGCAAGATATTATCCTTAACATGCCCCCTGAAGAAGGACGTGGGAGAGTAGAGTCCTACCTTGGTCACCAGAGTTTGAAACTGAGCTCATAAAAGTGGTTTGGTGAGAACATCTGCCAAATGATAATTAGTTGAGGTATAAGAAACATAAAAGGAACCCATTTGAACATGTTCCTGAAGAAAATGAAAAGCCCAAGCAACATGTTTCATTCTTGAATGGAAGACATGATTAGCACTCAATTGCTTGGCACCCATACTATCACAATACACTACAAGTTGGGTTTTAAATGGAACCCCCAACTCATAGAGTAAATAAAGAACCCACAATAATTCACAACTAGAGTGGGCAAGAGCCCTATACTCAACTTTTGTAGATGATTTAGCAATCATTTATTGCTTCCTTGAGCTCCACAAGATGGGAGTCCGACCAAGAAATATAACATAACAGTAGTAGAGATAAAATCATCCTTATCACCAACCCAATCAACATTATAAAAACATGTAAATTTAGGGGATGAATGAAATAACATGGCTAGTCCTGCCTCTCAAGTATCGTAATACTCGTTCGACTGCACTCTAATGAGCCAAAGTAGGGCATAGCATAAAATGAGACAACTTGTTCACAACAAAGCTAATGTCCAGTCAAATTAGAGTGAGATATTGCAAGCTTCCAACTACCATGTGAAACTTAATAACATTTTGAAGTGGATCACCAACCGATTTCTGAAGGGTTGTAGGTGAACACATAGGCGTAGAGATAGCATGAGACTTGACCATGTGAAATTTTTCGAGAAGATCATTGATATACTTATGTTGATTGAGAAACAAGCCTATATGATGCTTTGTCACTACAACACCAAGGAAATAGGAGAGATCACCGCGATCTTTTAAAGAAAACCATGAGGAGAAACGATCAATCAAGTGTTGAAGAACAAAATGATAGCATGCATTTGAGAGCATTTTAGGTCATGAATATTAGGTCTTAAAGTTAGGATATTCATGCATTTCTTGGGTGTTTTTAACATTATTAGCATTATCTTTGTTTCAGATTCTACACTTGACTTTTGCATGATTTCAAGTAGTTTGGAGTCAAATTGAGCTTAAAAGATGTAATCAAAAGATTTGCGATGTTCAAATATCTCTTTTGGGGATGTTCAAGCTAATATTGAAGATCATTAAGCCACAAAAGGTGTTGTGAAAAGAATGCTTAATTCTAGACCATGCATTGAAGTTGATGTTTTGACGTCTCTAATTTGCAATGCTCTGTTAGGGAGCTATGATTTTCTTTTCAAGGTCATGTTAATGTCATTCAAAAGATAAATCGATGGGATACATTTCATATTTTTACTCAGAGTACAAATTCCAACTCCAAGAGGGTCAAAAGTATCTCCAAAAATCAAACTTGAAGACCACTCAATCAAGTGTCAGACCGGGTCTTAGTCCGGGTGATTTCCCATGTCACGAGGATTATTAACTGAAGGACACTTGACTGGGTGTCAGCCTGGGTTTCCTGTCCCGAACATCACCCGATTGGGTCTTAAACTGGATCGCAACCTACGTGACCGACTTTCTTATTTTAGCATATTTTATGTTCTCTTTCTTTTAAATTAGTATTTAAACTCTTTTTTGAGATATTTTGGGATGATTATCTACTATTTATCTCAACATTGGGACATAAGTTTAAGAGCTTTTGACTATTTTCTCTTAACTTTAATACAAGACAATTAATCAACATAAGTTCCCCATCTTCATCTTCCTCTAATTCTTCATACCGTTTCTGTATAGTCTTCATCCTCTTTTCTAATCAAAAGGAAATTCCCTTATTTACCTTGTTATGTTCCTTTTCATCTAGCATCCTTTTCTTATAAGACAACAACTTGCCAAAAATCTCATGGAGGAGATTTTTGTTTTTAGGTTTTCTTTGAATGTCGTCCTCTCACGGGACCAGTTCGAAGCTAGGTTGTTGATCAACTATTTCACCTTCATTTTTTCAGTAATTTCCTCCACCATGTCCTGTGAGTTTGCTACAAGGGCGTCAAAGCGTAACTAATAGGTGGAGATGAGTTCACCTGGTTCCATTCGAAAGTTGAAGAACTCCTTCTTGTTGTTCATCATGTGATCTTATTTTAGGTAGGAACTCTCCATGTTCATCTTTTGGATGGTGACCCACATCTCTTTGGTTGTTCATACATAATATTGTTGAGGTAAATCTTGGCCTTGAAGTTAGCCTCCATGCATTTCTACTCGTTTTGCCCCCATTTTGACAAATCATCACAAATGACTTCATCTACTTGGAAGTTCCCTTTGTTGATGACACACCCGGATTGAAAGTCATGACTCCTCATCTAGTCATTTGTGAGACCTTGCCACCTTTCAAACCTTCCAGCGATGAGCCTAGGTGGCTTGTTGTTCCCATGCCCGATCTATATCATTTCAAATGACATCTTGTAAACTTGCGAAGCTAACACAAAGATCTAGAACAACCATGCTTTGATACCAATTGTTGGATCGTTGTGCGTTAGTACAAAGTAGGGAACAATTGTAAAGTTGTTCCCTACACACCAGAATAATGAATATGCATGTAAATAAGTAAAAGAATAAGACACAATTCCTTTTAGAGGAACCTTACAATAACCTACTAGTTGTGTGGGCAAAGCTATACCTCCGTTGGAGGATTTTGAATGAATTATATTATTGACCTTAGTTAGAATAGGCAAAACTCAAACTTTCTGTTCATAACGGTCTCCGAACGCTTAGAACACTAATGAGTCTTCACAACCAAGTTCCTAAGTGAACAACTCAACTAAGACAAGTAAATCAAACCTTACACCCGGATTCGACTACTAAGTTCCCTTACTCATGGGAACTCCTTTCTTCCCGTCGTAGAAATCGCACACTCGCTACCAATGACTTCTATGGGATCTTCCTTCTTTCTTTCTCATCTCACTCTAGGGTTTTGTTTTTGTGTTTGGAGAGAAGTGAGTAGCAATCTCACTATTCACTTGTATTTATAGACCTTCATGCATTGGAGGCCAATCCTTTTCTCTACATGCAATTTTCCTGATTTCCCTTGTCTTGCCCTCCAAGGATATGTATTTTTTTCACATGTGACTCGGTTTAAAATTTATCAACCCTTTGAAGCTCATCAAGCCGTTGGAAGTATGAGATCAGTCTGATGCACAAATTGTCCCTCTATTTTGTTTGGAACAAGTCTCCTCATTTCTTGCTGGTTTGCTTTTGGACTGGCTTGTGAGTTCCCTTGGATAGGGAACATGTGACACTTTATTTACCATGATGGGAACGTTTGCATATAGATTTGTAGTACCTTTTTGATCTATAGTTCCCTCGAAATACATGAATAAAATACATTAGTTCCCTAATGGTGTTTTTCATTATCAAAACCGAAGAATGTGATCATTGTTCTAGTGTTTTAGAACGTGAGATCCTAACACTATTCTAACATAAAGGTAGGCACTTTGGGTGAGAGAATAACCCACAAAGATACAAGGTTTGGATTTGGGGTCCAGTTTATGAGTGGTATATGGTTTAATCCAAGAAAAACATACACAAATAAAACATTTTAACTCTTGAAAATGAGGTTGATGTTGAAAGAGTTTCAGGAAAGAAGATAAGTTTTAAAGAGTGGGAGTGGGAAATTTTGTTAATTACATAAATTGTAGTTAGAGAAGCAAAAGGCTATAAGTTATTAGGAAGACCAGAATGAGCCATGAGAACAAACCCGTTTTTAATAATATGACGATGATGGAATTCAAAGTACCCATTATGTTGTGGAGGTGTAAGGGTGAGTGGTGAGATAGGAGATTCTTAAAGTATCTTGGAAGGACTCCAAGGCTATGTACTCACTCTTGCTGTCCAAATATAATGTTTTGATTTTAGATTTAAAGCAATTTTCAACAAGAGTTATGAACTTGATGAAGATAGAATTAGTTTTAGATTTTTGTTTTAAGGGATACAACCATATATATTTGTGAAATGATCAACAAAAATTATATAGTAGCTGGTTTGGACAAAAATTTGACAATCAAACTCTTGCCCTAAATTAGGGAAATGATCGAATTCAAGCTCAAAGAATTACAAATGGAACAGTCGGATTGATTGAAATCAGAATTACAAGTGTTCTCTTCTTGAGAGTTTTTTGTTAGTTTGTGTGCATACAACTAGATCAATCTCCCCCTTCTCTTTATAGCCTATATCCTCTATAAGTTAACCTTTACTTACCTATCTCCCAAGATCTCCATGTTCCTAGGGTATATCTTCAACTGTCTCCCACTTTGCGTACATATCGAAGTAGGTAACTAACGCAAATGGTCGATCACGAGCGCACATCTCTTTCTCTCGACCACAACTTTCTTCCTTCTCCGGATAACCGTTGACTTCCCCTCACCTCTTCAAGACTTCTTCCTTCTTTCTCTTATGCATTTCCTCTATTGCATTTGGGATAAGATTATCAATTGGGCCGACTTGATTTTGGGCCTAACAATACCCCCAAATCTCGATCCAAATCTTTCGGCGGGATTTAGACCAGATTTGCCGCCTGATCTACAGTGGGAATACGACATGTGTGCTCATCCCTTCCGTCCGATCACCCTTGGGGAGCTAAGAAGTCATATCACTTCAGGCTATAATGACTCCGGGCGCGTACTCCTCGAAAGTACGCGTCCATTCACTCCTACCGCTCTTCATCTTCTCCCTTTACTTTTCCCTGTAATTTCCTCTCTTTTCGAATATCTTCTACCATGGTTAGGGAAATTGCTGAGGTCACGGGCTTCAAGTCTTCCAACTTTCTTGAACCTCATGATTTTCTTCCCTGCTCCATGACTGCAGAAGAAATAGAATGAATCCCCAAGGGCGATGGCTTCCCTGCTACTACCATCTTTTACCGTCATGTCCGTGAGGCTGTCAATTGGGTTAAAGCGGGCTGGGTTTGCTTCCTTGAATACCCCTTTACCTTAGGATCCCAATTCCCTATCTCCATGCTGGTTCGAAACTTCTTGTTGGCCCTTAGGGCGTCTCCTGCGCAACCGATGCCTGCCACATGGAAGATCCTTTACTAGATAAGCGAGGTGTGTTCTAAGGAAAAGATAGACTTTGTAGTGTCAGATATCCTGTGCGCGTATAGGGTGTGCCCACTCAAGGCCGGTCGTTTCACCCTCCACACCAGGGACGACAAAAACCATCTCATTCTGAAGTCCAAGGTAAACGACTAGGACTAGGCGAATCATTTCTTCTTCGTGGAAAGATCTTCCCTAGAACCAATGTACCAAACCGCCTTTTTCAACGCTTGGAGTTCCAAAGGTGAGCACAAATTCCCTTGTCTACATTCTTCTTTTTCGGAATTCATTTCCCCCTACAATCTATCACCCCAAACCAATGGACAAGCTGAAGTGTCCAACAGGGATATAAAATCAATTTTGGAGAAGACGGTGGCACCCAACAGGAAAGATTGGAGTTTGAGACTCAATGATGCTTTGTGGGCTTACCGTACTGCTTATAAGTCACCCATCGGGATGTCTCCCTTCAGATTGGTTTATGGAAAGGGCTCACTTGCCAGTTGAGCTTGAGGACAAAGCATATTGGGCAGTCCAAAAATGCAATTTAAACAGCAAAGAGAATGGAGAGTTTAGAAAATTACAACTACAAGAATTCGAGGAGTTGAGATTGGATGCTTATGATAATGTTGTGAATGACAAGAACAAAACAAAAACATGGCATGACAAGAACATGCTAAGGAAGGAATTCAAAGCTGGAGACAAGGTCCTTCTCTTTCAGTCTCATCTCACACTCTTCCCAAGAAAACTTCGTTCTAGATGGGCTGGACCGTATACTGTTGCTCAAGTTTTTTCGCATGGGTTTGTGGAATTATTTGATGGGGACTCCCAAAATGTATTCAAGGTCAATGGTCAAAGATTGAAGAAATACCATGAGGGAGTCAGGTAGGAAGTGCTAGAAGAGGTGGGTCTGGACGATCCAACCCCAATTGCTAATTAAAAGGGCACTAATGTCGAGCCAACGACATTAAACAAAGGCGCTGCTCGAGAGGAAACCTGAGGTAAGTTTTCCTTTTTCTTTTTCAGTTTTTGTTTTGTTTAGTTTTCTTTTTAATCTCTTGAGCTAATACGCAGGTACTAGGTTCGAAAGAACATATCTGAGGACAAACCGCGAGCGCTCCTTAAAAAAGGGCAATTGCGAGACATTTTACAAAAGGAATTGATGGTACTTTGCGTAGGCCGCGATTGCGTCCCACCTTAGCCGTGATCGCGGCCGTTCAGAGATAAAAAATAATGACGAGGCAGTAGGGCCACTCCCACCGCCGACCCTACTCCTCTACGCCCCATTCTACTTCTCCTTCTATCTCTTTCATACTCTTCTTAACCTCCACCCAAACCTCCATTATAACCCCTTCTTCAACCTCCATTAAACCTGCGCAAAATTTCTTCAAAAACCTCTTAAAACACCCGAATCTATAATCCTCACCCTCTTCTAAATCCAAATCCGTGCATAAAAAGCCTTCTACCCCCTATTTTTCTTCAAAAATCAAATCTAAAAACCCCAAAAATTTTCCTTCCATCTTTTTCAATCCACCACCTCCATACATCCCATTTCATTTTCGGTTTGTTGAAGACGAACCAGAGGCACGACCGCGGCTTGGTGCTGAAGTGAGCCACGACACCGGAGTTCGTCGCTGCCAAGAATCACCGAATGTAGATATTGCGATCGCTTCCCACGATTACCGTGATTGCGGCCTTGCCCAGAAAAGGCGATCGCTGCCCTTGTTTTTGGCGGTCGCGGTTGTACACCAAACTGCTTTGTTTCGGTTTTTTGTAAGTTGCTTCTTCGCCTCTTTGATTGTTGAGCTGATTAGTTACAGTACAAATGGCGTATCCTGTAAAGAAGTTGAATGCTGCATAGAAAAAGAAATGGGATTCTTTGGCTAAGAGGAAATTTACTAGTATAAAATTCTTTGATGTTGAGATGCTTAGGACGCTAGGCATGTATGATTGTACTTTGATGTTTTTGATGAAGGGTGGATTAGGGGGTTTTATTGATCTGAATGCCCCTACATATAGGAATATTGTGCTAGAGTTTCTGTCTACTTTTCAGGATGATAATGGTTTGTTCAAATTTTATATTTTGGATGAGCCGTATTATATGGACAAAGAGGGTTTGAGAGGAGTTTTTGGTGTTACTGGTGCCCCTTCTGCTAATTGGGAGACAGTTAGTAGAGATTCAAGTCTTAATGCTTTTTGGGACGCAATTACAAGTGATGGGTTTTTGCCTAAGAAAGTGGGAATATAATTATTGCATTACTCATCCATGCATTAGATTGTGTCACAAGGTGTTGTCTACGACTTTTCTAGGGCAAGGGGAGGTTAATAAGGCACCTCGTTTTGACATGAGTATGATTTGGTGTCTTATGCCTACGAAGGATACTATTCTTGATTAGGTGGAGTTGTTTCTGATGAGTACTAAGAAGATTCTGAAGAAGGATACGGGCATGATTGCTATAGGTGGCATGATTACTCTGATTGCCAGAGTATTTGTGAGAGATGAGGTGCTTGGATGGCCTGATAGTGCTGAGTATACGTTTAATGAGAACCAACTCAAGAGGGCGCATTGTTTGAAAGGATCAACAGAGCAGGGTTATATTTGGACTTTGGGCTCTCCAGCTGATGATTATATACGTCTTCCTAGACACATGCCCATTGGCCCTACCCTAGCTTATCTATATATCTCGTCTGATTTTGTTGGTGGGGGCGTGGCTCAACAGGAGATGCCTGGCCTAGATGTTGAGATGGAGGAGCCTGACGGTGATGATGGAGGAGATTTTAGAGCTGGTGGTCTTGATTTTGGAGTTGGTGGTACTGGTTTTGTGCCTAGAGGTGATGTTGGTACTTCGTTTGCTGAATGGGGTGCTAGTTCTAGTACAACACCTGCTGATACATCAAGTTGGGCGACAGGAGGATATGCTGGTTATGGTGATGGTGGAGCTGCTACATACAATGGTGGTTATGGAGGTTATGGAGACACCTCTTCTTGGGATGCTGCTGCGGGTAGAGGTTATGAGGGTGTGCATTTTGATCTTGATTGGCAAAACCGCGTGTTTTGGGAGATGCGATAACTTTTTATGTTCTAGAATGAGATTGTTGCTCCCCAGAGAGATATTGTAGCGCAGCAAAGAGAGTTAGCAGCTCAGTAGAGTGCTTTAGCATCCACTGTTTAGTCCAATCAACAGGTGCAGGGGCAACACCAGGAGTTTTTCAGTCACATGTGCCCAAGCTATCCTAATTGGTCACAGTATCATCCACCTACCCCACCACAGTGAGTCTGCTGTTTTCCCTTCCTTTATTTTTATTTGATTTGTCTTTTATTTCATTGAGGGCAATGAAAGGTTTAAGTATGGGGGAGGGAGTACTCATTGTTGTATATATGTACAATTGCATTTCAGATTTCTGTGTTTCAAATTCAAGTTAAAAAAATAAAAAAAATAAAAAAATAAATTAATTAAAAAATTAAAAAAACATTAAATCCTATGCTGAGTTGAAAACCCGAAAGGGCAGCTCAAGCAAAAATCAGGGGCCCGAGCCGACGTTAGGCTGGGGTAATAAGAGGCTAAAAAGAGTGAAAGTGAGCTTGGTGAGCACATCTATAGAAAAATGAAATGAGCGGTTAGGTGAAAACCCGAAAGGTCACCTAAGCAGAATGAGTGGAAAAAACGAGTGCTTAGGAACTTTTCTACTAGGGCTTGGGGAATATTGTTTATGGGTTTTTTGTCTCTGCTCTATGTATTTTGTCTTGAGTGATAGATTGTGCTAGGATTTCATTGTATGCACTTTCATTCTTTTACTTGAGTTCGGGTTGTGAGCTTATTTTTGAGTGCTTTTTAGTTTTAGATCATTTTCTCCCATTGCTTCCTGTGGACCTTACTTGATTCGTCCTGCTTTACTTGATTTTGAGCTTACAAGACAAGCAAGGTCTAAGTATTGGGGAATTTGATATGTTGTGTTTTATATAGCATAACTAGGACTTTTTAGTACATCTTTTTATTGTATTTTAGGCTTGTTAGAAGCATTATTGAAGAGCAAGTTTGAAGGCCGAAAAGTTTAGAGTTATGACGAGTCTGAAGATGTCAAACACTGCTGAAGGCCGTGATCGCTGCCATCCCAAAGGGCGATCGCGGTTGACGTCGCCGAGGAAGGTCGATGTAGAGAGAAGGCCGCGATCACGGTGAACACTGGTGGCGATCGCGGTTCAAAGTTGCGGTTGAGGTCGCGGATTGAGGAAGGCCGCGATCGCGGCCCTGCATAATGGCGATCGTGGCCTTCCTCGGCGACGTCAACCGCGATTGCCCTTTGGGGTGGCAGCGATCACGACCTTCAGCAGTCTTCGACAACTTCAAACTCGTCATAACTTTAAACTTTTCGGCATTCAAACCTGTTCTTCAATAATGCTTCTAACATGCCTAAAATACTATAAAAAGATGTACTAAAAAGTCCTAGTTGTGCTATATAAAACACAACATATCACTATCCTCCCGACGGGCCGACCCCCTAGCGATAAGATCTTCGCTTCCTTGGGTCTCCTTGAGGAGGAGACGGTGAAGGATCTTGGTGCTGAATAAGATGTTGATAATTGTGGAGCGGACTCTGGGGCTGCAACTGAGACAGGCGAAGGGTTAGACAATATCCTAGCGAGTGGAATGGACCGATCGGAGGAGGCTTCATAAAAGGATGAAGACTAGGGTCGTGTGCATGTGTAATCTCTTTTGATGCTCAAACAAGTTTTTTCATAACTCTTTTTTTGATTTGTAACGGATTAGTCCAGGTTTAGGGCCGAAGACACTTTTACCCTATTCCGGGAGCGTTTTCTCGCTTGGATGGGTTTTGGTTTATTTTGTGTGCATGCATGTGTGGTGATTCATGCGTATTTTTTCTTGGTTACGTCCTACCTTTGTTTGCAGGTGTTCTAGGACGATGAAGTGATTCTGATTGAAGGCTTTTGGACGAAGACCCCTACCGAAGTCATTCGTTGTTGGTGGCAGCTGCGCTTACCGAAGGAAGTTTCCATGCGAGTGACGAACATCGCGTCAAAGCGTGCGCTCGGGATGCTTTGTCGATCAAAGACGTCCTTGGTATAGGATTTTTTACCTCTACCATTTAAGCCTTGTGATTGTTCAGTTGTTCACTTAAATGATGTACTCTATATGATAATGATGTGAATAAAATATGCTTGATTTGCTACTCTTACTTATGCAAGAAAAGAAATAAATATGAGCAAGTAACTACACAAACAAATGTCATTAATTCAGCAAAACATCGCAACATGGAAATCATAAAACAATTAGTTTTCACATAGTCAAGTTGATCACAAGCAAACTACGAAAGGAATGAACTGGAATGAAAGTAAACTAACAACTAAGGATAGATGACCTCAAAGGTCTTCTGTATCTTGTGCGGAGGCCTCCTGCTAGGAGTGCCCAAGAAGTTTGCGTTCCGAGGAGGGAGGACTTGTTTTAGAAGTCATATTCCTTTAGATGTATTGCGTTCCAACTCCGTGGGGCAACATCACCATCTTTGGACTCGAGCTGGTACGCGCCTTGACCGACTACCCAAGTTATCTTTTATGGCCCTTCCCATGCTGGGGCTTGCTTGTTGGTGATTTGTGAAAGCCATCAATCTATTTGGTGTGAGTTATGAATGGATAAGTGTGTGAATTACTAAGGGTATCGCTTAGGCTTGGGGCGTGCGGGAGGCACGACCCAGTGATTGGCCCACTCTTATTTCTAAGGGTTTGAAAGAGTTAGAAGGAATCGTGAGTGGATCGGCGTTGGCATCGATTCAAGGGCGCTAGAGGCGCGCCTTGATCGGTTGAACCGGTTTTGAGGTTCTCGGCCTAGGGCTGGCCATGGCACGAGGGTGTGTTGAACCGCGAATGCGACGAGCACCGTGCGTCGGCATGGCATGCCGAGACGCTCCAGCAAGTGCGTGGCGAGTGCCAAGGCACCGGCACTGGTGCGCCGCTGCACCGACGCAAGCACTCTTCTAATTGCGGCAAACCATGGGTGCGCCTATGGGGCTGTTTTGCATTTACTTGCATATTTAGCCAATTTCACATGATGTATTGGTTATGTTATGTTTCCTATATTGAGAAATAAATCTCAAGGACTATGTGGCAAAATTTGAGAGCTAACCAAAGCTTGGAACACCAATTTTAAGCTAGCTCAACTTATGAGCTCGTTTTGGGTTTAGCTCGGTTTGAGCTAAGGCGTTGACCTTTTGGCTTCGCAGAAGCATCACTAAGCTTCGTAGAACCCTTCTACACAATTTTCGCTTCGGAAGTGATGGCTTGGAAAGCTAGCTTGAAGCTAACTCACCCATGGTGTTGGGTCCCATGCGTCTTGGGCCTCCTTGGGCCATGTCTTGAGTTTTGGATAAGGATGGATTTGAATTTTGAAAAGTTGTTAAGGTAAGTTACAAAACTGGTTACAAAAAACTCCCTACTTTTCCTCCTTGTTTTCCTCCTTATTTTTCTCAACTAATTAACTAACTTTTCGCTTTCTATAACCACCACTCCTCTTGGCCTATAAAAGGTAATGGACGCCTCTTTTGTTTTGGTTGTTCACAAGAGAGAGTTCTTGAATTCTAAGGAACACACGAGATTGTATTTGAGAGTTTACCACATCTAATTACAAACACTTATCAAAAGAACGAGGTGCGTATATATGCAATAATGATACATGCTTGGCACATGTTCATTGTATATGAACGTTTTATCTCACAACGTTATTGTGGTTGAACCCTTGGCATTAATAGGGGCAATAAACGTTAAAGGAAAAATCGATCTAATCGGTCGACTCGTTGCCTTTATCAAGTCATGTTTGTTTATGCTTAAAAGTTATACTTGTTTCTAACATAAACTAACTATTCGGTGGTGATTACCCTTGTGGTCTACACCCAACGAGATTACCTTCTGGTCTACTCACGAGATTAACCTTCGGGGTCTACTCAAACTGTCTTGATTACCCTTCGGGGTCTACAAGAGCCGAATCTAACCTTCAACTAACAACATATACTAAAACTAACAATCTTCAACGTTTATTTATTGTTTTAGTTTTTGTTGTTTTGACTTTCAAGGTGATTGATAATTGATAAAACGAGTGATTCATCGATCAAGGAGACGACATCTAAGTTTGTGAAACTGGAAAGGATTGAGGGGCAGGATTTTCGACGATGGCAAAACAAGATGCATTTCTTGCTTACTTCTTTGAAAGTGGTGTACGTGCTTACAACGCCGTGCCTAGAGATACCACCACCATACCGGCCATGGTCGAGAATGAGATTAAGGAACAAGCCCAAGAGAGGCAACCCATAATGCTCGAACATAGGCATTATGGTAAATGGGCGAATGACGACTACATTTGTCATGGGCACATCCTAAATGGAATGGCCGACTCCCTCTTCGATGTGTATCAAAACTACGAGTCCGCTCGTGGTTTGTAGGAAGCACTCGAAGGGAAATATTTGGCCGAAGACGCTTCGTCCAAGAAGTTCCTAGTATCTAACTTCAACAACTTTAAGATGGTGGAGTCTAGATCGGTGATGGATCAATACCATGAATTGGTTCGCATATTGGGACAACTTACCCAACATGGTATTGCTATGGACGAGAATTTCGCCATCACATCCATAGTGGATAAGTTGCCTCCTTCATGAAAAGAGGCAAAACATCTTCTCAAACATTCCAAGGAGGACATGAATCTTATCCAACTTGGCTCCCATCTTCGGATTGAGGAGGAGTTCAAAATAAACGATAAAGGGAAGAAGAATGAGGAAAAGTCCGTCCATTCGGTTAATACCATAGAGGTGGCTAAACGCAAGGGCAAGGGCGCCTAGAGCTTCAAGTGGTCCAAGGGTGGAAAAGGCGAGAAGCGTGGTTCCAAGGAAAAGTCTAAAGGGACATGCTAGAATGTTGGCAAGGTTGGTCACAAGAAAAGGGATTGTCAAGCCATGCCCGTTTACAAGGACAAGGGCGCGCCAGTGCCTAAGTCGGGCTCGGGCGCAAGCCACGAGCAAGGTAATCCAATGGTCTTTGGTTTATCTAAAGAGGATTCATTGTTTAGTGTTTCTGAAATTGATGAATGTCTTGTCTTGAAGGATGAGAATCAAAATTGGTGTCCTGACTCGGGAGCCACCACCCACATGTGCATGGATAAAAGATGGTTCAAGCACATGAAGAATGTGGAGGACGGTTTAGTTCTTTACATGGGAAACGAGTCGACGACTCCAGTCTTAGGGAAGGGAGAGTGCTTCTTCACTTTACAAGTGGGAAGGAACTTATTTTACATAATGTGTTGTACGCACCCAGCATTAGAAAGAATGTTGTAAGTGGTGGTGCATTAAATAAGTTAGGATATTGATTGGTCTTCGAGGCCGATCGTCTTGTTATAAGTAGGGCTGGAATATTTGTAGGATTTGGCCACTATAAGAACAATACTTTCCTACTTAATGTAATCAATAATAATAAAGTTATGTATGCTTACATGGTGGTGTCAAATGATTCGGTTTATGATCTATGGAACACGAGGTTAGGGCATGTCCACATGAAACGCATGGTGTATATGGCAAAGGATCAAGTTATTCCTAACTTTGAACCTACAAAAGAAAAGTGAAAAACTTGCTTCTTAACCAAAATAACAAGGCTTCCTTTCAAGAGAATTGAGAGAGAGGAAGGAGTCCTAGGGATAGTCAATTCGGACTTGTGATTTGCATGCAACGCCATCGTTGGGTCAAAAGCGTTATTACATAACGTTTATTGATGACTACTCAAGATTTTGCTATATCTATCTAATTCATTCTAAGAGTGAGACACTAGATAGATTCAAGGCATATAAAACCAAAGTAGAATTGCAAACCGGTCATAAGATCAAAAGACTACGAACCGATCGTGGTAGTGAATATATGGACAAGGAGTACTTTGAGTCTTGTGGTATAATCCATGAGACAATGGCTCCATGTACCCCTCAACAAAATGGGGTGGCGTAACGAAAGAACCGTGTGCTTAAGGACATGGTAAATGTCATGTTGTCCTACTCCAGGTTAAAGAACTCGTTTTGGGGTGAATCAATGCTTACGGCCAACTATATCTTGAATAGAGTGCATAGCAATAGAAATCGTCAATTACCTTACGAGTTGTGGTTCAAGAGGAAACCTAATCTTCATTATCTTCGTATATGGGGTTGTCTTGCGGTCATTAGACTAACGAACCCTAAACGTAAGACATTGGGAGATAGGGGTGTTGAGTGCATCTTTATTAGATATGCTCATAACTCTAAGGCCTATACGTTCTTTGTGATAGAGCCTAATCATGCCATTTCGGTTAATATCGTGATAGAATCGTGTGATGCAATATTCGATGAGACTAGATTCACGTCTAACCAAGGCCTAGGGAAAAGGACCAAGAAGAAATCGACCCATCATCGGATCCAATGGATACCGAGGAGGAGCCAACTTCGGCTCTTGGACCGAGAATCACTCGATCCATGTCTCGTGCCTCCGTGCCACAAGGCGTGACACAAGGTACGTCCGAAGGGGCGTCGCAAGGCGTGCCCTTGACGCCGAGCGATGACGACGACGGTGTGGCGTCGATGCTCGAAGGATCGAACCTGGATGAAGGAACGAGATCACCAAAGCGCAAGGTTGCGGGAATCGAGGATGAGGACCCCGGCGCACCTAGTGATGCCGAATACGACACCGTAGCGTTGCTTGGCACATGTAACGCCAAAGCGTCGACATCGAGGTCTCGAAGGCCTATGCGGCGGCGAGTGCACGATGCACTTGTGATGGGACAAAAGTCTCGTGAGCCAATCTTTGAGATGTTTTTGGTAGAAGGATCGAGAGAGATTGAGGGTCAAAGAATTTCATATTTTCATATGGATGAGGATCCGAACACCTTCAACGAGGCCATGAGTTCTCAAGATGTTTCATTTTGGAAAGAAGCAATCCAAGATGAAATGGACTCCATTGTTGGCAACAACACATGGGAGTTGTTGGACCTTCTGCCCGTATGCAATCCATTGGGTGTAAATGGATCTTCGAAAGGAAGATGAAGGCCGATGGGTTCATTGACAAGTTTAAGGCTCAATTGGTTATCCAAGGCTTTAGACAAAAAAAGGTGTCGATTATTTTGATACCTATGCCCCCGTGGCAAGAATCAGCATGATAAGACTCTTGTTTGCCTTAGCAAGCATTCATAGTCTTTTCATCCATCAAATGGACGTGAAGACGGCATTCCTCAATGGAGACTTGGATGAAGAGGCTTACATGAAGCAACCCAAAAGATTCGTAGAGGAAGGACAAGAACATAAGGTATGTCGTTTGATCAAATCTCTTTATGGACTTAAGCAAGCTCCTAAACAATGGCATCAAAAGTGACTCAACTAAAGTCGTTGTGCTGAGATCAAAAATAAATTACCCTAAATTAAAGTATAGCATGCAACTAAGGGGTCGAACCCAAAGGAATCAGGATTTTCAAACAATCAGCAAAGAACATGGGTTTGAGATTTTAAGCAAGCAAACAGAATTAGGTTTGAAATAAATTAAAGGAAAGCAGAGTTCATTCAATCAATTCCATCTTTTTAATCATTCGATCATTGATCCATCCACTTTTCTATAATTCCTAGGTTAATTCCAATCCTTATAAAAAGATTTCCGCTTGTCCACGATCCAAGCGAAACTATGATATGGACAAGGACGCTTAATTCAAATCATGCAAAGTATTAAGGATAAAAGGAAATCAAATCATGCAATCAAACAACGAGTCTCATGCATACAATAATCATCAAACACTCTTTCTCAATTTCAGTCCACGGTTCTAGAAAAGAGTTGTTTCAAGGATAAATAAGATTGCACAAACAACAATCAAACCTAATCCAAACAGTAGATCTAAGTCAATCAAACAAGTTGATCAGGCTCATAAAATCAAACATAGATCATGGAATTAAAACAAGAGTTTTGATATTAACCAAAGGATAGAAAAGTTACCAGAATCTCACGAATTCAAATAAAAAGGCTTCCTTGATCAAACAAACTCTAAGGAAGATTAGTTCTCCATAATAGCAGAAATAAAACTAAGTAAAACTAAAAAATAGTCTCCCAAAAGTATCCTCCCAAACTAAATACGAAGCTAGGTTTAAATACTAGAAACAACCGAATAAACCTAAATACTAGAAATAATAAAACGTAAGATTAAAGATAAAATAAAGTCGGTGTGGAAAAAGCCACCTGCGAATGCGGGCCAGCACCCATGAGCGCGGGTCTACCACGTCTTCAACTCAACTCGGTTCTGGTACTCATCGCGGTCTCGGGTCCAAACCCGCGGTCGCGGGTCCTGCGACATCATTGTAGTGTCAACTTCGGAGGGGTTTTTGACCCACTTAGATTTGGAATTTGAGCTCACCGTAAAAATAAGAATTGTAGCTCTTCGAGTTAGCTTTCCAATAATACCAAATTCAGCTTCATCCAATCACTATAGCTCCCGAACGATGCGTCGCAAAAAAATAGCGTCAAAACAACTCCAAATGAACACTTGTCTTCAAAACTCTTGCAATTCCTCAAATCGTGTCTTCGGTCTTCATATTACAATTATGCTCAAAACTAACCTAAACACACTCAAATCATACCTAAAATACAAGAGTTAACCTATACTAAACTAAAGCGTATCAAAAAGTTTCATGTGGTAACCTTGGCCTATGGTTTCAAGATAAATCAAGCTGATAAGTGTGTATATAGCAAGTTTGATAATTCCGGTCAAGGAGTTATAATTTGTTTATATGTTGAGGACATGTTTATATTTGGTACAAACCAAATGATAGTTGATGAGACGGAAGAATTCTTGTCTACTAAATTCTCCATGAAGGGTCTTGGAGAGGCCGATGTGATCTTAGGAATTAAGATAAAGAGGGATGGAAAGGGCTTGACCCTAAAACAATCCCATTACATCGAGAAAGTGGTGAAACGATTTAATTGTGATAAATCCACGCCGATGAGCACGCCTATGGATCCTAGTGACAATCTTTTTCCTAACCTAGGAGAACCAATGTCACAACTTGAGTATTCACAAGCGATAGGGTGCTTGATGTATGCAATGATGAGTACGCGCCCCGACATTGCGTATGCCATGGGGAAATTGAGTCGCTATACTAGTCAACCAAGTGAAAGTCATTGGAACGCTCTAAAGAGAGTGCTTCATTATTTGGAAGGGACAATGACTTATGGTATTGTATACATGGGTACTCCTTCTACATTAAAAGGTTATACTGATGCAAGTTGGATCACCAATATGGAAGATCACTCGTTGACAAGTGGTTGGGTATTCCTATTGATTGGTGGCGCAATATCTTGGGCATCCAAGAAGCAATCTTGCATAACAACTTCGACAATGGAGTCGGAGTTTGTTGCCCTTGCCGCGGCCGGCAAGAAGGTGGAATGGCTTAGGAATCTCGTGAGTGAGATACCCTTGTGGCCAAAACCGATATCTCCCATTTCTATCTTTTGTGATAGTCAAAGCACTTTGTAAAAGGCCTATAGCTAAGTGTATAATGGGAAGTCAAGACATCTAGGTATGAGGCATAGTTCCATAAGAGAATTGATCACACATGGAGTCATCTCGTTGTCTTTGTTCGAACACACAATAACCTTGTCGATCACTTAACCAAGAGTTTTGCAAAAGATTTGGTGTATAAGGCATCACGAGGGATGGGGTCAAAATCCTAACAAACCCCATGATTTGGACGCCCAATTCCCCCTCATCAAAAGGTGTGGGCTGAATTCAATGTGGTAGGCCAAAGACATGGAGTTGGAGAGCATACTAAATTCCCATAAAGGTATTTGCTCTAGCCTACATGGAAAATTGTTTTGAAACAAGTTTTCTTTAATGAGTTTTTGGAAATTTCAATTGTTGGGCACGTTAGAAAACTCAACTAAGCATATGTAGAAGTACAAGGCTTCTTCCAAGTTAGAGTTCAAGGATGACTCGACTAAAGCATATGTGAATAGATATGGGACGAAAGAGCCTTCATAAATGCGTCAAGTATAGCACGTGTACACTAAGAAACTCATGTGTAATTCTTACGACGTGTACTGAGACAAGTTGATGTGGTTTAATTCTTAGAACACCACGATTCTTAGTGCATGATTGTAATTGTTACAAGTTATAAATTCAAGTCTACGGAAATTTATTTCTATACATAGAGTTTGTTTCCTAAAGTTCAAATTATAGACGTTGCACAAATGGGCGAGGAATATTGGTGATTTGTGAAAGTCATCAATCCATTTGGTGTGAGTCATGAATGGATAAGTGTGGGAATTACTAAGGGTATCGCTTAGGCTTGGGGCGTGCGGGAGGCACGACCCAGTGATCCGCCCAATAGTATTTCTAAGGGTTTGATAGATTTAGAAGGAATTGTGGGTGGATTGGCGTTTGCATCAATGCAAGGGCGCTAGAGGCGCGCCTTGATCGGTTGAACTGGTTTTGAGATTCTCGGCCTAGGGCTGGCCATGGCACGAGGGCGTGTTGAATCTCGAATGTGCCGAGCACCGTGCATCGGTATGGCATGCCGAGACGCTCCAGCTAGTGCACGCCGAGTGCCATGGCACCGACACTGGTGGGTCGCTGCACCGACGCAAGCGCGCTTCTAAATGCGGCAAACCATGGGCACGCCTATGGGGCTGTTTTGCATTTAATTGCACATATAGCTAATTTCACATGATGTATTGGTTATGTTATGATTCTTATATTGAGAAATAAAGCTCAAGGCTATGTGGAAAAATTTGAGAGCTAACCAAAGCTTGGAACACCAATTTTAAGCTAGCTCAAGTTATGAGTTCGTTTTGGGTTTTAGCTCGGTTTGAGCTAAGACATTGACCTTTTGGCGTCGCGGAAGCATCACTAAGCTTCGTAGAAATGTTGTACACAATTTTTGTTTTGGGAGTAATGGTTTGGCAAGCTAGCTCACCCATGTTGTTGGGTCGCGCGCATCTTGGGCCTCCTTGGGCCATGTCTTGTGTTTTGGATAAGGATGGATTTGAGTTTTGAAAAGTTGTTAAGGGAAGTTACAAAAGTGGTTACAACAAACTCCCTACTTTTCCTCCTTGTTTTCCTCCTTATTTTTCACAACTAATTAACTAACTTTTCTCTTTCTATAACCAACACTCCTCTAGGCCTATAAAAGGGTGTGGATGCCTCCTTTGTTCGGGTTGTTCACATGAGAGAGTTCGTGAATTCTAAGGAAAACATGAGATTGTATTTGAGAGTTTACCACATCAAATTACAAACACTTATCAAAAGATCGAGGTGCGTATATATGCAATGATGATACATGCTTGCCACATGTTCATTGTATAGGAACGTTTTATCTCACAACATTATTGTGGTTGAACCCTTGGCATTAAATGGGGCAATAAACGTTGAAGGAAAGATTGATCTAATCGGTCGACCCGTTTCCTTTATCAAGTCATGTTTGTTTATGCTTAAAAGTTTACTTGTGTTCTAACATAAACTAACTATTCGGCGGTGATTACCCTTGTGGTCTACACCCAACGAGATTACCCTTTGGGGTCTACAAGAGCTGAATCTAACCTTCAACTAAAAACATAAACTAAAACTAACATAGCTTGTCTGGCTTGGTTTAATGGGTATTTTGAAAGACTTTCCGCAGTACCCTGTCACTAACTCGAAAAGTCCGAATCCTGACGTTGTGGTTGTAACTTCGGACGACTTGTTGCTGGTGTCTTGCTAGACGTAGTCGGGCCTAGTCACGTAGCTGGTCAGAAGTATCCAGATCAGCCGACAACTCCAGACGATTCTGTTCTTTGATTAAGAAGCTAGAACGAGCTGTGGGAATGAGAATCTCGGTAGGAATAACATCTTCACATCCGTGCGTCAATGAGAAAGGAGATTGGCCGATTGCTACCTTAGGCGTCGTTCGATCGGCCCATAGGACATAGGGAAGCTCATCGGCCCAATTTCCCTTGGCCTTCGCAAGTTGCTTCTACAGGTTGTTCTTAATCACCTTATTGCTAGCTTCGGCTTGCCCATTTGACTGGGGGTAGTGGGGTGTCGAAGTGACTAAATTGATGTTCTAGGGACTACGGAAGTATTTGGTTCTCTAACTTATGAACTGAGACCCATTGTCACACACGATCTTCGAAGGCACGCCAAAATGACATAGAATATTTCTAATGATAAAGGAAATCACTTTTTTATCCTTGATTTCTCGATAAGCCTCCGCTTCAATCGACTTGGAGAAGTAATCGGTCACGGGGAGGAAGAATACCCTTTGTCCGGATGAAGGGGGTAACTTCCCGACTATGTCCATTCCACAACGCATGAACGACCATGTTGTGAGTGTGTGGTAGAGTCGTTCGGGAGGTTGGTGAGTCGTTGGTGCGTGTCGCTGACAGGTGTCGCACTTACGACAGAAGTCTACAACATCTTTTCTCATGGTAGGCCAATACCACCCCTGATGAAGGGCTTTATTGGATAGACTTCTCCCTCCTTTATGATTCCCACAATCTCCTTCATGAAGCTCCCCGAGAAGTTTTTGGACGCCTTCCTTGGTCAAGTAACGCTAGAGTGTACCCACTGTTGATCGGTGGGAAAGCATCCCATTCCCAACTGTAAATCGCGTAGCTCTCATCTTTAGCATCCTAGCCTCGACTCTATCTTTCGAAAGCTTCCCTGTAACCAACCAATCAAGGTATGGTTGGGTCCAGGGTTCTTCATTAACTTCGAGCGAGGTGAGGGAATCTTCTTCATGACCTAGTCTGTCCAGAGATTGATCTGGGTCCGGGTCGTTCATGAAACTCCTGGCATCAATATCATCACTGCTGATGAAGACGTTTTCGAGAGGCGTGAGTCCGAGAGGGTTGACGTCTTCGGTCATGCCAAGAGACTCATCATCACCGTCCGCGCGGGTTCTTCCAATGGCAAGAACCATGATATCAATCATTGGAAATGTAGGATGTTTGTCGGGGTCGATGGCCGAAGCTAAACAAGCAAGGGAATCCGCTTGAGCGTTCTGCTCTCTTGGGACTTGTGAGAAGGATATCTTCTCAAATTAAGGTGAAGTTGTGACCTAAAAGATCGAATGGAACGATACATAGACAAGTAAATCCTTTATCTTATATCTTATGAATTCCAAGGCACCGCCTTTTCCCTTTTTTTTAAGGGGATTCATCGTTCGAAGGGAGGTAGACTACTCAAAAATTTCACATTTCATTTTGACTTGAATTTGAAATTTGAATAAAATAAAGAATTCAAAAAATCTAAAAAAAAAGGAAAAATGAATTAATGAAATGTTGCTTGGTCTTCCACAGGAACTTGAGTAAGGAGTAGATCTTTTGTTTTGCTTTGCGGATTTTACAGAATTTCTAGGATTTGAAAGCAAGAACTCTTTTCTTTGCTGTAACTACTTGAGCCGGATGAGAGAAAGCTTTCACGTCCGGCTTTGAAGGGGGGAGATCTTATAGTATAGGATCCTATCCCAATTTTTCTTTTGCTAGGCCCATAGCTAAAAAACCTACTTTTTTACGATTACGAGGTTTATTCGAATATGAAATCCAATCTTGGAAATATAGCATCCCACTTTTTTTTACTACCCAAGGCTTCGATACCTTTCGAAATCGAGAAATTTCTATTGGAGCAAGTGCTATCCGAGAACAATTAGCCGATTTGGATTTACGAACTGTTCTAGATTCTTCGTTGACAGAATGGAAAGAGTTAGGGGAAGAAGGTCCTACTGGAAATGAATGGGAAGATCGAAAAGTTGGAAGAAGAAGGGATTTTTTGGTTTGACGCGTGGAATTAGATAAGCATTTCATTCGAACAAATATAGACCCAGAATGGATGGTTTTGTGTCTATTACCAGTTATTCCTCCCGAATTGAGACCGATCATTCCGATCAATGGGGGTAAATTAATGAGCTCGGATATTAATGAACTCTATAGAAGAGTTATCTATCGGAACAATACCCTTACTGATCTATTAACAACAAGTAGATCTACGCTCAGAGAATTAGTAATGTGCCAGGAGAAATTGGTACAAGAAGCCGTAGATACACTTTTGGATAATGGAATACGCGGACAACCAATGAGGGATGGTCATAATAAGGTTTACAAATCATTTTCGAATGTAATTGAAGGTAAAGAGGGAAGGTTTCGGGAGACTCTTCTTGGCAAACAGGTCGATTATTCCGAGTATTCCGTCATTGTCGTAGGCCCTTCACTTTCATTACATCAATGTAGATTACCTGAAATTGCAATAGAACTTTTCCATACATTTGTAATTCGTAGTCTAATTAGACAAGATCTTGCTTCGAACATCGGGGTTGCCAAGAGTAAAATTCGGGAAAAAGAACCCATCGTATGGGAAATACTTCAAGATATTAAATAGAGCACCTACTCTGCATAGATTGGGCATATAGGGATTCCAACCCATTTTAGTGGAAGGGTGTGCTATTTGTTTACACCCATTGGTTTGTAAAGGATTCAACGCAGACTTTGATGGGGATCAAATGGCTGTTCATGTACCTTTATCTTTGGAGGCCCAAGTGGAGGCCCGTTTACTTATGTTTTCTCATATGAATCTTTTGTCTCTGGCCATTGGGGATCCCATTTCCGTACCAACTCAAGATATTCTTATCGGGCTCTATGTATTAACAAGTGGGAATCGTCGAGGTATTTGTGCAAATAGATATAATCCATGGAGTCGAAGAAAATATCAAAATGAAAAATGGAACGATTAGAATTACAAGTATATGAAAGAACCCTTTTTTTGCAATTCCTATGATGCAATTGGGGCGTATCGTCAAAAAAGAATCAATCTAGATAGTCCTTTATGGCTCCGGTGGCAACTAGATCAACGTGTTGTTGCTTCAAGAGAAGCTCCCATTGAAGTTCACTATGAATCTTTGGGTACCTATCATGAGATTTATGGGCACTATATAGTAGTAAGAAGTGTAAAAAAAGAAATTCTTTTTATATACAATCGAACAACCGTTTGTCATATTTCGTTTTATCGAGAAATTGAAGAAGCTGTACAAGGATTTTTTAGAGCCTCCTCATATGGTACTTAATCATATCTTGCTAATTAAATCTATGATACCAATGCAATTCGGCTCACCCGAGTTCAACTAGAACCATAGTTCGTGAATTTCTACGCGAATAAAGATCGAGAAAAGGAAGTTTTCCAATCACTAACTTAAACCCACTCATTGTCGAATCCCACTCAGCGGAATATGGAGGTACTTATGGCAGAAGAGGAAAATTTGGTCTTTCACAATAAAGTAATAGATGGAATTGCCATGAAATGACTTATTAGCATATTAATCGATCATTTTGTAATGGCATATACATCACACATCCTGGATCAAGTAAAGACTTTGGGTTTTCAGCAAGCCACTACTACATCTATTTCATTAGGAATTGATGATCTTTTAACAATACCTTCTAACGGATGGCTAGTCCAAGATGCTGAGCAACAAAGTTTTATTTTGGAAAAGCACCACCATTATGGGAATATTCACGCGGTAGAAAAATTACGTCAATCCATTGAGATATGATATGCTACAAGTGAGCATTTGCGACAAGAAATGAATCCTAATTTTAGGATGACTGACCCTTATAATCCCGTCCATATGTTGTCTTTTTTTAGGAGCTAGAGGAAATGCCTCTCAGGTACACCAATTAGTAGGCATGAGAGGATTAATGTAGGACAAATGATTGATTTACCTATTCAAAGCAATTTACGCGAATGACTCTCTTTAACAGAATATATAATTTCTTGCTACGGGGCCCATAAAGGTGTTGTGGATACTGCGGTTTGAACATCAGATGCTGGATATCTCACGCGAAGTCTTGTTGAAGTAGTTCAACATATTTTTGTACGTAGAAGAGATTGTGGCACCATCCGAGGTATTTCTATGAGGCCCTAAAACGCTACGATACCGGAAAGTGTTTTTATACAAACACTAGTTGGTCGTGTATTAGCAGATGATATATATATATATGGGCCCGCGGTGCATTGCCGCTAGAAATCGAGATATTGGGGTTGGACTTGTCAATCGATTGATAACTTTTCGAGCCCAACCAATACCTATTCGAACTCCCTTTACCTGTGGAAATACATCTTGGATTTGTCGATTATGCTATGGCCGGAGTCCTATTCACGGCGACCTGGTCGAATTAGGAGAAGTTGTAGGTATTATTGCGGGACAATCCATTGGAGAGCCAGGTACTCAACTAACATTATGAACTTTTCTTACTGGCGGAGTCTTCACGGTGGGTATTGTAGAACATGTACGAGCCCCTTCTAATGGAAAAATAAAATTCAATGAGGATTTGGTTCATCCCACACGTACACGTCACGGCCACCCTGCCTTTCTATGTTATATAGACTTGGATGTTACTATTGAGAGTGAAGATATTATACATAATGTGAATATTCCGCCAAAATGTTTTCTTTTAGTTCAAAATGAGCAATATGTAGAATCAGAACAAGTGATTGCTGAAATTCATGCGGGAACATCAACTTTGAGTTTTGAAGAAAAGGTTCGAAAACATATTTATTCTGACTCAAAGGGAGAAATGCACTGGAGTACCGATGTGGATCATGCACCTGAATTTACATATTGTAATGTTCATCTCTTACCAAAAGCAAGCCATTTATGGATATTAGTCGGAAGGCCACACAAATCCATTGTGGCCCCGCGTTCGCTCCATAAGGATCAAGACCAAACGAACGCCCATTTTCTTTCTGTCGAACAAAGATATATTTCTAGCTCTTTGTGGCTTCGAAGGTGCATCTCACAGATTGTGCAACCCTATCCCCCTGTGTTGATTTTAGGACTACTCCTATCCTTGCCCCCGGCGTTGGATGCGCCATCTGTGTGAATTGGAGACTTAGCTTCTAGCGTCATCAATTTGGCCAACTCCATTCTCTCTTCTGTGGTAGGGCTAAAATCAATCACAAAGTTGGCCAACACTTGAGATTTCAGTGCAGTTCTGGGCTCATACTAGATATCGAATCCACTTAGGGGGATTGCCTACTTGGCCATTCTTCCCGTAAACTCGGGTTTGTGTGTGACTGTCTTCAGGGGATGTGTGGTTCTCACCACGATCGTGTATAAATCGAAGTAGGGATGGAGTTTATTGGAGCACATGACCAAGGCTAACACCAATTTCTCCATGGAAGAATAACGAGTTTCAGCGGGTAGGAGTTCTACTTATGTAATATACAAGTTGTTGTTGCCCATCCTGTTCCTAAACCAACACCCCACTGATGGCTTGCTTGGTAATGGCTAGATACAAGGGCAAGGTTTCCCCTTCTTCCGGCTTCGCTAAGATTAAAGGATCAGAGAAGTATTTCTTCAGTTCCTGGAAAGCTTCCTCATGTCTAGTGGTCCACTGGAAGCACTTGTTCTTTCTAAGCACCTCGTAGAATAGACGGCAACGATCTGCTAACTTAGAAATGAATCTATTCAACGCAAAAATCTTCCTGGTGAGTTTTTGTACATCTTTCACGCATCTTGGAGATTTCAACGAGACAATGGCATGAACCTACTTTGGGCTTGCTTCTTTTCCTCTCTAGGTGACCAAATACCCTAGGAATTTTCCAGACTTCACGCCAAAGGTGCACTTCTTCAGATTTAGCATCATGTTATATTGCTTCAATATCTCGAAAGCCTTTTCTAGGTGATGGCGGTGGTCTACAACTTTCTTTGATTTGATGAGAATGTCATCTATATATACTTCCATTGTCTCCCCGGTCTATTTTTGGAACATTTTCTAGTCACTGATATGTGGTGCCAGTGTTCCGTAGTCCAAAGGGCATGACTTTAGAACAGTAGGTTCCCTTACTGGTGATGTGACCCTCGCTCGGCAAGGGGCGGATCTAGGCACGAAACGTCCGGATCTTCTCCGACAAGGGTAACCGGATAAATACGAGACCACAAAAGTGGACTTGCGGGCCTCTAATGCTCGTCGGAACGAGGGTTGGGCGAGGCAGAATCAAGGGCGGGGGAAAAGGGTTAGAAAGGGGGTGACGCCCGGGCCAAATAAGGAGGAATCTCGACTCTACTTAAACTTGGCTATTCATATTGGACGTAAATAATAAGAGGGGGCGTGGCTCCTTTATATAGAGGAGGCCACACAAAACCCTAGATGCTAGTTGGGAGTGGATTAGGGTTAGCAACATGCTAGGCCCAACATCCAAGCCCAAAATACTACTAATAGCAACATACTAAAAATAGAAACTATCTAGAAAGGGAAATAATAAGGCTAGCCCATTCTACAAGAATGGAACACACGCCTAAAATGGAAATGACGGAAGTATAAATAATAGCATAATATGAGACTAAGTCCTAAGCCAAGGGGGTCTCCAAGGTCTAGGCCGTCTCGGGTCCGTCGGAGCTGGGTCCGAGCTAGGGCAGGGATGCATCATTCTCCCCCGCTTAGCTTCGAAGCGTCCTCGCTTCGATGTGGGTCCAACAAGGGAAGAAGGCATCGATCTTATCAAAGCCTTGCCATCGACATGTGTAGTCTTCAATAAATATTGTGTCGACACAGGGGCAGGCGCGAGCTTAGGCTCGATGTCAACATCGGAATCAGGGAGGACCTCGGGAAGAACCTCGGGAGGATCCTCGGAAAGGACCTCGGAAAGGTCCTCGGTATAGACCTCGGTAGGGTCCTTGGTAGGGACCTCGTCCGGCGCTGGACTCGACTCGTGTCTCGGCACGTCGCTAGGGACCTCGCTAAGGATGGGCGCCGATGTCGCTGGACTCGACGCGTGCGAAGGCACGTGGGGTGCCGGCCACAATTGGGATTCTCGGTTGGCCTCGACGAGCAGGCGCTCGAGCTCCGCGATTCGTGCGACCCATGGAGGAGTCGGAGTGTCAGCGTTATGGGCTGGTGATGCGCGGGCCGAGGGAGGCCTTTGGTCCTCCGAGGTGCGGTCTCGGGGACGTGATCACCGAGGTGGCATACCCAAATCCCGCTCATCGTATCGGGTACGCGTGCGCCGAGGCGGCGGACTCCAATCCCGCTCTTTGTATCGAGGTTTCGGACGCCGAAGTGGCGGACTCCAATCCCGCTCAACGTATGATCGACGTCGGGGTTTTGGAGTTTCGCCTTAATAGCGGGCCCGATTCTCCGGGAGTCTATATGGTGGGATCCAATCTGGATCGTCCACGGAAGCGACCTATAGGGACGAGTGTTGACTCGTTGACGAGGCCGATCCCAAGAGTCTGAATCGTCCCATACGACCGAGCAAATCCAAGACATGGCTTGGCTCTCGGTTTGTTTGTTTGTTTGTTTGTTTGTTTGTTTTTTACAATATTACGAGATCTTCCACAATCTGAAAGATCCCGTTAAAAACGGAAAATAATAAAATCTATCCTAAAAATAAAAGTAACTACAAGATCTCTTATAATTAAGATCTTTTACAAAAGAATAAAATCAAAAATAAATAAAATAAAATAAGATAACAAAGGATATGCTCCCAACTCACAACCAACACAATCTTCGGAAAGATCTAGGGTTTTCGAAAAAAAAATAGGCTGGCACGGGGACGCGCGACGCTGGATCCTTCGGCGCGGTGGCGCGCTGCCTTGCTCCTGCTGGTGCGACGCCGGGACTGCGCCAGGACTCGGATCTGGCACGCTGGTCGGCGCGAGACTGCTGCGTCGGGACTGTGCCGGGACTCGGATCCTGGCACGCTGCTGTTGTCTGGGCGCCGGACTCGCGCGTCTTGTTGGTATTTCGGCCTTTTGGAGGGGCAAACGACGTCCGATTTGGGCGAATTTTATATGCCCGGACTCGTATCGAAAAGACCTACAAGATTCTGGAAGAAAATTGCAGAAAAAGATATATTTTGTTTTCGAAAATCTGGACAGAAGTCTCGACTTCGATTTTTTTTTTGTAGGGACGGAGAAGGAACCGTTCGAACCGCCTAAGCTCTGATACCACTGATGTGACCCTCTCTCGGCAAGGGGCGGATCTAGGCTCGAAACGTCCGGATCTTCTCCGACAAGAGTAACCGGATAAATACGAGACCACAAAAGTGGACTCGCGGGCCTCTAATGCTCGTCGGAACGAGGGTTGGACGAGGCAGAATCAAGGGCGAGGGAAAAGGGTTAGAAAGGGGGTGACGCCCAAGCCAAATAAGGAGGAATCTCGACTCTACTTAAACTTGGCTATTCATATTGGACGTAAGTAATAAGAGGGGGAGTGGCTCCTTTATATAGAGGAGGCCACACAAAACCCTAGATGCTAGTTGGGAGTGGATTAGGGTTAGCAACATGCTAGGCCCAACATCCAAGCCTAAAATACTACTAATAGCAACATACTAAAAATAGAAACTATCTAGAAAGGGAAATAACAAGGCTAGCCCATTCTACAAGAATGGAACACACGTCTAAAATGGAAATGACGGAAATATAAATAATAGCATAATATGAGACTAAGTCCTAAGACAAGGGGGTCTCCAAGGTCTAGGCCGTCTCGGGTCCTTCGGAGCTGGGTCCGAGCTAGGGCAGGGACGCATCAACTGGTAATGAAAGATGTCTTCTCCTGATCGCTTTCTTCCATTCGGATCTAGTTGTACCCACTGAAGGCGTCCATGAAGGGTAATAATTTGTGGCCCTCCGTGGCGTCTACCAAGGAGTCTATATGAGGCAACGGAAATGAATCCTTAGGACAAGCCTTGTTCAAATCCGTGAAGTCTACGCACATCCTCCATTTACCATTTTTCTAGGGCACAACGACCACATTAGCTGACCACTCTAGATATTTGACTTCTTTGATCTTGCCAGTCTCCATCAGCTTTTCTACTTCTCCGTCTACTATCTTGTTTCTTTCTACGACGAATTTCCTTCGTTTCTGTTTCACTGGTGGGCGACTAGGATCCACGTTCAACTAGGTAAACTTTATTTAAGATCTTAAATAAGGTTTAGAATCGGAGGAGCAGAATATCCCTACTTGTGATCCCAATTCAAAATGATCCAAAATCTAGTTGAGTCGAGTAGACAAAGGGGTAGAGTGGTGAAGACATTATCTAGATTAAATTTTTTTGTTGTTGTATAAAAAAAATGAGTTTTTCCAAGTCTTAAGATTTTTAGGCTCTTACCACTTTCAACAACAAGTTCATCGGGACCATCATACTAATAGTGAAGACTGAGATTTTGAAGATCATTGGTGACATGTGTAGAGGCAACACTATCCATTAACGAAGGTTGAGTGGAATTAAAGACGATGTTGTCTTGTTATGGAGGCGTGTTTTGATAGGTTTGTGGATTCTGTTGTTGGTAAGGGTTGGGTGGCGATCGTAGAGTGGGCACAATGAGGCAGAAGACTAGATAGAAACGAAAAGCATGTCACTGCAGCATTGACAACGTCCGAGGAAGGGACGAAAAGGAGGGCGATTAGGGTGTTGCGATGGTGCGAGTTGTTGAGGCGGAAATGTTGGTGCTTGATAGGAGGGGTAAGATGGTGGTTGAGTGTAAGGGTGGGGCTGATAGGGCTGAGTTTGGTATGGGTGATGGAGTTGGGGTGATTGTTGCTAATTGGATTTGGGAGTATTGAGGCGAGCTTTGGAGCGAGACCGAGACTACATGGTCATGGCGGTAGCTGGGTTGAGCGTTAAATCCGAGGCCTCCGATTTGAGTTCAAGGTCTCGGAGAATCAATCGTTCATGAAGCTCCTCAAATGAGATGAGCGATTCATTGTTAAACGCCATCAATAACAATTTGGAAGGTGGAATCAAGACCTTTCAAGACATATATAGTTAATGAGATCTTCGGGATTTGAATTCTTAACAAGAGAAGTAAGGTGATCAACACAAATTTTCACACTTTGCGTAAAATCAATGGCAGAGTTGTTGCCTTTTTTTCAAAAGTTTAATCTTGTCTTTGAGTTGATTGATTGGCTTCCATGCTTAGCGAGAGGAGTCTTACTACGTGACAAGGGGTGCAACATTGGACTCTAGAGTGGCAATGAGGGTCGCAAAAATAAATTGATCTTGTCGTTTCAATATAGAGAACGCCAAATTGGGTTTGAATTCCTTCGACAGTGTTAGTTTTTGAAGGACATGGGTGAAAACCATCAAGGAATTTGAACAAAGCATATGTAGTTAAGATGGATTTGATTTGTTTCTTCCATATGATATATTTTGTAGATGAGAGTTTGACTTCATTTGTGAATTGAACAACAAAGAGAACTTTCAAGGGCTCTGCCTCATTCGAAATTGAATGAGTGAAGGAAGTCATGGAAGTTTTGAATGTGTGTTTAGAGAAAAAAACTGGTTTGGATCAAGCTCTAAATAGAGATTACAACACACTTTAGGCTCCAAGTAACCAATCTATCTAAAACTATAATATTCTATGTAGGGTAAACTCTAAAATAAATAGGAAAAAAAATTCATTAGATAGAGTTAATCAAAATATGCTAAATATTATCCTTAACAAGTAATCCAAATTAACTGTAGCTCTGATCAAAATCTTATAAAAAAAATAAAAAAAAATTGGTGTACGCAAGTCTTGAGAGTTCAGCTATTCAGTAAAATATACTATATGCATTGCATATGTTGATGGCTTGTAGTTTTAGTATTTTTGAGAGAACAGACAAGAGGAATCCACACCAGCTCAGCCTACATTTTGTGTGGCATAAACCGATGGCTCCGCCAGCACATCACCCAATATTCACTTCTTATTATTGTATATACTCCGTAAAATTATGAATATTTATATATATAGTGAGTACAAAATATATAACACGATAATATATACTATTATACATTGATTTGCATGATTGCATGACTAATCCCTTTAGCACTAGCATATTTAGTGATCCAAACGTGCACGAGCATATGTGCTTGTCAATCATGCATTCTTCATTTAAAATTTGTCACTACTTTTTAGTTACCAAAATATAAATACCCTGGCTTCTTCATTCAGAATTTATCAAAATGCATACCTCTATCACTATATTAAATTATCAACATTTGATGTTCTTAATGCAAAGTCCACTAGATCGAATAGCAATTCTGATTTGATTGGCAATCGACGATTAAGTCGTCAACTTTACATATTAATTAAGTTTGATAATGATACTCCCGCAAGGTAGAATGTAGCAGCATTAATAGTTAGTGAAACATATATTAGGTCACATTTAGTTTGTCGTGACATATAGAAACGTAAACGTAAATATAAACGGAAAAACGAAATGAATTTAGATCATTTTAGTGTCATAATATATTTATATAAAAAAATCATCCAACAACTTGTCAATTGTAAAAGTGAGATAGAAGAAAGTGATTCCACCATTTATTATCCACCCTCTTAATGGAAGACTAATTGAGGTGGATCAAGCCCATTTTTAACAATGAATAAGAGGTTGTACAAAATAAGTTGATTTGCGTTTGTCAATTATAATAACACTAAAATGGACTATATTAAATTCCATTCCGTTTATGTTTATGTGAAATACAATCAAACGGGACCTTAATTTATACATGGTAAAATTTTTACATTACAATATTTCTCCAAAACTGTCAAAAACTACCAACGCTAGCTCAATAATAAGCATAGGGCTGCATCGTAGATAAAAACGGCGACAGATGAAGAAACTGAAAATTTTCCCAAAAGAAAATTAAAAATAACAACAAACAACAAAGATGTAGATACTGTTTAAAAAATTTCGCCCAGACCCATCCAACCTTTGAGTCTATTTAGGTGACACCTGGCATCTCGGTGCAGGGGCTTGTAGATTTTTTGGAGGAAACCATTGAGGAAACCATTGATTCGGATCAGGAATATCTGAGGAAAAATATACTAAGATCCTGATTGATATTCCCATCCGGGTCTATCAAATGGAAGGACTCAGACTCTTTGGACCCGCAAACCCGATGAAAGTTACCGCGAAGATACATGATATCATCCGATCTTTCTGAGCCGAGATCCTTTCCGGCAAAGACTCCGGCTTCGGAAACAACCGAGCCCATCTTCCTAAGCACCTCCAAATCGGATTTAGAAGGCCGCCTCCGGATAGCGAGCCCGACCCGTTTGCCGTTGCAGTACATGGTCCAAGCGGGCGTGGAGAGGAGAGGATCCCCTGCGGCCGAGCACTCGAGGGCGATGCGCAGGTGGCCGCCCCGCATCTCCTTGGCCAGGATGGCGGTGGAGACGGCCAGCTCGAGGAGGAGGAGAGGGGAGGCGGAGTTGGTGTGCGTTTGGATGCACAGCTTCACTTTTCCGTGGCGGTAGCCGAAGATGGTTCCCGTGAGGACCTTGGCGGAGGAGCTGGTGGCGGTCGGTGGTGGCTGGACGCGGCGGGTCTGCTTGGTGTTTATTTGGGGAGGAGGGTGGTCTTCTTGGACAAAGGTGTGGTTGCAATTTGGGATGAGGAGCTCCGCTAGGGCGCGGAGGAGCCGCCATGACCGGACTTGTTTGTGGCACTCCACGGTGGTTACCCCGGGGGAAAAGTGGGTGGCTCTGCCGCCCAGTGTCGGATAAGACATGGAGATGGCTTTACGTTTTTGTGAGGGAGCTAGCTAGATGGGTTGGCCGGGTATATATTGTTTGGGTGGACTACATATATATAGTAGTCATTCATGACTCGTGAGGCAGTGAGGTACGTGTGCACGTGTGGAAAAATCTAGTTGCAAACGGAAAAAAAAACAAGGTCAAGGCTCTCTAACTACTTAACTCAATCCATAGCTTTTCTAACAAAAATTAATCGCAGCGTACATACGTAATCGTATTTTTTAAGCACATAACATTTGCACGAGGGCTGGATTCCTGCATGTTCTAGATTCGCGTGTAGGTAAAAATGGAAATGGATGTCGGGGCGAAAGACGGAAGGCAGCCAGGCCCGCACCTAGCCCTCGCGCGCATATTTGTTGTGCGGCGCTTTAGGGTTAAAGTCACGAAATGCGGCCGCCTCCGTCTTCATTTTCCTCCTCCATTCTGGTGTCGTGAAACAAACCCTTAGGTATAATCCAAAAAACATCCATTTGAACAAGATGTTATCTTTAACTGTAAAAGTGGACGCGTTTTACCTTGAGTTGGAGAGCGGCTTCTTTGTCTTCAGGTAGAATTCCTACTTATAGCCATTTTAGGAAAGGCGTCATCTACAAAGGTGACGGGTCATCCTTTCATACCTTTAACATGTCGACATCTTTGCTGATTGAAGGTGCGTCTAAGTGCAAGAAATGGATTTTTTCGTATTTTCTAGGGTCAATTGTTGATCCAGGGTTGGCTAAGGCATTTGCATGTGTATTAACATCTCAAGGCATTTGCTTTATTTGAAAATGTTGATTTTTTTTGATAATGTCTTGAACCTTGCCAAGTATGCAGTAATCTTCAAATCCTAGCATCATAGGAACATGTTATTGGATATACAATAAGCAATGAATCATAAGTTACCTCGATGTTTTACACATTCAAATCTTTGGCAATGGTCCTGACTTCAACTTGATTAGAATCTCCCAACATTATGTAGTGACCTCCCTTCTAGATGTTAATGTGTTTCCAACCTGCATTATCTCCTGCTCATCATTTCCAAGAGGGGTAGGATGAAGTCGGCCACAAAATTTGTCAAAGCGTGGGGCTTCATTGCTGTCCTAAGCTCGTGGTTGACATCGTATCCGTTCAAGTGTATCAACCATTTGAGGAGTCTACCTGATAATTTTGGTTTTGACATACCACTCTTCATTGGAAAGTTAGTTCTTATAGTTCTTATGGATGGTATTTTGGTTCTCATGTCCTTCAGAATGGCTGTTAGACACATCGACCATGTTTCTAGAGTAGGGTTCGTGGTGTTTAACCGATTTCTTTGACTAAGGGGCCACGGTGGGCGCCAATTGTTTTGGACAAATTTACCACGTAAATGCGTTATTCGCAAAAGTTCGGGAACCTTAGTCACACACCAAATGAAATACGTAAACATATTAGAACAAAGAGGTTATAACAAACTGTAACTGGAATAATGATTAAATCAATGAGAAAATATTAATGTAATTATAAGAATTAAAGGCTGGACAAAAACAGGATTACAAATAGCCACCAAGGTAAAGATTTCAATATTTGAATATGAATCGAGTGAGAGTGATTTGAAGGATGAGAACTTGGTAGCCAGAACAGATTGAGTGACTATTGTTGAAGAGAATTTTTTAAAACTTGTCGTCTTGTCTTCCTTAATTTCCTCTCCCTTATTTTCTCTTATATATTGTTATAACAAGCCGTTGATCAATTACAACGCACCATTGAGAATTCCGCTTCCGCATTAATTACCTTCTAATGTCCACTTCTACGCTTCTCGATCTTCAGTTTAGTCGTGGTTTTTGAACTATGGGCAGACTTGAGATGGCCATTTTATCACAATCGTAGCCTAATTTCGGATGGCCCAACAGAGCTTACCTTTTTTAATTTCAATCTAGTAATTTTATATTTAAATATAATAGACATGCAAATCTCACCATTAATTCTCCCTTATGTTACGCCTTATATTCATTTTCTTGTTTCTCTATAAGACTTGTTTCACTTGAACATGTCTCATAATTATTATATATATATATAAGAATAGTACACTAAAGATGTTTTTCTTACATGTCATTATATTTATTTATATATATATATATATCAATAATCAATTACTAGTGACTTAAATAATTTCCCGCTTATGTTCTTACTTCATTACTAAACTTAGATTAATTAGGAGAATGTGAGTTCCACCCTGAAAAGCACATAATCATTCAAACTAATCATCCTTGAAAAAGGAAAAAAGAATACGTGACATCTTAATCATTGAATTGTGTTTGCAATAGATATTGTGCGCATTAACTTTATTCCCCCCAAAAGGCAAACCAGTATAATTATAAAAATGAAAAAAGAGGGAGAGGAATTAGTAGAGGGTTCTCTTTGGGTGCATGCACACTGTCCCTTGATTCAATGGGCTCCAAGCATATGTTGTGAATCGGACAAAACCCATAAGTTTGTTTTGGGCAGGATAATCGCACTAACGCATTACTTGCTATGATGCGGAAAATCTTAATCAAACAGAATCTGTAACACGTTATAAGCTACAAATAAGTGGTAAAACAAAATAATAGACAAGAAAATAATAGCAAAGTAATGGTAGGATTTGTATTATGGTTGACATTGTGAATGAATCATCTGTTAACACAAACGAATGCTTGAGTGAAGTAGAATGACTGGACAAAAAGGATTTGAGCTTTCGCCAGTGATTTCGATTATGAGTGTCGATCCCCCTCACTGTTTTTGCCTCGTTCGTATATATAACTTCCTCCCCCATTCTAACCGTTGGTTGAATCGTCTAGCATATCCCGAAGATTTCTCTCCTAGCATTAATGAGGTAGTCGTTGAGTGGCGATCATGGAGCCCGAAATTTTAGCCTTGCCCTGACTACTTCGTCGGCTTCCGCTTCCAATAAACTACTCGGGCCGATCATTTTGGGCTTGCAACGTCTCTTTGGGCTGGATTTTGGAAAGGCCCAACAATACCCCCTCAAAAAACCCGGGAGAATTCCCTCCAAATTTTTTTAGGGTTTTTTGGATCTAGTGCTTTGGAAGTTGTAATGTAGACGACATGTCCCATCGTGCCCTATTTATAGCAGTCATGATGGCATCTAAAGACTTCAATTACGCTTCTCGGTGTCCAGGTACGTTTCCCTCTTCTCCGCTTCTTCATCTTCATCTTCTCTTCTTCCTTCAGCCATGGCGACTTCCAGTTCTTCCCCTGTTTCTCGCTGCCTTGATCCACCTGTACCCCCTTCTCTAACTTCATCCAAAATTCTCACCTCATTCCATCGTAGAAGTAGTATTTCGGAAGATCCTCACACCCTTGCTTTCTCCGTAGGGTTTCCTTCTTCCGCAGAAATTTTCCTTCCCCCCTCTGGAATTTGGGTTGACTTCTATGACGAGGACTGGGTTTGCTTATATGAGTACCCCTTCCGCATCGGTCATCGTTTTCCTTTCTCCCCATTGGTTATCGATTTCCTTACCACTCTTAATATCTCTCCTGGGCAAATACTTCCTCAAGACTAGAGGTTGTTGTTGTCGGTCGATTTGCTATGCTCCTCTCACGGCCTTCCTTTTAAAGTTGTCGACTTTTTCAATAACTATCGCCTTTCCAAAGGTGGTCCTGGTCGATTGACCTTAAAACCCTTTCAAGAGAAGTTTGACTTGATCTTTAACATTTCCAAATCTGACCGGGGCTGGGCTGACAAATTTGTCTTCATAAAGCTCTCCTCTTTGGGAATTGATACGGCTTTCTTGAAAGCTCGATGGCGGTCAACAGGTAGTGTTTCCCTTTACCACTTCTGTTTTGTTCAATCTCTTCTAATCGTCGATTATTTCCGTCTTGCATGCAGAAATTTTGGCTTCTCCTCAACCCCGCAAAGTGTCGGCCCAAGTGATTTCTCACATTGAAGTTATTCCGTTGGAATAAAGGTCTTACCCTAAGCTGGTGAAGGTGTGCTTTGCTGACTCAGAGGACATTGAGATGTCGAGTATGATATATCCTTCCTTTACTCCTTACGTCATCGGCTTTACTCCTTGTAACTTCTTTATCTATATGTTAACATGTTCTAGGACCACCCGTTCCACCACTACACTCACCACCATGGAACGAGTAGAAGCTCGAAAGAAGAGAAAGGTTGAATCGGCATCAACTGCTGATTCTTCATTAGTGGTCTCCGTCCCTAAGAAATCTTCTGAGGCTAGGGTTTTTTCTCCTAAGAAGAAAACTAGTTCGAACCTTTCTAATCTTCCAAAGACGATGATGTCGCTAGACATGGCGGCAGAAAAGTGTTTGAGCTCCTTGGCACCTCTTCATGTGGACTGCTCTCGAAACGAGGAAGGCCAATCTTCACTTCCGGAATTCTTTGGTGAAATCCTCGCGGCTCAGTGGCAGGATTGTTTTCCCTACCCGTTGTCACTTTGTGATTCACCTCTTACCTTGTACATGTTATTTTGCTTCTCTGTTTAGGGTTTGCAACTTTCACTTTCCGCTTTTGAGGCTTTTAAGGATTTGCCGGATCAACTGGCTCAGAGCAAAATCAGCCTCCAACTTGAAAAAGACAGAAGTACCATTCTGGGGCATGAGAAGAATGCTCTAGAGAAGAAAGTGCATGAGCTGTCGGGCAACCTTGAAAAGGCATCAAAGGAGTCCAAAGAATGGAAGGAAAAGTTCATGGTTTCCTTAGGTAAAGAAGCCGCTCTTGCTAAGGAAATCGAGGACATCGCGGACTATTGGTCGTGTCGAGCTCGGGTGGAGATGATGGAGGAATTCGCAGCGGGGAAGCACACTTCTTGGGATGCAATAAAGGAGAGTGAGCAGTTCGAGAGCTTGTTCTCTGATGAAGTGATCGCAACTAAGAAATCCTCGATCGTCGACGACATTGCCTCTGTTGCCAAGGAGGTAGCCTAAGTGGAAATGGAGAACCAAAAATCTGCTGAAGAATGATTTCCCCTTGTTTCCTTTTGCTTTCTAAACATTTCTCTACCCCCAGTGTGTTGGAGTTTTAAACACTTTATTTTGTGTGGCCGCTCGTTTTAGGGCCTTTGTGTGGACAATTTCTACCCCTTGCTGGTTTTTGAGGGGTTTATGCTATTAATGATGCTTCAGTACTTGTTATAGTTTTGGATCTTCTTTTTGTCTTTTTTGTAGGTGAAATAGGTTTGCTACTGAGGAATGAAGATCAACACGTTGTGAGAAGTTTTCTTGTAGTTTATTGATAGATTTCTCGTTGTAATAGCGCTTTTTGTGTAAGATGCTGAGAGAGAGAAAATGATATTTGACAGAATGTAAACACTTGTGATTTATAAAGTTGTGATTTGAGTTACAAGCATTTTGTGAAACTCTTCTCTTTCTAGAGTTTGTGTTATGCGTTCTCATCCCTTGCATCTCTTGACTAGTCGTTGTGTGCACAGCGTTGCCTGATCATAAGGTGAGCGCCTCTGTTTTGTCCTGTAATGTCACAAGGCGTCCCTTGTTAGTTGTTATAAAATCGTCTTTGTTTCATGTGTGTGTAAAGATGTATACCTTATTGTGACTTGCATGTTCTAAAAGTGATACATCTTCAAATTCACCGCGTTCCAACTTCTGGTGATTGTCTTCCCATCACATGATATGAACTCATAGGCTCCTTGTCCTACGATCTTCGTGATCTGATAAGGCCCTTCCCAATTTGCTCCTAATTTGCTAGCTTTTAATTCTTGCGTGTTTTGAAAGACATTCCTTAATACTCAGTCTCCCACTTGGAACGCCTTTGCATTAACACGTTTGTTGTAACTCCGAGCTACCCCCTGTCTATACGCCTCCATACGAATTGATGCCTCATCTCGTAACTCTTCAACAATTTCTAGATGGTGTAACAGGTTAGGTAGATTTGACTCCTCGGTGGGAAGTTGTTGAGAGGGTTTCTTGACAACAAATAAATTTATAAGTCAAGACCCCGCTGAGTATAGCAGAGTCAGGATCGTTCCACAGGAAGCAAGGTTGTTCGTTTATCAACTTCTAATAAGCAAACAAAATCAAGCAAAAACACTCACAAGCAGCCTCGTTAACGACGTTGTCAGGGTCGTTAACGAACCACCGTACACAAAAAGACTCTACTAACGACCTAAATAAATTCGGTACCGAGCCAAGTAACTCAGCAACGAAATTCACTTAAAATAATTCAAATAAAAACAAAGATCTAGGACTAGGGACACCACAACATAGTCATGCATATAAACTCGTAAGAAGATAAGATCATGCCTTTAAATAGATAGAGTCATCAACTTTCGTTGACTATCAAGTAAATTAACCTACTTTCGTATCTTAATTCACTTAATTGCTTGTTTTGGATCTAAAGCTTGAAACTTTCGTATTCAAACAATATCAACCTTCAAGTTACTAACTTTCTCTTTCAATCAAATTAAAAACTCAAATTACCTCAACTTTCATCTTGGTATAAGCACAACAAAAAACCTCAATAATAGATAAAAGGCATTCAACACACAATCTCACTCATCAAACATGCTCAACTATGCCGGGCTTAACCCTCGATCCTAGAAAAGAAGACTACTCACTAATCATAACTACTAAAAAAATAAATTCAATAAAACAAATCATTGAAAACAAATTACTACTCAAATTAAATAGAAAAATCTGTCCTACAGAAATTCAGAAGAAATCGAAAAAAGAACAAAATACCGAACCAAAATCTCGATCAACGAACTCAGTAACTCTCATTCACCGACTTCCGAACTCGACTCCGATCCTCTCGCCTCTTCTCTCGACTCTTCCTCCTCTCAAAAAAATCCTCTAAAAGTCTGACCTCTTTTTCTATGCTAAATAGAAGAGTATTTATACTAAAAAGGCTAGAAACTAAAAAGGCTAAAAGATATAAACTTTCCTAAAAAGATAGAAATAAAAAACTAAAAGATAGAAACAAAATCTAAGAAGATAACAAGACCTAAAATACGTAATATAATAACCCTAAAAATCACAAAAAGATACTCTACCGACACGGAAATAATTTCCCGCACAGGATCGGTGAGTCACAAAGTCAACCATCGAAATTTCTATCACGTGGCCTCATTAACGAGCCCTCACAGCCTCGTTAACGAGCCTGTGCTTGGTTTCTGCCACACTTCATCTCGTAAATCTTGAAGTCTGACTTCTTCAATCTTTTATTCCTCCGTCTTTCACTTTAGCGCTCCAAATTCAGCTCCATATAGCACATTTTCCTTGCTAAAACCTACAAAATACACAAAATAGAGTAGCTTCCATACTTTCCATAGAAATATGCAAAACTATCCAAAAACACACAAAACTAAACCTAAACTTATCAAAACTAAACCTAATAAACAAAGAAAACCTATTAAAACCTATACTAAAAATGCGAACATCAAAATACCCCATACTTAGACTTGCTTGTCCTCAAGCAATCACTAAACACTAACCAAAACCAAACAAACATACTTATCAAAATATAGCCATCATCTAAAAAGCAACATCTACACATGAAAAAAATATAGCAAAGGACTATTAATGTCATCACACATATATGCACTAAATAGACATAAGAAAATACAATCCAACCTCACAAGGGATATAATGTGTTTCACTCAACTCTCAAGTGTTTAGGCTTATAAATTCAATCTCTCAACTCATCTTATATACAAAAACTCATAGAAATTGGAACATATCTCACCAATACTCTCCACCCAAGATTTGTCAAAACAAGCAAAAATCATCAAGAGAACTTAGGGGGGCTCAATGAAAAACTTCATAGAAGCTTCCATTCGGCCGGGTTGTAATGGGGCTTGGTAAAAACAATAAGGCGTGGAAATATTTTTGGTCATGTGGTGCTAATAATATCCGGGAATCAAAGACTCCTAAAAACTCACACATAAACAAAACACTCTTTAAAACATACCAAACTCACTCTCTCATTATGCACACTCATTTTCACTCACCCATTATTATCCTAGAAAGTCTCATAAGAAATAAAAGAATCTTTGATATTATTTATAAACACACATACACTTCAAACTTCTTCCTTCTACTATTACTTCAATTCTTCACTTCTTTTTTTCTTTTTTTTTCTTTTTCTTCTTTCGCTGCCTCGTTAACGAGCCAACTTCAGGATCGTTAACGAGCTTCCTCGTATATTCCTTCCCTTTTTTTCTTAACAACTTTATTTTCGTGCATCCTTTGCTTATCAAGAGATCTTTCTTTTACATAATATTAGAACAAGAGACTTCCAATCTACCCTTCCCAATAATCCTTCAATCGAAGCAAACATTATATAACACTCCTTTTTTTTACACTCAACAAAGTTACCTTTCCAATCTAAGTCCTAATCCCCGGATAGGGTCAAGCTTATCTCGGCTAGGGAACATATTTTTTTGTGGAGCTAAAAATAAAGGCTTCAGGCTAGAATTGGTTGTCAAAAAGAGGATAATGTAAGGGTGGATAGGGAATAATAGGGCTTATAAAAATAAGTTCTCCATCATATGATTTCACAAGTAATGAACTATAAATCCCATACGGGTCTCAAGAAATATATAACCATCACAATTCCAAGAGATAATATGCATATAGAGAGTAAATCACACAAGAAAAGAAGAGAGATTTATTGATGTTCTCCCTATAAGGTCAAAAACAACTTACTAGGTAATGATTTTGTTGGATTGCATCACTTATGCTATAAAGTATATGTGCTCAATTTCATCAAGTGCTATCTTCTTTTAAAAACAATTTCAAGTCAAAAATCCGGCTATACTATTAAAGACATGCTTGCAAGGAATTATATGATTAAGCTAGCAACTACTATCATAGAACCTAAGAAAGGGATATCTATCAATTCTAAAACTCTTTTTTAGATTTTTTCAAAATTTTCAATTTTTTTTCTAGAATAAAAAAAACTACTCAAAACACATAAACACATAAGACAACAAGTTTTCTATTTTCTCCCACCCCATACTTAAAATTACAGTGTCCCCACTGTAAGAAAAATAAGAAGAAGGAAAAGAAATAGAAAATAAAACAAATAAAGATAAAAATAAGAAAAAGAAAAACATAAAACTTACAAAGTCTCAAAAGTGGGAAACAAGGAAAAACTTCATCTTCAGGCTGAATCAACGGTTTGGTGGAGGAAAGTAGTGCTCAAAGTTCCCCATGAAGTTGTACATCGTCCTCCAACGCTCAGCATCATCCGCCTCTCTCTGACGATGCCTCTCATCCTCCATCGACATGCGAGCAGAATAGACGGATTCCCATCTAACCATCCTCCTATGAATATGGTCCTGCTGGAGGTGAAGTTGTTGCATCCGTGCAGAAAGATCCTCGGCCCATGGTGGTGGCATACTCGATCCTGTGTACTCGGGCTGAGGAGGTGGTGGATAGTGAGGATGGAATTGATCTTGGTACAACACCGGGTTGTAAGGCATGAGTCCATAGGAATGAGGGTCGGTAGGAGCTGGCGGTGGGTCGACAGGAGTTCTCGGCACCTCCTTAACGAAGCTGGGTGCCTCGTTATCAGTGTAGGAAGGAGGCTGGAAATGGTCGTTAACGAGCCTGGTAGGCTCGTCAACGAGGACGTTGTTGCCCAATACTTCCGTGTCGAGGTCCTCTTCCTCGAAGTTTAGCTCCTCAGTTCCTCCCTCTGTGTCAGCTTCTTCAGTGTCATCGCCTACTACCTCGGTATCCTCATCTTCATCTTCATCCATTGCATCTTCCTCTCGCTCAAACCGGGACACACACGGCCTAAGTGAGAGCTCATCCTCCGTCTTGGGTTCCAATGGGAAAGCATGCCCCGTCCACGCCTCATACCAATTTGGTACGTAGAGAAGCTCCAACTTATCGAGGGTCGGTGTAACGATGCGGTCTTTTACTTTCACCTTGAATCCTCCCTCGGCTTGAATGAAGACACTGGAGCTATACCAATAGTTCTTGTTGAGGAGTTGGGCGTGAGCCGGTGTGTAGCGAGTAAGGTCGACTCCTAGGTTTTTAGCCAAAAGGCTAACCAAGTTGCCACACCAAACCTCCTTGGACTTGGTTGATTTCTCGACGTAGTAGAGCCATCATACCCCAAATTCAAGGATCGGGCTCCTCGAAAAGGATGGTGCGGAGACAAGCAACTTCCGTCCTCGTTGGCCTGTTCAACTCTCTCTTCGTCCAAAACGTAGCGGCTAGGAATCGGAGAATAATCCTGAAGATGGGGTTGATGATGCTTGCCCCAGATAATGCCGATGTGGAGGGTTGGACCTCCCCGGTGATGTAGCTCCAAGTATGAGTCACTCTGTAGTCTTTCAAGTTGTAGTCTCTAGACGGGTTCGGAAGCTCTAGGATTGCATTGAACTCTGCCATGGTGAACTCACGGCTCACATTGCCGAGCCAAAACCAGATTCGTCCCGCCGAAGTCTTCGACGAGAAGCTAGTCTCTAAAGTGGCCAAAAACTCGGATGTGAGGGCCGGATAGTGTGGTAAATTCTCCTGCTTAGGAGATGAGCGGCACCAAGAATAACAAAGGCCTCCTTGACATCCGTGTAGATCCCTGTGTTTACAGCACTGGACTTCGAGAACCAACGGGTGTAGTGGTCCTTCTCTAGAATGGCACGGTATTGATGCACTTGGCCCTGAGTACTCAAAATCACGTTGTCCACGCGAGGTGGAGATGGGGACCTATGGTTCCTTCTCTTCTTCTGAGCTCGGGTAGCGGGTCTGCTTGAACTTGCCATGAGATCCTACAAAACAATCAAGAATTTTCCAAGATAAGATCCACTCAAAATAGATAGGCAAGAGACCCCATACTTGGTCTCGAATTAGCCTCGGAATTGTTCGTTAACTACCCAATTGGGTCGTTTACGAATCTGGACTGGTATTGATTTTTGGAAGCTATGCAGGGTTGTTAACGAGCCTGGGTGGGTCGTTAACAAGCCGCCCAGAACCAAATCACAGAATTCCAAGTTTAATCTACCTTAAAATTCAAGCAAAAATCAAGCATGCAATCCTCCATATTCCTTCACTAGTCACACAATCGGATATACGCACCCCATACTTGCTCGATTACCCATCCCGAACATGCTAAATTTACCCGAAATTTTGACATGCTAAGTTTGAAACTTGATACTAGAACAAGAAAAATTCATGCTTTTCACAATCAACTTTTCACAATGAAACATCTAACATGAATATCCTTCTCTAGATCTAGAATTACGAAGCAAAATCAAACTTTCATGGGCAAAAATCAATCATGAACATCGATCCTCTATATGAACTCAATTGTAAGCATGAAATTTCTACCCTAAAAACCATAAATCATGCAATTTCGAGTTAAGGTTTAGAAAACAAACCGGAGAACCGAGAAATTTGAAGAACAAGGGGTCGGAAATTGGGTGAGTAACGAGCTCGGTGAGAGTTATCGAAAGCTCGGATCTTCGTCGGTGGGGGACGAGTTTTCGGGCTTCGGTAACGATGTTTGCTCGGTGGTGGTTGGTGATGGATTCCGATCGATGGGAGGGGGTCTTCAAAGATCTTTGGTTGAGTTTTTGAGAAGGCTGGAATCGGGAGGATTTGAGGGTGGATTTTTGGAAGGGGTAGGAGGGTTATATAGGAGAGGGAAGGGATAGGGAGGGGTAGACGGTGGAGGCTAGGGTAGTAAGAAAAAGATAGACTAGGTTAAAAATACTTACCTGCCCGTTTGCCGAATCGGGTCGGTCGAACCGGGTCGTTAACGACCCTGGGTGGGTCGTTAACGAGCCACCGTAGCCTCTTGGAGTGATTTTCGATCCCTTCTCCTGCATCTTGTTAGCTCAAAATTTATTCTAATTTCTATCCTAAATTTACTAAAAAGAACTCAAAAGAAAGCTAAGAAAAATTATCTAAAAAGAAAAGAAAAAGAAGAATCTAATTCTATACTAAAGGCGGGTTGCCTCCCGTAAGTGCTATTTTTAACGTCGTTAGCCCGATCCTTTGACTCAAGGTGGCTCTTGTGTAGCCATGTTGGGGTCTTGAGGTATCCCAACTTAGCTTTGCAGCTTTTGTGTGCTTGAGTTGCTAAATTAGGACCCTTTTCTTCTATTAGTATGCCCGGTATTCCTACATGATGGTTAGTGAAATCCGAAAACCAAGGCGTGGTGTAGGAACAAAAGATAAGGAACATTCATGACCATCTTTAGCCGATTCATAACTAGAGTACTGACCTTGGTTGTACTCTTGCACGTGGGACTCGGTGATCGGCCGATGAGGCTTGGTAGGGACAGTTGTGTCGAGTTTTGGTTGAGTCAACTTGATTTGTGCGACCGCAATTAGGTCGTTGGCATTCTGATCCAAGTTGAATTCCACCCGTTCCTCTCCAATATCAAAAGTGAGGAGTCCTTTCCGCACATCAACTCTTGCACCTGCTGTGGCTAAAAATGGTCGGCCGAGAATTATGGGGACATGAGGGTCTTCAGGCATATCGAGGACGATAAAATCATTTGGTATAAAGAATTTCCCGACTTGAATAGGATATTCGTCCACCACCCCTGTGGCCTTGACACATGATCCATCTGCCATGTACAGATTCATATCTACCGGCTCTAGTGGTCCCATATTAGCTTTAGACCAGATTGAGAGAGGAACTAAACTAGCACTGGCGCCCAGATCGCATAAAGCCTTGAACTTGTGGTTGCCTATGCCGATCGTTATTGCAAATCTCCCTGGGTCTCCTAGCTTTTCAGGTAAAGCTATTGATCTGACTTCATCATGTAGCTCTGTAGTGGATCTTTTCCTGCTAAGAATATCTTTCAAAAACTTTGTGTAAGCCGGCATTTCGCTTAGGGCCTCAGCGAATGGGATGGAAATATTAATGCTCTGAAGAATCTTTACGAAACGCTTGAACTTACTCTCAGTAGAGTCCATAGATTTCTTAGTTGGAAATGAAAGAGACTTTACCATTCTCGGAACCAAGTTAGGTTCGAGAGGTGAGAGTATCGGGTCGACACTAGGGTCGTTTGTTGTCCTCGGCGGGTCGTTACCGACCCTGGTGGGGTCGTTAACTACCTTGGGGTTGAGAGGAAGGCTCGGTTTAGAAGACTTACCTGGGGTAGGGTCGTCAGGAATCCTTGGAGCCTTGTCATCCTTGTATATGGGCTCGTTATTTGCCCTCGCGAGCTCGTTAACGAGCCGTTTGGTGACGTCCTGTTCCTCCTTGTCCTCAACTTGAACTCGCTCCGGCAATGTCTTCCCGCTCCTAAGGTGCACCGCTGCTATTTATCCCCTAGGGTTCTCCTCGAGGCGGCCCGGGAGTTGCCCTTGTGGTCTCGGAATTTGGGCAGCGAGGTTCCCTAGTTGGGAATCAACACTCTTCTTCCATATATCGAACTCTCCCCATCTTTTATTTTGTTGGTTCAGGTTGGCTTGAACTTCATTAACCTTGTTGGTCACTCCGTTTATGCCTTCCTGTAATCCTTGAACCCATGATGGCGGCTCCTGGTGGCCTGGAGGTCGATAGGGTGCAGGTCGTCTATCTGGTGGAGGCACTGCATAGTTTTGACTTGTATTCTGATTGCCCCATGCCTGATAGTTGTTTGACCTGTCATGATAACTAGGTTGGTTCCTGTATGGTCCTCTCATGTAATTCATCTCAACAATTGTCTCAGCGGCTCTAACCTGTTCTATGTTAGTGCAAGCAGAAGTACTATGTGCAGAAGAACCACATTCTTGACATGATTGAGAGGATTTCAGAAAACTTACCTGCTTCTTCAGACGGTTGACCTCATCCTATAAGAATTGATTTTTAACATCCGGGTCAACTTCGTCTCGGTTAGGTATGTAGAGACGTTTCTGGGGCTGTGGAGTCTACTGGGTTCCATACATGCAATCATAATTGGATAGCTTATCCAACAGTTCCCATGCCTCCGTCGGAGTCATCTCTATAAAACCGCACGCACTATGCGTGTTGATGCGGTTCTTGGTCTCTGCGTTGATACCTTGGAAAAAGATTTCTTGTAAAACATATAAAGGTTGCCCATGAGTGGGGCATTGTCTAAGCATCTCTTTCAATCTTTCCCATGTTTCAACAAATGTTTCATTAGGCAGCTGGTGATAGGAGGTGATGTGTTTCCTCAACTCCGTCGTCTTAGCAGGAGGGAAGAACTTTGTAAGAAATTGATCGTACAAAGCTTTCCAAGTCCTGATAGACTTAGAAGGTAGACTCTCCAACCAGCTCAGGGCCTTTCCAGTAAGAGACCACCTGAAAGCTTTTAACAAAACATATTCAAGTGAGACACCTTCAGCAGCTATGGTGTCACATAAATCAAGAAAGTTTCTAATATGCTCCATAGGGCACTCAGTAGGTTTCCCTTCAAATTGAACCCGTTTAATCAAGGATATGAATTGAGATTTGATCTCAAAGGGTTTCTCTATCTCGGGAAGCACGATTGGAGACTCTAGCACCCTCAGTTCTGGATGCATGTACTGTTTGGCATTCCTCGGATAGGCATTAAGCTCCTCCTGTAGACGAGCATTAGCAGCTCGATGACGCTCAGCCTCGGCAGCAGCGCCTTCCTTCTCAGTCTTCAGTGCCTCCATCTGATTTCGAAGGTCTTCCATTTGACGAGCCATCTCTTCGGGTGTGGCCATGGCTCGGTTTTCTCGGAGTCTACGGTGCAGGGAACGTTCGGGTTCTGAGTAATAACCAGTGTTATCATACTGAAGCCTTCGTCGTCCTACCGGCATACGCTGAGAACACAGACAAAGAAAACAAAAATTAATAACAAAAACGGGGTCGGGCTACTCCCGAACCCACAGATAAACAAACAAACTTGTTGCTTCCCCGGCAACGGCGCCAATTTGTTGAGAGGGTTTCTTGACAACAAATAAATTTATAAGTCAAGACCCCGCTGAGTATAGCAGAGTCAGGATCGTTCCACAGGAAGCAAGGTTGTTCGTTTATCAACTTCTAATAAGCAAACAAAATCAAGCAAAAACACTCACAAGCAGCCTCGTTAACGACATTGTCAGGGTCGTTAACGAACCACCGTACACAAAAAGACTCTACTAATGACCTAAATAAATTCGGTACCGAGCCAAGTAACTCAGCAACGAAATTCACTTAAAATAATTCAAATAAAAACAAAGATCTAGGACTAGGGACACCACAACATAGTCATGCATATAAACTCGTAAGAAGATAAGATCATGCCTTTAAATAGATAGAGTCATCAACTTTCGTTGACTATCAAGTAAATTAACCTACTTTCGTATCTTAATTCACTTAATTGCTTGTTTTGGATCTAAAGCTTGAAACTTTCGTATTCAAACAATATCAACCTTCAAGTTACTAACTTTCTCTTTCAATCAAATTAAAAACTCAAATTACCTCAACTTTCATCTTGGTATAAGCACAACAAAAAACCTCAATAATAGATAAAAGGCATTCAACACACAATCTCACTCATCAAACATGCTCAACTATGCCGGGCTTAACCCTCGATCCTAGAAAAGAAGACTACTCACTAATCATAACTACTAAAAAAATAAATTCAATAAAACAAATCATTGAAAACAAATTACTACTCAAATTAAATAGAAAAATCTGTCCTACAGAAATTCAGAAGAAATCGAAAAAAGAACAAAATACCGAACCAAAATCTCGATCAACGAACTCAGTAACTCTCATTCACCGACTTCCGAACTCGACTCCGATCCTCTCGCCTCTTCTCTCGACTCTTCCTCCTCTCAAAAAAATTCTCTAAAAGTCTGACCTCTTTTTCTATGCTAAATAGAAGAGTATTTATACTAAAAAGGCTTGAAACTAAAAAGGCTAAAAGATATAAACTTTCCTAAAAAGATAGAAATAAAAACCTAAAATATAGAAACAAAATCTAAGAAGATAACAAGACCTAAAATACCTAATATAATAACCCTAAAAATCACAAAAAGATACTCTACCGACACGGAAATAATTTCCCGCACAGGATCGGTGAGTCACAAAGTCAACCATCAAAATTTTTATCACGTGGCCTCGTTAACGAGCCCTCACAGCCTCGTTAACGAGCCTGGGCTTGGTTTCTTCCACACTTCATATCGTAAATCTTGAACTCTGACTTCTTCAATCTTGTATTCCTCCGTCTTTCACTGTAGTGCTCCAAATTCAGCTCCATATAGCACCTTTTCCTTGCTAAAACCTACAAAATACACAAAATAGAGTAGCTTCCATACTTTCCATAGAAATATGCAAAACTATCCAAAAACACACAAAACTAAACCTAAACTTATCAAAACTAAACCTAATAAACAAAGAAAACCTATTAAAAACTATACTAAAAATGCGAACATCAGAAGTCCATATCGGACTGTAGGCAAAGTTACTTCTACTGGTAACACGGCTTCACATCCATAGACTAAGGAGAAAGGTGTATTGCTTGTAGTAATCTTAGGAGTCGTTCGATCTAACCATAGAATAAGGGGTAACTCATCTGCCCATTTTCTCTTTGTATCCTTGAGTAACTTCTTCAAATTATTGATGATTACTTTGTTGCTTGCTTCTGCCTGACCATTGGTTTGAGGATAACGTGGTGTCGACATCACCAACTGAATGTTGTATTGTTGGCAAAATGATCTCGTCTTGTCATTGATGAATTGGGATCCGTTGTCGCACACTATGGTGGATGGTATTCCGAACCTACTCAGGATATTCCTCTTTATGAAAGAGATGACCTGGGTGTCTTTGACTTCTTTGAAGGCTTCAGCTTCGATCCATTTAGAGAAGTAGTCGATCATTGCTAGGATGTAGACGTGTTGTCCTGATGTTGGAGGGAGCTTTCCGACGATATCCATTCCACATTTCATGAATGGCCAAGGGGAAGTAATGGGATGTAACAACTCTGAAGGTTGATGTGGTATAGGTCCATGACGCTGGCACGTGTCACACTTGCGGGCGAACTCCACTGCATCTTTGTTCATGGTGGGCCAGTAATAACTCAACCTGCTCGCCTTCCTCGCCAAGTTGCGACCCCCTGTTTGATTTCCGCATTCTCCATCGTGTATGTCTTGTAACACCTTCTGTACCTCTTCCTCCTTTACGCATCGGGATTATATTCCTGACAACATCCACTGATGAAAGGATCAATGGAGGGGATGATGGTGCAAAGAGATCGCCACGAGAATCCAAGGAATTTTGACAACAAACACCTCGCAAACTGACCCATCTTCAACTGGCTGGATCTTCCTTGTCCGAACTCGGAATTGAGTGATTCCAAACCGAGAATTTATATCTATGAGTCTAGTTGAATTCCTCAAAATATGAGATCCATAGGATGAGTTGATTGAAAGTTATATCGATTTTACTGAGGTGGTGCAGAAACCACCGAGATGGATGATGGTTCAAGTAGGTAACAAGGGATATGGATGCTTGAGAACTTGGATATGACTCACCAAGCTCTCAAACAAACTAGGATTCCCGAGATTGTCGGATATTACTCAACAACAACTTGAACAACGAGAATTGAACGAACAAAAACAAGAACAAGAACTTGAATTGAAAGATGCAAGGAAAGTAAGCAACAAGGTATTTCATCCAATCTAAGCGAGAAAGGAGGCCAACAACAAGCCTTATAACCCTAAAGGCACGCCTCTCTCAACTCAGCCACTCTCACTTCTCTCTAATTACATAAAAAACCCTTAAATTTCAAGAAATTTAACTAAAAAACCTTAACAAAACATAATTCAAGTTTTAGCACTAGTCGAACCGATAGTCACAAGAACACTCCAACCTTCACCGTCATTAGCCGTCAAAAACTTATGAGCCATGAGCTCCTCCTTGATTTTGTCTAGTATAGAGTTAGCTAGGGCTCGCGTGATGTGCCCAATATAGGGCATGGCTCCTTTTCTCGTTTTCTTAGCGCCTCGAACATCGTCTTTGGTTGCTTGTCCAAGTATTGGCTCCCCTTTATCGTGTATGTTGGGCTTGTCTTTAGGGATGGAATCTTCACTCAAATCATGGGGCCATGACTCGGTAGATGGAATCAAATCATCCTCCTCCCCTTCAAAAAGATTCGTCCTCGAATCTATCAAGCCTTGTGAGCTCAACAAAGAAGGTAGGGCTTCTAGCTCCCTTGGTGTGGCATTCTCCATGACAAAGACATCCTTCTTGGCCTCCACAAGAAAGGTAATGTAATCTCCGCTTGGAGTGACTAAAACAGCCTCGTCCTCCTCATGGAGAAAGAAGGGCAAACATGAAGGAATCATAGGAAATGCATCCATCCATGGTGTCGCCAACGAGTTCATGGAGCTAGGAGTGATGGTAGGACGATGCTTGATTTTAGGAGACAATTCCACAACTTCCTCCCCTTCTTGCAATATGTGCATCAATTCTATTGGACACTTGATGGTAATGAGTTATTCCAATCCATGGAAAGGAGTCTCTCTTTTTGGTTGTTCTGTGTCACTCATCACTCTTTGTTGGAAGGAAGTCTCCTCCCCTTTACATGGGGTCGTCCTCGAACCTTGATCCTCTTCTCGTATCTCCTTGATCTTCACCACTAAAGGCACTTGTGGCCTCTCGTCCAGCCCTAGGATTCGGCGCTCCAAGGCATCCATGCGTGTCTCCATAGCTTCCACGGATTGTTGCAAGGATTGTTGAAAAGATTATGACATGGCATCCATCGAGTTGGAGAACTCCTCATCAAACTTTTGTTTTTCTTTTTCATCAACTACACTTGTCATCTTAAGAACACAGCAAAGATCAAGGTATAGAGTGCACTTGAATTAACCACCAAGACTTGCCCGAGATGAAAATCGGACAAGTTGCAAGTAGGAGATGAACAACAAAATGGAACAAGAAAAGCTCAAACACAACAACAATAAAAGAAACAATCAAGCAAGACTAGCAATTCTCGGTGTCGTTCCCGTATCCTAACACCGATTCTTTCACAAGCATGTAACGAACACAAAATCAAGGCTGGTTTTTAGTCTCAATTCCCACGTTTTTTCCTCAACAAAAAAAATCAGCAAAGGCTCTTTCAATTCATGCACTAAAGGAAGGCATTAAACAAGCAACAAAAGCAATCATTCAACTACCAATTAATGAAGGCCATTGGTGTTCTATTAGGGACGTTTTTTAGCAGCTTTTCAGCCATGGTTGAACATCAAACTTAGCCAAGAACTTCAACAATTCAAGGACTCAAAAATGCCACAACTCAAGACAACAATTCGGACAAGGCCGAACACAACAACAACAACGCAACCACTAAAGAGTTCAAACCTAAAACTTGCAACAAGTGGAAATTCAAAGTCGAAACAAGATTTAGATGGCGATACCTTCGCGTGGCTCTGATACCACTTGATGGCCGGATCGATGGAGGGGATGATGGTGCAAAGAAATCACCACGAGAATCCAAGGAATTCTGACAACAAACACCTCGCAAACGAACCCGTCTTCAATTGGCTGGATCTTCCTTGTCCGAACTTGTAATTGCGTGATTCCAAAACGAGAATTTAGATCTATGAGTCTAGTTGAAGTCCTCAAAATATGAGATCCATAGGATGAGTTGATTGAAAGTTATATCGATTTTACTGAGGTGGTGCAGAAACCACCAAGATGGATGATGGTTCGAAGTAGGTAACAAGGGATATGGATGCTTGATAACTTGGATATGACTCACCAAGCTCTCAAACAAACTAGGATGCCCAAGATTGTCGGATATTACTCAACAACAACTTGAACAACGAGAATTGAACGAACGAAAACAAGAACAAGAAGTTGAATTGAAAGATGCAAGGAAAGTAAGGAACAAGGTTTTTCGTCCAATCTAAGCGAGATAGGAGGCCAACAAGCCTTATAACCCTAAAGCCACGCCTCTCTCAACTCAGCCACCCTCACTTCTCTCTAATTACATAAAACACCCTTAAATTTCAAGAAATTTAACTAAAAACCCTTAACAAAACATAATTCATGTTTTAGCACTAGTCGAACCAATAGTCACAAGAACACTCCAACCTTCACCGTCATTAGCCATCGAAAACTTATGAGCCATGAGCTCCTCCTTGATTTTGTCTAGTATAGACTTAGCTAGGGCTCGCGTGATGCACCCAAGATAGGGCATGGCTCCTTGTCTCGGCTTCTTAGCGCCTCGAACATCGTCTTTGGTTGCTTGTCCAAGTATTGGCTCCCCTTTATCGTGCAGATTGGGCTTGTCTTTAGGGATGTAATCTTCACTCAAATCATGGGGCCATGACTCGGTAGATGGAATCACATCATCCACTTGAACAAAATGTTATTCTTAATAGAGAAAGTGGAAGCTCTTACCTTAAGTCGTCGGGCTTCTTCCTTATCATCTGGTAGGAATCCATCTCGTAACCACCTTAAGTAAGGAGTTACCCACGAATCGTCTTCATCAGAATCTCGAATCTCGAACATATCTTCTTCTTTGATTATGGATGGCGCATCAAGGTACACAAAAGGTATCTCGTCGTACTCTCTTAGGTCGATTGCGGATCCGAGGTTGGCTAAGGCGTCTGCTTGCGTGTTAGCATCCCGAGGAACTTGCTTTATCTCAAAGTACTTGAAATGTTTAATGATTTCTTGATCTTTTTTCAGTATGCCTTCATCTTTGAATCACTGGCAACATATGAGTTCGTAACTTGATTTACAATAAGTAACGAATCATAAATTACCTTATTTTCTTGCACGTTCAAGTCTTTAGCAACAAGTAACCCTGCTATAAGCGCCTCATATTATGCTTCATTGTTAGTGGCTTTGAATGTACATCGAATAGCCTGGGTTATCCTATCCCCCTGTGGTGACTGCGAGACTACCCCCATTCCTACGCCTATTTGATTTGACGCTCCATCTATATGCATCAACCACTTGTCACTACCTGTTACATGTAGCACATCTTGACCTTCTTGTTCCAAAGTGGTAGGAGTGAAGTCGACCACAAAATCCGCCAAGGCTTGAAACTTCATCGTTGTTCTAGGCTCGTAAGTGATGTCATAACCATTTAGGTGGATCAACCATCTTGCTAATCGACCTGATAATTCTGGCTTTGAGATGATACTCTTGATTGGATAGTTAGTCCTCACGATGATAGAATGACTTTCAAAATAAGGACGCAATTTTATTGAAGCCATTACCAGAGACAATACAAGTTTTTTCATGGGTGAATACCTGGTTTCTGCATCAAGCAAGGTTTTACTTACGTAGTAAATGGGCAACTAGTCTCCATTCTCCTATCGAATCAAGACGGCGCTTATAGATACCTCGGTTACGGTCAAGTACACATATAACTTCTTATCTGGGTTGGGTTTGGAAAGCACCTGCGGCTTAGATAAATAATTTTTCAATTCTCTGAAAGCTTCTTCATGTGCTACCATCCATTCAAATGACTTGTTCTTCTTCAAGACATCGTAGAACAACTTGTTTTTGTTCGAGGATCGAGATATGAATCAGTTAATAGCTCATGCCCCACTGTTGCATCCACCATTGCATCGATATTAGGCAAAGGGAATGAATCTTTAGGGCATGCTTTGTTTAAATCGGTAAAATCCACGCAAATGCGCCATTTACCGTTTTTCTTTTTCACAACTACCACATTTGCAAGCCAATCAGGGTATTTTACCTCTCTAATTTTTCCAGATTCCAGCAAAGATTTTACCTCATTGTTGATTACCTGATTCCGTTCGGGTGCAAACTTACGCCTTTTCTGCTTTACTGGTGGCACCTTTTTGTTGACATTGAGAGCGTGTGTAATCACGTTAGGATCGATGACCACCATATCCTCGTTCGACCATGCAAAGCAATCACTGTAGGACCGTAGGAACTCCACCAATTGTTCACGTAAAGTTGGCTCTAGGTCCGCTCCTATTTTAATTTTTCTTGATGGATCAAGTGGGTCAAGAGCGACCTCTTGGAGCTCGGGCGTTTCCGGCTTTACGTAGTAAGTGGTTGTTCTATAGTCCCTTAATTGCTAATCTAACGACTTCTTTCCTGCTTCGAGTAGGAGGTTTTTTGAGGTCGTTGCTCTCATTGTCACAGAGTAGCATTCTCGTGCTAATTTTTGTTCCCCCTTGATCTCCTGAACTCCCCATGGCGTTGGGAACTTCACACATTGATGGTAAGTGGAGGGGATTTCCCTCATCCCATGGATCCATAGCCTGCCCAAAATGACATTAAAGGGTGAAGGACAATCAAGTACTTGAAATTTTACCTGGTAGTTTATTCCTCCTGCGACGGTCGGTAAGATATTTCTCCCAACGTGTTGCGTGATTCGCCAGTGAAACCTACCAAACTTGTAGATTTTTTGACAATGTCATCCATCCCAAGGCCTATGCTGTACAAGGCATCCAACATGAGCAAGTTAGTAGAACTTCCGTTATCAACTAATATTCTTTTAACAAGGAAATTGGCTATCGTTAAAGAAATTATTAGACAATCATGGTGAACTTCCTCTTCTTCGACATCATCGAAGGTAATTGGCATCACGGCGAGACTTGCTCGTGAAGGAGCTCTGGGACACTCTTTCCTAGTGTCCCTTGCGATTGTTTTTGCTGTGGAATACGTTATGCCATAAATTTTCGATCCCCGGTTGATGACGTTATTTACTCCAGTGTGCTTTGGGGGTGGAGGAGGACTAGCTCTCCCTTTGTTGCGCTCTAACTGCTCCTTCGCTTTTTCTGATATCAAATCCTTGAGATACCCCCTGCGCAATAACTCGCTCACCTCCTTCCGCAACGCAATACATTCGTCCATTCAATGACCATGATCAAAGTGGAAGTCACACCATCTGGACTTGTCTTTCTGATGCGAAGGTACATTACTCTTTCGAGGACATTTGACAGCATCCCCCATGCTGTTGAGAAATCGAACTACCTCTATTGCGTCTACACAGAAGCTGTAATGAGAGAGCCTGGGAGGCAGCCTGGGACTTTCATATCTTTCACCTTGCCTAGAAAATGTTGTATTGACGGTGTTTTGACAGGAGGTGCAGTGGAGTATGGAGCATATCTAGCTTCTCGCCTTCCTTGTCTACGGTTTGGCAGGTGAGGGCTGATTGCTTTTTCAACAAAGAGATCGTCTTCCTCCAATCACACATGCCTTCACTTGCACTTCATCGAAATTCAAACAAGGGTATTTAGTTAACTCACGATATAACTCAGGATTACAAACCGATATGCCCCTTCGAAATGCCTCCATAGCTGTAGCGGCATCGCATCCCTCAATGGTCACTAATTCCTCGTTATAGCGGTTGAGGAAGGTCTTCAAAGATTCACCCGGTTTTTAGACCATGCGGTATAAGTCGCTTGATTGTTTCCTAGCGTGTCGACTGCTTGCAAATCTTATCCTGAACTTGTCAATCAACTCAGCAAAAGATGAAATACTTCCATTAGGTAAGTGCGAGTGCCAATTGAGTGCGGGTACGGATAACGTGTTCCCGAACCAACGGCACATAAAAATCTCCTTCATATCAAAAGGGATTGTGCTAATGTTCATAGTCTGCTTGAATGCAGCTATGTGTTCATTAGGGTCTGTTACCCCTTTGTACTTGGGTACGTCGGGGACGTGATATTTTCGGGAAATGTTGACTCTTGCGTTAGCGGGCATGAAGGGAGAATCGGTGTAGCCATGCCTTCTTTTCATCGCTATCAGTTGAGGTGCCCCTGGGACTTGAGTGATTCGGTCATCCAAGGCTCTGAGGCGTTCCCTTAATTGGGAAACCTCAGTATCTTACCGTATTGCCCTTAGGGAATTACCATTTACCTGATACCCAATTACTGTCCTAACGACATTAGGTGTTACGAGACTTGGATCATCCATGTCTAATCGTCTGGCGACTCCTTCTACCACATCAGTTCTGTAATAACTGTGGTTTTTGAGGATATTTTTGAATTTTTCTCGGATATCCTTTTAACCTCCTTGTCCGTTTTAATGCTTAATCCAATATTTTTGTTGGAATTTAAATCCTAGAAAATTGTTGACGATATCCTAAAATCACAAAGAAATGATTTTATGGATCGGTGTGAATTCTAGGATTTTTCAATGAAAAAAGAATTTTTATGGGATAAGCCGTCTTTTTATTTGTGTACTGTAAAGGAGTGAAAATACGAAACGGAAGCCTTAAAAATTGAAGGTAGCGTTATAAAATCATGGAAAATTGATTTTATTGGTCTACATAATTTACGGGACGTTTTGTATTTAGTAGGTTTTTCAATCCGAGGTACATAATTTTACCGCTTTAACGCGAGTCCCGTTCCGAGACGGGTTTTGATTTTTAAACCGCCTCTTAATTGCTTAATGGGGAAGGAAGAGCCGCAACTTCTTTTTGGATATGTATACTCAATTGAATCGAAACAGAGGAAAGGTCCAAGAGAGCGAATCAGAACGACGAACCGAGGAGATTGAATTCGAAACTCCATCACCGCTGGCAATCCTTGTCTCCTCCACCTCATCACCTCATCTTCTTCCTCTAGGTTGTTGCTGCAAAAGGGGACTAAGCTAGAGAAGAATCAAGGAGGACGACGGAACTCGGGAGGAAGAAGGAAGTCGTCACCGCCGGTATATCCCGGCCTTGTTATGGGCTACCGTCGGCGATCGTTAGCTTCTCTAACCACCACCCACCGCAAGGGCTGCCGTCGGGCATTACCTCACCACCCTCGAGCTCGGGGATCGAGCCACTATCGATCCAAATGAGCCATGGGCTCGAATGAAGGTATATACGATCGAAATTAATTAACGGGTTAGTTACGGAGCCACCGTAAGGGCCTTTCGGTCCCGCTTTGCTAATTAAATTTATGGTTTTTATAATATTGACGTTGATACGGTCCCACAGGTTCAAACCGCTCGAGAATGGACGTTAGGATCTTCAGTTATAACGAATACAAGTTTTGGATATCGATTGGCAGGTAAAGGACTTCGGATAATTACTCGGGATTCGTTGTTAATCCGTTTGATCCGAGATTTGGTCACCTTTAAGAAATGTTGCTAGTGAACAATTTTTATTTAGAAAATTGTTTCAAAAGTGAAGCGGATAATTAGTTATAATTCCGCCAAGATGGCTCCTTAAAGCATGATAACTAAGGATTTATTATATATCGATATTCGGAAATTAAATCGTTTATCGATTAGGAAGTTGTAGGAGTTGAGAATACAACTAAGAAGTGTTTCCGTGAGCTCGTTGCTGAGAAATCGTTCAGTTATATTTGTCAGAAGGATGATAAAGATTACGGTTGGAATTGCTAAGAACGTTGAGCACGCCTTCTAAGGCAAGTGGACGGTTCTCTCTTGCATTATGGTTATTAAATGCGGAATTTAATCACATTTAATGTTTGTGTTGGGAACAACTTGTGTGCTTATTAAAATATGATAGGTTGTTATATTTGTTAGAAATAATGACCATGTTGTTTATACAGTTTTGCGGTAGAACTGGATTTAGGTCCGTTTTGGGTAACCTTGTATGTTGTCTTACGCTGAGACATTGTTGTGATTAAGGTAGTTCAGGGAGGGGAACGTGGTTCCATATCCTCTCTTTAAATGAATATTACATTAGGAGGGGTCTAATCCTAATGGCGGGTCATGACTCTTCCCTTGCTCTTCGTGCGAGGGGTTTGATGTGCACTCTAGCTAAGTGCAATTGGCACGGTGCAGTGTAGATGACAGGGTAATAGGCCTCTCTGATCTCTACCTCACCATATGCAAATGAAAGATCATGGACAGCTTAAGTCCTGGGATCTTGGTATAGGGTAGATGACCATGGATGAAATACTCCGATGATCTCTACGGTACCAAATATTTCGGCAGTAGTTCAAGCCGATTATGAATCACCAACCTATTTGTGAAAAGTTTTGAAAGTAATATAAGATAAGTGTGTTAGGCACATTAATATACCTGAATGGTTCATCCAGTCGAAAAGCCATTCTTGCTCCCGGTTATGAATAATTCTTAATCAAACTTTGATTAAGTCAATCTGAATAGTCGATGGAGGCTTTTCAAAATGTTATGTGATTAATATGAGTTCCCAAAAATTGTTTATGCTTCTTAAAAGAAAGCACAATCGTTGGTGTTCTCTCTCTTGATTATACGAGTCTCCTTCTTATGCTCTATAAGACTGCTAACTGTTGGATCATAATCCGAGTCTAATCGGATTTGGATGCCAATATGTTTAGTTACAACCATAAGAACCATGTTAGATTCTCCTCTTGCTAGTCTTTCATTAGACTAACCCGTCCATCTTCTTTTCTTTTATTTGGTTGGCTGGTGTCCACCGTTGGTATACGATACATCAGGCTCTTCTTGGAGGTTGATTCAAGAGGCAGATTCAAAGGTTTGAAGCTCCAGAAGTTGAAGAAAGGTTTCCAATGGCTATACTTTAATGAAGAACATGGTTGAACTACTTCAAAGCGAAACTGAGTTTCAAAAATAAGAACTTAAGGAAGACTTGATAAAGACTTTGTTTAAATAGAAGGTTGTTCTATTTATTTACTAATTCATTTTAAGTTAAGGCTTGTATAAGACCTTTTATTCTCTTTTCCGCTGTAAAGTTTTACTTAATTTTTGTTAGGTTTTAAATGGTTTCATTTACCTTGTTTTTAGTTTGTTCAATCAGTTTAAAGTCTTGGGTAGCTTCGGTTTAGTCTTAATCAGGGTTACTGGCGGTAATACCTCTAGGGTAAGTAAGGGGGTGTTACAGAAGTGGTATCAGAGCTAAAAGTTCCTAAGTCTTGCTTAAGACTTTCATTTTTATATAGAATTACGGAGAATTCTATATGGGTGTTATCTTAGAACCATTTATGGAAAGTGGTTAAGATTGGAAGCCAGACTCGTGAAGAGATAGAAGAAGAAAAGGGAATTGGAGAACACGAGGTAACAAGTTTGTAATGGTTTATATGGAAAAAGGTCCTATAGTGGACATTTGATTCCCTAGAGATGGGAATGGATTCCGAGAAGGATCCAAAGTAAGATTAGGTGAAGATTCCTAAAGTTGACCCGGTTCTAGACCAAGTTCTCGATGAATTCCTATTCTCTCTTGAGAGTTTGAATTGGGTGTACCCTCGTCGTTTCTTCCATATTAGGAAACTTCTTGTGAGATTTTAAAGTTAAGTATTGTACTTCATAAAGACTTTCTATTTTGAAGGTTTCCTATTTTAAGCTCGTATGATGGAAGATTTCAAGTTAAGAATTTTGTTAGAAAGTTCATGATACAAAGTTATGTGAAAGAAATTGTTAAATCTTTTCTTGAAATATGAAAGTCCAAGTGTTGTCATTAAAAAGGAAATTTTTAAGGTGAGTTTCTTGGAAGAGTAAGAGTTTTCTCGAGAATATTTTTCTTAGGAATTTCTGAATTTGGTTGAAATTCGATTATCAATAGAAGTTTGGAGTTGGAATCTCTACTCCTCAATGTTGAGATTTGGAGAATCTTATGAGCCTTGAGTGATTCTAAGAAGATCAGTATGAATGATGAAGGGATGTAAAAGAATCCTGAAAAGAAAAGGATTGTATTTGGAAACTTTCTTCAACAATTGTGTTTGTGACTCTATGGTATAGAATCATGGATATTCTGTACTTTTCTTTACCCAGTGGGAAGTTAAAGAGCTTTGAGGTGCTCAAGTGTTGGATCAACTGAATTGTTAAACTATTGGAAGATGCAGTTCAATTTTGAATCTGAGGGTATTCGAACTCGGATATTCATATATGTTGTTATCCTTTGAGTTAAGAGGATTGAGATTCCTAAATGGAATGCAGATTTCTTATGATTATAGTAAGAAAGAAAGGAAGAATGTTGGCTCAGTTTAAATTGTGAACAAGTGGTTAATCATCAAGGTTGTTGTGAATAAGGTTGATTGGTCAAAATGGATTGAACAGGTAAAAGTTCATCAGTAATGTGTTTATGTTCAATTAACTACTTAGCACACGTGTTAATTGATTTCATGTGTTGTTGTATCCATATGACTAACCTATGTGACAACGTTATCGAAGTTTCGTTGTATGATACCCAACTCGGGATAATGAGAAAAGACTTGAGGTCTATAATGGACTAGTAATGGAATCAACATTGAGATGTTCTAAATTGCCAATGGTATTGGCTTATGTTTCTTCAAGGATGGAAATGATAAAGTTCAGATTTGAGAAGATCATTCAAGGAATGATTTTTGGTATGTTCGTTTGTGATATTTTCAATAGTTGAGAGGAAAATCTCAATCATACAATGTTGTGGTCAATAAGGCTTAGACCTTATCGATGAAAAATAATTTCAGTTGCGTTTAGGATTTTGAAGATTTTATATCAGTCAATCCAAAGCCTAAGGTGGTACTGGTGAGACTGTTAAGTCGTCGGCAAGCTTCCTAACCACAAGCTCTTCCTTTGCAATGTGGTTTGATGTTAAGTTAATGAAAAGGTACATGTCTTCTCCTTATGGTTAAGTAAGCAGACAAGAATGATGGAGAAGTTTAGTTTGTTCACCAATGTTGAATTGAGAAAGGTTTAAGAATACCTTGTTTGGTCATGTGCATTCTTCTGCTAAAAGAGATTGGAAATTAAAGAAATTTCCTTATATGTAGAGAGATATAAGGATTGGATGTTTTGAACTAGATGCAAAGTTTGAAAGTTCATTTTTATATCGAGAAGATAATGTTGTAAGAGGATTGAAAGTCCTTAAAATCGTCAAAAGAGTTTGATAGTCACTCTTGGATATCGGAATTTAAATGACTATTAACTTGCAGAAGGCTTGTTGTTTTGTGAATGAATGAACTCAAGTATTAAATTTTTGTCATGGATCATATTTGCATAACTTTGAAGTAGTATGTCAAGGAGGCATACAGGTTGAGAATGATTGAAGAAAAATCTTTGTTATGAGTATGAAGATGTTGGAATCACATTTTCCGTAAGGATTGCAAGTAAATGGATGCAAGCAATCAACTCTTTTATGAAACTTGTGAAATTAAGTTGGGTTGAGATTGAGTTAAATCAGGCAGAGATTACTCAATACTAGGGATTGTAGAAAATTCTGGCAGTATGTCTAATTAAGAAAAGTCAAGGTATGTTATTAGGTTCTACCTTGAGGAAGAAATGAAGTGTCACATTCGAAAGGAAATGTGGGGCTCAGAAGTGATTTGGAGTATCTTAGCTCCTTTGAGATTCGGTTTTGATTCAAAACTTTTGCCAGGTTGGTAAAGTCAGCTAATGTGCAAGTGTCAGCACAGATTAGGGCAAAGCGTTAGTAGCATCATTAAGATAAGGTCATCAATTTTATTTGATGCATTAGCTTGACGCGCCCAATTCTTTATAGAGTAGCTAAGCTTTGTTTCCGCGGTATTCAAGGTTAAAGCAAGTATGTTATTAACCTATGTCGAGTTCCTGTCAAGCTGTTATGATTTAAGGGATATTTGAAATTATTTTGTGATTTTCTCTTTTGAGAAAAATCTTACGAATCTGTAGAATTATAGGTATGAATTTTTTTTAAAGAAATGTTGATTTGATATACGGAATTCATGAATAAAATTTTCTACGGTTTTCATGGTGGTGAGTAAGAATGTATTTTGTCTTCCATCTTGATCACATGGTAAGGCAAGATTACATGTCTTATTCCTATGAGAATGCAGTAAAGGATTATGTTTAATTTTGTTTCCCATCCTGATCACATGGTGGAATAAGGTCACATAATTCCTTGGGTTTTAAAGAATGGTTTCTAGTATGAGTTGGTAATCATATAGGTTTCTCTCAAGTGAAGTTATTGAGATTCAAAGACGAGAGTTTTCTTGTATGGCAATTGCTATATCAGCTACTTTGTAAAAATCCTTTGAGTTAGTATATCCTTAGTATCCTATACCATTTAAGGAGTATGGTCAAACTTCACAAAATAGTTCGATTATAAGTAGAGAAATTTGGTAAGATTCCTTACAAATCTGTTTTGGTCTCTGAGGAGCATGGAGTAACTCCGTACTTCTCTAAAAGTTTGGGAATTGTTTTCAGTTAATGATTATTGAAATTCTCTAAGCAGTTTGCTAGTAGTTCATCTTGGTTGATGTCATGACCTAAGAAAGTCATTTCCTTTTTAGCGGAATTGTCCTTGAAAGTAAGTTGATATGGACTCCTGGAATGGAACCCTTTCTAAGGAAAGATATTGTAGTAATCCTTTCTTTGGAGTAAAGGATGTACTAGTAATTTCTCCATTAGTTGTATTTGTTTTTAGGTTGTCTTGAAAACTTAAATCTCTTTGAGATAAGATAGTCAAGTGAGGACTTTAAACAGAACTATAATAGGTTTGGAGTTTGGATATGTAAATTAGTATTGATATTCAATCTCAGCTTGATAAGTTGTTGGATATAGGGAGTGGACACGTGAGGATATGTTTTTAATCCTAAGAGTTAGATTGCTCTACAAGTTAGAATGTTAAGTGAAGTCTAAACAGTTCTTTGATGAAAAAGACTGAAAATTGTCAATGGAGACAATTTTGTTGGAAATTATTGGACTAAAGGTATTATTGTCCAACATGTTGGTATAGTAATGCGTAAGAGTGTAGTTTGAAGTGGTTGAATAAGATAACTACTTTTGAATGTCAGTATGCCCAAGCTGAATTTTGGTTGAGAAAAGGATGTAAAGGATTGACAAGAAGGGTTATTATCTTGTCATGTGTTGGATAAATCTCATATTCTTGGTTAAAGTAATACTGATATTTTATCTCAAAAAGGAAATTGAGTAAGGATTTTAAGTAATCCTTGTAAAGAAACTAATTTGAGGACTAAAGGTTTAGTTCGGATGACAACAAGGTTGTATGAATATCCTAAGATTTTATTCAAAATCTGTTGACCAGATCAAGGAAAAGTAGTATGGGAAAGTAATATTATTTAAGATCAATGGAGAAGATCAAGAAGGTAAGACATCGGGATTTGTTATTCAAGATTTTGGATTGCTTGGTTTCAAAACTGTCATGTGTATCTGCTGTTGATGAGCTTTGAAAGCTTATTTCAAAGGAGGCATAGTTATTTGCTTAATTAGTTCATCCTGGAACAAGTAAATGTATAAGGATTTAAGATAAAACTTTTGATGGACTGACATGAAGCGAAATGTCACCGAGTTTGTTTTGATATGTTTGGTTTGTCTGGAAGTCTTGATTGAGCATAGAAGACCAAAAAATATGTAGTAGTCTCTTCCTGTTTCAGAATGAAAGTGGGAAGATGCTACAATGGATTCTTGCCATTAGTCGTTCAAGACTTAATGAAAAAAAAATGCAATATGAAGGTTGTTAAGAAACTCATCTAGAGTGTTCTTTTTTATGCATTTAAGATGACTTAAAGAATACAGGAGTCAGCTGGGGTGTTCATGCATGATGTTTTTCATCTTTATAAAAATCCAAAGACTATTATCTCTAATTGAGATGAATGGTTCATGCCAAAGTTTTGAAAGGAGTAACATCAAGCTTTATGGAGTGAATTGATTTTTAGCGCTAACTTCCCTCATCAAAGTGATGAGTAATTGAAAGAAACAAATTCCAACTCCCGAGGACATGTATTCTGGATTCCACACGAGTTGGAATGGTAGATTAAGGTTGAAAGAATTCACATACAAGAATTTTGATTTCACGATAAAGAAAATGACTCTTTTGAGGCTTTGTAAGGCCGGAAGTGTTGGTTGTCAATTTGTTGGAATGACAATGCTGACATGGTTCTTCATGGGCCAGATTTGGCTAAGAGAACAACAACTGATATCGCACTAACGTTCAAGGGTGTTAACTGCTCAAAAGCGACAACAGTTGTGTGTTGTGCTAAAGCGAGAGCACGTTAAGTTCATTGTAAAGAACAATGTTTTTGTTCTGGTATCCGCCTTGAAAGGCATATTCCGCTGGGGAATGCGAGACAACGTAAATGCTCGCTATGTTGGATCTTTTGAGATACTTGAAAGAACTGGTAAGCTTGTTTATCGGTTGGCATTGCCACCTTCAGTGCATTCTATCTATAATGTCATCCTTGTGATTCTTCTAAGATAGTATGCGTTCAATATATCTCCTGTACTCAATGAGATGGATATTCAACCAAGTGACACCTATGAAGAAAGGTCAGGTTGAATCGTGAATAAGAAAAAAATTACCTTTGATTAGGTTACCTTGGCCTAAAAATGGAAGTGAAGAAAAAAGACTTCCAGAACCAGGCAGGAAATGCTGAGTCATTTTCCAAAGTTCATGAATGTTGTAAAGAAGATGTTTGGTAACAAAGCAGTGGTTGTTTTGTGCTTTGTGCAGAAGTAACAACATGTTTTCTTAAGGAGGTACTACAAACTTCTGTATAGATTTGTAGTGGTTGTGTGTGTGTTTATGCTATCCTTCCTTGTGATCTGAAAATCACAATATTTTCTTAACGCTTAATTCAATATTTTTGTTGGAATTTAAATCCTAGAAAATTGTTGATGATATCCGAAAATCACAAAGAAATGATTTTATGGATCGGTGTGAATTCTAGGATTTTTCAGTGGAAAAAGAATTTTTATGGGATAAGCCGTCTATGTCGTTAAAAGCTATAACTTAAACTTGTGTGGTAAAAAGATGACAAATATTTTAATTAATAGTATAGAAACAAAACTAAAAGGTTTTTAGAAAAAATTATGATTAATAAATATTATTTTTTTCGAGATTACTTGTACAACAAGAAAGTCATTTTCTGAGCTAAAGAAAAGGAAAGCGAAGCCCGACTATTACATACTATCGCCCTTAAGAATGTTTCGTCCCGAAACTTCAAGAAAACAAACTAGGGGAGAACGGAAAACAACTAAGTACTAGATTTCTTCCGAGGTTTTATATTTTATAAGCCACTTTTTATCCTCCCTTTTACCTACCTTTACATTATCCTCTTTTTGAAGCCAAGTTGAGCCTTAAGCCTTTTATTTTTAGCTCCACAAAATTATTCCCTAGCCAAGATAAGCTTGACCCTATCCGGGGATTAGGACTTAGTATTGGTTTGTGATAGTTTTGTTGAGTGAGATTGCTTGGTTCAAGTGTGGGGTAATTATGGGTTGGGAAAACTAAAAAAATCTTGCAGTTTGTCATGTAAAAGGAGTATGGTTCCCTGAATGCACTTACAAAAGAGTTGAAAGAAAAAAAGAAAGAAAGAAAAAAATTGGTACCGATCTCCCATAAAAAAAAATGAAGATCATAAGGGAGTAAAAAAAAAGGGAAAAAGAAAGCAAAGTTTTGAAAGTGAATGTGTGCATGAGTTGTTGAAAGGGTATTCTCGGCCAACAAATAAATTTGTAAGTCAAGACCCCGTTGAGTACAGTGGAGTCAGGATCGTTCCACAGGAAGAAAGGTTGTTGGTTTATCAATCTAATAAAAATCAAATAAAATTAAACAAAACACTCACGTGATGCCTCGTTAACGACCTTGTCAGGATCGTTACCGAACCACCGAACACAAAAATACCAATTAACGACCTAATAAAATTCTAATTAATACTCGGTACCGAAGCAAGTATTCAGCAACGAAGATTTATCAGAAATAATTCAATTAAAACAAAAATCTAGGATAAGGGACACCACAACATAGCCAAGCATAAGAATTCGTAAGAAGATAAGATCATGCCTTTAAATAGATAGAGTCATCAACTTTCATTGACTTAACAAGTAAATTAATCTATTTTCATAAACTAACTCACTCTATTGCTTGTTTTGGATCTAAAGCTTGAAACTTTCGTTTTCAAACAATATCAACCTTCAAGTTACTAACTTTCTCTTTCAATCAAGTTAAAACTCAAATTACCTCAACTCCCGTTTCGGTATTAAGCACAACAAACAATCTCAATAAAGATAAAAGGCATTCAACACATAATCTTACTCATCAAACATGCTCGACTATGCCGGGCTTAACCCCGACCCTAGAAAAATAGACTACTCACTACTCATGATTAAGAAACTAAAAACTTCAATAAAAACAAACATTGAAACAAAACTCAAACTTAAATTAATAACAAAAATATCGTCTTACAGAGATTCAGAAGGAAACCAAAACAAAAACAATCACCCAACCACAAACTCGATCAACGAAACCACGGAAACCGTCGTTACCGACCCTCGTCACCGACTTCCGATCCGGTTCTCTCTCCTTCGGTCTTCCTTCTCCTCCAAAACTAGCTCTAAAACTCTACTCCAAAATTAAGCCCCCCCCCCCCCTTTCTATGCTAGATAGAAGGTATTTATACTAGAAAATCCTAAAAACTAAAAAGGCTAAAAGATAAAAACTTTCCTAAAAAGATAGAAACAATCTCTAAAAGATAGAAATAAAATCTAGAAAGATATTAAACCCTAAAATACATATTCTGATAACCCATAAAGATTCTAAAAAGATACTCAACCGATACGGAAATAAATTCCCGCTCAGGATCGGTGAATAATAAAATAATACTCCGAAATCTTCTTCTTCGTGGCCTCGTTAACGACCCTTCACAGCCTTGTTAACGAGCCTGGGGTTTTGTTTTCTTCAACACATCCTCTTGTATTCACGAGCCTTGACTTCTTAAATCTTGCACTTTCCCGTCCTTCACTGTGATGCTCCAAATTTAGCTCCATTTAGCTCCTTTCCTCGCTAAAACCTGCAAAATACACAAAATAGCGTAGATTCCACTCTTTTCGTAGATTTATGCAAAACTAACTAAAAATACTTAAAACCAAACCTAAACTAGACAAAATTAATCCTAATAAGCAAAGAAAACCTATCAAAAACTATACCAAAAATGCGAACATCATGAGCCAAATTACCTTAGTATTTGTAAGCAAGATTAAGTTGGAATTTAAAAGGGGTTGAAGAAATAAGTGAGTTTGAGCATAATGTGTGAGTGAGTTTGGTATATCTCTTTTATGAGAGTTTTGGCAATGTGTGAATTTTTAGGAGTCTTTGATTCCCGGTTATTATTAGCACCACATGGCCAAATATTTTCCACGCCTATTTGTCATTACCAAGCCACATTACAACCCGGCTGAATGGAGTCTTCTATGAAGATTTCATTGACCCTAAGTTCTTATGATGATTGATGTGTTTTGACTTCTCTAGGTAGAGATATTGGTGATATAAGTCTCAATGATAAAGTTGATGTTGCATAAAGATTGAGTTGAGAGTTGATATTAATAACCTAAACACATGAGAGATGAGTGAAACACATTAATATCCCTTGTGAGGTTGGATTGTGATTGCTTAGGCTTAAGACTTATACATATGTGATGATGTTAAAATTACTTGTCTACTTTTTCACTTGTTTTTAAAATGTTTTGACAAGGGCTATGCTTGAAGATTGTGTTATTGGTCTTGATTTTGCATGATTATTGCTTGAGGACAAGCAAGTCTAAGTATGGGGTACTTTGATATCCGCTTTTTAGATAGGTTTTTAGTATCTAGTTATATTAGATTTGGTTAGTTTTTAGGTTTTTGAGTCTTTTTGCCATAGTTTTCGTATTTCCTTGAGATTCGGAAACTACGCGTATTTTGTGTCTTTTTGTAGGTATTTTGGAGCGTGAACGAAGAATTTGGAGTACCATACGAGGAGGTGGACGAGCTATGAGGAGAAGTTAAGGAAGGAGGCCCGGAAAGAGAGTAGAATGAAGCCAAAGGAACTCGTGCACGAGCCAAAGCAAGCCAAGAACGACCCAACAAGGTCGTGCACGAGCCTACACTTGCCAAGATCGACCCATCCCAAAATCCAAGCACTCAGGCACGACCCTAGGGGGGTCGTGCACGACCCATTTAGGGTCGATCGGGGCACCGACTCATGCTAGATTACGTGATCTTTTGTGATATATTCTATCTTTTATTTTAGGAAGTTGTTTTTATCTTGTTTCTTAGTTTAATTAGGACTCCTTTTCCTCTATAAAAGGAGGCTAAACTCTTTGTTTTAGGGATCTGGATTTTAGTCGAACTTAGTGTTTTTGTTTGGTAGAAGACTTGGAAGACATGTTGGAGAAAATTGTAAGACTTCTTTCTAGTTTATTTGCAATTTTCGATTTTGTTAATCAATCATGTTTGCGTTTTATCTCACCATGAGAAAGTAGTATTTTTAGATTCTAGGGTTGGGTGAAAACCCAACACAATCATGCATGTCTAAACTTGAATTCATGATTGAATGTCTGATAGATCATATCTATCTATCTTGTGCTTAATCCCTTTACGAAAGTTGAGGCAATATCTTGCAATTAACCTAAAAGCGAAAGTGTAAAGTTGATTGCTTGATTAGATCTAATAGGATTATTTGCGAAAGTCGATATCCCTAGGTTGAAGGATAGATAGAAAGTTGTTTAATTTGCGACAGTTGATTGAATAACTTGAATTGTTTGCGACAGTTGACTTTTCTATGATCTAGATTGCATGATAGATGTGAATTCTTATTGAAAGCATGTGTGATTGTTGTTGTGGTAGCCCTAGCCCTAGGATTGCTTTTTATATTTGATTAAGTCTAGCCAATTTGCATCGATCTTGACCCACCTTAAGTCGTGCTCGAGCCCTTGTGTGTTTGTGCCCCTTCGTGTTTATTTGTTTTTCTTAGTTTATCAACTAATGTTTGGGCCTAATCTCATTCCCGTGGACAAACCTGACTCCGCTATACTCAGCGGGGTCTTGATATAAATTTATTTGTTCAAGAAACCCTTCAACATTAAGATAGTGTGAAGGATAAATAACATGCCATGAAGATAAAGCTATCAACTTTCATTGATTTATGCAAGCAAATCAATTGACTTTCATGAATTAATTTACTCTCTACTTATTTTTTATCCAAAGCTCGAAACTTTCGCTATCGAACGATATCAACATTCAAGGTTACAACTTTCTCTTTCGATCAAGCAATAAACTCGAATTACTTCGACTTTTGTCTAAGTATAAGCACAAAACAAGTAGATAAAAGATAAAAGGCAATCAAACATTCATCACACATTCAATCATGCGCAACCATGTCAGGTTTTCAAACCCGACCCTAGAAAAGTTGAACTACTCACACATGATTGAAAAGAAGCAAACGAAAGGATTGAATGCGAACAATATATGAAAACAAAACAAAGCTTACTTGAATTAAAAGTCGAAACTTGTCTTAGAATACAATCTTCTCCCCCAAGTAATCTTCAAAAGCAAACTAGAAACTAAGAACAAAGAGAAAATGTGGGAGTTTTTGTCGTTTAGTTTAATGTGGGAGTTCTTAGACCTTTGCTTCCAATATGAGTTGTGGAAATTAATAAGGCAAGACCGTTTCTTCAACAAACTTTCCTGTTTTTGGACTACTTGCATGTTTTTGTGTTCAATGATATCTTTCTAGATTTGAAGAAGATCCTCATCTAGTGTTTTGATTTGTTCGAAAATATTTCCAAAGGTATTTTTGCACCATGCTTTCGCTTTTGTTTTAAGTAGTTATGTTTTTTTGGTGAGATTAAACATGTGTGATCAACCTGCGTTGTGACGCCATGCTTGCTTGATGACGTTTCGGAAGTCTTTTCTAGAGGTCCTCATCATCTCAAATTTAAATGGTTGTGCTTTGAAGGGTACTCCTGTTGGGAGATCGCACGAGATAGTGCAGTGATTAGAGGAGGAGAAGGCATGGTTTTTTGTCGCAATAGACTGGTACCATCTGATCATTTGGTTGCTGACTAAAGTGTGGTCTAATTTCTCAAAAGTAGTATTTTTGAGGATTTTGGATCTTCTCCAGGTAAATTTATTATCAAACGTCGGGATATCACATACATCACAGTCGTTTTTGAAATAGATAAGTCGTTCAAATCTGGCGTGGCTAGGATTTACGCCCCCTATACAAAAATTACCATTTTGTCAAAATACAAATCAGTCCAACAACTAGATTGTTCCATTTTGTCACTAATAATCCTACTGTAGGAGAAACGTTGTCATCATGATTGGTCGAGTCATCTTGAAAAGTTTTAAAACGAGAAGTTAACAAACCAACATACTCGGTGCAAGCAAGAGAAGATCCAATGAGAAGGGTGAGGCAGAACAAATGGTAGTAATCCAAGGGGAAGCTTGAGATGCCCAAAAAATCCAGAAATCATGTCCCAAGTTGGGTTTTGAATTATACCCATAATTTATACGTAGTACATGAGAATGAACATTCATTCAATTCCATTTATTAGTATGGGTGGCAAATTTTAATCCGGCCCGAAATAACCAACCGAATAACCTGATTCGAGAACCGACCGCTATGCAAAAAAAATTACAAAATGAAATATGAAACCAACCCAATCTGATCGATTTTAACCCGAACTCGGAAGCAACCCATTTAAAAAAGCAACCTGAAACCGATTATATCCGAAAAGACCAACCCGATACATACCCAAATCCGAGCAACCCGAACCCGAGTGTACCCGAACCGGTTGTACCCGAAACAATCCGAACCCGGTTACACCCGAAATAACCCGAACCCGATTATACCGAGACCTGGAATAAGATCTTGTTTATGATTAATGTATAAGATCATGTAAATATAAGAGGTCAGATAATTATTTGGATATTGGATTAAAATCATTTTAATATCTTATTTGTTATTAATATATAAGATCATTTGAATATAAGAGATCGTATAATCATTTAGTTATGAAATAGTCTCAGTTCTTGCACCTTGTACGAAATTTTATAAAGTTTTTGTATTATGTATTTGTACTGTTAAATTTTGATCAAACCAGTGATATAAGCAAGAATATTTTAGAAAAACTATATATATCTTATCTAAAAAAACTATCATTTCTAGAAATAATTATTAAAAATTGATATATGAAAGGAGAGTCCGGTTCAGGTGCGAATGGCCGCCCAGGTGCGAAATAAGAAAGAACAGGAGCCGTTGGATCAAGAAAAATCAAAGGCGCTGATCATTTCACTTAAAAGGGGAAAAAACGGCACGGGCGAATTATTGGCGAATTATTCGCGTATTTTTGAAAAAAAACGGAAATAGGACACGCGCCCAGATTGTTCATCAGTATTGTGGATTTGTTCATCAAAACCGTGATTTTGTTCATCAAAACTGTGATTTTGTGCATAAATAAACTATTGCTTGTGCATCAAAACGAAAATATTTATTCATTGGTTTTGGCATATTTGTTCATCGGTTTGTGCATATTTGTTCATTAGTTACATCAATTTGTTCACTGGTTTATGCATATTTGTTCATTGTCTTTTTCATATAATTGTTCATTACTAGATGCATAGTTGTTCACTAGTAACCTCAATTTGTTCATTGCTATATGCATATTTGTTCATTAATAACATCAATTTGTTCATAGCTAAATAAGGCACAAGCACTCCTCTTCGATTTGTTGCTATCTCGTTCTCTTAGCATACACCATATTATTGCAAAGTCAAATTCTTTATCTATTATCTTATGCATTCAAAGTTTCTACATCAAACTTATCTTATTTTGGTACTATATTGAGCACTTCATTCGTATTGACAAGTTAGCCTTAAAGCACTTCATTCGTATTATACTTTGAATTCAATATAGCCTTAAAGCACAAAATAAATGCAAAAAATGCACAAATCGATAGTCCTAAATGTACAAGTTGATGGTATTAATAGTCCTAAATGTACAAGTTGATGGTATTAATAGTCCTAAATGTACAAGTTGATAGAATTGACACATAAAACATAAGTTTATTTCAATTCACAAATAAGGGTATAATAATGAACAAATAAGGTTATATCAATGAATAAATAAGGATATATCCATGAACAAATAGGATATATCAATGAACAAATAATGGTATACCAATGAACAAAAAAGAAGTATACTAATGAACAAATAATTATATGTCATGGGTATATAATGAACAAATAGGGGTATATCAATGAAGAAATACGAGTATATCAATGAACAAATATGAATATATCAAAACTAATTATACGTGCATAAAAAACTACATAAGATTGTATTCCTACACATAAATAAGGTTAAAAAATAAAATTAAAAAAGTTCGAAATCGATGAACAATGTTATCAAAAACTCAATGCACAATTAGTTAGTAATGATGAACAATTGGTGAATATTGATGAACAAATCGCTATTTCTGATGAACAAACTGGACGCGTCTCATAAAAACGTATTTTTCGAAAAATTCGTGAATAATACGGGAAAAATTCGTCCGTGTCGTATTTTATTGAAAAATACGCGAATAATACGGGAAAAATTCGCTCGTGCCGTATTTTATTTTTTTAATGAATGTTTAATCAGGGACGTTAATTTTTTAAAATGAACTAGCGAGATTCATTCTTATTTCTCACATAAGCACCCATTCGCACGTGACTCTTTTTCTATCAAAGGATATTATAAGAATTATATATATCTTATCTAAAAAAATATCCTATCCAAAAATAAAACTAATATATTAATTTTTTTAATATATAGAAATACAAATAATTAAAAATATTCGATAAATTTCAACTAATCCGATTGATTTAAAAAAATATGAATGATATATTTTAATATGGAATCGTTTTATATATTATTTTAACCTCCACTTTAATATATAGTAATGATTGAAATCATTTTAATGACTTTAGAACTACTTACCATAGTCTCATGTAGTCCAATTATATGTGTATGATCTTGAAAATGTACGTGACTATAAAATTATTATTTATGAACTGAGATCATGTTAAATTTTTGGAGTATATAACATCATATAATCATTAGTTACAACTTGTAACATGTAACTAGTCGATTGCAATATCAGAAGAATTTTTTATGAATATAAAATCTTACATATGGTACTAGATCCTTATTTCATCTTTAAAAACTCAATATCAAATTCAAATAGTATATTATAAATACAACAATTCTTAATATTATCATGACCCATTCATTAAATTCATATAACTTTTATCACTTAAATAAAGCTATTTTGACCTCTTAATATTGATTTCAACCGAAATTCAGTCAAGACCTAATTCAACAAAAATTTGATTTAATCGAACACCGATTTAACCGAAATCCGATTTAACTGAAATCCGATTCAATTGAAAATTGCAAAAACTTACTCAACCCGAAACCGACTAAATCGAAACTTGGATTTGATTGACCGATTTTGACCCGATAACCCCGATGTAACCGACAATTTACACATCCGACCCGATTCTACCCGACCCGAAATACCCGATTACCGATCATACCCGTTACTGATCGAAACCCGAATGATCCGAAATCCGAATAACCCAACCGAATCCGACCGATTTACTGAATTGCCACCCCTACTTATTAGTCACACATACCAAACACAAACTATAAACAAAAATTATACTCGTTAATAATAATACATTTACTTTTAACTAAAACTAATAAGATATATAATTCTTTTTATAAGAATATATAATATAAATTAAAAATATTATCGGTTGTCGGGAAAAAACTCCCTAGGGCAAAAGAGAGCGTTTCTTGCAGGCAACCGTTTATTTTGACAGTTACCGACCGTTCTCGCCTCTCTCCGGTGCTTGGCCGTGGGAGCTAGGGTAGATTCTCGTCTTCATCGTGCGGGTGTCACCGTATTGTGTGTGTATAGATCAAGTTTACTAAGTTCAAGGAAGATGGCTGAAGGAAAACAGAGGAATCTGCAATTAACAGAGGAGGAGTGTGTGGAGATCGAAGCTGGTGGAGATAAATCAGAAACTTTGGGGGAGTCTGTAGGCCTTACGCTTGTCGGAAAACTCCTCACAGACATACCCTTCAATTCCTATGCACTTAATACCATAATGAAGGGAGCCTGGAAACTGCGCAATAGGTTTATCTTCCGTGAATTGCGTCCCAACTTGTTTCTTTTCAAATTTGCTGATAAGGAAGACAAAGAACGGGTGCAATCTGGGGGGCCATGGGCTTTTGATCGAGCATTGCTTGCGCTCCGCGAACCAGGGCTTGAACAACCGTCGAGAATTGAAATCACTCACGGTCCTATCTGGGTTAGGGTATATGACCTTCCGTTGGAGGTCATGAATGTTGCGACGGCGAAGCAGTTGCTAGACTTTTTGATGGTCTGGAGAAAATAGATGATGTTGACCTCCTTTGTCGTGCAAATTTCTTACGACTACGAGTGTTGATCAATGTCACAAAGCCGCTTCGCAGGGGGGTTGATGGTTAAATTCGGGGGAAAGAAAATGTGGGCAGACGTGAAGTACGAGCGGTTACCGAACTTTTGCTATGCGTGTGGGATGCTGGGACATGTCGAGATGGATTGTGTTGATGCAAAAGCTAGGGAATCTTGTGGTGAATATGGAGATTGGTTACGAGAAACGCCGATTAAACCAATCCAAAGCCGTGATATGGTGGAAAGGGAGAAGGATAAAGCAATTCTAAAAGGGGATAAGGAAGGAGTGAGTACGGGTTCAGAGAAACGCAACAAGGCAAGGGTTCGAAAATCATTGTTGGATATTCTTGAATCGAGCTAGAAGACGCCACAGAAAAAGAGTTGGGAGACGTTGCAACTAATGAGGTGGGATTAAGGGTAGGTGAGCTATCTTTACGGGAGAGGGAAGAGCTGTGACAAAGAAGAAATTAGCTCTGGAGGAACCCAAGTTGGAAGCAACAGTACAAAGGAGAACAAAGCAAAGAAAAGCTGGAAAAGATTGGCACGAACCAGTGGGAATGTAAGTACTGAGAAGGCTGGCAATATAGTTAAAAGGAAAGCTTCAAAAACAGAGCCTGTTCAAGTTGATTGTACCGGAGAAGGTAAAAAACAAAAAAAACATCGTATCGGCGGGAGAGACGGAAACTCTCTCTTGCCGCACATTATGAGTACTATAAGCTACAATTGTCGGGGATTGGAGACGGCCCGTGCAATTGGACGCCTCGCTAGTTTAGTGAGGAGGGAGACCCCGAAATTGATGTTTCTAATGGATACTCGTTGTGATGCAAAGAACATGGAGGAAGTAAGAATCAAGCTGGGTTTTGATAGCTGTTTTACGATTAATTGTGTGGGAAAATCAGGAGGTCTTTGTCTACTGTGGGAGGACAGTGTTTCTGTTTCAATTTGCTCGTTTACAAATCATCACATTGACTCCAGGGTGCGGGATAAAAAGGACAATCTGGAATGGAGGTTCACAGGTTTCTATGGGTGGCCGTGTCGTGAGGATAAACATTTGTCATGGACTCTACTGAATCGTCTAGAGGAAGATGTACATGAGGCGTGGCTTTGTATGGGCGACTTCAACCACATTCTTAAAAGAAAGAGAAGAAAGGAGGAAACGAGCTTGTTTGGTCAGAAATGATGGAGTTTAGCCGAACACTAGATAGATGTGGTTTATCGGATTTAAGATGGTCAGGTACTTGCTTCACTTGGGATAATGGTTGTAGGGGCGATGATTTTATTCAAGAAAGGTTGGACCGCGGGGTAGCAAATGAGAAATGGTTCAAAATGTTCCCAACTGGCTCGGTTCGTCGCCTCCAACGCTATGGCTCTGATCATATTCCTATTATAATGGAAGCTTTTCGGAGTATGGATTATGAGGATGATCAAGCGAGGGGCCCCCGACCTTTTCGTTTTGAGGCACTTTGGATTCAACATGCCCACTATGAATCTCTAGTGGCTAATAGTTGGAGGAATTCGGGATCTGGTTTGGCGGAAGATGGAATCCTTGGAAAAATTCATAGGTGTGCAGCGGATTTGCAAGAATGGAATAAAAGAGATGTGGGTAATATTTTCTCCAAGATGTATGATGTAAGAGAAGAACTAAGGAGAATGGGCAAAGCTGGTATGCGTGGGGAATGGGTCTCCAGGAGGCGGTTTTTGGAAGAACAAGAAAGAGTTTTAATGGAGCAAGAAGAGATGCTTTGGTATCAAAGGGCTAAGGCAAACGAGTTAAAATGGGGTGATCGGAACTCGTCTTTCTTCCATAAAAAGGCGAATGGGAGACATAAGCGGAATTATCTGAGGCGTCTCGTGAATGATAATGGTTTGGAGTGGAGAAGTAAGGAATATATGTCAAAAGTGGCGGTGGAATACTTCTTTAAACTCTTTAAATCTTATCATAATGCACACACAAATACGGCTCCTCAAGGATTCTCGCCTTTAATGACGGAAGATGACAACCTGATGCTCTCTCGTCCTTTTACCGGGGAAGAGGTAAGCTTAGCTCTCTTTTCGATGCATCCTACCAAGTCACCGGGACCGGACGGTATGTCAGCGTTGTTTTATCAACAACATTGGCATATTGTTGGGCCAGATGTTATCTCTTTTGTCCTTAGTATTCTTCAAGGGGCACCGTTTCCGGAGCGTTTCAATCATACATTCATTTCTTTGATCCCTAAAATAACCGACCCTTTTCGAATGAAAGACCTTAGACCCATTAGCCTTTGTAACGTGTTATATAAAATTGTTTCAAAAGTGTTGGCTAACAGGTTAAAGAAGGTGTTGAACAAACTCATATCAGAATATCAAAGTGCTTTTGTTCCGGGGCGATTGATTACTGATAATGTGATTTCTGCTTTTGAAATGTTCCATTTTATGAAAAACAAGAGAACAGGCAAGAAGGGGTACATGGCGTTGAAATTAGATATGGCCAAAGCATATGATCGGGTCAAATGGGATTTTTTAGAACAGAGTATGCGTGGGCTGGGTTTGAATGAAGAGTGGGTCCGATTGTTGATGAGATGTGTTTCCAGCGTTTCTTTCTCGGTTCTGATGCAAGGGAGACCGTCTACTGAGTTTATTCCGGCTCGGGGTATCCGACAAGGGGATCCTTTATCTCCTTATCTCTTCTTATTTGTGGCGGAAGGACTCTCGGCTTTGCTTAGACGTAGCGAGATTGAGGGAAGGATTAAGGGTATTTGAGTTGCAAGAACTGCCCCCGTGGTTTCTCATCTTTTCTTTGCGGATGACAGTATCATTTTTACTCAAGCGACTTGTCAACAGGCGATCGAAATTGTTAATATCCTCCAAACTTACGGAGCTGCTTCAGGTCAACAAGTAAATTTGAGTAAATCAGAATTGTCGTTCAGTAGAAATGTGAGGCCAGATCAAAGGGACTCTATTCAGGGGATTTTGAATGTTCAAGAGGTAGAGAAGCATGACAAGTATCTCGGGTTGCCTACCATGATAGGAAGATCGAAGAAGATAATATTTTCTCAAGTGAAGGAGAGAATCTGGAAGAAGTTAAAAGGGTGGACTAGGTTTCGACCTAAACATGAAGGAGGACTAGGTTTCCGAGATCTTGAGTTATTCAATCGGTCATTGCTTGCACGAAAAGGATGGCGGATTATTCAGAACCCAACATCTCTAGTTGCTCGGATACTAAAAGCCAGGTACTTTCCTAATTCCTCATTTCTGGAAACATCGCTTGGGCACAATCCGAGTTTTTGCTGGAGAAGCATTTTCAATACGCGGGATGTAATCAAGGCGGGTTCTTTGTGGCATATTGGGATGGATCGACAATCAGAGTTTGGGAGGATTGTTGGCTTCCTAGGTCTTCTTTGTTCAGACCGTTAGGAAACTTTTCTAGTGCTCCAACAGAACTCAAAGTTATTGATCTGGTTGATTGGCGAGCTGGTGCATGGAATGAGACTTTGGTTCGTGAATGGTTCTTACCCGAAGATGTTGATCTAGTGCTCCGAATTCACCTTGTTGATCCTGGAATTCAAGATCGTTTGATGTGGTTCTATACAAAGGATGGCTTGTTTACAGTCAAATCTGCGTACAAAGTCTTGGAATCACAACGTTCAACAGAGAGATGTACAGGGGAACAATCAGATAATGCATCATCCAGATTGTTTTGGAAGAAAATTTGGAATATTGATGTGCCACCTCGAATCCGGTCTTTTGTTTGGCGTGCGTGCCAAAATATTTTGCCTTGTAAAGCTGCATTATCACAAAGACATATCTTAAGTGATTCTAAGTGCCCTTTTTGTGGTCTCGAAGAGAATACTATGCATGCTTTATACCATTGTCAACTTCCTGTAGCTGTTTGGGATTTTTTCCCTCATCTGTCGGATTTTGCTGATCATTCTCCTTCCTTTTTAGATTGGAGCGAGCAGGTGGTGCATATGTCAGCTTGGGATCAAGGAGTTTGGGCTTTTCTTTGTTGGCAAATCTGGTATGCTCGAAATCAACTGGTCTTCAACAATGAGAGGCCAAATGTGGGTGCTATCATACATAATAGTTTAACACAACTGGAGGAGTACAAAGTTGCTACTGCAAGAGTTAAATTGCCTCCAATTCCTGTGGTTACAAATGAATAGAAGTGGAAAAAACCGCTTGTTGGTTGGATAAAACTCAATGTAGATGCTGCTGCTTCGCACAATGACTGTGGAATTGGAGTAGTTGGCAGGGATGAGAATGGTCGAGTTGTGTTTGCTGGTGCTAAAAGGATTCAACAAGGTACTGAAGTGGCGACTGCTGAAGTAGAGGTAGCTATGTGGGGGCTTCAACTGGCTTCTTCTTTGGGTATTGAAAAACTATGGTTGGAGTCTTACTCTCTTCTATTGATACAAAAAGCTGAACAAGGGGAGATGCCTAATACTGTCTTTGGTGATATTCTAGCATTAGCAGTAGAATGTAGCTTGTTTTTCTTATCTTGTAAATGAGTTTTCTGTAGGAGAAGTGCAAACAAAGCTGCTGATTGGTTAAGTAGATGGAAACCAATTGAGCGCTTTGTTGTTTCTAGTAACTGTTACTTTCCCCAGACTTCTTTTTTTTTTGGTCGAATTTCCCCAGACTTCTATGATGTACTTGCACTTGACTTAAATTTATAGTATTGTGTTTCTATAAAAAAAAAATATTATCGGTTCATCAGTTAGACGCCCGTAAAAATATTAATAAGCGTATTCGTACAGTTGAACCATTAAAATTATCGGTTGATTAACCGTAACCGTAAAAAAAATTGATTCAATTTTTCGATTAAGGTTTTTTTTACGCACCCCTAGTCAGAACCTAATTAAAGTAAGTACGATCATTGTAGAAACTCCAAATGCACGTTCGGTGGACCTGTTTTAAAAAATTCTAACTCATTTTATACTTTCCAAATTCTAACGATAACAAAAAGGATTTGTTTCCAAATTCTAATACTCCCTCCGTTTCAAAATAGTTGTCCATATAGACAATTTTTCTTGTTTCACAATAGTTGTTCATATAATAATTTTTTCCATTTATACCCTTAATAATTACACCACACTAAACATACACTTTTTCCAAAGCAACTTTTAAGGTATTTGTGCACTTTTGTATATGAACAACTATTTTGAAACGGAGGGAGTACAAAATTAAAGTACGGGTTAGGAAACGTATATTTTCTGTTTACGATATTTATGGCTATCATCAATGCCATCTTCAGTGAACCAATTTTATTTGGTACGAGGAAGCAGGATTAATTGCTAATTTTGAGGCATTTGAGCACGCCGTTGGATAATCCTAGAACTTTTAATGGTTCAAATTTCGAATGATAAAGAGAAATAAATAATTGCAAATACCATAAGTATAGAGAAAAGAATGCAATTAAATTTCGTTGATTCATGTACAATGGACTTGAATACGGATATCAACGCTGGAACACCAGAATCCATCGTCAATTCGTCATCCTCACACACACCAACCCAAAATAATAACCATCTAATAAAGAACAAATACAGTCTCCATGGCCTCTCAAATCCTAATTCGAACAAGAAATAACAAAAACCAAGATCTAAAAAGTAAATAAAATAATAAAATTCCGAACGATATAGTCACATAACAAATAAATAAAATAAACAGCACATCTCGAGACAACCGCGACCAACGGTCAGATCTCAATCTCCGCGTTCCTCACGCCATCAAAACAGCGACGAAAGAACCGAAGAGAGCGGCCCCGGCGACGGCGGACTTGCTTAGAGACACGGCGGCGTTGGGAGCGGAGTTGTCAGGACTTCCGGCCGGAGTATCGGCGGAGGAAGGGCCATCGGCCAATGGAGCAGGAGGGGAAGCGGCCGGAGACGAGGATGGAGACGAGGATGGGGTTGGGGAAGCGGCAGGGGAGGTGGACGGGGCCGGGGAAGAGACGGGGGTGGCCGACGGCGCCGGGGAAGGGGTTTGGGAAGGAGGAGATGCGATTGGGGCAGGGGAAGGAGTGGGAGCGGTGGGGGTGGCGGCGGACGGAGCGGGTGAAGGGGACTTGGTGGGGGTGGCGGTGGAGATGGGAGGAGAAGCGGTGGGGAACTGGGTGGGAGCCTGAGCAACGCAGGCGGTGGCGAAGAGGGCGAGGATGAGCATCACTTGGAGATTCGAGGAGGCCATTTTCGAAAGTAGAGAGAGTTTGTGTGGGCGGTGGGCTAAAGAGATGAAAGGAGGAGGGGGTTCAAAAAGTGGGAGTAGAACGTGATGAGATTCCGAGGAATAGTTTCTCGAGTATTTAAGGAGGAGAGGAAAGAGGCTAGTACATCAAGGGCGGTGGAGTTTGGTTTGGAAAGGATTTTAAGGATATATTACACATACCCACCCTTAATTTGATTCTTTTGTACATTATCACCCTAAAAGTATAATGGTCTCAATCAAAGGCGCTTTAAATGGCAATCTCATGTACCCCCGTGGCCCCGTGTTTCCAATTTGAAGATGCTTCAGCCTGTTTCAACATTATTGTAAACAGGGCGGATGGCACTTTGCTAATTTATTTAATTTATGGGTGGATTTTTGTGATTATTCTTTTTATGGGTGGTTATGTGGAAAAGTCTAATTTGAGGATCTTATTGTAATTTATCACAACAATAATTCTTAACCAAGAAGGCGAGTCAAAAAGCATACAAAAAAGGAGAAACGCGTTTTTTCCAGCCTCGCTCCTACCATAATTCAATCTTCTGGAAACTTCATTAGATTGAACATTTTTGGTTTGTAAATTTGTCAAAACACGTAACACGAAAGAATGGCAAACACTTCCTACTTGTGCAACTTTTTTAAGTACAAAGAAAGAAATGTACATTTTGGGGGTGCCTAAATTTACAGCTTCCGTATTGAAAATTGATAGTACAACCAAATTGTGATTGGAGGTCAAGCTGTGTATTGAAGTTGCTACACGTAACACGGCTGTATATTAATACAAATGAAGCTGGAAAAGAATATATGTTAACAAATGATAGAATTGATCATGTTCAGTTGATACACTAGTTTAAGTCAGTTTGTTATAAGACACTTTAGTCGGTTTAGTCACTAGTTCATTTTAATTCCAGTTCATTTCATTTCTTGTAGAAGGGGTAAAGGAGAGCTCTAGTATAAATACTAAGAGCCTCGGTTGTAAGAGAGTTAATCTGGTCATTTTAATAAATCTCCCTTTCCCTTCATTTGCTCTGTTTTCCTGAGCTTCACTGTTTCATTCATTCCTTCCTTTCAGTCCAGATTCATCTTAATTCATTGATCACGATCGATCAATTCTCATACTCTGACATGGTATCAGAGCATGAATCGATTTTAAATCACGTTTCCGCACCTCACATACTCTTAATCTTTCCTTGATTTATCTCATCTTCAGCTGCTATTCTCCAGATTGCCGTTTCATTTGACCTAATTTCAGCTTAATTTCTCCTTCATAAAACTCGATTCAGCTTAATCTCTTTCTGTGAATCTTACGATGACGAAAACAACTGAAGGCGATGAATATGTTTTTACGAAGATCACAGATACAAGCGATCCACTGTACGTTCATGCTTCGGATCAACCTGGACAACCACTAGTTTCTCAAGTTTTTGATGGCAAAATGTACAACGAATGGAGACGTTCGGTACGTTTTTCTTTATCAGCCAAGAACAAACTATGTTTCATTGACGGATCATATCCTAAACCGAAGCCTGATTCTAAGTTTGTGAACAATTGGCAACGGTGCAATGACTTAGTTTTGTCTTGGATCTTCAATAGCTTGAGTAGAGAGATTCGTAGCAGTGTTATCTATTGTGATCTAGCTCAAGAAGCTTGGAATGAGCTTGAATCTCGATTTCTTCAATCGAGTGGTACTCAGTTGTATTCTGTGCAAAAGGAATTAAGTGTAGTTTCACAAGGAAATAACACAATTACTACATATTATACTCGAATTAAGGCTCTATGGGATGAATTAACGAGTCTTAAGAAAAGACCTAGTTGTGCTAAATGTGGAGCTGTGCAGAGTATTTGCAAAGAAGATGATGAGGAACGCCTTATTCAGTTTCTCATGGGGCTAGATGAGAGCTATTCCACAGTCAGAGGCGCTATATTGATGATGACACCTCTTCCAACCTTAGCGCAGGCATATCCTCTTTTGTTACAGGAGGAGAAGCATAGAGAAATCGGTCATAAATCAAAAATTGTGCAAGAGGCGGCATCCATGAATGTGCATACAGATCAGATTACTATGTCCAAATCTGAGTTTGCAGCTTTATTTGCTGGCAAAGGCTCACAATCTAAGAGCAAACCAGATACACAGAATCAGAATCCTAATCAGCCTACATCTACACAGGATACTTCACAAAAATTCTGTACTCATTGTCACAAAAACAGTCACACAGTTGACAAGTGCTATCGCATCATTGGTTTTCCACCTAACTTTAAGTTCACAAAGAAGAAAGACAAGGTGGTGGCACAAGCAGGAGTTGAAAGTGCTGAAGGGAGTTCTAGCTCCACTAGTGATGCAAATCTGAATTTGTCTCAGCTTCAACAGCTTCTTAATATGCTGAAACAAGGGACCACACACGGTTTTAGTGGATCTGCACAGAAGGTTTCTTGTGACATGGAAACTTCAATGGCTGGTATGATCTCTCAACCACTTTATGTTCTTGGCACTTGGATCATTGATAGTGGTGCTAGTAATCATATGTGCAAAGACTTGTCACTTTTCACTACTTATAATGAAGTATCCAAGCCATATTTTGTGGTTTTACCTAATGGACAAAGGATGTCAGTCAATATTGAAGGAGACATCACTTTGTTCTCTGATTTGAAACTCACTGGAGTGTTGTACATGCCTTCCTTCAAGTATAATTTGCTCTCTGTCAAGAAGCTTGTTGAGCAGTTTGATTGTTCAGTGGTTTTCTCAAGGGATTGCTGTATGATGCAGGACCCTTCTCTGAGCAAGCAACAAGTTCTTGGTAACGCAGAGGAGCAGCTTTATTTGCTGCATCAGACATCAGTACCTTCTAATTCAGTTTCTTCTTCAGGTTTTTCTGTTACTCAATCTAACAATAAGTCTGATTTGTTATGGCATGTCAGATTAGGACATCTACCTTTTTACAAATTACAAGCTTTGTCTCTAGCTAAAAGCAGTGAATGCATGAAGTCTTGTGAAGTTTGTGCAAAGTCGAGACAACACAAGCTTCCTTTTCCTTCTAGTAGGATTTCTTCTATTCGAGTTTTTCAACTCATTCATGTAGACATCTGGGGACCTTATCACACTCCTACTCATGATGAATACAAGTACTTCTTAACTGTTGTTGATGACTTCAGTCGAGCAACGTGGACGCACTTATTAAGTACCAAAAGTAGTGCTTTCATTTTTATTAAAACTTTTGTGACTATGGTTGAAACACAATTTGGTCAAAGAGTTCAAGTTTTGAGGTCTGATAATGCCTTAGAGTTGGGATCCAGTCATTACACAAGAGCATTTCTGAATGAAAAAGGTATTATACATCAAACCACTTGTGTTGCAACTCCACAACAGAATGGTGTTGTGGAGAGAAAACATAAACACTTGTTGGAAACAGCACGAGCACTCATGATTCAGTCCAAACTGCCAATTACTTTCTGGGGTGATGCAGTGTTGGTAGCCACTCATCTTATCAATAGGTTTCCTACCAAGTTGCTCAATGGATCTTCCCCATATGAATTGCTTTATGGGAAGAAACCAGATTACCATTCTTTAAGGAGTTTTGGCTGTCTTTGTTATGTTTCTACATTGAGACAAGGAAGAGATAAGTTTGAACCACGAGCATCTAAGTGTGTTTTTATAGGGTATCCTTTTGGAAAGAAAGGGTACAAAGTGTATAACATGGATACTCATGAGGTACAAGTGTCTCGTGATGTAATTTTCCATGAAGAAGTGTTTCCTTTTACTCAACCACAACCTTCTTCCTCATTTTTTCCACCCTGCACAGAATCATTCCTTGATGATGTGCCTTTACCAGTTCATTCTCAAACACATTCACCAGCTTCTTTTTCTTCACCTCAGCCTTTAGCTTCATTTTCTCCTTCTACACCATCATCTTCTTCTTTGGATTCACCTGTCCTTCAACCTTCTTCTTCATCAGCTTCACCTTCAGATTCTTCCATCATTAATCATCCTTTTCCTTCTCCACAACATCCTCTTCGACGAACAGAAAGAATCTCACACCCACCTTCTTATTTGAAGGATTATGTGTGTAATTCTGTTTCTTTGAACATTATGGAACCATCCTTTTGTCCTCATACTTTGACTAGTACAGCCACACCTTGCTTTGCTTTTCATGCTCTATCTTCTACATGGACCAATGATGAAAGAGAACCTTGGTCTTATCATGAAGCTTCTAAAGATCCTAGATGGATAAAAGCAATGCAAGAGGAGTTTTCTGCACTAGAACTTACAAAGACATGGAGTTTGGTGCCACTACCTGAAGGAAAGAAACCCATAAGCTGCCGTTGGGTATACAAAATCAAGAGAAAAGCTGATGGAAGTGTTGAAAGATTTAAGGCACGACTGGTAGTTCAAGGATTCACACAGAAAGAGGGGATTGATTTTACTGAAACTTTCTCACCTGTGGTTAAGATCACTACTGTTCGATGTCTTGTCACACTTGCTGTTAAAAGAAAATGGTTGGTTCATCAACTCGACATCAATAATGCATTTCTCCATGGTGAATTGCATGAAGAAGTCTATATGAGAGCACCACCAGGTTTGTCTCTTCCATCTCCTGGTCTTGTTTGTCATTTAAACAAGTCATTATATGGTTTGAGACAAGCATCCCGACAATGGTATGCTCGGCTTTCTGAAGCTTTAAAATCCAGAGGATATATTCAGAGTTTAAATGATTATTCACTCTTCCATAAAAAGTCTTCCACCTCTTCAGTTTACTTGGTGGTTTATGTGGATGATATTCTCATTACTGGTGATAATGATGATGAGATCCTTTCCTTGAAGAAATTCCTTGATGCTGAATTCCGGATTAAAGATCTTGGTCTTTTGCATTTTTTCCTTGGGATTGAATTCTGTTTCAGCCTCAAGGAGTTATTCTTACACAGAGAAAGTTTATATCTGAGCTGCTTCATGAATTCCATTGTGATAGACTGAAACCAGTAGTTGCTCCACTGGATTTGAATTGCAAATTGCCACCAGATGAAGGAGTATTGTTGCCAGATGTTTCGTTGTATAGAAGGTTGATTGCAAAACTGAATTTCTTGACTCATACACGCCCAGATGTATGTTTTGCAGTTCAATTTCTGAGTCAGTTTATGCAGCAACCAAGGCAACCACATTATGATGCAGCAATTCACACTTTGAGGTATATAAAAGGCACTTCAGACTTGGGTATCCTTCTTCACAACAAGCCAGACTTTCATCTTCAAGCTTATTGTGATGCCGATTGGGCTTCTTGCCCACATTCCCGACGATCTGTTAGTGGTTTCGTGGTGTTCTTTGGAGGATGTCCCATCTCTTGGAAATCAAAGAAGCAGCAAACTGTTGCCCTTTCTTCAGCCGAGGCAGAATATCGTTCCATGCGTCGTGTTTGTGCAGAATTAGCATGGTTAACTCGGCTTTTTCATGAGTTGGGGCAGTAAGAGATTACTCCTATTGATCTCAAATGTGACAGTCAAGCGGCCATTTATATTGCTCGTAATCCGGTTTATCACGAACGCACAAAACATATTGATCTTGATTGTCATTATGTTCGGGAACAACTTTTGGCAGGGTTGATTTCCCTTTCTCATGTGCCTACGAAGCAGCAACTTGCTGACATACTTACTAAACCGCTCACTGGTGTATCTCACGCTCATGTATTGTCCAAATTGGGTGTAGTTTCTCCTACCCTCCAATTTGAGGGGGGATGATAGAATTGATCATGTTCAGTTGATACACTAGTTTAAGTCAGTTTGTTATAAGACACTTTAGTCGGTTTAGTCACTAGTTCATTTTAATTCCAGTTCATTTCATTTCTTGTAGAAGGGGTAAAGGAGAGCTCTAGTATAAATACTAAGAGCCTCGGTTGTAAGAGAGTTAATCTGGTCATTTTAATAAATCTCCCTTTCCCTTCATTTGCTCTGTTTTCCTGAGCTTCACTGTTTCATTCATTCCTTCCTTTCAGTCCAGATTCATCTTAATTCATTGATCACGATCGATCAATTCTCATACTCTGACAACAAATGCCAGCAAAGGACACGTTGGAGAATGGAGATGCTAATATTTCAATCGTATATTATTCTATGATATAATAGAAATCATAACACATACCTAATACTTTCCATTTGGGTGTCCAATCGCTTTTCATTATTAAATCAATTATTAACTACAAATTCTGTAGTGGCAAATGGCAATGGTAAGAAATACTAGCTTTTTATGTTTCGATGAGCTGGTCAGCGGCGCTAAACAGGGTAACAATTTGGGCCCATTGCTACGGCTGACCAAATTGAGGCCCATTTGAGAGCTTGCTCTTACACGCCATATATCAAAAGAGCTTACATTAACACTAATAAAGGCCCAATTAAACATCAAGCCCATTCTCCAAACACAATTCGTTGGTGCGTGTTCTAGGACTTTTCTTTGTGTATACTAGGGGTGGGCAAAAAAAACCGTAACCGAAAAAACGAACCGAAAAACCGACAAACTAATCACTTTTCACGGATAACCGAACCGATTTTTTTTAAGCGGTTACGGTTAACCGACCGATACTTTTAACGGTTCAACGGTTCGGATACGGTTATCAATATTTTCACGGGCGGTTAACCGAAGAACCGATAATATTTTTAATATATATTATATGTTTTTAAAAAGGGAATAATATATCTAATTAGTTTTAGTTAAAAATATATGTATTTTACTAAATAATAAACTAACTAATAGCTATTATAAAAATAAATACTTCAACCAGTAAAATGTGATTGTGAAATCCTTTTAGAGAAACAAATACTCAGTTACTCACAAATCACAATGTGAGATACTGAGAGCCTGGAGGCTGGATCCTGCTGGATTGCTGCATTGCTGCCTTGATTGAGGCTGGATCCTGCTGGATTTGTATTTTGCTGGAGGCTGGAGGCTGGAGCCGGCTAATTCAGTTTTCTATTTTGCTGAATGCTGATTTGTATTTTGGTATATTTGCTTTGCCAAAACAAACTTGTATTTTGGTATATCTTTGATAGATTTGCTTCAGTTTGCTGAACTTTGTTTTGACATATTGTGTGATTTGTGTCAACGATTAAGTTAATTAGGTAATGATTGCTTTGTTTTACAACAGGTACATGGCTTATTAACTTAATAAGCCATGATTTTGCTGTCACTATTATGGTAAGAATTCATTGCTTATTTTAATAACTTAGTAATGATTGCTTTGCTGTCACGGTAAGAATTAAGCCAATTGTAAGAATTAATTGCTTATTAAAGTACTGATTGCTTTGTCACTTAATAAGCCATGATTCAGAGATTACTACTTATTTTAATAACTTAATATTAAGGTAATGGTTGATTGCTTTGTTTTACAACAGGTGTTGTACATGGCTTATTAAGTTTAAATAAAAAAATTATTGTTAATTAGGTACGGTTTCACGGTTTCAGCATGTACATGATTGAAAAAATTATAATAAAGCGGTTAACCGACAAACCGTACCGAGTTTCACGGTTAACCGGTAACGAACGGTACGGTTATGGTTATTGAAATTTACTAACCGAAGTTCCGGTTAACCGATGTCCGGTTAACCGAAACTCCGGTTAACCACCCGTGCCCACCCCTAGTGTATACTAGTTGTCCCCGACGTGCCATGCACGACTATGACTCGATATTTTTTAGATATATTACAAAAAAGATATTAATAAATAAAAATATAATATAAAATTTAATGTAAGTAATTTGTTGATCGTAATATGTTTAAAAATTATTTTGTTTTTCAAAAACAAATAAAACAAATTAAATTTAGATTATTGAGTGTTAATAATGAGAATAATATATACAATGCTCATAAAATATTATGGTAAATTTTCAAATAATGAGAATAATATATACAATGCTCATAAAATGTTATGGTAAATTTTCAAATTTTGAGTTGCAATAAAAGGAAAGTATTTTGACCAAATTTCTCATAAGGAAGTATTTTGAGTAAAAAAAACGTAGATTTATCAAAATATATAGACCTATGATTATCTATTGATATAAAATATTTTTTATAAGGAAAGCATTTTTTATCATATAGTTAAATATGACATGTAAGTTATGGGGTAAAAATAATACGATGTGGCACATGACGTGTTAAAAATTACATGACATGGTTTAAGGAAAAGACGATATGTGGCAAAATCCGATGTGGCATATTCTAGAAGCGACATGTGGATAAAGCTGATGTGGCGCAATGTGGTGGCTCCAAACCTTATTGTTTTTATATATACTAGTTGTACCCGTCGTGCCATTCACGACTACGATTCAACTTTTTTTAGATATATTATAAATAAAATATTAATAAAATAAATATACAAAAATAAATAAAAAGCCAAAAATAATGTAAATTCTTAGAAAAATTTAATCAAATTCAATATTTTGAAAATATTTTCAATAATAAGCTAAAAAAATAATTAATAAGAAAAGATAAAAAAATTATAATTTTTTTAAAGATAAAAAAAATCTTCTATATTTACATAAATAATCCAAAAAGGAAATTAAGGAAAAGATAATATGATTTTTCTATAAAAAAATAATTTAGGCAAGTAATTATATAGATATTTAAAATTTTTAATTTTTTTTTATCAAAATTTAATTTAAGATAAATATTTTTTAAAAAATAGATAAAAAGATAAAGATAAAATAATTTTCGTTATTTTTAATTATAATTTGAATTAATGTTTTCCGCATAAATAAATAGAAAGGAATTTAATTGAAAAAAAATAATAAAAATAATTTTTTTAAATATAAAGTGGGGCTAGAATTAATGTGGTGGCGAAAAGTTACGACTTTAATATATAGTTATTATAGATAGATATGACTATTTTTATTTTAAAGATATATATGTGATCACATGTACATATTTTTTCTTATCTTTTTTTTTAACTTATCTCTTACAAATATAACAAATATAATGTCCTTTTTTATCTATTTTGGTCAAACTACTAATATTATTTTATCTGTATGTTTATTTGGGGATAAATTTTTACAAATATTATTTTATCTTTATGTTTACTTGGAGATAACGTTTTTGCATAATTAACTATTTTAAATTATTATTTTAATAAAGGGGTGATGTGGCGCAATGTGATGACAGAAATTGCTTCGGCTTTAGTTATTAGTAATAGATAAATAGTAGCACATTTGAGAGCTTGCTCTTACACGCCATATATCAAAAGAGCTTAAATTAACGCTAATAAAGGCCCAATTAAACATCAAGCCCATTCTCCAAACACAATTCGTTGGTGCATGTTCTAGGACTTTTCTTTGTGTATATTCATTTGTTTGGCATGACTTCTCCTTCCACGTCAATTCCATCTCAAGGCCGATATCACGAACCGAACCATAAATTAAAATCTGGGTGGGCTAAATTTATCTTTATATATTGAATAATCGTCGATAGAAAGATCTCAAACTAAGATAAATTTTTAATCTATGTTTGTTAAGTCACAACAAAAAACTAGTTAGAGTTGCAAAAATAGTTGTAAAAAGAGTTAGAATTTTAAGAAAATACATAATAATTTTAAATTCCACGATATATAAAAAAACTTGAATATTTGGAAAAAAACTACTGATGGCTACGAAAAATTAATGCAAAAGCTAGCTTTTAAAGAAACTTGATGGCTTGTCCATCCGATGCACGGGATAGAATTTCGAGTCTATGGTTATTGATTTTATAAGTGGACATACATAAATGTGTATATTATTTGAATTAGAATAGAAATGAAATATATATATGTAATTTGATGAAAAAAGTAATGAAAGGAAATTGGATTTAAACCTTAATTTTGAATGGTTGATTTGGTGCATAAAAATATATTATGAATCCGTAGGTATTTGTTTATGAAAGGTTAAGCATATAGATATAAGTATATAGTTGTATGATTTAATTGATGTAATGTTATATTTTTCCCTCCTTTGTATTTTTTGAGTCGTGTATTTCAGTTGTGATGTTTTGTGGTGTATGTTTAATTTTGGCATTTTTATAAAACCAACTTGCTTATATTTTTCCTAGTTTAGTTAGATTATAATTTGAATTCATTTTTAACACTAATGTATGATAAGAAATATGAGACTGTTTATGCATTTAAGTAGTAAGAAAGAAGTGTTATTAACTTAAGTACTATTATTTTTCGATATTTATTAGAGGCCTTTTGTATTTTAGATTTTTTTAATTATTATTTCAATAAGGAGAAGATTGTGTAAACCCAATAAGATATATTAGTAGGATAATTAATTTGCATTTAAAAATAGAACATTTATTGTTCTTGAGAAGGAGAGTTTTTATAGTTGTAAAGACTAGCTTAACAATTAATAGTTAGTTTTTTGTGTCAAACAAACAACGTTTATGCACAACTAGATTGAAAACTCTAAATAGTTTTTGTAACCGACAAACACACCCTTAGACACATGAATTCTACCAGAGACGTCCGATCCTAATATTTTTGGAGGCTAAAATTAAATTTAGATCCATCTGATAAATTTTAGGCTAAAAAAGTTTTTAATCGATAATTTAGAAAAACAATTTTAGTAGTGTTACAAATGATAATCCCGACCGGTTATAGTCTCTCCTGTATTGCAAAAAATAGTGAAAAACTTAATAAATAATTTGGTTGGAACTAAAACGATACAAGAAGAGAACAAGAATGAAAGGGAAAAAAATGACCATGAAAAGTGTTAATTTGGATGAACACGTGATCATACTTTAAAGAGTGAACACAAATAATAAAACGCATTGGGAGGGATCGAACCCTATATGCATTGGAGTATCAAAAACAAGTAGAGACTCCACTACCACCAAGACAAACTAAGCGAGTTGCAATGCAATACTTAAAAATATATATTAGTTTTTGAAAATTTGGGCCGGGCTATAGCAAACCCTAGCCCACCCCTAGGTCCGTGCCTGGCTGATATCACCTTCTCATTAAATACCCGAAAGTTTGAAAACTTCTCATGGAGAATAGAGCACATTGGACTACCTATTAATATTAGACTTTCAGAAAATAGAAGTGCAACCCCAACAAAATGCACTCTCTTGAATAATTCGTTTGAAGACCAATACCGGCCATAGTCTCATCAAATGCCCGTGTTTGATAAATTAAGTTAAAAAGTGAACAAACAAGTGGAAAATATAAATAGAATCATTTAAAAAACATAGAAAGACGTATTGTCATGTGTAGAAAGTCGTTTTTCGATGAAAACTTATGGTGTGTGTATGTGTGGCATGTGCCTTTAAGTGTCTTGTGTTTTATCTTATGTAAGAAGCAAGTCAGATTTTAGATTTGACTTCATATAAAAGTGATGTAAAGTCTCCTTAGGGATTCATCTCAATGTTAGTATGATCTTCAAAGACAAAGCAAGGAACCAGAGCAAGAGGGCAAGCTCATGAAGTTTCTAATGGGGCTAAATGCCAAATTTGATAATGCACGAAGGAGAATTCTCATGACTGTGCTTTTACCATCTGTTAGCATGGCTAATTCGTTGTTTCTTCAAGAGGAAATGAGCAAGAAGATCACTTATAATTTGAATCACAAATCTGATGGTGGTTCATCTACTACCTTGATGTCCAAAAGTGATTGTGACAGACATAGGAAATATGATTAGATCAAGCAAAGAAGGTTTGATGATGGAAAAGATGATGGTAGAGAAAAAAGATATGAGGATTGATGTGATCCTGACAAGCCTGACCTTAATTGGCTCAACATGTCCCCAACACCCCATCCTTCGGCGCATCTATGCCATCTCTCGACGCGCTTGATATCAATGGCATTCTTGATGCTCTACTTGGACATGACTCCTTTTTATGTCGTTGTTCCTCATTCCCAAAATGATGAGAATCAAGCCTCAATAAAATAGGGCCATCACTCAGGCACGTGCTTGACAACAACAAATGGGCTTGCAACATGGATTACTTACTCTTGAGCAAAAAGCCAATCAAATTGATAGCCCCATTGTTATAATATTCTTATTAATAAAAAAAATTAATAATAAGTCTAGCATTAAGTGGTGTTCTAGAAGTAGTAAGTGTGAACACCTTAGATGTCATTAATCGAAGAGTCCATTCGGCGGGCCTTATTTTGACCTTATACATCTTTAATCAAGCTTATTGTAAAGAAATAAAGTCTTTATCATTTGTTCGGTAGTGGAAGTTGATGATGTCTATTGTAACTTATGGAAGTTGATGGGAGTTTATATTTCACCCAAAATTTTATCTACCTCTTTCAGCCTTATCCAGCCTTATGGAATTTGTTTCGTTCGATTTCCCTCGCTAACTTAATTTTGAAAAATCTAAAAATTAATCTTCTCTTTATTAATTTATAAATATATCCTTTTTGGTAATTTTACATCTATCTCTTATAAAATCATTCTCGATCAATTTAGTTTGCCAAGCACCTACATAATTTTTCACAAAAATAAACTAATAATTTCGACTCCTAAAATCAACTTGTAAAATCAACATCAACCATTAAATCAGTATAAACATCAACATCAACTCATATCAGATTTGAAGCGCCAAACAAATCCCAAGTCTTAATAATGTGCATGAATCTCCTTCCAAGTATTGAAACATGTAATGGATGTCCTCCTAGTTCTATAAAGGGGTTTCCCCTCCAGCATTGTAAGACACCCTTGAATCTTGAATTGAATCAAAGAAAGTGTTCTCTTCTTCCTTTTGAGTGCTTATGTGTAGTACCAAGCCTCTCCACATGATATTCTCTTGTCCAAGTGAGTCATATCATAGATTAGTGTTCATATCCCAACTCTTAAAGATTGAAGAATATCTCTTTAAAGTTGCCTATCCTTCTACCTCTTTTTCCCATCTCTTCCATTCTCTATATTTACCCTTGCACTAGAGACTTGGATCTTTGATCCTACACTTGATCCTTCAACATCCTATCATTTGGTATCAAACCTTTCTCCATAATCCTCCATCCTCCATCAACACCAACAAGAAAAACAAAAAAAAACGCCCTTTTTTTTATAACAACACGACAAACCTCCTTCATATACCTCTCCTGCAACATCTTAGTAAAATTGTCATCACTTCTTGATGACAAAACTAATAGAGCTAAAATTTGGAGGCTTGCAACTAGACTTCTAGATATAAATCTGGGATCTAGAATCACTCAATTTGGTGATCAAAGTTGAGAGAACAAATCAAACAAGAACAAATAGAATTCTTGAAACAGAATTCCTAGAAGGTCAATTGGCTGGTAAGGTGACCCCATGGCGGATCTGAATGGCATGTCATTGGCTAGTACACCCTTAGAGTTGACCTCGACCATACTTGAGTCCATCTTCCAAGCCATGAAGACTAAAGGAGAAGAACCCGAAGCGAAGTTCAACTCCAAGTTCAAAACAATGGAAGCCCAATTGAAACAACTCTTGAGCATGAACCGAGTCCCGTGTGTCAACCAACATAAGTCCAAATGAAATCACTTCCTACAAAGACCATTCCACCAGTCCATGAGCCATTTATCAATTCAAGACAAGTCTTCAACCCCTGATAGCCACTACTCCACCGACTCATGAAGTCCAGTTGGATTCGAGGCCGAATCCCTTTAAAGAGAGGGAGGATGATTTGATTCCACATGATGTAAATGTCATTGTAGATACATCCCCTATGACAAATCCAAAAGTTGAAACGCTTGCCACCCCTCAACTTTCTCTAAAGTACAATGTATGCATTAAACTCTCTCGATTGATACATGTATTGGACGTCCTCCTAGTTCTATAAAGGGGCATCCTCTTTACCATTGTAAGACACCCTTCAATCTTTAATTGAATCAAAGAAAAAGTGTTCTCTTAAAGTTGTTCTTCCTTTTGAGTGCTTGTGTGTAGTATCAAGCCTCTCCACTTGATCTTATCTTGTCCAAGTGAGTCATATCTTGGATTAGTGTTGATCTCCCAACTCTTAAAGAGTGAGTAATATATCTTTAAAGTTGCCTATCCTTCTACATCCTTTTTCCTATCTTTTCCATTCTCTATCTTTACCCTTGCACCGAGAGACTTGGGTCTTTTGATCCTACACTTGATCCTTCAACATCCTATCATTTGGTATTAGAGCTCTCTCCATACTCATCCATACTCCATCAACACCAACAAAAAAAACAAAAAAATGCCCCTTTCCCATAACAACACAATGAAAAGTTTGTGAGTTGTTGTGTTGTGATGTTTGGGGACTATATGGTACATCTACTATAGAAGGATTTAGATTATTTCTTACTATAGAAGATGGCAAGAGTAGAAGTGTCTGGGCTTTTGTAGTAAAACACAAGAGTGAGGTTTCTTCTCATATTCAAAATTTTATCCTTCTAATACAGAATCAGTTCAATGCCAAAGTAAAAAGTCTTAGAACTAATCAACAGACTAAGTTTCTAAATTCCACAATGACTTCTTTCCTTTATTCTCAAGGCATTGTTCATCAGAACTCTTGTGTGTATACTCGTCAATAAAATGGTAGAGTTGAGAGGTGACATTGATGTGTTCTTGAAATTGCTAGATCCTTAATAATATATACAATATAACTTATTAATTTCTAGGGTGATAGTATTCTCACAACTACCTATCTTACAAACTCACTGGTTTTCCAAGAAATAGTATTCTCACTTGAATTATTTTATCCAATGCAAATAGGAATGAAACTCATTGGTTTACAAACTCGAATTGGCGTAGTTGTGTGGATACTCGGAGATTCTTAAGTGGATATTGTATCTTCTTAGGCCATGCACTTATTTCTTGGAAAACCAAGAAGCAATCAACTGTCTCAAGATCGTTAGTTGAAGTAGAATATCGCAGCATGTCCTACATAACAATAGAACTGGTTTTAACAAGTTATATTCTTAATGATGTGAAGATGAAAGTGCCTCTTCCAGTGACCTTATTTTGTGATAACAATGTCGCGCAGTAGATGGCTGCAAATCCTTGCCTATACGAACGTACTAGCCACATTGGCATTGACTGCCATATGTACGTCTCTATAGACTACAAATGTCTTGACCAAGGCTTTCAACTTTGCTCAGCAATCTTTTTTCTCCAGCAAGTTGGGACTTATCTCGGCTCCAACTTGGAAGGAGAATGTGAGAAAAAAACAGATTTGCATCACTTGTTTCTCATGGTCAAGTCGGAACCGAGCAAGGAAGGTGTGAGACTTAATCATTTGAACCGGGTTTTCTCACCTTGGAGCCCTTGTGGCCGTTAGCTGTCAGCATATTTTTTCATATAAGTTTTACCTCTCTTTAATGTTAGAGGCAAGAGATTGAGATTTTGCGTGGTGCAAGGCTATGTAAGACCTTTCTCCTGAATGGTAATGGCAAAAGGGGCAAACGTTCGAATTTTTCGTTGGAAGTTCTTTACACTTGTTTTTGTATCATCCTCGATATTAAGGTTTACTCTATTAATTAAATTCAGCTGGTCTATTTATAAATACTGTAGTGAAAATAGTATAGTTGCCGACACGGTAGACTTTTGTGTTGGAAGTTCTTTACATCTGTTATTTTCACTTTTGGCCCGGTAAGGTTAAGAAAAGATGGTCACATCAAAACTTATGAATTACGACAAGAGAAATTGCATTATATACTGACCAGTGACCACTAATTCCTACATAATTCAATAGTTACTGAAAAAGACTGATTGCTAATTAACTAATTATAATCGCGGGGGACCAAACGTGGAATATAATCTACCGGGATCTCTGAACCCCGTCATCTTAGGCTTTTGATTATAATTTCATAGGGCAATAAGTGCGATGTATGACCAAAACATAATTAATATAGGTAGTTTCTAAGATTTAATTGCCATTTTCGTTATGTTTTCTTAAACCAGATGTGGTTGATAATCATTATTTGTGCACGTTCTTTCTTAGTGAGACGATAAATTGTGATTATAGTTGTTGTTGAGCTATCGTCTTCATGCTATTGACTCATCATACAGCCAAATTATTAACCCTAGCTCCCTTAATTACCCTCATTACGTACGTACCCCCATGTGGTCACATGTTACCAAGACGTTTTTGTACATCATATATATTGATGGTAGATTCGTTGTTGTTCCTCTATTAATATAAATGCCCCAACTACTAGACACACGTACGTAGGATATTTTTTAAAAATGGGGGTATTTAATTGCTAGCCCTATGGGTTTATCACTTCGATCTCTTTTACAAGGCTGCCTTTTTCACTTTAGATTTTGCAATTATTAGTAATAATTGGCCTGAAATGCATGCATAAAATTAAGTAATTCAGCCAATTTTGCTACTTACATGAAATTTGTTATTTTACAAACTAATGAATGAACGTCTAATGTTCTTGATCGGGCAATTGATCGAACACTTACAGATCTACATGAGATTTTTATTTGGGTGCCATACTTCTTCTTTTTTCTAATGAAAGGGTGATTTCATATAACAATAAGGATATCACAATCCCATGTTTTACAAATCATTTTCGAGAATCTTGATTGTCCTTCATTAAGTAATCATCAGTTTTAATTTGCGAAACAGTAATATACGGAGTATATATAGAAGCAAATTGAACCACCTTTGAAGAAAAAAGGAGCATATATATAATAATAAGTTAGTATAAGACATTGTCATAGCTGGTAAAGATGCTCGTCCCCAACCCCAACATAATAAACTACGTACAAAAGTGTGAACCCAGGGCCCCCCACTTAGTTCACCTTTGTTGGAGTAGCATTTTTTCATGTGCACGCCTGAATGTCACTTCTTTTAGATTTAAGCATTAGATTTGCATCTTAAAGTAAAGCCAAAGGAATGCTATAACTTTTGATCTTCCAATATACAATAATTAGATCGATCAATAAAGAAATAGTGAGGAGAAAACTCCAGACCATCTTCATGTATATATCTATCAGCAGTACAATATACATACAGACTATAATGTAGTATATAGTTGATGATCGAGTGTAGTTAGTAATTATTTTAGTTGGACCATTACGAAAGCACCTCACTATATCCTGCAAAAAGCTGTGTACACTAGACATATATAGAGCTTAGACTTGGAGCAGGAAAACTAGTGATCGATATAAAGGAGGTAGGGCATGCTAATGGCTTTTATTTTGCAAAGGCACGCAAGCACGCACAGTCACCTTTCTTGGCAACTCATTTTTAATCGAATCACATCAAAACCAATGCATACTATTTGCTATCTCGTAATGTACGTAATTTCTGTACTACGCTCATCCATGTTTATCATTAATTTCCATTTATATGCAATCTCAACTGGATATGTTAACTTGAACAAGCATTCAACGTGACATAACGTACAAAACTTGCTGTCACTGTAAACATATATGCATATATGAAATATTTTCGGATTGTAATTATTTTTGTAATAATGTTAATTGGTAAGTCCTCCCACCAACCCACATGTCCGAACAAAAGGGTACGCTTTGATAGATGTTTCCTGCAACACTCACATGCAATGCAATTAAACAACAACATTGATATAATTACATGAATCTCTATGTGTGTATATATGTTGGCCCCTTACTTGTATATCTCTAGGAATTGACAAGCTCAAGTCAATGTCACGTTACATTTGATATGTTGTTAATTGGATCCCCTTTGCTACTTCCATCTCATAATTCTTTCTCCTCTTTGTGTAAATCAATTATAACGTAATAATGCAAATTTTATATATTTAAAAATTACAAACGTGCTAATTAATTAAGTTAATTTAGATTGGCGTGCAAATGTCAACTATTAATGATAGTCTAAGTGATGACATTTGTAATCATGTATGGGTTTACGGGTCTAATTTACTTCTATATTTTTTGGATCCATAAGAAATATTTTGACCATTACAAAATATGGAGATGAGGATTTAAAGCTATAGAAAGACGACGAATAGGAAGAGAAGAGTAATTATCGTTGGAAGGCGACGGTTGTGGTGTGTCCGGCGTTGTACCCGGATTTGGCGCCGACAGTGATTTCGGTGCTGGAGTCCCTTGGCGAGATCCGGTCGGAACCCATGGCCGTTTATTGGTCAGCCACGTTGAAGTGGTCTCAGTGAATGACGCTGCTAACTCCCGTGCTAAAGCGAAAGCTTGCGATAGTGTGGCCGGGTTCCGTAAATTCAATTCACGGCGGACTGGTTGTTTCAAACCGGCTTTAAAAAGCGATATCAGAGTGGCTTCAGACAAGCCAGATACTTTATTCAACAAGGCTTCAAATTCAGTTTGATAATCAAGCACCGAAGTCTTTTGTTTCAAGTTAGCCAAGAGGCCTGTATAATCCTTGTAGTACGTCGGATCAAACCGTTGTTGAACGGATAACAAAAAGGCTGCCCATGTTTCTCCGCAATTATTCCGACGTTGATAGAGAAACCAATTTGATGCCGGATGATCGATTAATGTGTCTACCAATCGCAGACGATCAAACTCCGACGTCTGAAAGTAATCGAAGTAAGCTTGCACTCGAAAAATACATCCATTCGGGTCCGATCCGTTGAAGCGTGGTGGATCGACTCGAAGTTTCAGGATTGCTTCCTGGTTCAGTTGTGGCCGCACTACTGCTCGATGATCTTGGTGAATTGCGGGCATATATGGCATGGAATTGGCCATCTCTGGTTGTGGCTGAATAGCCATATTCTGGGAATCCGACGCACGGAACTGCGCCGAATCCACGGTGGCTTGAGGCGGTGTCCAGCCCGTGATAGGTGGTGCGATAGGACTCGTGTTCACGCCAAGCAATGTATGAGGGTGGACTGCAGGTGGCGGCAAACCCAAATTAGGGTTTGCGAAGGGCGGGCTCCAACCCGTAAAAGACGGAGCCGAGGCGCTAGGGTGAGTATCTGCGGCGCGACACCAGAAGTTGGGATCCCTGGCCATCCGGCGAAGGGCGGCGCCGATGGCGGCACCACAGAAGCCGAAATGGCAGAAACCGTCGCCGATGACGACGGGTTGTGTTGGAGGCGATCGCGCATATTATCGTTGCGTGATTTCAAAATCTCGACGTCCCTACGAAGTTTCTGAAATTCATCGGTGAGTTGGAGAATCATGTCGTGAAGATCAGGCTTGGAACCGGCGGTGTGCTCGGAACCCTCATCAGCGGATTTGGACATGGTGGTTCGATATGAAAGCACCAGATGATACGAACCCGGTGTGGATCGCGTATCGAACCCTTGTTGGTCAAGGGGGTTGAGCCTAGTCCGGTGTGGACTCCGACTCGGGATAAGCAGTAAAATAAGAAACAAGGAAAATTAGGGCAAACTATTTCTTGGATAAAATTATGAGAAGGAAAACCAAGAGTATTTATACCTAAGCCCTAACGGTTCAAAAAAGGCGTCCCGGGAAAGAACCGTAAAGAAAACCCGAGAAGAGGGCAATGCTCTAGTTTATAAAAATTACATAAATTGAATGTAATGCTGAAATTATAAACTACTACTCTAAAATTGTAAAATACTAATATAAATATATAAAAATTAATCCTCATATCGTCTTGGACGACGACGAACTCGTGATGGCCTCGAACTCGTTATTTCTCCCGTATCACAAACTCATTGTCTAACAGCCACATACATTTTCTCCCTTCAACTACACTTGATGAATAATTTACTTTTGTCCTACTATTGTCGCTTAGAGCATCAGAAACGGTGGGCTTGCCTAAAAAAATGTCTCTCCTCTTCTCCTTTTTTCACCTCATTTTCTCTTTCCTCCACCTCACATTCATCTAAATTTAGTCTCTACCCTCCCCAATTTATTTTGTAGTTCCCACAATGCTAGACTTACCCAACTCTATTTTTCTTGTTAAAATATTGGTTGTGCATTTCATGTGATGACTTGTGTGCATTCAACTAACATTACAAAATTGCATTGATTAACTTAATGAAAATTCTTATAAATTAAATTTGATTATTAAAAGATTGCACCATCATCATGAAATCGGGGTTATTGAAAAGATTTGGATCAAAAGAAACATTATAAGGATTTCCTTGAAAATTAGAAAATCCTTGCAAATAAGGATTTTCTTATAAAGTTTTGATTAGTTTGAGAGTTTGAATTATTTTCATAATTAGGATTATTGTGATCCATAATTATCAAAAAGTAATTTCGAAATTGATGGTGCTCAAAATGGCTGAATAAGAGGTGGGAACGGGGTACGAGGATTAACGGATCCGGCGGATCTCCCAAGGTTAAGCTCGGAGCCCATTGCCGTACCCATCTCTAATTAAAACAAACAAACCCCCACCTCTGCGAGATCCCGAGACCTCGACGACGAGGTCTAAACCTCATTGCTCAAAAGCTAACACCCCGCCCCGTCTAAACCGCTTAGCGGTCACCGCTCCTCCAACCAATAATCAACTGCCTCACACCCAACCAATCAAAAGGCTTGATCTTGGGCGTCCCACATCGAACAACCACCAAAACTCATCTCCTCAAATCTCTATAAATAGAGGAGAATCTCGTAGGTAGCAAGGGGTCGAAAACCTCTTGAACTCAAGAACTATCTTGCTCGTTGAAGATCGACGTGTTGAAACATCGTTAAACACCACACTACAGACAAGTGATGGTCTACAAAAAAGACTTCAAGTCACCCAAAAGAATCTCCGGCTCAATCAAAGATCTCGCTACATCGCCTCGCAGGTCATAATCTCCGCGTGCTAAATCAACCCCCCGATCTTGCCACTAGAGCTTGACACTCAAACTGCGGGTGATAGAACCTCGTTGTAACTAGGAGATCTCGAACCTTGTTAGATCGAGATCTCGAACACTTTAAGAGAGACCTTGGGCGTAATCACTAATTGTAATCTCGTTAATTGTAGCCTCGCAACTTGTAATCTCGCATTAAAGGCATAAATAAAAGAGCAAGTGTTTGCACAATCGAATAAAAGTAATCTCAATTTCTTGATCTCTAGTGCTGGTTTGTTTCGGTTTTCATCACTGGCGCCGTTTGTGGGAACCTCTTCATCCTATGCAGTTTCAAGATTTGTGCAAACCTTGGCTTTTGAATCCCTCAAAATGGCCTGTGCAAACAACTTCTTCCCCCAACACCCCGATAACATGCCCGAAACCTCGCAATGGATGAACACGGGACCACCGAGTTGTCCATTCAAGGTCCCTCCGGGGTGGGCGTACAACGACCCACAAAATCCTTACCAGTTCTAGGGGTACGAGTCGGGCGGTGCTCCCCCGAACCCATATCCCTACCCAGGCTATGTGCAATACCAGCAGGGCTTCGCCCCTTCATTCGTTCTTGTACCCACCCCGGGCCAACCCCACTCCGAGTACGAACCTGCATACGTTCTTGGTCATGTGCCAGGGTGCCAGACGTCAACCAACGGCTCGTCAACAGAGAGGCCTCCCTAGGACCCCATGCAGATCTCGAGATCCCGCTTACGTCGCTCGAGGATGTAGGATCCGAAGTTATCCGAAACGGCGGGGAGCGCGATGCACACCCTAAAGTCGTGATCGCAACGTCATCACGTTGAGGCCGGAAGCCTCTCCCCGTTTGTGGACGAGATTCAAAGAGGGCCTATGCCCAAGGGTTTCCATAGACCACAAATGGGGCTTTACGACGGTGCGGCGGATCCGGAGGAGCATGTGAAGCATTTTGCTATCCAGATGAACGTCAACTCCTACAACGACGCCATCTTCTGCCGCGTCTTCCCGACCACCTTGGAGAAGGTCGCGATGACGTGGTTCATAGTCTCAAGATTGGGTCTGTGGCCTCGTTCGCACACTTCAGCGGTTCGAGGAAGCGCTAGAAGTACATGTGGGATCTCCGTGGTATCGAGCAGGGAGAGGGCGAGGCGCTGGGCACCTTCTTCACGAGGTTCACAACCAACGAATCATCCGTGCGAGATACCCTCATGGGCAACCTATGCCAAGGGGCCTTCAAGAATTACATTTTCCTGAAATGCCTGGCGACATACGACAGTATGTGCGCCCGGATCACGACCCAGGTTTTGGGCCTGCGTATGTAACGCAGGCCCAAAACCCTGTCAACAACAAAAAGAATAACAGGAACAACAACAACAAGAACAACAACAACAACAACAACAACAACAACAACAACAACAACAACAACAACAACAACAACAACAACAACAATTGAAACAATAACAACAATCGTAATAATAATCGTGGTGGTGGTGGTGGCAGTTGGAACTGCTTCGGCGGAAGACAACGAGGTTATAGGGGAAAAGGCGGCCCTTTGTATAACCTAAACGAGAAGGGACGTGCCAACCCCGCCTCAAGAGTAAACATCATACCGCAAGCCCCGAGTCAGGCCCGAGCCAACAACGTCGAGCAGCAGGCTCACGCGAAGCAGGCGCGGTCCGGACATACGACAATGCCCAATGGTTATATTCATACCATCTTGGGTGGACCTTTGTTGGTTGGATCAAGCCAGGCGGAAAGAAAGAGGTACGCGAGGACAAGCCATCATGAGCCCTCTGTATTTAGCGTCGCACAAACCTCGCGGTCTCACGTAGGGTGGGCCTTCACCTCTGAAGATGCCGAGGGTCTGCACATGCCACACTAGGACCCTTTGGTGGTGCATGCTCAAGTAGGCTAAAAAATGGTGAAGCGGGTGCTGGTGGACACGGGGTCCTCCATGGACATCATGTACTATGGCGCTTTCGAGCACTTGGGTATCTCCGAGACCTCCCTGAAGCCCCACGATGGGAAACTCACCTCCTTCTCAGGGGAAGAGGTCGACGTCGCAGGTCTTATAGACCTCTGGATGACGCTGGGCACCAGTTCGACGAGGTGAACCGAGATTATGGAATTTACTGTGGTACACCTGCCCTCGGTGTACAACGCAATCATCGAGAGAGTATCCTTGATGAATTTCCAAGCGGTGGTGTCTATCTAACACCTAAAGATGAAGTTCCCCATCGATGGCGGGGTCGGAGAAGTGAAGGGCAACCAAGAGGAGGGTCGCGTTTTCTATGCGACCTCCGCAAAGCAGAAATGCTCGGTGTTCATGGTGGAGTCCCCCGGCGAGGCCGATCTCGAAGTCCAGGACTTCACGGTCCCCATCCCAGAGGAAGAGAGAAGGGTGGTTGCCCCCTCCGAGAATGAAGCCGAGAAAATATTCATGGGAGAATGTCTCTCTGGGAAGTCAACAACATCGCTGGAGGTCTTGCTGCAGATCCCGCGATGTGTTCGCCTGGACCGCCAAGGACCTTTGCGGTGTCTCACAAACCGTGGCCCAACACTCCTTAAACGTCGACATTACCACCCGCCCCGTGGTGCAAAGACGAAGGAAGATGAATGAGGAGAGGGCAAATGCCGCGAATACTGATGTGGGGAAGCTGTTGGCCGCAGGGTTTATCCGCGAGGTCTAGTACCCTAGATTGTTGTCCAACGTTGTGCTAGTCAAAAAGGCCAGCGGCAAATGGCAGATGTGCGTAGACTTCAAGGACCTCAACAAGGCTTGCCCCAACGACAGCTACCCCCTGCCTTCGATCGACGAGCTAGTCGACTCAACTGCGGGACACGGGGTCTTTTGGTTTCCTCGATGCATACTCAAGATACAATCAGGTCTTGATGAGTCCGCGTGACGAGGAGGAGACATCCTTCATCACGCAGCGAGGGACCTACTGCTACAAGGTCATGCCTTCTCTCTTCCTCTGGGATGGGGAGGAACATGTCGGCCTACGTCGACGACATTGTGGTCCGAAGAAAAACCCCCGAGGAACATCTGGTCGATCTCGCCGAGGTCTTTGCAACACTAAGGTGCAACTGGCTCAGCCTAAACCCCGAGAAATGTGTATTCGGGGTTTCATCGAGAAAGTTCTCGGGCTTCATGATCAGCGAGCGCGGGATCGATGTGAACCCCGCCAAGATTGATTCAATTCTCTCAATGAGGTCGCCGCGGTCTCGTACTGAGGTACAACGGCTCAACGACGACGTAAACTACTTGAGAAGGTTCTGCTCTCGTTTGGCGGATAAGTCTCTACCCTTCTTCGCGACCCTAAAGAAAAACGACAAGTTTGTTTGGGACGAGGAGCTAGAGCTCACCTTCTCTGGGTTGAAGGCATTCTTATCGAAGCTCCCCACATTGTCACCTCCAATGGCGGGCGAGGACTTGCAGCTATACATAGTCGTGAGCCCGGAGACAGTCAGCGCGGTGCTAACCAGAAACGCTATGCACCCGGTCTACTTCATAAGCCGCGTGCTCCAACCTATAGAGCAGCGATACTCCCCGGTAGAGAAAATAGCCCTGGCCGTTGTGACCTCCGCGAGGCGCCTGCGCCCTTACTTCCACGCACACCCTATTCAGGTGCTCTCCGACCTCCCACTTTGGCAAATCCTCCATCAACCCGCCTCTTGGGTCGGATGCCGAAGTGGGCAGTCAAGCTCTCGGAGTTCGACATCAGCTACCTCCCCAGGACTGCAATATAGGGACAAGCTCTCGCCGACTTCGTCGTGGAAGTTACCTTCCCCGAGACTGACGCAAGCTTGGAGGAATGGAAGGTCTTTGTTGATGGATCATGGTGTGATGCCGGGGGTGGGGCTGGCGTATTCCTCATCCGTCCCTCAATTGAAATAGAGTACGCTCTTAACTTCTCCTTCGACGCCACCAATAACAAGGCCGAGTATGAGGCCATGATCGCCGGGATAGAGATGGCGCTCCTCAGTGGAGCCCGCAAGATCAGAGTCTACACCGATTCTGAATTGGTGGCGAGGCAGCTGAACGGACAATACGACACCCGAACGGGGTTCCCGCCTATGTATCGAGAGAAATTTAAGGCCTTGGTGTCTTTCCTAGAGACGTTCGCGGTAAAGTCCATCCCAAGGGCTGCTAACACGAAAGCAGATGCACTCGCGAGGTTGGGATCGACTCTCCCCTTGGTAGTAGGAAATCGCGTGATGGTGGAAAAGAAGCTCTCGCGGAGTGTAACCAGGGAGGTTCTCTCCATCACAGTCGGGGACTGGAGGGTCCCTATCACGTGATATGTGGAAAGCGGCGTCCTCCCTGAAGATCCCGCGGAGGCTAGAAAGCTCAAAATGCAAGCGGCCCGCTACTGCGTCATCGGCGACCGGCTCTATCGTCGAGGCTTCGTTGAGCCCAACTTGCTGTGTATGCCAACAAAGACTGCGGAACACATCCTGTATGAGGCGCATGAAGGGGTCTGTGGTGGCCATCCCGGGTGGCGCGCCTTGTCGCATAAAATCGCCCATTTGGGATATTTTTGGACCACTCTCAGGCAGGACGCGAGGGCCTATGTCTAGAAATATGACGGGTGCCAAAAGCACGGTAACCTCCAGCACGCCCCAATCTCGCATCTGTGCTCGATCCATGCACCCTGCCTCTTCGCGATGTGGGTTATGGACATCCTAGGGCCATTCCCCAAGGCCATTGGCCAGGTGCAGTACATATTGGTCATCATCGACTATTTCACGAAGTGGGTCGAGTCAGAAGCAATGGCAAAGATCACAAGGACAAAGGTCTGCAACTTCCTATGGAAAAACCTTGTGTGCCACTTTGGGGTCCCCATGGCCCTCAATTCGCTTGCGAAGAAACTCGGACCTTTTGCTCCAAGCTGGGCATAACCCTCAAATTTTCCTCTGTGGCCCACCCCTAGTCCAACGACCAGGTGGAGAATGTCAACACCCGTATCCTGTCCGATCTAAAGAAGCGTTTGCACACAGCGCAAGGCCGATGGGCGGAGCTTCTCCCACTCGTTCTATGGACATACCAAACGACCTCGGATCGCGCAACAGGGGAGACACCTTTTGCTCTAACCTACGGGGCAGCCGCACTAGTCCCCGTAGAAACATTGGTCCCTTCGGCAAGGGTCTTTGACTTCAATGAAAAAGAGAACAAGGCCAACCTCAAGGTCGAGTTGTTGTTCAGGGACGAACTTTGCGAAATCGCAACCCTAGGCTCCAAAGAATACAAGCGACGTGTGGCAGTGTATAACCACAAGAAGGTTAGGCCCCGAGTTTTGGTCACAGGTTGTCTCGTCTTGAGGCGTACCGAAGGTGGCAAACTGGATCCAAATTGGGAGGGTCCGTACCTCCTCGGAGAAGAGGTCGCGCCCGGGGCTTTCAAACTCAAAGATAGCGAGGGGCGCACTCTAAGCAAAACATGGAATATCGCTCGGCTCAAAAGATATCAGATGTAAACTCTTAGAACTCTCGGCGTTTCCAAAAATTTTGTGAATAAAGGGTTTACAATGTTTTCCAAATCTTGTCTCAAACATGAAAAACCTCGTTACACGGGCACGGCCCGCATAGAAGTTCAATTCCACCCCTCGCTTCCCGCTTGGGGTTGGAGATTCTCGGTTTAAGAAGTGCAAATCCACCCCTCGCTTCCCGCTTAGGGTTGGAGATTCTCGGTTTTAAGAAGTTCAATTCCACCCCTCGCTTCCCTCTTGGGGTTGGAGATTCTCGGTTTTAAGAAAGACAATTCCACCCCTCGCTTCCCGCTTGGGGTTGGAGATTCTCTGTTTTAAGAAGTGCAAATCCACCCCTCGCTTCCCACTTGGGGTTGGAGATTCTCGGTTTTAAGAAGTTCAATTCCACCCCTCGCTTCCCGCTTGGGGTTGGATATTCTCAGTTTTAAAAGCTCAAAATTCCACCCCTCACTTCCCGCTTGGGGTTGGAGATTCTCGGTTTTCAGAATTTGAGTCCACCCCTCGCTTCCCGCTTGGGGTTGGAGACAATCAAAAGAATCATGCGCGATTCGAGCGAGGCTCATTTTCGTGGCATAAAATCTATCATGCACGATCCGAGCGAGGCTCGTGATCATGGCATAAAAACAATCATGCGCGATCCGAGCCTCGCTCGGATCGTGGCATAAAATCTATCATGCGCAATCCGAGCGAGGCTCGGGATCGCGGCATAAAACGAACGCCTGATGTGGCCCGAGCGGACCACAAATATTGCGACACTCGAAACATGGGGTTGGATCGGGATATAATATACTGGATCAATGGTAAACACGCAACACAACCACAAGCGAAGGAAGGAAAGAAAATTGCATAAAATAAGGCCGCGAGGGCCAAAGTGCCATAATTACAGACACCAACGGGGCCACCAAATAAGAAAAAAAACAAAAAACAAAACACAAAAACTACAAGGGCAGGCACCCTTCACTTATTCGGGATCTTGGCGGCGGGGTCCATGGGGACTTGGCGGATGAGTGAGGCAATGATCACCTCAAGGTCAGAGATCGGCGCATCCAGCGCAGGATTGGGGTCTCCAGTGGCGAGGTCCGAATCTCCCTGACCGAGGGCCCCTGCGGTGGGTGCCTCGGTACTCTCATTCGGCGCGGCCCCGTCCTCGTTGTCAAGGAAGAACTCGCATTCTCCCTAGGGCTCTTCCACGGTTTCCTCACCCATGGTCAGCCCATAGTTGGGGATAAAGAAGGCGATGTGAGGGTCGATATTCCCATACTTTACAACCGCGTGCTTTACCCCCGCGCGAATGGCCTGCCGGTACATCTTGTCGATGCTTCTCAATAGTTGTTCCTTGTACTCGGCAGACGACACATACCTAGGCCCCGCAGCCTCCACCTCCTCGTTAAGCTCTTTGATGCGCTCGTTGAGGCTGTTTTTCTCCTCCTCAACCTTTCGGAGCTTCGACTCTTTCTCCCTGAAAAAGTTGTGCTCCGCGGAGAGTTTGGTCCAGAGCTCCTCGATCTCGGCCTTGAGATCCCCAACCTGGCCCTTGGCCTTCTCTGCCTCCTCCTTGGCCTTCTTCTCCTCTTCCTTGGCCCTGGCCTCTCCCGCCTTGGCCTTGCAGGTGGCGTTGGCCTCGTCCGCCGCCGCAACCTCAGCGGCCCGGGTCCTCCTCATGGCCTTAGCGAGGTCCTTTTCCTTCTTTGCACATTCAGCTGTGCGAGCCTCGAGCCTCGCCTCCAAGGTGTCCATGTTTTTCTGGAGGAGGTTGATGCGACTACAGTTGTAGTTCTCAAAGAAGTGATGCTAAAAACAAGAAAAATCAATAGATACATTAGGAAAGAGAAGGCATGAGGCTAGCAAGTGAAGCTTACAAGAACGAAGCGAGACATACCATCGCCGAGTAACGAAGGGCCTCGTTAGTAAGGGCTTCCCGGAGATATTGTTCGCCCACACAATCTCCTCCTTCCAATCGTCCTTCTTCCAGTTCCTAAGTGCCCCCTTCGATGGTCCGGGGCAGTGGAACTTCTCGGCGGGGGGACCGTCACGAGAGAGGACCCGACTCGCGGGGTCGGAGCTAACAACGACCTCCTTCCCCGGGGCACCTCGTTGGCTGTCCCCCTTGTGTTTCTTCTTTTTCTCTTAGCGGGGGGCACCTCCGCGTCTTTTCTTTTGGATCCGGCCCCGTCGCCGGATCCTCCGGGGGCATGGGAGGACGCCCTGTAGGCGTCTCCCTTGGACGGAGCCCCTTAGTAATCTTTACCCCTGCATCCCTCGCATGGGTTGTCGCCTTCGACAGCGGGGTTGGCGGCTTCGCCGAAGAGGCTGGCGCCTTTGCAATAGGGTCCTTCGGGGCCCGAGGGACCTGGGCGGTGGAGGTTGCAGGTTTCTTCCCCTGCGCCCTTGAGGCTAGAGCGTTAAAAAGATCCACTGCAAAAGAAACAAGGCAAGTTAGATAAAAAGAGCAAAGAACAGAATGTTGCAAACAGTCAAAGTTGTGTGATCCGAGCGAGGCTCGTTATCATCACTAAATAAGCGAGATACTCCCTCGAGGCTATGCGTAGCCCAAAGACAAACACAATAATAAAACACGGGAATAAATGAAAAATAAGTACCCTCTTCGCCCTCGCGGGGTGGAGGTGTAAGACTCAGGCCAGCCCGCTCAAGCCTGCCTTGTGCCAGGTACTCCCAATACAGTGCTTGGCATGTCGGAGCGTACCGAGCCTTGAGATCGGCAACTTTCTATGTGCCCTTGGGTCGGACGAAGTTGTCCGAAGCCGTAGAGAAGTTGAGGTACCTCCCAGTGGGGTCCCGAACCAAGAACCATTTATCCTTCCATTGACCGAAGTTTGACAAGGTCATGGTGATCTTGAGACCGGGCAAGCTAAGGTTGATGAGACAGGACTCGTGTTCTCTCCTCGCCAAAAATAAGCTCGACATGATGTCCAGATCTGATCCATCCCCGAGCTCGTAGCTTCGGATGGTATAGGCACACAGAACTCGCCACGCGTTGGGGAACAGTTGCGTGGAGCAGACGTGAATGGTCCATAAGAAGTTGACTAGGTGCTGGGCTAGCGGCAACCTCAAGCCGGCCTGGAGACTGGGTTGCTGCACAACCACGCACCTCTCGTAGAAGGCCAAGGAGAAACCCTCCCCTTCGGAAGCGCTAGCTCAACCCCCTCCGGCTAGGGGAAGTCCTTGGCAATCTTCTCGAGGTCATCCCGCTTCAGAACTGTAGGATCCCCCTCGAGCAGATAAATCCCTCTCGAGGGGTACGGGTACATAAGTATCCTCTCCTCGAGGACTGGAGGGATACTCGACACGGAATTGGTGATGTACTCCGCAAAAAAGCTCGCTTGGTCGTTGGAGTCAGACGACCTCGCAGTAGACCCGACCACCTCCTTGTCAGAATTCGAAGACGAGGACATTTCGACCCCAGAAGATGTGCGCAGTCGAGGAAAGCACGAGCTAATCGAGATGACGAAGTCGCTAGAAGAAGGGTCGCTAAAGACGAGCGAGGGGGACCTTGGATTCTGAGAATCACTGGTCTCGACGCTTCCTTCGGCCTTAGAAATATCCTCGTAAAGCCTCTCTTGAATCTTGAATGCGAAGCCTGGTGGAGGGCTGGAAGAAGTGCCTCTAGGCATGAAAGAGCGACGTCTAGGCTACGAAAGGCGAACACTTGGAAAAGAAGAGGTTTTGACACATCGAACAAAGCCACAAAAGAAAGAAAACGCGAGGTGATAGCAGGAAGAGAACACATGGCACCCTAGGGCTACTTTGACAAATAAGACGTCCTAGGGAGAATGTGAAGCGCCAAAGTTGGAGAAGAAGAGTGGAAGCCAGTGGTTGGAAGGCTAAACGTCCCGTCAGTCAAACATCATGACGTTTGGCTTTCCGAGGAATTTGAAATTCGAAAGCGAGGGCGGCGAAGAAGCTCAACCGTCGGCTAACGCACGAAAAGCTCGAGAGCATCACTGAAACCACCGGCGCCACCCTCACTCCCTCCGTTTCGCCGTCGTGACACCGGCGCGAAACGCCAGAGGGCAACCATCCCCCGCTAGGGCACGAAGCGATGAAAGGAAAGATAACTACAAACAAACACACCGAAGGAAGACTCGAAAGAAATCGCCAAACCCACCAGCACCGCCCTCACCCCCTCTGTTTCGGTGCCGTGAAACCGGCGCAAAACGCCAGATGGCAACCGTCCCCTGCTAGGGAATGCGATGCCGAGAGAAGGAGAAAACGGTAAAAAACGCAAAGAGGGGAGTCGAACACTTGTTTGGAGATTGGCGCAAAGTAGCAGTGGCGTTCCAGGAAACCGTCGAGAAACCGCCGAAAAACTGTCGACTGTTCGCCGGAGATTGGAAGAACAAAAGAGGAAGAGAGTGTGCTCGAAGAAGATGAAAATAAAAGTGTTAGGGGGCATGGCGGAGACGCTTTTAAAGAAAGCGAACCTGGGCCTCCCCCCACACCCAAACAATCTTAATGGGCCTAATGCACCTTAGAGGGCCATTAATGAAATACGGGGATACAGGCCCAGAGGTCGTCACGCACATAACAGAGGAAATACGTAAGTGTCAGGCCTCGCGGAAAGGTTCCTTTTTTAAAAAGTCCTTGCAAAAAGATTCGCCCAACCTCTACACCTCGCTCCTCACAAATCCTAAGGCTAAAAGCCTCACACCTCGAGTCTGGCGAACCACATACTGTTCATATATGACATGCGGTCCTCGGGACGAGCTCTCCAGGCCATGGGGTTGTGATGGTGCTCAAAATGGCTGAATAAGAGGTGGGACCGGGGTACGAGGATTAACGGATCTGGCGGGTCTCCCAAGGTTAAGCTCAGAGCCCATTGTCGTACCCATCTCTAATTAAATCAAACATACCCCCACCTCTGCGAGGTCTCAAGACCTCAGCAACGAGGTCTAAACCTCGCTGCTCAAAAGCTGACACCCCCTCCCCGTCTAAACCACTCAACGGTCACCGCTCCTCCAACCAATAATCAACTGTCTCACACCCAACCAATCAAAAGGCTTGATCTCGGGCGTCCCACATCGAACAACCACCAAAACTCGTCTCCTCAAATCTCTATAAATAGAGGAGAATCTCGTAGGTAGCAAGGGGTCGAAAACCTCTTGAACTCAAGAACTATCTTGCTCGTTGAAGATCGACGTGTTGAAACATCGTTAAAGACCACGCTACAGACGAGTGAAGGTCTACAAAAAAGACTTCAAGCCACCCAAAAGAATCTTTGCCTCAATCAAAGATCTCGCTACATCCCCTCGCAGGTCACAATCTCCGCGTGCTAAATCAACCCCCCGACCTCGCCGCTAGAGCTCGACACTCAGCCTGCGGGTGATAGAACCTCGCTATAACTAGGAGACTTCGAACCTTGTTAGATCGAGATCTCGAACTCTTTAAGAGAGACCTGGGGCGTAATCGCTGATTGTAATCTCGTTAATTGTAGCCTCGCAACCTGTAATATCGCATTAAATTCAATAAAAGAGCAAGTGTTTGCACAATCGAATAAAAGTAATCTCAATTTCTTGTCTTCTAGTGCTGGTTGTTTTGGGTTTCATCAAAAATTAGAGAGCAAAGGATGGGTAGAAAATATGGTGTGATGAAATATATGCAATTTTGGGTTCATTTTATATAGGGGAAAAAAATTATGATCTTTGGTGATTTTTTTTTTAATATAAAAAAAAGAAAATATTTTGAAAATTAAAAAATAGTCGCTATACATGCTCACCAAGAATACAAATATATCCCCATCAATAATTCCACATGGCATCCTATGAGAGGCTATTGTTGTTGGGCACCTCCTCTACTTTCAAGACATGCCCAAAATATGGGCGAGTATGCACAATGGTTAAGTTGTCCATATGATGAGAGAAAAACAACTTGAGGAGCATAATTCTCCTATGTTGTTGATGCTTTTAGGTGAAACATGTATGTGTGTGGAAGGAAGCCTTGAAAAGGATTAATAAATCAATTGAGAGATTGATAACTCATTAATATAAATAAGGGTAAATTACACATAGCTATCTTTGAATAAAAAGGCATTTTATTTTTACATAGCCAACCTAATTATTTATATGTAAAATTTGTAAATATTCCATTGTTAAACTATATTAAAATTTGTAAATATTCAATTGTTAACCTATATCCATCAGTATCACTAATATATAATTATCAAAGCCTTTCCAACCTAGTTGATAAAGGTGATATAGACATGGGTTCTATGAAATGGTGAAATAACCCAAATTGGCCAATCCCGAGTTCGAGTTTGACCGGTTTTGGTTCAGTTTTTGGTTCTAGGCTCTAAATTAAAAAATATTATTTAAGTAAAATGATTATTCAAATGGAAATTCGGGACTACACATTTTTTATGTAATAATTAACTTCGATAACAAAAGTTTAACGTGAACAACAAAATTACAACCAATATGGAATTATAAATAAGTTAAACAAAATACTACATTGCGACTTAAATTCTTAAACGACCTTATTATGTGATTCGATCCTAATGCCCTAACAATAATTATAATTAGAATGGGTGTATTTCATAAGTTGATACCTTTCTGTATGCTTGTGCAATGTGACATAGCCTCCTCCTTGTGTCCATACAAATGTTTTCCCACAATAAATACAATGAATTTTGAAGATGTGTTATGAATTGGGTTGCCCATTCGATAGTGAATTGTAAAAACATCAGAGGAAAAATGTCTTTGTGGATTTGTTGGAGTTGGGGTTGGTTGAACTGATAGTCTTGACCCGCCTCGTTTCAATGGTTTCCTTGTTACGGTTTTGCCTAAAAAATAAAAAAAAATGATAATTTGTTATGGTACAAGATTATAAGAAACTAAGAGAGTAGAAGATTAATTAAGAAGTGTGCAAATGTGCAATAGTGCATATGTATTTATAAAAGACTAGTAAACTAGTAGAAGTCAAGAAGACATATGAAATAAAAAAAACTTGACCAAGAGACTAGATTTCGAAAAACTAGCCGTTTGGAAGAACTTGGCCAAGTAGTGCCTTGCCGCCATAGTTCAACCAAGAACTCGGCCAAGCTCTTGCCTGCATCCACTTCTCAACCAAGTGATTGTCTGAGCACTTGGTCGGGTACTCTTTCTTGTCAAGTTTTTACAAAAATTAAAATTTAAAAAAAATTAAAGAAACTTTTGAAAATAAATTGATAAAAACTTTTTAAAAAATTTGAAAAAATTTGCTTAGAAAATTTATTAAAAAAAATAAGAATTAAAAAAAAAGACAATTTGATCCTAATAATAAATTAAAGTTGATGATTAGTTATGACTAATGTAGTTAATGTCACACACTTAAAAAAAAGAAGAGTTGGAAAATTAAAGGGTTGAACTTAATATTAAGTTGCCTACGTAATTCTCTTACCTTTCGATATGGAACCCTACTTACCTAAGACGACGTTCCTTCAAAACCGATGGAAGGAGTACGGCTTGTGTCATCGTCAAGTATATGATCCGAAAAATATGTATAGTTCATCATTTGTGTAACACCCCGTCTTTACACTGGGGCACTACTCGGTAGTAGACCACACATGGGTCCACATGAGCTAACCTGACAACGAGTTCACGCGGATCTTACAACTCGGGCACGACGAGAAAATACAAAGAAAGCATCCAACCTCTTGCCTGCATCCACTTGGCCAAGTAGTGCCTTGCCGCCATAGTTCAACCAAGAACTCGGCCAAGCTCTTGCCTGCATCCACTTCTCAGCCAAGTGATTGTCCGAGCACTTGGTCGGGTACTCTTCCATTGCTTATTTGTCAAGTTTTTACAAAAATTAAAATTTAAAAAAAGTTAAAGAAACTTTTGAAAATAAATTGATAAAAACTTTTTAAAAAATTTGAAAAAATTTGTTTAGAAAATTTATTAAAAAAAAGACAATTTGATCCTAATAATAAATTAAAGTTGATGATTAGTTATGACTAATGTAGTTAATGTCACACACTTAAAAAAAAGAAGAGTTGGAAAATTAAAGGGTTGGACTTAATATTAAGTTGCCTACGTAATTCTCTTACCTTTCGATATGGAACCCTACTTACCTAGGACGACGTTCCTTCAAAACCGATGGAAGGAGTACGGCTTGTGTCATCGTCAAGTATATGATCCGAAAAATATGTATAGTTCATCATTTGTGTAACACCCCGTCTTTACACTGGGGCACTACTCGGTAGTAGACCACACATGGGTCCACATGAGCTAACTTGACAACGAGTTCACGCGGATCTTACAACTCGGGAACGACGAGAAAATACAAAGAAAGCATCCAACCTATATTTATAAAATCAATGTATGGAAAACATGCATTAATTCCCAATTAACATAAACTACAACACTACTTGTGAACACTTTATTGACCTCACACTATCCTTTCCTCAACAAAAGCAAACATTATACATAATATAAAAGATGAGTAACCACTAGACCTGTGAATCGGGTCGGGTTGGGCGGGTTCGGTTCGGTCATTTCGGGTTCGGGCTAAATCGGGTTCCGGGTCGTTATGGGTCAATCGGGTCGGGTTGTAGCGGGTTTTCGGTCGGGTCGGGTTGACCAGCAGGTCTAAAATATCCTTTTTCTTATGATTATTAAAATCAATTTTTAATTAAATAATAATATTTAATTATAATATATTATTTTCATATATTTTAATAATAAAATATATTATAAGTTTCAAAATAAATTTAATTTTTTTTTATAAATATGCTAAATCAGTCAACCCAACGGGTTCGGGTTCTATCGGGTTCGGTTTATTTCGGGTTTCGGGTTCAAATTTTCGGGTCTTAACCCTAAAATTATCGGATGGGTCGGGTCGGGTTAGCAGGTTAGGTCATTTTTTGACAGGTCTAGTAACCACCATTTCATCCAACCAAACTCAATCCTAATGACACGGCCTCCAACGACTTGTACCATCATTTTGTCGAGGTTCCAACATGAGTCTCATGTTTTTACCTGAAACTAAAAAACACAAGTCCCCAAAGGGTCAGCTACCAATTAGAATATGCACTAAATAGTAAACACCACATGTAGCAGCAAAATCAGTTTAATAAATTATAACCTCGATATGCCTGAAGATCCTCATGTCCCCATTATCCTAGACAGACCATTCCTAGCTACAGCAAGTGCCAAGGTAGATGTGCGGAAAGGACTTCTCACTTTTGATATTGGAGCGGAACGCGTGGAATTCAGCTTAGATCAAAACGCAAATGACCCAACTGCGGTCGCACAAATCGAGTTGACCCAACCAGAACTCGACATAGCTGATACTACCGAACTTTCTCCAACTTCAAAAGAGGACGAGATTCTCACACAGGACCTTGCCGAGCCTCCTTGGCCCATTGACGAGTCCCACATGCAAGGGTATAATCAAGGTGAGTACTCTTCTTCTTACATTATTCCAACACCATGCCCCACGTATATGCTACAAAGGGATCCAAACCACCCTGGTTTTCGGATTTCACTAACCCGTATGTAGGAATACCGGGCATACTCATAGAAGACACAAGACCAAGTCTAGTGACTCAAGCGAATAATGCCTACAAGGCTAAGTATGGGGTAACTCAGGACCCCAACATAGAGCCACCTTGAGCCAAGGTAAGTACGTCGGGCTGACGACGTTAAAAATAGCTCTTACGGGAGGCAACCCGCTTTTAGTATAGACTAGATTTTTCTTTTCTTTTTAGATTCTTTTTCCTAGCTTTCTTTTGAGTTTTTTTAGTAGTTTTTAGGATAGAAAAAATAGGATAAAATTTGAGCTAACAAGATGTAGGAGAAAGGCTCGAAAATCATTCAAGGAGGCTACGGTGGCTCGTTAACGACCCACCCAGGATCGTTAACGATCCACCCAGGATCGTTAACGACCCGGTCTAGCGAACCGACTCGGGCAGGTAAGTTTTATTTTACACTAGTCTATTTTCTATCTTCTACCCTATCTTCTATCTACCCTATCCGCCATTACCTACCCCCCCATTTCTACCCTCTCCTATTTAACCCTTCTAAAACTCTCAAAATCCTACTCTCAAATCCTCAAATCCCAAACTCCAAATCCCTCAAAATTCTACCGAAGACCCTTCACCACCGATCGGAATTTTCCGTTCCACTGACCGTCGGAAACGCCTCGCTACCGAAGTCGGAACCCCATTTTTCCCACCGACGATATCCAAGCTCATTAACCACCCAAACTCGATCTTAGTTCTTCAAATTCTCAATCTTCCGGTATGATTTCTACACCCTAACTCTTTATTGCATGATTCATGGTTTTTAGGGTAGAAATTTCATATCTTGATTGTGTTTATAGAGGTGATTTTTAGGGTTGAAATTGCATGTCTATTCTTTCCCATGAGTTTTACTTCGTACATTGGTAGTGATTCTCTATCTAGGGAAGGTTATTCATGCTAGATTCTCCATTGCAAAAATTTGATTTGAAAAGCATGAATTTTCTTGTCTAGACATTGAGTTTGATCTTCACCATGATAATTTTTGGGTAAATTTAGCATGTTCGGGATGGGTAATTGAGCAAGTATGGGGTGCGTATACCCGATGGTGTGTCTAGTGAAGGATTATAGAGGATGCATGCTTAATTCATGGCTTGATTTTTGAGTTAATAACATTCGGATTCTGTGAACTGACTCTCGGCAGGTCGTTAACGACCCACCCAGGCTCGTTAACGACCCTGTGTAGCTTCAAAGTTTAATAACCAGTCCAGAACACGTTACCGACCCAATTGGGTAGTTAATGAATAATTCCGAGGGTTATTTAGAGACCAAGTACGGGGTCTCTTGTCTAATCTACTTGAGTGGATCTTATCTTGGAAAAATCATAATTTTTTTGTAGATAACATGACAAGTTCGAGCCGACCCGCTACCCGAGCCCAGAAAAAGAGGAGGAATCAGAGGTCCCCATCCCCACCTCGCATGGACAATGTGATCTTGCGCACTCAAGGGCAAGCGGATCGATACAATGCCATTCTAGACAAGGACCACAACACTCGGTGGTTCTCGAGGTCAAATGCTAAAGCCATGAGGATCTACGATGATGTCAAGGAGGCCTTTTTTATTCTCGGTGTGCCTCACTTGCTGAATAAGGAGAATCTACCACACTTTTTGGCCCTCACATCCGAGTTCCTGGCCACTCTACAGACGAGCTTCCCGACGAAGACTTCGCCGGGATGCATCCGATTTCGGCTCGGTAATGTGAACAGAGAGTACACTTTGGCGGAGTTCAACGCTATTCTGGAGCTCCCGAATCCTTCTAGAGATTACAGTCTCAAAGATTACAAGGTGACAAGGACTTGGAGCTACATCACCGGGGAGGTCGAGCCCTCCACCGTGGCATTATCTGGGGCAAGCATCATCAACCCCATTTTCAGGATCATCCTCCGAGTCCTAGCCTCTACATTCTGGCCAAAGAGGGAGCTGAACAGGCCAACAAGGACAGAGGTTGCATGTCTTCGCACCATTCTTTTTGAGGAGCCCGGCCCATTGAATTTGGGGTATGAGTGGCTTTATTATATAGAGAAATCAACCAAGTCAAAGGAAGTATAGTGCGGGAATTTGGTTAGTCTCCTGGCGACCAATCTTGGAGTCGTTCTCACTCGCTACATGCCGGCTCATGCTCAACTCCTCAACAAAATTTATTGGTATAGCTCCGGTATTTTCATTCAAGCCGAGGGAGGGTTCAAAACAAAAGTTCAAGACCGTATTGTTGTACCCACCCTAGACAAATTAGAGCTACTCTATGTACCAAATTGGTACGAGGCGTGGACGGGTCATGCATTCCCGTTGGAGCCCAAGCCACAAGATGAGCTATCGCTTAGGCCGTGTGAGACAAGATTTGAGCGAGAAGGAGAAGAGATGGATGAAGATGAAGATGAGACTGACGAGGCTGACAAAGAGGGAGGCACAAAAGAGCTCAACCTCGAGGATGAAGACCTCGATATAGAAGTTTTGGGCACCAATGTCCTCGTTGACGAGCCCACCAGGCTCGTTAACTACCATTTCCAGACCTCTATAGATGCTCCTAACGAGGCCTACAACTTCGGTAACGACCCACTGAGGGCAGATACCGACCCGCCGCAGTCTCCTATCGACCCTCACTCTTATGGACTCGTGCCATACAACCCAATGCTTTACCAAGACCACTTCCAGCCTCACTACCCACCACCTCCTTAGCCCGAGTACACTAGATTGAGTATTCCGCCACCATGGGCCGAATATCTATCTGCTCAGATACAATAGCTTCACCTCCAGCAGGACCATATTCATCGGAGGATGGATAGATGGGAGAGTGTCTATTCTGCTCGGATGACATTTGAGGACGAGAGGCATCGCCAGAGAGAGGTGGAGGATGCAAAGCGCTGGAGGACAATGTACGACTTCATGGGGAACTTCGAGCATTACTTTCCTCCACCAAACCGTTGATTCAGCTTGAAGAAGAGTTTCCTTGTTTTATGCTTAATGACTTTGTAAGTTTTTTGTTTTCTCTTTTCTTCTTTTCTTTTGTTTTGTTTTCTATTTCTTTCCTTCTTCTTATTTTTCTTACAGTGGGGACACTGTAATTTTAAGTATGGGGTGGGAGAAAGTAGAAAACTTGTTGTCTTGTGTTTTGCTTTATGTGCTTTGTTTGTTTTAAGTAGTTTTGTTCCATAAAAAACCTTGTTGTCTTATGGTTCTATGATAGTAGTTGCTATCATGATCATATAAATCCTTGCAATCATGTCTTTGAGAATATAGCCAGATTCTTAATTTGAAGTTGTTTTTAGGAAGGAATAGCAATTGATGAAATTGAGCACATGTACTTTTTAGCATAAGTGATGCAATCCAACAAAAATTAGCCTTGTGAGTTATTTTTGGCCTTATAGGGAGAACATCAAGAATCCCTCTTCTTTTTTGTGTGATTTAGTCTCTATATGCATATTATCTCTTGGAATTGTGATGGTTATCTATTTCTTGAGACCTATATGAGATTTACAGTTCATTGCTTGTGAAAATCATATGATAGAGAACTTATTTTTATAAGCCCTATTAATCCCTGTCCACCCTTACGTGATCCCTCTTTTTGACAACCAACTTGAGCCTGAAGCCTTTTCTTTTTAGCTCCACAAAATTTTTCCCTAGCCGAGATGAGCTTGACCCTATCCGGGGATTAGGACTTAGTTTGGAGAGGTATATTTTTGTTGAAGTATAAAAAAAAGAGAATGCTATAATTATGTTTTGGTTTGAAATTGAAGGATTGTTGGGAAGGGTAGATTGGAAGTCTCTTGAGTTAATTGTGTAAGAGAAAGATCTTTTGGTACAAAAAGTGCACAAAAGGAAGTTGTTAAAAAAAAGGAGTACACGATGAAGTTCGTTAACGACCCGTATTGGTTCGTTAACGAGGCAGCGAGGTAAGAAAAGAAAAAAAGGGGGGAAAATGAGCTGAAGTGGAATATGAAATAAGAGGAAGAAGTTTGAAGTGCATTTGTGTTTGATAAATAAATCAGGGATTCTTTTGAGTTATTTTTATGAGACTTTCTAGGGATATATTGGGTGAGTGAGTGTGCATATTGTTGAGTGAGTTTGGTATATCTTTTATGAGATTTTTGGTTAGATGTGAGAGTTTTTATGAGTCTTTGATTCCCGGATATTATTAGCACCACATAGCCAAAATATTTCCACGCCTTATTGTTATTACCAAGCCCCATTACAACCCGGCCGAATGGAAACTTCTATGAAGTTTTTCATTGAGCCCCCTGAGTTCTCTTGATGATTTTTGCTTGTTTTGACAAATCTTAGGTGGAGAGTTTGGTGATATAAGTTCCAATTTCTATGAGTTTTTGTATATAAGATGAGTTGAGAGATGTATTTATAAGCCTAAACACTTGAGAGTTGAGAGAAACACATCATTTATCCCTTGTGAGGTTGGATTGTATTTGCTTATGTCTATTTGGTGCATATATGTGTGATGACATTAACAGTCATTTGCTATTTTTCTTCTATATGTTTTGATGTTGCTTTTTAGATGATGGCTATAGTTTGATAAGTATTGTTGTTTGGTTTTGATTATTGTTTAGTGATTTCTTGAGGACAAGCAAGTCTAAGTATGGGGTATTTTGATGTTCGTGTTTTTGATATAGTTTTTAGTAGGTTTTCTTAGTTTATTTGGATTAGTTTTGATAAGTTTAGGGTTAGTTTTGTGTGTTTTTGGATAAGTATGCATATTTTGTGAAAAGTATGGAAGCTACTCCGTTCTGTGTATTTTTGTAGGTTTTAGCAAGGAAAAGGTGCTATTTGGAGCTGAATTTAGAGTGCTATGATGAAGGACGGAGGAATACAAGAAGAAGGAGTGGAAGTCTAAGTTTTTGAAGAAGAACTGTTGAAGAAGTCAAGTCCAGGCTCGTTAACGAGGCTGTGAGGGCTCGTTAACGAGGTTACGGGATAGGTTTTTCGAGGAATCTTAGTGATGTTCTACCGATCCTGTGCGGGAATTTATTCCGTGTCGGTAGAGTATTTTTAATGGGTTTTAGGGTTATTATATTATTTATTTTAGGTCTTGTTATCCTTCTAGATTTTATTTCTATCTTTTTAGAGTAGATTTCTATCTTTTAGGAAAGTGTTTATCTTCTAGCCTTTTTATTTTATAGCCTTATTAGTATAAACACCCCTCTATCTAGCCTAGAAAAGGGGGTAGCAAGCAAGTAGAGTAGAGTTGGAGTAGAGAAGAAGGAAGAGCCGAGAAAGAGAAAGAGGAGTCGGAGATCGAGATCGGAACTCGGTGTACGAGAGTTATCGGGGTCGTTAATCACGAGTTTTGATTCGGTGTTTTGTATTTTTCGGTTTCTTCTGGATTCTGTAAGGCAATATTTTCTTATTAATTTAAAGTAGTTGTTTTGTTCTCAATGTTTTCACTTATTGAATTTATTTGCTTCTTAATTATGAATAGTGAGTAGTTTTCTTATCTAGGGTCGGGGTTAAAACCCGGCACAGTTGTGCATGGTTTGATGAGTAAGATGATGTTTTGAAAGATTTTTATCTATTTTTGAGATGCTTGTTGTGTTTATACCTAGATGAAAGTCAAGGTAATTTGAGTTTTAACTTGATCGAGAGAGAAAGTTATAAACTTGAAGGTTGATATTGTTTGAATGCGAAAGTTTCAAGGTTTAGATCCAAAACAAGCGATTGAGTGAATTAGTTTATGAAAGTAGATTAATTTACTTGCTAGTCAATGAAAGTTGATGAATTTATCTATTTAAAGGCATGATATTTATCTTCTTACGAGTTTGTATGCATGACTATGTTGTGGTAACCCTTGTCCTAGATCTTTGATTTTATTTGAATTCTCCTAGGTTATATTCGTTACAGAGTTCGTAGCCTCGGTACCGAACCTGTTTAGCTTGTTAGTGTTGGTTAGTTGTTTGCGGTGGTTCGTTAACGACCCTAACGACGTCGTTAACGAGGTTGATCGTGAGTGTTTTGCTTGTTTTTGTTTGATTTTTAGTAGTCGATAGATAAACACACCTTGCTTCTCGTGGAACGATCTTGACTCCCCTATACTCAACGGGGTCTTGACTTATAAATTTATTTGTTGTCTAGAGTAAAGGCCCGTTAACAATTACATCATACCCTCCTTAAAGAAAGTTTCATCCCGAAACTTCCTGAGATATAGGAAAACAACTCATAACACTACTTAAAATTATTCACACGAGTCAAACAACACGCAGATCATACCCTTAGTGCATCAAAAGCAGCAACTATCAAACAAGTCAACCACACAAGGTCAAGTCAAACATAACACACAGTTAGTTACCATCTATAAGCTAGGCTCTCGCACACTTCTAACTTCTACTCTTTAAGGTCTTAACTAAACTCGATTACAACTCTGGATAGCTTTATCATATTCTCATATTGGTCTCCCAAGTGGCCGTCTCGACTCCTCTTTGACTCCACTGAATCAATATCATCAACATTTCTTTACTCCGCAATTTTCTTCATGAAGAGATATATTCCAATGCTCATTTGACTTAGCTATCTAGGTAAAACCTACACTACAAGACTCTTGAAGGACGTGTCTCAACTAAACCGTACACTTCACATTAAACCACACAACTCATGTTAACAAGCTAACTTCTCCTTACATATCACCTTGGATTAATCTTTCCTTACCATCATCCTTGTCCAAATTACTCAGAAATCCATTTATCTCTTGATCCTCATGTCCCTATTAGTTTTACTACTAGGCTAGATCTCTTTCTATAAAGTATATCCTACGCATATCCCTTTCGCAATCAATAACTTGCAACTCTCCAATATCCCTACAAACACAGCCATAAACCCCTGCGATCGACTAAAATTGGATCCATTTCCTGACTTTTTCCTTTCTCATTTTCACTTGCTTTTCTCCTTATACTAAACCATTTGGTATAATTTTCCAACCATGTGCTCCATTGTTGTGACCCTAGCCTACTTACTTCTTCCTTTTGAACTCTTGGTCTTTGTGGTCTTGAGGAAATTTCAACTCTACTCAAATTTTCCTTACCCTCAATCATGGTATACCAACCCTTACTCTCTGATGAACCTTATGTGAAGCTTTAATTCTCACATAACTCTAACCAGAGTGTCCTTTAATTGCTTCCATCCAAGGTTGGTGGCAATGTTAGCTTGTAGGCCCCTCACTTACCCTTTCGAGAATCTCAAATGGCCTGATGTACCAAGGACTCAACTCCCCTTTCATCCCAAATCTTTTAACTTCACATATAGGCAACCCTTTTTACTACACTTGTACTTCTACTTCACATGTTTAATGGTCGTCCCCCCTATCTACCTAAGATTGCTAAGAATTCTGTTCAAGTATCATACTCTTTCGAATTTTAACCACTTTCTCTATCAAATCTAATGGGTCATCCAAATACAATGACGTTCTACACTTATGGCCATACAAAACCTCATACGGTGCCATCTGTGTCAAGGATTACCAATAAGTATGGTAAGCAGACTCTTCCAGTTTTCAAGTAATCAGACCATTTACATCACCAATCAAACACACAAGATCTTAATATATCCTTTATAATCTGAATCTTCTTATAATCTAACAATCTGTCTACGGATGATATGCTGACACGTTAAATGCAAACTCATTTCCATTGCATCATGCCAATGCTGCCAACATCTAGAAATAGCATATTCTTCACAATACAGTACATTTATTTTAGGTACCTCAAACAACCTTATAATGTCAGAAAACTTCCACTATCTTGTATACTAGCCAGATCCCTATGATCGGCAAGAAATAGACAATTCTAGTCCATTTATCCACAACAACCCAACATCATTTTAAACTCTGGTATTCTTTAGCCCAATGACAAAAATTCATGGAGATATTTTCCCTCTTTCCCTCTGGAATGAAAAGTAATTGCAACTGTCTACCTGATCTCTAGGCTTGACCTTCATTTACTAACAACTTAGCACTTTGCCACAATTCTAAAAACATTCCAGCTTCCTATCGTTCCACCAATAATGTAGTCTCAAATCCAAGTAAATTATACTTTCTCCAGGTTTAATTGAGTATAGTGTAACATATGCTTTCTGCAAAATCTTGTGTCTTAATTCCTCATCTCAAGGAACACAAATTTGACCATTAAATATCAAAGTACCATCAGCTCCTTCTAAAAAATCAGATATATCTCCACGACTCAACCCCTATCAAAAATCTTGCATACTGGGCATATCTCCTACTTCTGCTTTATTTTCTCTGGTAAGGTTGATTGACATTTCCACAAAACTCAATCTCCTTTAATATTATTGAATTTGCACCTTAATCCCATACGTAATTAGTTCTTTCCCTTAACTCTAATTGTACAATCACCTAAACTAAAATACATTCTTGAAATGTCTTCCTACTAAGATTATAAATGATTACATTCTCTTTTCTAGGATACTAAAGGATCTCTAAATTATAATCCTCTACAACTCAAGTCATCTTTGCTGCCTCTTACTCAGTTCCTACTACATAAAGATATACTTGTATCTTTTATAATCCATCATCACCTTGCATGTATTTCCTTACTAACAATGGCAACAATCCTCTAAGCATGCACCACTACTACTAATTCCAGATCTAGCTTTACTCAATTCAAATCATTTGCTTTTGACTGTCTAGAAGCATACGCATTAACGTTGTCCCTTTGCATTACCACACAATCGAGCCCTACCCTTGAGACATCACTATATTATTCCCTCTTTTTTTTGCAACTTAACTTCAATCATCATGGGGTCCACTTTAACTCCCTCTACGAACACGACATGTCCTAGTAAAGTAACTTCTGATTACCAGAAATCCTACTTGGATGACTTTGCACACAATCGTTGTTGTATCAATACTCCTTAGACTAGTCTGAGATGCTTTACATGTTCCTTTTTATTCTAAGAGTAAATCAGAATGTCATCAATAAAAACCACCATGAACCTAACCAAGTAATAGTCAATGAACGCCCAATTCATCACTCCATAAACACTGTAAGGGCATTAGTCAATCCAAACGACATCACTACACATTTGCAATGCTCATATCTTTCTCAAAAAGCCATCATAGGAATATCTTTTCTTCAACTAGTGATAACCTAATCTCAAATCCACTTCTGAAAGCACCATCGCCCCTTGCAATTGGTCCAACAAGTCATCGTTATAGGACAATGAGTTCTTGCTCATAATAATCACTTAGTTCAACTCTTAGTAATCAATACACAATCATAGCAAATTATCCTTCCTCGGGACGATATGATTCAGAACTTGTGATATTGGTCTCATCCCCAACTCCACTTTACAACTATAATCTATCCCACTCTAAGGTGGTAATCCTGAAAGCTAATCCCGGAATAACATCCGCAACTTACAAACATTAGGTATATTCTAAATGCGTAATCCTTCCTTGTCCTCTTGAAAAGCAGATCACTAGTACTCCATATATCCATCACTGCACAACTTGGCAGTCTTTTCCACACTTATTACTAACCTAACTCCTTTGATCCTACTTCTTTGACATATAATCAACTACCTTTGATCTCAATTGCCTCTGCAATTCTCCAAACTAACCCATATGCTCTGCAACATCATTTTGATTAGGCAAAACTCTCGTGCCCCTCAAATTCAGAAGAAATCCCACCCAGATGGCTCGAATAACAATAACAATTACTAGTGGTACTTCAAACTATGGCACCCCTACTGGTCCACAAACTCTTCCTCCAATAGAAGCATCTTTATCCTCGAGTTTTACATCTTCCACTCCCCACATTAGCACACACAATGTCATTCCTTTATCGATATATCTATAAAGTTGTCTCAACTTGTTAGTTAACCACTTTGACAAAGATGTTTCCAATGCTAGTTCATGCCCTAGACCATACTGAGCCCTACCTCTTCTACTTTTCCTTAAACGACTTTGCATCATATGACATCAAAGTTGACACTCAGATTATCTCAATCATATTGTCCATGTATGCAATCACTGTATAGCCCAGCCTTGTCAAGTCTTTTGCCTAATCATATCTGATACTCTTCCTATGATCAACTTCAAAGAAGTTTAACTACTCTCTTCCTATTCTCCACTCTGCATCCTCAGTTCATTTCCTAAAACAATGAACCAGTTTTCTCAAGTCGAACAACATTCATCTTCAATCCTCATTCTTAACTCAAATATGACCACCATTAGTCTGGAATCTCAAGTGCTTAAGAAGAATTCGCTCTAGAATTACCTTACCCCTCTTGTTTTAACAACTTTTTCTACCCTTTTACACTGGGTTCATTCACTTGATCACCTATTAGACCAATACCAAATATTCATGAGAAAACATATCACCAACATATTAATCTTCTGGAAAAGAACATTTTGTGGTTCTCCAACAACATGAGTCCCTCTTTTAACCTCAACTTGGCCCTACCATGGTCTTGACTATGATTCCTCTTTTACCATCTTTGTCTGATTCAACTATAGTCTATGGAGCTATCCCAAAACAAAACTCTTACAATTAGAATCTACTTTTATCTAAAGTTAGCAACTTAACTTACTATCTTACATGAGGTCCTCGTCGTTGCCTGTTATTTACCCACATACATGCAAAATGACTACCCATTAGAAAACATTAAAATCACTGGCCAGTTTTTATTTTAAGTTGGACCTCGAGTACACTTGTTGGTCAGTTCCATGTGCCCTTGTTGTCAACCTCGCTTTGATACCAATTTGTAACAACATATCTTTACACTAGGGCACTACTCGGTAGTAGACCACACATGGGTCCACATGAGCTAACCTGACAACGAGTTCATGCGGATCTTACAACTCGGGCAGACGAGAAAATACAAAGAAAGCATCCAACCTATATTTATAAAATCAATGTATGGAAAACATGCATGAATTCCCAATTAACATAAACTACAATACTACTTGTGAACACTTTATTGACCACATATTATCCTTTCCTCAACGAAAGCAAACATTATACATAATATAAAAGATGAGTAACCACCATTTCATCCAACCAAACCCAATCCTAATGACACGACCTCCAACGACTTGTACCATTATTTTGCCGAGGTTCCAACGTGAGTCTCATGTTTTTACCTGAAACTAAAAAACACAAGTCCCCGAAGGGTCAGCTACCAATTCGAATATGCACTAAATAGTAAACACCACATGTAGCAACAAAATCAGTTTAATAAATTATAACCAAGATAGTAATAATATAGCATTTCATATACATTATTCACGGAGGCAGACAACACACTCAACAACTTATATTCATAAAGCACATAATAATAATAATTATAATCATAAAACACGTAATAATAATTATTATAGTCATACAACACGTAATAATAATAGCACATCATTTCACTTTAGTATCACCTCAATCGCTTTCCACCTCAATAATAGTTCAAACACAACTCATCAATTCTCATTCAGCAATATCATTTATCTAACAAGCATGGCATCCTCCAGCCTTACGCGGGGTAGTGGACGGTGGCCTCCACCGTTTATCTGAACCACTCACACCCTCATCATTCAACTTCTTACCCCTGGTCAAGCCTCCTCGGGAGCACTCGCCAAAATATTTTATTATAATTTTGAAGGGGCCCTCCTTGACATACAATTAAGTTAGGGATGTCTCCGCCTTCCCGACTATCCCTGTTGGGACACTGTTGGGACCTCTGGGTCTAAACAACGGATCAACGATGTAATTCTCCTAAGTTTTGATAATGACAAACACCATAGGGAACTAATGTGGTTTGTTCAAGTATTTCTAAGGAACACAGGTACAACCAAGAACTCCTATGAATGACCAAAAGCCACTGCAGGCCACAATGAAGAGTTTCCATCAAGGGAACTCTGAAGAGAAAAGTTCCCATGAAGTGGGAACTCCCAGAAACAATCAAGAGAACACAAACTTACAACGATGAAGAGTTTCCATCAAAGGAACTCTGAACAACACAGTTCCCATGAGATGGGAACTCACATGTGAGGACAACGACCGTTCAGCGCAGATCGCGGGATTCTGTCTCAGACAGCCCGAGGGAACAGTCTGAGGATCAGACTGTCACGCTTCATCCAACGGTCTGATTGCTCCAAGAAGTTGACCTAGTTCAAACCAAAGTCACATGTGAAGAAAGTACAACTTGGGCATCAAGCAAAGGGCATTTTGGACACAAATGAAAGATGCGACTGCCCAAGCTCACTTGGACTATAAAGCCAAATGAATAGTACTCGGATTGAGTACTTCTCCCAGAACTCACAAACACCCACACCAGAGAAAAGAAAGAAAAGGAAGAGAAGTCCCCGCCGGCGAGTGTGTGATCTCGACGACGGTGAAGCTGAAGTTCCCAGGAGCAAGGGAACTGAGAGGTCAGTGTAAGGTTTGAGTTACTTGTGTTTTGCTGTTGTGAGCTTAGGAACTCAGTTGAGGGGATTTACTAGTGTTGCTAGAGTTAGGAAGAACTCGTAGGAACAAAGAAGTGTGAATCCGGCTGTGTAACTAAGGAACAAAGCAATTAATATAAGTAAGTCATTCAAAATCCTCCAGGCGGAGGTAGAGGTTTACCCATACAACTAGTTGGTTGTAGTGGGGTTCCTCTATAAAGGAACTGTGTTCTTCACTGTTTTTTATTACTTGCGAACTGTTTACTTCCGCTGCCTTGGGAACAGCTTAACTGCCAGTTCCCAAGCTCTTTGCTAACGTTTACGATCCAACAATTGGTATTAGAGCTTGCGCTCTAGATTTGTGTTAGCATCGCAGGTACCAAATGGCTCAAGAACTTACTCAGGTGGGGAACAACACTAGTAAGCCGCCAAGGCTTATTACAGGAAGATTTGAAAGCTGGCAACGCGACATGAAGGATTGGATGCGTGGCCAAGACTACCAAGCCTGGTTTGTCATCGAGAGAGGCAACTTCGAAATCGATCCAGCTATAGTCAACGACCTCTCAAAGTGGGGACCCAACGAGTACAAGTGCATGGAGGCAAACTACAAAGCCAAACAGTACCTAAAGAGGTCCACGTGCGTACAAGATTGTGACAGGGTTGCAAACCTTGACACAGCTAAGGAAATGTGGGAAGCCATCCAACAAATGCACGTTGGGAACTCAGATGTCAGAGAAGATCTTCATATGAATGCAAAAAGGGAGTTCTAGAACTTCCAAATGGAGATGGGAGAGTCCGTACGCGTCGATAGCTACCAATCCCGATTTGAAGGACTTTGCACTAAAATGGAGGGATTGGGGATCACCAAAGAAGAAATCACCCACAAAATGAAGGTCCAACAGCTCTTCAACGGATTGACTAGAGAATGGGCAAACGAGAGAACGATGTTCAAGGAAAATCCAGAAAATCGAACACTCCTGCTCCATCAAGTGTTTGGAAAGCTAGTGGGACACGAGAAGAGAAAGATCGATGATAAGGAACAAACTCGAGCTCATCGAGGGATCGCACTCAAGATCGAGAAAATGCTCAAATCAACCCAAGAACAACACGAAGACTCCGAAGAAGAAGAGGATGAGGAGCTAGTTCTCGTAACAAAGGCTCTTCGAAATTTCTACAAAGGGAAGTCTCAACGGAACAGTGGACACTGGGGAAAGGGACAGAGTTCCCAAAGAAAGCCCACAGAGAAGGATCTCTCAAATGTGACCTGCTACAAGTGCAACAAGAAAGGACATTTTGCGAAGGAATGCCCACAGGGAACTGATGGCCGGAAGCAAGGAAAGAAGGCCTACATCGCTACCTGGAGCGATGATGAAGACGAAGATCCCGAGTCATGGGCACTCCCAGACATGTGTGGCATGGCCATAGGAGAAACCACTGGGGAACAACCCAGTGAGGTAACCACTGAAACTGTTCTTGATTCCTTAAGTAACTATGAAAAACTTGAGTTGTTGAAAATTCTTTCAAGTCTTGTCAAATATAACATAAAACTGCAAAACAATTTGGAAAAACAGGAACACATAAATTCTCAATTAGTTGGTCTTGAGCCCTGTCCCAACTGCATATCCCTTCTAGAAAAACTCAAGTCCCATGTGTCTCACATTGTAGATCTAGAAAGAGAAATCAAAACTCTAGAAAAAGATGAGAACACTCTCTTGCAAAACCTGAGTAAGACTCCCGAACATCTTGAAGCCTCCAGTTCCCAAATTAAGTTTGTCCGAGCAAGACATGGCATAGGATATAAAGGGTAGTGCTCCAAGAACGGAAAGTCACCCCTGAGCGAACATGAAATCCATGAGTGTAGGGCCTTAGAACTCCAGTGCGAGAAATAGAAAAATGCTCATCTCGAGGAGAAAATCAGGGTCCTAGAGAGTGGAAACAATGGTGAGAAAGATTACTATACTGGGAACTCCGGACATAGAATCTATGTCAAAATTGCTAAGGGAAACGGGTCTCGGGTGTACAACAAAGAAACCATGGATAGGAACCGGATCCAGAGACCACACCCAAAATACTACCTGGGAGAATACTATAAGACGTGTTGGCACTATGGTGCTCATGGGCACTACAAGGAAGCATGTCCCAAGAAGAGAGCCCAAACCCCTAGAAACCATGAGTTCCCAAACAAACAAAAACGTCATGCTAATCACCAAAGGAACTCCAACTCTCAAAATTCTAAAGACATCAACATTTCTGACTATATCTTGAATGAAAATGTTTTCCCTTGCAAGGGACCTGGCAAGACTCATCTTGCCTGGGTCTCAAAACACTAACTTTTCCTTGTAGGTGGCAGTGAGAGGGAACAGTACATGGTTCATAGATAGCGGATGCTCGAACCATATGACAGGAAACAAGGATATCCTCATCTCACTTCACACTCATGCCGAAGGGGGCCACGTCTCATTTGGCAACAAAAACAAGGGAGAAGTTATTGGAAAAGGAGAAGTGTTGCTCAATAGATCTATCAAAGTTAGCAACGTAAATCTGGTAAAGGATCTGGGATACAATCTGTTGAGTGTCTCCCAGATGTGTGATCAAGGGAACAACCTCGTCACTTTCGACTCAGATGAATGTCTCGTCATCAACAAGAAGACCAACAAAGTAATTCTGAGAGGAAGAAGATACAACAATGTGTATGTGGTGGATACCAACTTTGAACCACCAATGAAGCTGTGCCTTGCGAGTTCCCAAGATGACACGGAACTCTGGCATCGAAGACTGGGACATGCTGGTGTAAATCAAATCCTGAAGCTTTATCTACAGGATCTGGTCATTGGTCTTCCACGGATCAATCTCGAAGGAGTCAAAATGTGTGAAGCATGTGTTCGAGGGAAACAGACCAGGAACTCCTTTAAACCCAAGAAGGTGGTGAGCACAACCAGGTCCCTGGAGCTAATTCACATGGATCTTTGTGGTCCCATGAGAACGGCTAGCTACGGTGGAAAAAGGTATATGTATGTTTTAATTGACGATTTTTCAAGATTCACCTGGGTTATTTTCTTGAAGGCGAAATCACAAGCATTTGAAGAATTTGAGCCCTTCATCAAAAGGACAGAAGTAAGCTTGGGGCTAAAACTGAAAGCAATCAGATCTGATCACGGAACTGAATTTCAAAACTCAGAGTTCCTAAACTTCTGTGAGAAAAATGGGATCTCTCACAACTTCTCAGCTCCTCGCACTCCTCACCAAAATGGAGTGGTCGAGAGAAAGAACAGAACTCTGGAGGACATGGCTAGAACCATGATGATTGAAAGTGGAGTTCTTGAGTACTTCTGGACTGAAGCCATCTCCACAGCTACGTACATCCTGAACCGAGCCATGACAAGGCCACTGATCAACAAGACGTCCTATGAGCTCATCAAAGGAAGAAAACCAAACATCTCACACTTGATAACATTTGGTTGCACATGCTTTGTTCACAACAACGGTAAAGACAATCTTGGCAAATTCGACCCCAGAAGCGACGAAGGGATCTTCCTGGGATACTCATCACAAAGCAAGGCTTACAGGGTCTATAATAAAAGGACCAAGAAGATAGAGGAAAGCATTCATGTTGTCTTCAACGAAAAGTCTGTAAAGATGAGAACCGAGACCCAAGGGAAGGGAACTCTGTTCAAGCTAGTCAGACATGAAGACGATGATGATGACGATGATGAGCCAAGGAAAAGGGATGAAGACTATCCAAGTGCAAGCAACATTCCACAACCAGGGAACAACGACGAAGGTCCAACTCTCACTGATTAAACCTCCCTCGAGTCTCCCTCTTCCGAAGAACTACAAGACACCTCAAACTCTCTCGAGGTTCCCTCTTCAGGGAACAATTCTGCTGTCCCCCAAGACAATACTCTGCCAGAATCAAGTATTCAAGGGGAACAAAGAGGGAACCTGCCAGAAATCTCTGAAGAAACATCAAATGAAGAAGCTGAAGATGAGAGTTCCCATGACAAAGAAACACCAACTGAAGATGACACACATGCAAGGGAACTCACTCATACAAGAACCTTTCAACAAAGAAAGGACCACCCCATTGAGAACATCATCTCCCCTCTTGATAAAGGTGTACAAACTCGTTCCTCTCTCAATAATTTTTGTGCTTTTAACGCGTTTGTTTCAATGGTCGAACCCAAAAATATCAAAGAAGCCTTGAAGGACCCAGATTGGATTCAATCCATGCAAGAAGAACTCCACCAATTCGAGAGGAACAAAGTTTGGAAGCTAGTTCCTAGGCCCAAAAACAAGAACATCATAGGAACTCGATGGGTCTTTAGGAACAAGCTCGATGATACTGGGGCTGTAGCAAGGAACAAGGCTAGGCTAGTAGCACAAGGCTACAGGCAAGAAGAAGGAATCGACTACGATGAGACCTTCGCACTGGTTGCCAGGATCGAGGCCATCAGACTCTTAATTGCCTATGCTGCTCACAAAGGATTCAAGATCTATCAAATGGATGTGAAAACAGCCTTCCTCAATGGACACCTCAAGGAAGAAGTGTATGTGGCCCAACCTCCAGGATTCGAAGATGAGAAGCTACCCAACCATGTCTATTTCCTGGAGAGGGCCCTCTACGGACTCAAACAAGCTCCTAGAGCTTGGTATGACAGGTTTGCTCAATTCCTCTTGTCCCATGGGTACCTTCGCGGTTCCATAGACAAGACCTTGTTTTTAAAGAAAGAGTCTAAAGACATTTTGATTGTGCAAGTATATGTTGATGACATTGTGTTTGGAGCAACTAACGAAACTCTTGTAGAGAAATTTAAGGACCTCATGAGCAGTGAGTTTGAAATGAGTCTCATTGGGGAACTCACGTTCTTCCTGGGACTTCAAATATCCCAAACCAAGGAGGGAACAAAGATTCATCAACAGAAATACATTAAGGAAATGCTCGTGAAGTATGGGATGGAACACTCCAAGCCCATTGACACTCCCATCTCACCAAATTCAAGGCTCAATGCGGATGAAAGAAGGCCTACATCGCTACCTGGAGCGATGATGAAGACGAAGATCCCGAGTCATGGGCACTCCCAGACATGTGTGGCATGGCCATAGGAGAAACCACTGGGGAACAACCCAGTGAGGTAACCACTGAAACTGTTTGATTCCTTAAGTAACTATGAAAAACTTGAGTTGTTGAAAATTCTTTCAAGTCTTGTCAAATATAACATAAAACTGCAAAACAAGTTGGAAAAACAGGAACACATAAATTCTCAATTAGTTGGTCTTGAGCCCTGTCCCAACTGCATATCCCTTCTAGAAAAACTCAAGTCCCATGTGTCTCACATTGTAGATCTAGAAAGAGAAATCAAAACTCTAGAAAAAGATGAGAACACTCTCTTGCAAAACCTGAGTAAGACTCCCGAACATCTTGAAGCCTCCAGTTCCCAAATTAAGTTTGTCCGAGCAAGACATGGCATAGGATATAAAGGGTAGTGCTCCAAGAACGGAAAGTCACCCCTGAGCGAACATGAAATCCATGAGTGTAGGGCCTTAGAACTCCAGTGCGAGAAATAGAAAAATGCTCATCTCGAGGAGAAAATCAGGGTCCTAGAGAGTGGAAACAATGGTGAGAAAGATTACTATACTGGGAACTCCGGACATAGAATCTATGTCAAAATTGCTAAGGGAAACGGGTCTCGGGTGTACAACAAAGAAACCATGGATAGGAACCGGATCCAGAGACCACACCCAAAATACTACCTGGGAGAATACTATAAGACGTGTTGGCACTATGGTGCTCATGGGCACTACAAGGAAGCATGTCCCAAGAAGAGAGCCCAAACCCCTAGAAACCATGAGTTCCCAAACAAACAAAAACGTCATGCTAATCACCAAAGGAACTCCAACTCTCAAAATTCTAAAGACATCAACATTTCTGACTATATCTTGAATGAAAATGTTTTCCCTTGCAAGGGACCTGGCAAGACTCATCTTGCCTGGGTCTCAAAACACTAACTTTTCCTTGTAGGTGGCAGTGAGAGGGAACAGTACATGGTTCATAGATAGCGGATGCTCGAACCATATGACAGGAAACAAGGATATCCTCATCTCACTTCACACTCATGCCGAAGGGGGCCACGTCTCATTTGGCAACAAAAACAAGGGAGAAGTTATTGGAAAAGGAGAAGTGTTGCTCAATAGATCTATCAAAGTTAGCAACGTAAATCTGGTAAAGGATCTGGGATACAATCTGTTGAGTGTCTCCCAGATGTGTGATCAAGGGAACAACCTCGTCACTTTCGACTCAGATGAATGTCTCGTCATCAACAAGAAGACCAACAAAGTAATTCTGAGAGGAAGAAGATACAACAATGTGTATGTGGTGGATACCAACTTTGAACCACCAATGAAGCTGTGCCTTGCGAGTTCCCAAGATGACACGGAACTCTGGCATCGAAGACTGGGACATGCTGGTGTAAATCAAATCCTGAAGCTTTATCTACAGGATCTGGTCATTGGTCTTCCACGGATCAATCTCGAAGGAGTCAAAATGTGTGAAGCATGTGTTCGAGGGAAACAGACCAGGAACTCCTTTAAACCCAAGAAGGTGGTGAGCACAACCAGGTCCCTGGAGCTAATTCACATGGATCTTTGTGGTCCCATGAGAACGGCTAGCTACGGTGGAAAAAGGTATATGTATGTTTTAATTGACGATTTTTCAAGATTCACCTGGGTTATTTTCTTGAAGGCGAAATCACAAGCATTTGAAGAATTTGAGCCCTTCATCAAAAGGACAGAAGTAAGCTTGGGGCTAAAACTGAAAGCAATCAGATCTGATCACGGAACTGAATTTCAAAACTCAGAGTTCCTAAACTTCTGTGAGAAAAATGGGATCTCTCACAACTTCTCAGCTCCTCGCACTCCTCACCAAAATGGAGTGGTCGAGAGAAAGAACAGAACTCTGGAGGACATGGCTAGAACCATGATGATTGAAAGTGGAGTTCTTGAGTACTTCTGGACTGAAGCCATCTCCACAGCTACGTACATCCTGAACCGAGCCATGACAAGGCCACTGATCAACAAGACGTCCTATGAGCTCATCAAAGGAAGAAAACCAAACATCTCACACTTGATAACATTTGGTTGCACATGCTTTGTTCACAACAACGGTAAAGACAATCTTGGCAAATTCGACCCCAGAAGCGACGAAGGGATCTTCCTGGGATACTCATCACAAAGCAAGGCTTACAGGGTCTATAATAAAAGGACCAAGAAGATAGAGGAAAGCATTCATGTTGTCTTCAACGAAAAGTCTGTAAAGATGAGAACCGAGACCCAAGGGAAGGGAACTCTGTTCAAGCTAGTCAGACATGAAGACGATGATGATGACGATGATGAGCCAAGGAAAAGGGATGAAGACTATCCAAGTGCAAGCAACATTCCACAACCAGGGAACAACGACGAAGGTCCAACTCTCACTGATTAAACCTCCCTCGAGTCTCCCTCTTCCGAAGAACTACAAGACACCTCAAACTCTCTCGAGGTTCCCTCTTCAGGGAACAATTCTGCTGTCCCCCAAGACAATACTCTGCCAGAATCAAGTATTCAAGGGGAACAAAGAGGGAACCTGCCAGAAATCTCTGAAGAAACATCAAATGAAGAAGCTGAAGATGAGAGTTCCCATGACAAAGAAACACCAACTGAAGATGACACACATGCAAGGGAACTCACTCATACAAGAACCTTTCAACAAAGAAAGGACCACCCCATTGAGAACATCATCTCCCCTCTTGATAAAGGTGTACAAACTCGTTCCTCTCTCAATAATTTTTGTGCTTTTAACGCGTTTGTTTCAATGGTCGAACCCAAAAATATCAAAGAAGCCTTGAAGGACCCAGATTGGATTCAATCCATGCAAGAAGAACTCCACCAATTCGAGAGGAACAAAGTTTGGAAGCTAGTTCCTAGGCCCAAAAACAAGAACATCATAGGAACTCGATGGGTCTTTAGGAACAAGCTCGATGATACTGGGGCTGTAGCAAGGAACAAGGCTAGGCTAGTAGCACAAGGCTACAGGCAAGAAGAAGGAATCGACTACGATGAGACCTTCGCACTGGTTGCCAGGATCGAGGCCATCAGACTCTTAATTGCCTATGTTGCTCACAAAGGATTCAAGATCTATCAAATGGATGTGAAAACAGCCTTCCTCAATGGACACCTCAAGGAAGAAGTGTATGTGGCCCAACCTCCAGGATTCGAAGATGAGAAGCTACCCAACCATGTCTATTTCCTGGAGAGGGCCCTCTACGGACTCAAACAAGCTCCTAGAGCTTGGTATGACAGGTTTGCTCAATTCCTCTTGTCCCATGGGTACCTTCGCGGTTCCATAGACAAGACCTTGTTTTTAAGGAAAGAGTCTAAAGACATTTTGATTGTGCAAGTATATGTTGATGACATTGTGTTTGGAGCAACTAACGAAACTCTTGTAGAGAAATTTAAGGACCTCATGAGCAGTGAGTTTGAAATGAGTCTCATTGGGGAACTCACGTTCTTCATGGGACTTCAAATATCCCAAACCAAGGAGGGAACAAAGATTCATCAACAGAAATACATTAAGGAAATGCTCGTGAAGTATGGGATGGAACACTCCAAGCCCATTGACACTCCCATCTCACCAAATTCAAGGCTCAATGCGGATGAAACAAGTATTAGTGTGGACCAAAGAAACTATCGAGGTATGATCGGGTCCCTTCTCTACTTAACAGCTAGTAGACCTGATATCATATTCTCCGTATGTCTTTGTGCTCGTTTTCAAGCTAACCCTAAGGAATCACACCTGAAAGAGGTGAAGAGAATTTTCAGGTATCTCAAAGGAAACGATAACTTGTGCCTATGGTATCCAAGGAACAGTTCCCTTGAGCTCATTGCATACACAGATGCAGATTTTGTAGGGCACTTGGTCGATAGAAAGAGCACATCAGGAATGGCCCAGTTCCTAGGGTCATGCTTAGTCTCGTGGGGATCTAAAAAGCAAAACTCAGTGGCACTCTCCACAGCTGAAGTCGAATATGTGGTTGCCGCATCGTGTTGTTCCCAAGTTCTATGGCTTAAGTCACAACTCCAAGATGACGGTATGTCTTTTGGCCCAGTTCCCATACTTTGTGATAACACTAGTGCCATAAACATTTCAAAAAAATCATGTGCATCACTCTAGAACTAAGCATATTGATATAAGGCATCACTTTCTACGTGACAATGTTGAAAGTGGGAACATCTCGATGGAACACTGTAGAACTGAAGAGCAAATTGCAGACATTCTTACCAAAGCTTTAGACAGACGTCCCTACCAGCGTTTTCGAATGCTTCTAGGGATGATAACTCTAAACTAAACAAGTCCTTGTTTGTCTCTCTCTCAATGCCTGACTAGTTTATCTAAGATTGCATGATAGGGAACTTGGATTTATTGCTTTCACTATGCCATGATTACTAGTCTAGAGAAAAATGTGTACAAGGGAACCTTATTTCTTTCGGCCATAAATGATCAACCAGAGTTCCCTTTATCCCACCTTACAAGCCACTATGACGGTTGATCATATAACCAACCCTAAGCTAGGGACCAGACAAACGCGTCTCATGAGCCAAACTATTTCCATTATCGAGTCGAAAATTTTCTGGTTCCCTTTGAGTTCCCTAGCCCCACAAAAGGATGAGCGTGAAGTTCCCTTAACCACTTCACTCTCCCTGACCTTGATAAGATCATGGGAACTGATGCATCTACAAAGGGAACGCTGACTCATCTACAAAGAAAACCGTCACTTGGGAAGCGGACTTTTGTGTCAGAGGCTCTGAAACGCTGAGGGCCAAGTATTCAAATTTTGAAAAGGACTTCCCAAGAGATCGTGACGCGTGTCCAGAGGCGTGCTAGAGAAGTTGAAACGACGCCCCACGTTCATTGGGCAACGGTTATTGAGGTTACTCCACTTCCCTTTCTACCCCTCGCCTCCCCTCTCTCCTTAAAACCCATATTTGCCATTTTTGGGATCTTATTCCATCTTCCATCTCTGCAACTCTTCTTCTCAACATCCCTTTCACTCCCTTTTTCAAGAAACCTCCAAAACCTTCAATAACCCTACAAAAATGGCCCCTCAACACACCTTTGCCCAGATCAAAGCATGGGTACATGCCAATCCTCGCATCCTCTTCATCTCTCAACTAAAAGAGATTGAGCAAGAATCGGACCCAACCATGAAGGATGTTCTTATCCAAGGGCTATACAATCAAGTAAGCCCCTTCTTGCCCCCCTCCTCCTTCTTCGGCCGACGAAACTGTCGCCTGGACTTCTTCCTCTTCTGAATCTCTTCCTCTCCCTCCTTCAAACACCAACACCTCCTCCGGAGTTGTCATCGTTGACAACTTCGGAGACGCTCGCCCTTCCATCAACGAGAAACCCCACAAATCCAAACATCGTCATTCATCCAAACGCCGTCACTCCTCAAAAGACCCCTGAAAACCCAAAAAATCCAAACATTCCCACGACCCCTCCAAATCCAAAAAGCGTAAACACTCTGAGGCCTCTGATTTCTCGGAGCCTAAAAAGAAGGCTTTCTTCAAGTTTGAGGACTACTTGAACTGCTCTAAGGAGAGTTCCTGTGCTCCCAGACCTCCTTTCCCTTTCCCTTCCGACGATGGGACCTCTCAATCCCAAAGTCTACTCCCCTCTTCCTCCTTTCTCCCTCCTCTTCTAACCGAGGGACCTCCCAAACCTCCTCCCACAAAACAGCCAACTCCTCCTCCACCACCTCCCTCAGTTCCCACCTCCAAGGGAACTCTCACAAAACAACCGACTTCCCCTCCACCACCTCCTTCAGTTCCCACCTCCAAGGGAACTCCACCTCCCCAACCTTCTTCACTTCCTCCCGTTCCCATAACTACGGGATCTCCAACTCCACCTCCACCTCACAAAACTCCTTCTCCTCCCTCTTCACCAAAACACATCTCCACCTCTCCCATTTCTACTTCGGGGATCTCTACTCCCCAAGTCACCACATCCCTTCCTCCCGCATCCACACAACTCTCCACCCCTCTTCCTTCTTCTACTCTCCCCTCTTCCATCACATCCCCTACCACCACCAAACTCCCCTCTCCCTCACCATCCAAAAGTACCGTCGCTCTCACCTCAGACGACGATGATCTTCCTCTCTCCGTGGTCATCAGCAAACTGACCAAGGACCCTCCTCCTATCATCATGGGAACTCTGGAGGAGGAAGCCCAGCTCAAGGCAATCAAGGAAGAGCTCAACCGGGACCCCTCTGAGCACACAGTCTCCCAAGGGACAAAGTCCCCAGAAAAGGTGGCCCCTGAAGCGCCCACGGAGAGAAGGGACCTCGCACCAGCTGGAAGTGCTGAGGCAAAAACAAGTCATCCTGATGATGACGCGGAGGGCTCAAGTTCGAGCTCCTCCGAGGAAGAAGGGACCTCCCAAGATGAGGTCGAAGAAGAAGACGAAGCTCCAGCTGCTAAGGAGCCAACACGGATCCCAACACCTGGACACCAAATGGTGGTGTCCACGAGTTCCCAATCGCCAAGGGACCGCGTGCTTATAATTGAAGCGGCTGCACCCCCTCAGCAGAAAGGACCTCGCACGGTCTCTAGGGGGAACATGTCAAAGAGAACTACAAGAAAGGGGAAGGGGACCTCTTCCACGAAACACCCTGTGGATGAACGCCGGAAGCTCCTTCCTCCGCTTATCATCTCTGAAGACGTGTTAGTTGACAACGGCTTAGGGGAACTGTGGGACCTGATCAAGGCCCATGGCTGGGAGAGACTCTGCCAAGAGACTGTGAGCGTAGATCCCTCACAAGTGCGTCAGTTTTACAACAACTTCAATATCACCAACGACTGCACTCAGGGAACCCTCTCCCATGAAGGCGACGAGTTCATCTTTACAACGTCGACAATCCGCCTTCAACTCCAGGTCCCCGGACAAGGGTTCAATGAGTTGCCCAACAAACTCTGGGGGGACTTCAATAGCGCTGAAGTGTACAACACTATCTTTGAGGGTCGGGTTCCCTCGACGCACCATCTTTCCTTAGTCGCCAAGCTTGCTCACCAGTTCATCATCAATGTGGTGATCCCTCGCCAGGAAAAGCGTCTGGTCGTCAACATCCCTGATGCCATCCTCCTCTACCACTTCCTCCTCAAGAAGCCCATCAACCTTCCTCGAATCATCCTTGGGCACATGGATAAGTGAATGGCTTCCAAGTCCCACTCCCTTCCCTATTCTGGGCTGATCAAGAAGCTCCTACAAAAAGAGGGTCTCTACGACGCCTCTAAAGACGAAATCCAGCTTGGAAGGGAACTGGACATTTCAGTTGTCCAGAAGATGAGGCACTCTGAGCCCGTAGAGGAGGAGGCTCCACTAGAATTTGGTACACAAGAGGGGAACTCTCCAGTGTTGCTCCGCATTGCCAACACCCTCGACCAAATTGCCAGGGACCAAGCAGCGTTGGCCAGAGGACAAGAAAAGCTTACACAAGTCCTTACGCGCCTCTGTGACGCCCTGTTCCCTCAAGACCCATGATCTCTCCCTTCTTCTCCCCTTCAATCCAAAAATGACCACAAATTGTACTTGGGTTCCCATTGTATATATTATCTTAAGTAATGAAATGGTCTTTATTTTGATTGCGTGTTCCCTTCTTTCCTATTATTGCTTTGCTTGTTTTCGATGATGTCAAAAGGGGGAAAGACAAAAAATGTGAGATGAGTTAAAAGTTTAAGTTATCACAGACCACGCATAATCTAAGGGGGAACATTTGCATAAAAAGCTTAATATGAACTATGTGTCTCACCAGAAGTGGTTCCCTAAATCTAAGTGTTTCACTAAAAGTGACTTCCCAAAATCATACTTAGGAACTCATCAGCATATCATTCATTGAAATACTTGCATATTTTGTGATGGGTTAGTCATCATCAAAAACGGGGAAATTGTTGGGACGCTGTTGGGACCTCTGGGTCTAAACAACGGATCAACGATGTAATTCTCCTAAGTTTTGATAATGACAAACACCATAGGGAACTAATGTGGTTTGTTCAAGTATTTCTAAGGAACACAGGTACAGTCAAGAACTCCTATGAATGACCAAAAGCCACTGCAGGCCACAATGAAGAGTTTCCATCAAGGGAACTCTGAAGAGAAAAGTTCCCATGAAGTGGGAACTCCCAGAAACAATCAAGAGAACACAAGCTTACAACGATGAAGAGTTTCCATCAAGGGAACTCTGAACAAGACAGTTCCCATGAGATGGGAACTCACATGTGAGAACAACAACCGTTCAGCGCAGATCGCGGGATTCTGTCTCAGACAGTCCGAGGGAACAGTCTGAGGATCAGACTGTCACGCTTCATCCAACAGTCCGATTGCTCCAAGAAGTTGACCTAGTTCAAACCAAAGTCACATGTGAAGAAAGTACAACTTGGGCATCAAGCAAAGGGCATTTTGAACACAAATGAAAGATGCGACTGCCCAAGCTCACTTGGACTATAAAGCCAAATGAATAGTACTCGGATTGAGTACTTCTCCCAGAACTCACAAACACCCACACCAGAGAAAAGAAAGAAAAGGAAGAGAAGTCCCCGCCGGCGAGTGTGTGATCTCGACGACGGTGAAGCTGAAGTTCCCAGGGGCAAGGGAACTGAGAGGTCAGTGTAAGGTTTGAGTTACTTGTGTTTTGCTGTTGTGAGCTTAGGAACTCAGTTGAGGGGATTTACTGGTGTTGCTAGAGTTAGGAAGAACTCGTAGGAACAGAGAAGTGTGAATCCGGCTGTGTAACTAAGGAACAGAGCAATTAATATAAGTAAGTCATTCAAAATCCTCCAAGCGGAGGTAGAAGTTTACCCATACAACTAGTTGGTTGTAGTGGGGTTTCTCTATAAAGGAACTGTGTTCTTCACTGTTTTTTATTACTTGCGAACTGTTTACTTCCGCTGCCTTGGGAACAGCTTAACTGCCAGTTCCCAAGCTCTTTGCTAACGTTTACGATCCAACTACAACGAATTACTTTCTCTGGTGTGGGTGCCAATGCTTAGAAATCCGAATAAAATATAGAATAGTATTCATCTATTACATTTTCCAAAATAACGAATTACTTTCAAATAGACATATAAATATATAGGAATGAATCCCAAAATACAACTTTGCACATCATATCTACACATCTGGCACACATCAAAACTGATAACTAAGTAAGTTTGGGCGACTTACCTCTTGACTGGGAATTCCAACTCTTGAATGGAACATGGACGTGTAAGAATGATTTCCTAAACAATAATATAAGGTCTTGTAAACAACATGAAGTCTGGGACTCAAAAGGTTTAAAACTCGAAATCTCCCTAACTCTTTGATAATTTAACCCGACAACTCACATGGACATAAACTTTGAACCCACAATCAACCTCTTACTCGAAGTTACTACAAAACAACCCATCTAAAGACATTAAAACTAATAAAAACATTCACCAAAACTCAACCCCTTTATTGAGTCTATAACTCACTCCTTTAAGCTTAGAACTACACTTTACAAACCCATTTTTTACACCATCTTCCAACATCAAAATTCACCATAAATCCATCCATAAAAACTTCCTTACTATACCCTCAAATCACACCATCCAATAAGAAAGAACAACTCACCAAAGAGGAGGAAAAGGACGCGCCTTGTCTTCCGATGGATGGGGCGACCAACAACAAGCAAGAAGGTCGTGAAGGAGCATGACAACGAGAGAAAAGAGGGAGGCGAGAAAAAGAAAGGGAAGACATGGCTTTATATAGGAGAAATGGAAGAAGACATATTTAATTCAGCTTGTATAAGAGATAAAGATCATGGCACACAAATCTAAGAGATATAGCACGAATATTGAGTGAGAAAGATAAGCATGGAACACAAATCTAGAAGATAAGATAATATGGCACAAATATCTATGAAAACGGATAAGATCAAAACTTTTACAAGTCTATCTTTATTCCACTAAGAAACGAAATTACTTAAAAACTAAGAAACAAACTTATCCGAGCTTACTTACAAGCAAAGTAACCCAGACACGTTTTTAAGACGCATCAAAATTACCCATTTACATCCAAATATCACTTACACGTTTTTCCAAGCATATATTGTTTTAAGGTCTTCCCGAGATTACTTAATAGCTAAGAAATCCCAACACGAATTTCGAGAAACATTAAATTATCCAAAATTTTCCTGAGTATTACAATTTGTTCTCTAAGCTCCTTCATCTTCCAATCATCGACATAAACTTGAGCTTCTAATGCATCGGGCGATAATCTTGATCTCTTACCTCTTGGATGTGGCCACCTTGGCTAAACTATTACTCTACTGCTATTGTTGATCCGGTAAAAACAAGGACTTGAACGACAATTTTGCTAATGTTGGAAACGTCTTCTTCTATATCTTCCACCAATCTAAAATATCAAAGTTTTCCTCTACAAGCTCAAAGGTAGTGGTTAGATAAGTATCGAACTCCATATGTGAGCTTGTGTATTTCAGTCTTTTGGTAAGATTTTATTATAAACGAGAACCCGTTCCTAGAAACAAACAACGAAGGAGGAGGAGGAGGAAGATGGAGGTAATTGACGTAAGACTCATGCTAGAATCATAAGCCTTGTACAAATCATTAACAAAAGATCTAACATGTTCCATAATTGGTGTAACATTATATAATCTTGATCATTAAGTTCTAAAGGCAATAATTCATAGTATGCATCCAATACATTTTGCAAAACTTGTATCCTACATCTAGGATGAAAACAACGCAAGCAACAAGATAAATATCAAGAATAACTTTGTAATAGTTGAACCATTCCTCTTCATAAAGCTGGAACAACTTCAAAACAAATGAGAAGATGGTGCATAGGTATGACTAAAAGTATAAGTTGCATCACTAAAAACTTTAAAATTTTCATGATTTCGTAACAATAGTATTAAACGGATCCAATCGCTTCTAAAGCTGGAACATGCTGAATAGAAAAGGAAGCCATAATATCTCTTTATTGTAAACATTGATGAAATAATTTATAAGTGGAGTTCGAACGATGACCAGCCACTTTTGAAATGTCTTGGTACAAAACTCTTATCTTGACAAAACCTCTTCCACTCTCTTGTGGACTTTTGTTTTAGCCAAATATATCTAACAACATATTAATAGGTTTAATAATTGTGTTTAAAATTCATAAACCATCTTAAACACGTAAGTTTAAAACATTGCAAGAACATCACACAGGAAAATATTTCTCTCCAAAAACCGGTTGACAAAATCGAATCAATTCACTAATAGAAGCAGTGTTGTTGAACACATTTATTGACAAAATACTTAAAATTCTATGAAGTAGTCCATACTCTTATAGAATAGTATGTATCATATATGTTACAAATATTTGAAGCCGTATGCAACCCATCAAATTCCTATAAAGCCAAAACTCGTTTTTTCATGCAAAGTTGATCATCAACAAAATGATATATATATAATGGCCATGTATGAATGCATTTGAATGTGATCACTCCAAATATACTATAAATATAAATACGAAAATCATTTTGAGAAAAAATCGAGCCAAATCGTTCTTACGGGTATTATATGATTTAATCACATTTTCCTGATTGTTTTCTACTAGTCAGTTTATAAGCGAGTTGAAAATGATTAGTGACCCAATCATTAAGAGCAAAAATTTCCGTAAATTTAAAACTAAATGATCAGCACATATAGATTCGAACAAAAGCATAAACAATACGTTCATGATTATAACTAAATAAATGAGGATTTTGAGAGGAAGAAGATGCAAACTCGACAAGTTGTGATTGTCCTTGCATCATGCCCAACTTGTCTTTGTTTTTTTTTTTCATATACTTGTTCAAGGTGTCATAACCTTCTCCTCGTTTACAATTGTACATCGTGGCATAATAGTTGCACTTGACGATATATGGTCTTTTGCCTCCAATAATCTGCTTTGGTAAAGTGCTTTGTAAAAATCTCGGAAGTGAGCATCTTTTGTATTTGGGTGGCCATCAAAGATGACCCCTTAATTCCTTGGATAGGAATAGGGACGGAATCGGGGAAATGGTGTCGATGTAGGCATCAGAGGATAAGGAGTTCCCACTACAAAAAAACTATTGCTTTAGCGACCTCAAAAGTGGTCACTAAGGATTTAGCGACCATATTCTGGCCATTAAATATTTGGTCGCAAATAGGATTAGCTAGGGGTGTCCATAAAAATCCGAAACCGAAAAACCGAACCAAAAAACCGAAAAACCGATTATTTTTTAGGTTAACCAAACCGAATTTTTTTAAAATTTCGGTTTGGTTAATCGAACCGAAAATATTTTCGGTTTATCGGTTCGGTTTTGGTTCACGACTTTACATATAACGGTTAACAAAAAAACCGAAAATATATTAATATTTTATTCAAATATTAGTTATCTTTAATTTATTTAGTGGTTAAACTCTTTGATCTTCAAGGTGTTAAATGTAGTTTGAGTCTTTCCTTCTTCAATTTTAACAATTTACACACTATATTTCCACTTCACATTGATATAAGAGTCGCTTATTAAATTTGATGGGATAAAAATTAATACACTCAATGTTTGATTGCACACAATATAGTATATAATCTCGATATTTGTTTACAACAACCAAAACAATATGATATAAGTAAATATTTAAAATAAAAGTCTTGCTTGATCACTTTTTTATTTAAATTTTATTATTTTAGTCTTAATTATTTAAGGTAAAATTCCATATATGGTTATCGGTTAACCGAGAAAACAGAACCGAAAAATTGGTTAACCAAACTACGGTTAACCGGGATTTACGGTTCGGTTACGGTTCTCGATTTTAAGTAACCGAAATCATGGTTAACCAAACTTCTGTTAACCAAAATCTCGATTAACCGGGTTTGGACACCCCTAGGATTAGCGGCCATGTAGTCGCTGAATTTAGCGACCACGGGATTTTAACGTCCACATGGTCGCGAAATTTGGACCCAGAATTACCGACCACATGGTCGCCAATTAGCGTCGATGTGGTTAGGGCTGGGCAAATAAAACCATAACCGAAAAACCGAACCGAAAACCGACAAACCGATCACTTTTTACGGTTAACCGAACCGAAAAAGCGGTTACGGTTAACCAACCGATAATTTTAACGGTTCAACGGTTCGGATACGGTTATTAATATTTTCGCGGGCGGTTAACCGAATAACCGATAAAATTTTAATTATATATTATATGTTTTTAAAAAGGGAATTATATATATATAATTAGTTTTAGTTAAAAATATATGTATTTTACTAAATAATAAACTATCTAATAGCTATTGTAAAAATAAATACTAAAATCAGTGAATGTGCTGAAATGTGAAATTCTTTCAGAGAAAGGGAAAGCTAGAGTGCTAGACACGCGGGTCAAATACTCACATATCTAATAGCTATTGGACTTTTATTGTATTTGAAGTCACTTCCGCAGGACACCTTGAAAGATTTTTATTTTGGCGTATTAGTTAATTATTGGTTTTTGTTTTGGCTGGGAGTTATTGTGTCAAGTGTAACCGGAAGTTTTACTTATTGAGTTATTGTATTTCAGCAGGTTAATGGTTAATTTATTAATTTCAATACAAAAATTAATATTAATTAGGCATCGATTGACTTTTGTTTTGGCTAATTTTTTTATCATGGTTAACCGTACCGAATTCCACGGTTAACCGTTAACGGTTAACCGATAACGAACGGTACGGTTATGGTTATTGAAATTTACTAATCGATGTTCCGGTTAACCGATGTCCGGTTAACCGAAACTCTGGTTAACCAACCGTGCCCACCCCTAGATGTGGTCATGAAATCTGGACCCAGGATAGCTACCACGTGGACGCTAATTTTCATATATAAGTGCACGACCCCAGTCCCTTATTGAGAATAAACGCACGATCGTGCACATAATATTCGCGATTTAGCGACCACATGGTTGCTAAATTCGTCTTTTAACTTTTTTTAATTATAATTTTATTTAAATGTTATATTTAATTGAATTTATAAATAATAAAAAAATATTAAATATACTAATAATATTTACAAAATTATTTACAAAAGTTTTTACAAAAATATAAAAATACTTACAAAACTAATCAGTCTGGTCCGCAACGTCGGGCGGAGGTGGCGGAGTGGACGAAGACGACGACGTTTGGTTGCAGCGCATATCCTCCGTGAACTTCCATAGAATCTCAATTTGGGCTCGCTGCTCGGCTACGCTCGCTTAGGTCGCTTCATGGCCTTGCCGAGCTCCGCCACCTGAGCACGCAAGGTGAGTTCTCATCTCTGCCATCCAAGAAGGCTGTCTGCGGGGACCTGCCAACACATCAGGGTTGTAATAGTTCGATGCGGAGCGGCCAAGCCCAAGAACAGCTCCTCCTGATTCGTCCCCTCCAGCCGCCTCTAAGAACACCTCACACTTATCTTGAAAAGATGGTGGGGTCCCGGACTGGTAGGTCCACTGTGTGAGGATCTCTTTGGACTACGCCTACACAAAAATATTGTTAAAAACTAACCTAAATTGAAAACTGAATTAAAAATACGAAATAAAAATATTGAGTAAATAATATATTAGTACTTACAAAGATATTAGTTGATTGTTGGTCTATAAACTCTCGTTTGGGCGTCGCGTATGCGTCTCAATGCGCAACACGAGAGGTGTTATGTCTCGTCCGGCTTGTTGTTGCTACGAGATATATTAAATTATTATCAACTATAACAATTGCGAAATTAAAATACATAAAACTAAAAAAAATAAGTTATTTTACGTACCATTAGACGCAGGATATCGTAGTGGGACCACGAACCACTGGTGTGGAGGGCGAGATTTGCATTCCGGATCGCATTTTGCCGCTTGCACTTTGCCTTGAACTTGATATCTGCATTCCAGCCCACTGCCCATATGTCCCAAGCCGCCGCCGACACTAGCCAAGTCGGTCTCTTGTTTTCCCGACGGCCCTTTCCGACAATGCCATCGTAGCGTCGTTAGGCTTGCTTCTCCCACAACGTGCAGACGATTGTGACATCCATTCCAGGCTACTTCTCGTCCCAACGGAAGTTCGACGAAAAAGGAAAAAAATATTAATAGATATAACATGTTTCCTCGCTCGCGAGGCAGAACTCTGAAGCTTGATGATCCGGCTAGTAGGTGGTCACGTACGTCGACCACCGCGACACGTCCTGTGACGGCTCCAACCTACAAATTCTCGAAGTATGTGTTATAAAATATCTAATAAATAAAAATTTAGCGAATTGACAAAATTTGAAACGGATTGCTTTCTTACTTATCGTTTATAATGTTGAACTCCTCAATCCTATTGGGGTCCTTCCCACATGATCGAACACGAGGGATGGGTAGGCATCCACCGACTAAGTATCCTATGTTGCCTCTCAAGGAACAACACACTCCACTCCAAAGTCGGGCACTCGAGCGTGTCACCTTCATCGATGGTGGTGTGCCAGGCTTTCCCTCGGAAGCCGGAACCGTCTCGTCCACACCCGCCTCGTCCGGACGAGGCGGTGTATACCTATACCTCTACCTTGGGCCATACTAAACAATTCAACAAATCAATCAACTCGTCAATTAATTATTCAATCAATTACTTATTTCAAACCCACAATTCAAACTCAAGAACAACAATTCAATCAAATCATCAACTCAACAATTCAACAATTTAACAACAAAATCAATTTCAACAACAACAAAATTCATCAACCCAAAATTCATTCATCAACTCATATATTCAAAATTCATTCATCAACTCATATATCAATCCAAAATCCATTCATCAACTCATATATCAATCTAAAATTCATTCATCAATAAAATTCATTCATAAAAATTCATTCATCAAAAAAATCCATTCAATCCATATATCTAACAACTTAATTCAATCAAATTCCTTAACAAAATCCATCATAAATCATTAAATCAAATACAATTATACCTAACAACTTAAATATCAACCCAAAATCCATTCAATCCATATATCAAATTCATCAAAAATATCAACTCATCAACTCAAATACAAACTACAAACACTCATATTCATACCCAAAATCCACAATTCAACCTAAAACCTTAAATTTATCAATCTCAACTACAAAAATCCTAAATTCATCAATCTCAACTAAAAAAACTCTAAATTCATCCTACAAAAATTATATTCAACCTAAAAATATCAACTACAAAATTTAACCTTAAATATCAACCTAAAAGCAAAAATCAAAATTAAACACAAACAAACTTACATGCAATGCGATATAAGGGGGGGCGATATAAGGGGGTGGCGAAGGCAGTGGGAAGAGGAGGGGAGAGGAGGAGTGAGGGGAAGGGTATAGAGGAAGGAGGAGGCGTCGTAGCGGCGGAGAAAGAGAGATAGCCGGTGAAGAGGGATTGAAGGGTTTGGGAGAATGAGAGATCAAACCGCGAAGGCCATATAATGGGGATTTAGGGACCACATGGTTGCTAACATTATTAATTTTTTTAATTCAAGGGGAGGGGAATTAGCGACCACATGATCGCTAAATCCAAATATTTGGATTAAAACTCTTGAAACGTGGTGAATATATAGAAAGAGAGAAAAATATACAAAGCACGGTTGACCATGAGAAGTCAAGGTGAAAAAGTACAACCCCAAACTCGGATACGCAGATCCGGTCAAAAACTCCCTACGGGCCCTAAAAAAAATTTTCCTTCCTCCACTAGTCGTGTTTGTTCGAACTAGACCTCCTTTTCTCCTTTATCTCTCAAGACCTCTTAAAGTGCCTTAGTTTCAAGGCCCCAACTCGGACTTGTGATGTCAAGGACGTCTATCCCATCCCCTTGGTGCCCCCTCAAAAAGTGCCTTAGTGTGAAGACTCCCTCTCATTATTGTAATTCCCACTAAATATTTGGAATTTACGACCACATGGTCGCCAATTTCCAAATATATGAGCACGACCCTAGCCACTTATTAAGAATAAATGCACAACCATGCAATTCTTGTGCATGATCCTTATGGGTATTAGTGACCATCTGGTCGCTAATTCCCAAATAAATTATATGGATGTTATTTGAAAATCCATTTATTTTGTGATGAGTTATTTCAATGAAATTAATTGAAAATTTGATTGATTCATAAAACTTACATCAGTGACCAAATTGAAAGCGTTACACGAAAATCAATTCTCAAGTATGTTACACGAGTGATCAAATACAATATATTGATTACAAATCTTCCTCATCGGTACCTAATTCATTGTCAAACTCCCCTTCTGAGGTTTTGCTAGATGTCTCCGCTTCCAACATCAGTGACTCTATCAATATCACTTGGTTCATTTAGCAAACCGAGTGGATAAGAATCATGTGTGTTGTCGATAACTCAAGGAAGTGATGTCGAATCATGTTGAAATGCCTCCTCAACAACAACCTGATGTGAACTGCCCTCATTAGGATCTCCACTAGTACCTTCATCACGCCATTGGCGTGACTTCACTTTACATACCGTAATACAACCACACGCATGATAAAATTTTCATTCCTCCACTAGTCGTGTTTGTTCGCCCCATTAATCGAAAAACTCTTTAGCTCAGCTATCAACGGTTGCAAGTAGACATCCAATTTTTGCTTTGGGCTTTTTGGTTCAAGGACAATAACCGTCATAAACATAACCTTTTCTCGCATACCCATTGATGGCATAAGGACAATAACCGAAGAATTAAATGGAATGAAGCCATACGTGCACAACCCAAGTTTGACATTGAGCGAAATCTGGCCACACTACATTGAAATGGAGGCATTTGACGAGTGTGGCATCACCTCATCTTCTTGTACGTGCTCTACATGCCATCGCATGTGTTCAATAGTCACCACCGATGCATATATCCTTTGCAATTGTTGGGTGATTGATAAGTAAAACACATGAGAGTAGGGAATGAGCTTCGTCTTGCCTTGTCTCCATCTAGGATGTGTACATATTTTGCAGGCTGCTTACTCAGCATCTTCACCCTAATGTATCATACAAGACTTTGGGCAACAATCTATGGCTTCATACGGTAAACCAAGACCCTCAACAAGTTTTTTGTATCATAGAACGTGGCCGGTAATGTTCTCTTAGGGTGAGATACGCGTCTGTAGAAATCAGAAATCATGTCGTATCTTCACTTCATCAACCTTAACTTTGACTTCAGGTAATGTAGCTCAGTTGCCGCCTCCAACTCTGTGTCATCACATCCAGGCCACAACTGCATATTCGTGACCGCCAACATGTCGTACATATATTGTGCATCGGGATTAGGCATTTCAGGATAATAATGCTCCCTCTCGGTTCGTACATCCTCATTTTGTACGGGGTTCGTGTAATGAGGTTGGAAATTAAAACCATCTGCTCTATTTGATTCTCATACTCAGGAACCATTGACGTCGGATCATTACTAATACAACCTTCATGTTGTCTAGACACAACCATCATTGTAGTATACATCTCATTTGTCTCCCCGTGAGAACTCCACTGGTAATAGTGACGACAAAACCCTTGGTAACAAGATGATAATGCACCTCATCTACGGAAATCAACTTCCTATTCTTGTATTTCCAACAAGGATATCGTAATTCTTGCAAGTTAAAGCTCGGCATCAACTCGCAGAACTCAACACATTGCTTAACGTTAACAACAAACCGGTTGTTCATAAAGTCGTCCATAATACACAAATACATCCATTCACACATTTTTATCTGTAAACCAATATATGTTGCATATTCAATTTAAATTATGGTCGCTATTTCAGATTTCACGACCACGTGATCACTAAATAGCGATCACTTGGTCGCTAATTCCAACATAAATCATGTACCAAAGTTCCAAATTTAAACTATTCCTGATTTATTTTAGCATTTAGTGATCACGTGGTCGCGAAAGCAGAGGTAGCGACCACTTGGTCGCAAATAAAGCTTAATTCTTGTTCAAACTTAGCAAATTGTTTTGTCGGAAGACTGTTTTTCAAGACTTCAGCCACACTTAGTCAATAAATATCAAATTACAATTCTAAGCAAATTTTCAAATATATGAAAGTAATTAATCCAAACATGTATAACATTGTTTTCCTATAATTATTTAAAATATAAGTACGATTACAACCATATTACGTAATTAAATAATATTTTACTATATTAAACGCAAAAACTATAATTACATACCTATAAATCATAAGGGGCAAAATCCGACGAAAGCCTTCTCCTCCTATGAAATGCGAGCAAAATCTCATAGGGAAAAATATGCATAAAGGAGTATATCTCTTTAGATGTTTTGTGGGTATTTTTGTTTACAAAGGAATGAGGATGTGCGGTGCATATAAAGGAAATGTGTAGCGACCATATGGACATTAAATTGGTGGCAATTTTACCGCGATGACGTGCTTAGCGACCACGTGGTCGCCAAATGCGCGGTAGAACACATGCTAGTTTGTCGCGTGAATTTGCGACCACCTTGTCGCTAATATCAGCGACCACGGGGTCGCAAACGTTTTTTTAATTCTTTGATTTAGCGACCACGTGGTCGCTAAATAGTGACCATATTGCATGGTCGCTTAATCAGCGAAATGGTGTAGTGCATCCATTGAAATTGACTTGTGAACCAATATATAAGTTAATCGGCCAATTCATCAAATATGTGAGATCTATTTTTGATTAAAAAATTTGAAGAGAATTAACAAGAAGATTTACAAAAAAATTAAGAAGAGATTTAAAGATTGTAATGTAGATTTGAAACTTAGAAATTTGTAGAAAACTCAGAATAATAGATTAGTAGAGAGAAATAAGAGAGTATGGGATTTGTGTGATTACAATTGAAGGTGAGATATGATATTTATATGGTAGGATTATGTATTTTTTTAATCAGCCCAAGAGTCGAACCGTCGGTTCCCAACGGTTCAACAACCCAAAACTAGTCGTTGGGTCGGTTCGAACCGACAAAACCAATAGTTCCGACCATTGGGAACATACAATTTGAACTCGTCCAACGACTAGTTTTGGGTCAGTTTTTTAATTTTTAAATGAAAAAATTGGCTGAACCACTAGTTCGATGGTTTCCACAATTTAGGAATCAGGACTAAAATCGGCTATAGCGCCAAATCGCTAGTTTGGTCTTGGTTCTGGTTTTATTCTAAGTGGTGTCGATTTATTTTTGTTCGGAACCAAATCAGATCCATGTCTAGGGTGACATTTGGATCATATATAAGTTCACAAATTTAGGTGGAATCAAATAGTTTTTTAATATTTTTATTAATTTCTAAAACGATTAGCATTTCTAAACGAAGATAGTAGAAGATATTTATATTTATTGTATTTAATCATCTTTTATATTTTTATTGAAAAAATCCCTTATTTACAAATAAAGAATGATTAAATGTAATAAGTGTAATGCAACCATATTAAGTCAGAGATATTAGAATGCTAAATACAAGGGTGGGATAAGAAGTATATGAATAGAAGAGAATAATGTTATTATTTAAGATTTTTGTGTGCGATTCATGTGAGAATGGAGCCCCAAGAGAGAAATGAGAATGAATCTCATCCGTTGATTGCACACGTACGGACGAATTTTTTTAACCTTTGGTGTGTAAAGTTTTGAAAATAATTATGTATAGTTTTGTATGGGACTATGTATTTTCATCTTACTTGTCTGTATATGATAATACTAATAATTGTGTATGCATTTTTCACTGAGGGTGCAATGTATTACATGTGATTGTACATTATCTTGCTAGCGACTGTGTATTATTTTGTAAGCGATTGTATATTATTTTACAAGTGAATGTGTATAGTATTCTAAACAAAATATTTATAAGTTGTTTACCAATATTGCATTGTATTACATGTGACTGTGCATTATTTTGTAAGTGAATGTGTATAGTTTTCTAAAAACAATGTTTATAACTTGTTTACCTATATTGCATTGTATTACATGTGACTGTGCATTATTTTGTAAGCAAATGTGCGCTCTTTTGTAAGTGAATGTGCATAGTATTCTAAACTAAGTGTGTATGACAATTTTCACCAAGTGTGAATTGTATTAAAAGGGACCGAGCATTGTTTTGTAAGTGATTGTGCATTATTTTTTGTTAGCAAATGTGTATATTCTTTTAAGTTAATGTAGTTACTATTACAATTGAGTGTGCAGATCATACTCATTGTAAGTTTATCATAAAAACTCATTTTAAAGGTAATATTCAATAACAAAATTATGCGCAGTCACTTGTACAAATTGTGCACAGTTGGTAGTTGAAAAATGCACACTTATTGTAAGACCATCATGCACACTCGCATGAAAAGGTCATACATAATCAGGTAATGTGAAAATGCACAGTCGGGTAAGATGAAAATACACATTCATTAGTATAAAGATGTACACTCATTATAAAATCATCATACACACTCACATGAAAAAGCTCATACATAGCCGGGTAATGTGAAAATGCACAATCGGCTAAGTTGCGAATTCAAAGTTGGGTAATATGAAAATGCATAGTTTTTAGTAGAAATATGCACACTCACATCAGAAAGGTCATACACAGTAGTAATGTGAAAATGCAAAAACGGGTAAGATGAAAATGCACAATCACTCGTCAAAATTTGCATTCTTGGAGGGAAAATTTTACTTTATATACACGCGCAATCTAACCCTTGATCTACTCGGAACGAATGACAAAGATTCATTCTCATTCCTCCATAGATATCATTCTCACATGATCCATTCTCAAGGTTTTTTCTTATAATATGTCTTAAGATATATTATCAATATACTATTACTAAAGTCGAATCCTTCTCTCTTAGAGCAACCACAGCGGTAGTTTGTTCAGTGCATGGCGTCAGAGATATTGTTTTTTAATTTGAGTGGTGTTTGTCCCAATAAAAAACGAGGCATGAGATGAATCTAGGGGTTCATCGGTGCACAAGTCGGACGCGCGCGTGCAACTATTCAAAGCACCGCGTTTCGATATAAAACGCCACGTTTTACTATTTTCTATGTAAAAACAATTAAAACGAGATTTTATTTAAATTACCTTTTTATTTAAATGGGCAATTCAAACATAGAGTTTGGTTCAAATGAAACGAACTCTTATCCTGAAACGAACTCTTATCCTGAAACGAATGCACTTTTTGTAGTTAGTAGTGCACTTTTCCTAGTTCAGAGTGCACTTTTTCGCATTTGCACTTTTCGTACTTTTTAGTACACTTTTCATACTTTTTGTATTGCGCTTTTTCATAGTGCACTTTTTGTATTTTTCAATGCACTTTTGTATGAAAAGTGCACTACTAACTAGGAAAAGTGCATTTGTTTCACGTTTTAGGATAAAAGTTTGTTTCATTTGAACCAAACTCTTTAAACATAATAGAAACTTCTTACCATAATTTATAAGAGTTTGGTTCAAATGAAACAAACTCTTATCCTAAAACGAACTCTTATTCTAAAACGAATGCACTTTTTGTAGTTAGTAGTGCACTTTTCATACTTCAGAGTGTACTTTTTCGCATTTGTACTTTTTGTACTTTTTAGTGCACTTTTCAAATTTTTTTAGTGCACTTTTTCGCAATGCACTTTTTGTATTTTTCAATGCACTTTTATATGAAAAGTGCATTACTAACTATGAAAAATGCATTCGTTTTAGAATAAGAGTTCGTTTTAGGATAAGAGTTTGTTTCATTTGAACCAAACTCTAATTTATAAAACTTTTAATATTTCATATACTAATATATATATATTATTTAATCGTATATTTGACTATATTTTCCCATTTAGGTTCTCTAAGATATTTTTTGAGTTGTTTAATTATCTTTTTTGAACCAATTGTATATACTTGAGTACCCAAAAAATACATTATATTTTTTAATTATATATTACTTGTGTTTTTTAAACAGTTGCATTTTTTAGGTCGGGTTATGAAATTCTTATTTAGTAATTAACAATATAATATTTATTTATTACAAAATTGTAGTCAAATTATGAATAAATAATTTATAACGAGAGGTATATATATAATTTTTATTATAAAAAAGTGTATATGTGTAATTGTATATGGAGAGAGAAAAAATGTTGAAAATGAAAAAATAGGGGTGCATGGGTGCATGAATGTATAAATAAATTGTATTGGGTGCATAAATGACCTGGCAGAGAGAGAAATGATAAAAATAGGGGTTCATAACATTGTAGCGATTCATTGTTGCGGATGCTCTTATGTGTTATCCATATAACTATGCCACATAGACATATTTAATTGGTCATTTACCACTTTATCCTTATTTTTCTGTAGAATTTACATTCCCTACATATTATATTATAATAGTAGTATCCCATTTATCATTAGCACTTACCACATTAAATAAAAAAATCAATAAGATTTGTTATTGATAAGCATTTCATGCCTATTATAAAAATTACATCATTTATTACTATTACTTATCATATTCAACTAATTAGTATGAAAATATTTTTTAGTCTTTTCAGCATTTTTTTCCTATATATTATAATAATATTATCTAATTCTATTATTTAATTATTTTTTTACATTCCCTACATATTATAATATTTTTCGCTTCAAAGTTTTATTGAGGAAAATATTTTATTTTATCGAATAAGTTTATATAAAAAAAAATTATATCACCCACCCTTTTCATAAAAAAAATCTTTAATATTTTAACCTAGAGTTTAATAATTATTTTCAAGGTAATTTTGAAGAAATTTTGTAAATCTTTTATTTAGGATATATTTAATATTTTAACCTAGAGTTTATTAATTTTACTTTCCGAATTGGGTTGTTTATAATATGTCTTTAAAACACACTATAAAAGGCCGATTAATATAATGTCCGTATAGCGTTACAAAACTTGGTTAATTTTGGGGAAGCGCAATTCGATATGTAGGTAAAGGTTTGTTTTATGGGGCCACGAAAGACATGTAATGTATTGAGAGAGAGGGAGAGAGAGAGACGCAGGCGCAGACACAGACACCGGACAGAGGTGTCTGTGGACGGTCTCTGCCCCTTCTGCCATCTCACCCAGGCCTCGATGGTGACTACTCCTTCCTCTTTCCAGTTTCCGGGCCTTCCTGTCAATATCATCCCCCCACCCCCACTCCCCCTTTTCTTTATTCATTTTTTACGGAAAATCATGCCCCCTTAACTCTACTTCAATTCGTTAATCCCGATCGAACCCATGTCATAATTTGACTCGAGTGCAAATTGTGACGCATCCATCCTAAAAAGCCTAATTGGAGGGCGAGTGCACCCACGCGCACCGTCAGGGTTTCAGTGCTCGTTTTAAGGCGCGTGCACTTGTCGTCTTCTTCCTCCATCAGTATGCGGGTCCCGCAGATATTGTTACAGGGCCCACCACCATCCTCCCTCACGCCAACATCCACCACTCTCATTTCTCAATGTAAAAAGCAGTACTATTCCCTGCACCTGCTGCATTTCAGTTTCACCCACCCTTTTCACCTCACACAAAAACCCCAATTTTGGAAAAATTTCCTTCATTCCACCGCATCAAACCACCGGGTGTTGCCCCTAAACGGTTAGGTTTATTACAATTTACATCACATTGATTTATTACTTATAATTAAAGCCGGACATGACAATGGGTCGGATTTTAAATGAATGGACCATTTTCAAAGCCAATCCACCTCATAATTAATCCATCCAAATCCGACCCTATCCAGTGGGATAGGTCATCCTAATCCAATCCACCCTATACTTTCGAGTGGATCGTGTGAGTCGGGTTAAATTTGGGTTGTTTGCAAACGAACCAACAACACATTATTAAAAGGACTTAACAAACCAACCAATAGCATCAACAATAACAACACCAAGGGCATTCTTCTTTTATGATTTCGATCTCACCCAAAAACTAAACTATAAGCTTTAATTTTGTAACTATGTCAACAATTTCATAGCACACATTTAATCCCCTAAATTAATTTAATTAGCACATGAGATATACTTGACAACAAATGTTCATAGTGGCATTCAAAGGAACATAGTCGAGGAATCGATGGGAATGTCGATGCGGGTGGAGGAGATCAAACAAGAGATGACGTTGGAGATTCACGGGAACGCTCGATCGGACTCGGGAGATGGCCGACCATCAATGTGTTAGGTTCACACACACACACACACAGAGAGAGAGAGAGAGAGAGGGAGAGAGAGAGAGAGAGAGGAGTCGAATGAAAAGGACAAAGAGGGTGTGTGGTATGGAGGCGCATGAGACTGCCAAAAACCTAGGGTTTTTCATTTTCACTAATATTGTACTCCTTACAAAAATATGCTTAAAATGTATATTTAAATATTAATAGATTTCGAGTCGGGTGACGGGTCGGGTGATGAACCGGGTGACGGATGGATGAACCTTGCACCCGAATCCGACTCGACCCATCACCCGTTACGCCCAAAATCCATTTTTTACCCTTTTTTCATCGGGTTTTCACTCGTTTTTTGGGTCGGGTACATCGGGTATCTGTTGGATCCGTGTGAATTGACATGCCTAATTAAAGTGGTAGATCTCTTTCAGGGGACGGAGTATGATGTCTCTCCTTCAACCAAAAAATATGTCACTTTACACCAAATCACGTTATATTAAAATATTTATTTAATTAGAAATGCAATGAAAATTACATTATCTTTTCCTTATTATTTATGTATGTTAAATAGTTTTAAAATTTTGAGTTTTAATCATAACAATTAAATTATCTTTTATTATTACCTATTTATATAAAAGACCTTTTCAAATCGAATTTTGAAAAAAGAATAATATAAAGTTACATCTATTTATTACTAATAATTAAAGTAGTAGCAATTTTTACCTCGTATTATGCAACCTCACCCTATATTAAAATAGTTAATTAAAATTTTAAAACTAGCTAAGGATAATAAACAAAAATTAGAAAATATGTGAATAATGTATTGGGTAATCTTATCATTTTAATATCAATGATGACTTTACGATAAATACATTTTTGTGTATTTGATTAAAAAAATAATATCTTTATGTATTTGATTAAGAAAGTAACATCAATAATCTACTTTTGAAGAATAGTATTTAAAAAAATAATCACGTACAAATGAAGAATAGAGATATTTTAGAACATTGAATAATGCCATTTTTTATTTGCTTTTTGAATAAGTTTGTGATGAATTACTTCTAGGAACATAATTTTAATTTTTTTAATATACCTTTCCCACACTCAACAAAAAAACTTAAAACTTTTTTAATTTAAGAATAATATTTATTATTTATTTTTGGAGAACATTATGCAAGTTTTTATTAATAAAAAAATGACATACAATCGACGCAATAAATCCATCCCAAGCTTCTCGCTTGGGCTTGAAAATAATCGAATTAAAAGAGTGCAATCATTTAGGAACAATCCTAAATGATCTACACAATCAATCCTTCCTAAGCTTCCCGCTAGGGTTGGAAACAATCAACTCGAAAGAGCAAGATCATTTAGGAGAATCCATAATGATCGGCACACTCAATCCTTCCCAACAATCAAGTCGAAAGAGTGCGGTCATTTAGGAGTAACCCCGAATGATCAACACAATCAATCATTCCTAGGCATCCCACTTGGGGTTGTATACAATCAAGTCGAAAGAGCGCGAATGCGCGATCATTTGGGAGTAATCCCGAATGATTTACACAATCAATTCTTCCCAAGCTTTCCACTTGAGGTTGGAAACAATCGAGTTGGAACCGAGCAATCATTTAGGATCGTCGCAAATAATCTATGAAAGGGCGCAACTTGGGGTTGCACATACTTTCTTTAACACATGCGCATTCCAAGCTATGCTTGAGATCATCGCAAATAATCTATGAAAGGTTGCAACTCAAGCGTGGCTTGGGATTGCACATACTCTCTTTAAGATGTGAGTGTTCCAAGTTGTGCTTGGTATCTTTGCAAATAATCTGTGAAAGGCTGCAACTCAAGCGCGACTTGGAGTTGCACATACTCTGTTTAAGATGCGTGTGTTCCTTGTTGTGTTTGGGATCGTTGCAAATAGTCTGTGAAAGGGTGCAACCCAAGCGCGGATTGGGGATACACCTACTTTATTTAAGATGTGCGTGTTCCACTTTGTACTTGGGATCGTTGCAAATAATTTTTGAAAGGGTGCAATTCAAGTGTGGTTTGGGGTTACACCTACTCCTCTTTAAATATGTGCGCATTTCAAGCTATGCTGGAGATCGTCGCAAATAATCTGTGAATGGGTGCAACTCAAGCGAGCCTTGGTGTTACATCCACCCTCTTTAAATATGCATACATTCTAAGCTGTGCTTGGTATCGTCGTAAATAATATGTGAAGGTGCAACTCAAGCATGACTTGGGTTTGTACCTACTCTCTTTAAGATGTGTGTGTTTCGAGTTGTGTTTGGGATCATCACAAATAATCTATGAAAGGGTGCAACTTAAGCGTGGCTTGGGGTTTCAATTACTCTCTTTAAGACGTGTGTGTTCCATCCAAGCTATGATTGGGACTGTCGCAAATAATTTGTGAAAGGGTGTAACTCTAGCGCGGCTTGGGGTTGCACCTACTCTCTTTAAGGATATGCGTATTTCAAGCTATGCTTGGGATCGTCACAAATAATCTTTGAGCTCGGTTTGTGATTATACACCTACTCTTAAGAGATACATGCCATCGAAATCGAAAGCCATCACCCCTCCCATTGTGTCCCAAGATGGAAAAAATCGCGCACTACCTCGCACCATGTGGTTAGGTGGGAGGTGAATGATGGATGGTCGGACGAAAACAATGGAAGGAAAAAATATAGTATAGGCCAAAGCAGAACAACATGTGTGACGAAAACAATGGAAGGAAAAAATATAGTATAGGCCACATAGGGCCGAGATCTAATTACATGCTCCTAGGAGCCACAATCTGTTCATTACAATCACGCGCGGGGCCACAAAAACCTTAGATACTAAAAAGCACGTCACTTGGAGTTGTCGACAACAAGAAGGTCCATGGCAAGTTGGGTGGGGGTGGCATGAATGACTGGTAGATCGTTGGTTTCGGCCACGTTCTATAGTCGGGCAGCGTTTGTGGGCGCATTCTCTCGTTCTTTGTCCTCGCCCTTTTCAAAGAAGAACCCACATTTCCCTCGGGCTCCTCCTCGTGCTCCCACATATCCTCCCCGCAGTACGAGTTGAAAACATAATCCGCAGGTCTATATGCTTGTACTTCTCCACCACCTGCCTAACTCCAATCCGAATGGCCTGGTAGTACATCCTCTCATTGGCCGTTTCCAACTACTCCAAATACTCTTCGCTCGGGACATACCTCCGCCCCACCTCTCCACTTCCTCGTTCAACTCTTTAACGTGCTGATTAAGGCGGTTGATCTCTATCTAGACTTCCCTCAGCTCCACCTCCTTCGCCTCTGAGTAATGACCCTCTACACGAATTTTTTTTCTGCGTCGGAAAATGCCTCCTTTGCCTTCTTCTCTGTTGGTGATTTGTGAAAAGTCATCAATCCCATTGTAAGCATGTTGAGGAATTTAAGTCACAAGGAAATGTCGATTGAGAAGATTGACTATGTGACTTGCCATGATATGATAAAGAGAAGTAAAGTAGTCATAAATAGAAAAGAAATCCAAGAGCTACACCATGACACCGAGGCATGAAACCTCGTGTGCAACGACGCAAGACAAGGGCACGCCTATATCACATTACGACACCCGGCTGCTGCAGAAGGCAGCGGCGCTCGATAAGAGGCGAAGGTGCACAGTGTGCGTGCTGGTACAACGCTGGCACGTTGCAAAGGCAAGGCACGCCGATGCTTCCTCGTGTGGTGCTAGCGTAGCCGGTGGGGGCGCGCCTATGCTTTGGCATTGGCATGTCCTTGGTTACGTGGTGCTAAGTGGCGTGACTAGGGTGTATGCGTGGTTCTTGCGGCGTGCCTAGGGTTTAGGCACAAGGCGCCAAGTACGAGTATTTGAGCTAAGGTTTGGTTTTGAGCTTAGTAAATGAGTCTTATAGCTTTGTGCAAATTTATATGAATGTTTAAAAGCTTCTCTAATCTTGATGAATGCTTTATGCATGGATCAAAGCTTGAGATTAGCTTGGCACATATTTTTGTATACTAGAAAGCAAGAGTAAAGCTTCAAACTAGTTAGAGTTAGCTCTAGATGCTTAAATGAAGCTCTTGACTCAAAGTACAAGCTTGATAAGAAGCTCATGTAGTTAGGGTTTAGCTCAAGGAAGCTCAAACTAGCTCAAGTTAGCTCAAGTAGCTTATAAGTCAGCTCAGCGAGCTAAAATGTAGCTCAAGCCAGCTCATCTAGTTGGATGCTAGCTCAACTAGCTAAGGGCCAGCTACACTAGGTAAGTGACCTAGCTAGGTATCTAGCTATGCTAGCTTGCTATGGGCCATGGTGGGCCGGCCCATGGGGCGTGCGTTTGGGCTTGATGGGCTGCAAGCATGGACTTGAGAATGGGCCTCATGCTTTGCTATTTTGGGCTTGGCTTGTAGGCTTTGGATTAGGATTTTCTAAGAGAGTTCTGGACCAATTCCTTGGGCCTTTTATGGGCTGGATTTAGACGGCAAATGGACTCTATATTGGGCAGTTTTAGACGCCTAAGATGACTAGGAAAGAGAGAAGTTTTGGATAAGGCAAGTTGGTTAAAACTTCCCTAAAGTCACTCTCAACCTCTCTTCTTCTCAACCGATTGTGTAACTACTTTTGGGCAGTTTTTGGACAGTCATGGATGCCTATTTATAGGGTTTTTGTCATCCATTTGATGACACATGAAGTAACACACAAGTAGACACAAAATCGGTGTCAATTTACACTTATAGTCGGTCAAGACTAGGATTGTGTAGTCGAGTGTTTTATTAAGGAAAAACCAAACACATTAAGTGTGATATCATGGAAGGGTTTTCATGAGTGCATGTGAAAGAAGAACCTCAAGTGTCGTGGCATGATGACCTCGTCCAAGTGAAGGAAGAGTCACGAGGATCATGGCAAGATGAGTTCATCCAAGTAAAGGATGAAGAAGAATCATGGGACTCGAATAAGGTATGTTTAATCTTGATAGAGTTGTCTTGCCAACATCTTTGCTTTCATTTGGTATGTTTTATCTTACAACAATATTGCGGTATCCCTTGGCATGGAATAGGGGAAATATTCGTTGAAGGAAAGATCGAACTAATCGGTTGACTCGTAGCCTTTATCTGGTCATCTTAATAAATGTTTTAAAGGGTCGGTGGTGATTACCTTTATGGTCTACACCCAAACGAGACTACCCTTTGGGGTCTACTCACGAGACTACCCTTCGGGGTCTACTCAAACCGCCTTGATTATCCTTTGGATCTACAAGGAACGACTTTCACTTCAACTTAATTATGTAAAATGCTATTCCGTTATAAACCCTAAAATTCAACATCGTCCTCCTCCAGCTCTTTGTCATGTTGTTCCGAGGCAGAAGCTTCTCCACTGCCCCCCTTGAGCACTTTGTCCTGCTCGGAGGTCTTTACCTTCTCACCCTTGAGGTTGGCGTAGACTTCGGATGTTAGTAAGCACATCCAATAAAAGTCATTTTAAAAAGGCAAGCATGCGATGAAAAACTTGCCATCTCTGAGTAACGGAGAGTTTCATCGATGAGTTCGGGCGAGAATTGCGCATTCGCCTAACAAAATTAGTTAGGAAAATCCGCTCCCTTCCAGCGTCTCAATGATTCTGGAGATGGTTGAGGGCAATGGAAGTCAAGGCTCTGCACCACCTCAGTTTAAATAGGTGTGCTTTCCCCGTGTTGGGGTCAGCGCGAGCTCGACCCCTGCAGCATGGGTGGAGGCAGCATTGTCTTCCTTGTTTTTCTTATTCTTCTCCAGCATAGTGGGAGATGCCACTCCCTTTCTCTTAATGTTATCCTTGTCATGTGGCGCCTCCTTCGCCTTGGAGGTGCGCGCCTTGATGACCACCTCTTTAGTAGGGAGTGTGGGTCACAACTTAGTGGTTGCGGGAGGTTGAGAGCCCGAGGCCTTGCCAACGTTGGCAAATTACGAGCAAGAGGCCTTTGTGACGGCCCCTTGTTCCATCATCCTTGTAGCCATTGTAGTGGAGTTTATCTTTGAAAAGTGCAAGCATAAAGTTAGTCAACAATAAAGAATAAAATTATGGGAACAAGCTAGTACCCTGGTTCTCATCGTCCTACGAAAAGAGGAGACTCAATCTTGCGCATTGAAGACGATCCTGGGTCAAAAGATCTTTTTGTGACCTCACTTTCACTGCCTTAAGGCATTTCTTATCCTTGTTTATCGGCTTTGAGAAGCTTGGGTAGGGTTTTTTGTAAGGGAGTGGCATGATGGGAAAGATAAAAAGAGCCCCTGAAAGGTCACATACAAAAAAAACATTTTCACTTTTAATTTCCCAAGTTGGAAGAAGTGGTAATAAGATCCATGTTGGGTAGGATAAGGTTTACGAAGCCACCCTAAGGCTTCGGTGACAACTTTATTTGGAAAGTGTCGAGCCCGAGCTCTTCGGACAACTCGAGGCATCAAATAATGTACATGCAGAGGTACCTCTAGGCATTGGGAAACAGTTGAGCAGACGAAATGTTTAGCTTCCACAAATACTCAACAATGTGCCTGACAAGAGGGAGCCGAAAACAAGCCTAGAGGCTATGATAATACACCACCGTGCATCCTTCGTAACAACCCATGGAGTTACCTTTATCCTCGGGTAATGCTAAATCGACTCCCTCAGGCCAACAGAAATCCATGGTGACCCGAAGAAGTTGTACCATCCTCAGGGTTGAACTTACACCGTGGGGAATAAACATCTCAGGCTCCTCGTTCGGTCTCATTGGAATGCGTTCTTCAGTCACATATGGTAGCGTCGAGACATGATGCTCAATGTATGGAAGAAGCTTCAAGGTGCGCATTTAAGATCCAAGCGATTCCTTGTTTGACATTGAGGGTGAGGCCGCTTCAACTCCAAAGAATATACGAACGTGTTCCATACACAAGGTAATAGAAAATTTATAAGGGATCGGGGAGGGATCACTAAAGAGTAGAGAGGAAGAAGGGGGTTCAATCAAATCTCACAACTTATGCAAATCACATCTTCAATCAATTAATCAAAAAAGAGATTTAGCAAGACATAATTAAATTAATGCTCGCTCCGATCAACATTAAGTGACGTTTTAGCCAAATGCATAAGGATTAAGGAAAGTCTAATAACCATCAAAATCTACTCATGCGTGCATGTAACATTAATTAACTAGCCTCTAACTTTACTTTGGAAAATTGAAAAATATGGAAATTCATTACAAGAATTGGAAAATGTGGACGAAATATTTAGAAAAGTAAAAGGTCTAGAACAACAGATAAATCCAATCAAATTTTAGAGGCTAAAACATCACTTAAAGTTGATCAGAGGGAGTATAAACTTACAAATTTGGTTCAGAATCTCATCTTGAGAAAACTCTCTAGAAAAAGCCTACTCTCCAAATTGTAATTGAAATTATTCAATAGGGGAAAAAACTAAGAGTTTAAGTATCTCAAACAACTAAAGATAGAGAATATCCCAAAGCATACTATCCATAAATAACATAAAATCAGCCCAACTTGAAGCCCAATAGTTGGTCAAGTATCTCCCTCGAAGCGCCGAATTGCGCGGCCAAAAACCAGATTGCGAAGCCGCATAATTCTTCCCTTTCTCGCGCTTTGTATCTCTGTTGAAATTGCGCCGGATTGCACCTGTAGTGCGCAGCCGCGTAATTCACCTTTCCAAGTCGCGTTCCTACTTTGCCTTATACTTCATCCTATCCCTCTTAGCTCCACTTGCACCACCTCCTATCTCAACTCTTGTAATCTAATATACCACTGTAGTCAACTGAATCTTGCCCCGCCTATGCTCATTTACCTAAAGATTTGCAAAAACCGAACAAAACAAGCGCAAAACCCGAATTTCCTAGAAAACATGAGAACCTAATAACTAATATAAACTAAGCTAAAACCATGCAATAAAAGCATAAATATGCATCCTAAATACTACCTATATGCAAGATATCACCATTCCATAAAGACACCCACAAGGGGAAGCCACCAACTAATATCTCTCCACCAACATTTGACCATTATGATGGCCATTCAGACCCAATCAACCACATTGAACCGTTTTCTCATAAGATGGCTTTATGGGTCTCCAATCACATAATCATGAGTAAGATGTTCCCATGGAGCCTAGGGAAAGGAGCAACACAGTAGTTCCAAATGCTGAAGTCGAATTCCATCAAATTGTGGAACCAACTAGCCACTGACTTCATCAGGCACTAAATCACTAACAACATGGATTCAGTCTCCTTAGACACTTTATTTGGTTTAAGGAAGGAGAAGGGAGAGAGCTTTCTTGAATAAATTTGTAGATAGTTATACAAAAAATCAATACATGCGATGAGAAGATGACAATTATAACTTTTAAGAGAGCATTGCCTCGAGATAGCCAGTTGAGGAATGATTTGATGCTTAGGATTCCAACAAGTGTGATCAAGTTGCAAGAGCGATTTAGGCAATTTACGAGGCTAGAGGAGGCTAACATGAAGTCAAGGCATCAATTGATGATGCCTTTGCGTAGGCCATGGGATGGGGTAGGCTGTGAGAGAGTGCAAACGTGCCTTGTGGAGGGTAGTATGGAATGCGATATCTACTTGCACGGTTTTTAACCTACCTATTTACCATATCTTGACTCGCATCAAGCATGAGTCATTCTTTTGTTGGCCATCAAAGGACGAGTTTCCTAACGAAGAAAGTAAGGGGCGCAAGTATTGCATGTATCACAGGACTCGAGGACATTTGATAGAGGATTGTGAGCCTTCCAAAAGGTATTTGGAAGAACTAGTCAAGCAAGGGAATTTATAAAAGTTGATTCAAAAAGAAGAAGACTACGCCCCAACTAAGGGAGAAAGGTTGTCAAAAGACAGGAAGGATCGGATTTAGGTGGTTCAAGCCAACAACACAACCAGGTGATGATCCTAAGAGAAGAAGTAAACATAAGAAGTCCTGTCATGACTTGGTGGTGAGGAGGATCCAAGGGAGTGAGACAAAGTTGTCCCGACTTGCTTTGGCCTAAGATATCGTGTTTAAGGTAGTAGAGCTTGCAACATAACAATTTTCTCATAATGATCCCCTAATATTAATAATGGGTGTTGAAGATTCTAAAGTAAAAAGAGCTCTTGTCGATCCTAGCAGTTTGGTTGATATTATGTACTGTAGAGTTTACAAGCTTCTGGGGAAGAAATAAGAAGACCTGACTCCTATTTCGATGCAGCTCATGAGCCTCGGTGGATACCCTACTTCCCCACTTGGGTCCTTTAATGCGAAGGCGAGTCTGGCTAGGAAAGAGATGGAAGTTGTGTATGTGGTGGTGAGCATCCTTGCATTGTATAACCTAATTCTAGGTTGAGTTTGTGGCGGTATCGTCGATCGCTCACCAAATTATCCAGTTTCCCGATGGAGAAGCCATGGTTCTAGTACAAGTTAATCAACTAGAGGCGCATTTATGTTTGCGCAGTACACTAGCCAAGACTGCTTATGTACGGGATTGACAACTGCTTGGAACAAGACTAAGTGCAGCTGAAGGCTGCAGATAGTACTCGAGGGCCTGCACATGTGGGACTCTTTTTTAGGATCACATGATAAGACGTGATACTCTTTTTCCCATGCAGTTTTCATGAGGTACTTAGAATTTGATTTTTTATAATTTGGTTTGTCTTTAGATGCCTAACAACATTTATGTTTATTTTTTAATAAAGACCAGTTTTTGCATTAGAGTTGAGTCTTGTATAGGAAAAATATAACGTCGACAAAACGTTTGGTATCATCCATACACACGTGTATGGAAGAGCAAGGATCCAATGTTTGAAAGCATGGATGTACGAACATACAAATAATGCCTTAATCTGCATGGCCACTCACGAGTAAGTCCTCGAGGATATGAAGGTATTGCGTTGAGTGTAATCAACTATACGAATCAAAGGGGCAATATTTGTGTGTGAATACTTTTGGGTAATTAATTATTTCTTTGTTTATTATCTAATATTGTGTGTTAATTAATGTTTCTTCTGTGATGTTATTATTTTAAGATATTTAGACATTGGTGAATTTTCTATATTTTAAATATGCTCTTTGTTATTTAATAATGGTAATTTAATGAATTGAGGAGCAAGGATTCTATTAAAAAATTGATAGAATTTCCTGGTGGACGAGTGGTTTGTTCCTTCTCTCTTTTAGTTATGGTAAGCCCGTTCTCCTGAAAGATATGATTTATGCTTTCTTGAAGACTATTCTCTCTACACATATTCGACAATTTTGAACCCTTTCATACTTAGGCTCGTAGGCGAATTGAAGGGCCCCATCCCTTTGAATTGAAGGTCGTTCAAAGAGAGGAGTAAAGGACATAATTAATATACTCGATAAATTTGTGCACTAACAATATATTAAGCAAGATTACCAGAATCCCGATCCGATTCTAGCGATCCTACGATCCATAATACGTGAAACGATCTACGATCCTAAGTAGGATCTTAAATGATTTAGAATACAATCTCGTTATGAGGATCCGGTGAAAAGACTCTTAGAGTAGAAAGTGTGAAAGAATAGGAGCTCTTGGATCATAAATTTTTAACGGATCAGATGAAATAAAAAAAGAGTGCATTATTGTGTTATAGATGAATTGTACCATATTTTATCCGTTTAGAGAAATTTTAGGGATTGAATATCCCAAATTAAATCTCTCTCTCTCTCTCTCTCTCTATTATATTACGTAATCATAACAGGACAAATATAGTTTCTCTCCATAAAACATGAACGAATGAAACTAAAGATATCCACCATTGAAGACGATGTTTAGCAACTAGAGAATTACGTGTCTCCTCTGCAACGTGATTCTATACAATCTCAATCGTTTTTTCGACCCACTCCAAGCCTCTCGATTTTTAGTCTTGCAAGCTTGAGTAAGTGCTTTGATTCCTTGTTCTTTTTACTTTATTTTCGTGAATTTGAGGTATGGTTAGTAAATCCGTATGTTGATTTGAAATTGGTTGGGTGGGAATTTAGTAACATTGCAATCAACGTTTTTTTTTTCGGTGTTTAGGGTTTAGTTTTGCATGTTCTTTTCGTTGAAAACAATATGTGAATTGAATGGAGGATAAATTTTATAGAAGAACGTACAAAATTAATGAAGAAATCAGAATTTATAATCAATCGCAAACTGAAGAAATCGTATGTTATATATTCAATGAGATTAATTCTGGTATTCATTATATTGTACACTGATATTCAGCTTTTAAACTGTTTTATACTATGATATTTACAAATGGGTTTTTAATTGTACCGTGTTATTCAATTATGATATTCATTGAGATTAATTATGATATTATTATTAATGTGCATTGATATTCATTTTTGAAAAACGGTTTATAATATATAATCACTATTAATTTTCTGATTTTAATTGGCATGCAATGATGATATTCATTTAGATTAATGTTGGTATTCATTAAAGTGTGTATTGATATTCGTCTTTGTAAATTGGTTTATTGTATGTTATTCACTTTGAGTTGTTATATATTTGTATTTGTTTTGTGAATAACTGTCAAGTAGTTATTGATATTCATTATCTTTTACATTGATATTTCTTTTTGTCAAAGTTGATATTCTTTGTTTTCACCTTTTAAACAACTCATGCAAAGAAGATTGTTGAAGAAGCTTTTGTACTTGTAGGAAGATGAAGATCAAGGACCTACAATATTAAGTGGAGTATAAGGATTTGGAAGATGAGATTAAGAAGATGAAGATCGAGAGATGAAGATAGGGTGGTGATGTTCATGAAATTAATTAGTAGTGATATTTATCCATTTTATGTAATTGGGTTGTGACAAGCTCATATTATTCATGTAATTGTATGATGATATTCATCTTCATTTTAATATATATTCAATAAAAACGGATGTATTCATTTTAAAACTTATAATGAGATTGTACAACTATTCATTTTAATCCTATTCACCGTAACACAAGTACATATGCATTGTTTATAACGATGGTATTCACAGTTACACAAGTACATATTCATTGTTTATCGCAATGATATTCACTCGGCAGACTGCGATGATGTATATTCATTGTTCATCACGTTGATATTCGATCATCAGACAGGTTACGAGAATAGTGATGAAAAATTACGTCAATATCAATTAGTTTTAAAAATATAATCTAATCAATATTAAAAATATCATTTATTTTGATTTCTAAAATATTAGAGAGAATTAATATTTACAAAAGATTTCAGATTTTGTACGTGATTTGGTTGCATGATATTAATTCATTCATTTTTTTAAATAAGTGGTTTGCTACTTTTAATAAATATGTGTTTATTTGGCAAATGAAATCTACTATAGTAATATTCACCCCATTTTACTTGAAATGGAACATCAAATCTAACCATTAATCTATTCTAATCCAACGCCATACATTCACCCTCACTTTGTACTAGAAAAATCCTTTCTACCGGAACCTCCCCCTATATATATATATATTAATAACTTTACGATTAACGTATCATTTTCATTAAAATAGTTAACTAGTCCATCTCACAACATTTTTAATAATTAAATTAATAATTCTTATCATTTTTTTTACTTCATATATAACTAAATATACAATCTATTAGTTTATCCTTACCTACTTTTAGTTATAATATAGAATCTTACAATCCGATCTAAAAAACCTTCAATATCAAACCTAAAATCCCGATCTTGATAATCTTGACATTAAGTACCTTCTATCCTAACGCAAATTGACAATCGGCAAAATAAGGCGTACCCTATTCCAACATTTTCATTGACTAGTTTGATATTATATAATCTTTTCCTAATATTCAAATGAGGCGTATTAATTTAGTTACAAACTTACAATGCATACGTATTTATTTGATTTTAAAATAAAGACATGATTAAATTAGTGAGTGGGGCTAGAATTGTGAGGGACGAAATATATTGGGATTGAGATAGACAGATCTTGGGAATGGGAAAGTATATGAGCACCGGCCCTTTTGCAATTAGGTGCTGCTGCTGCTATACATGGTTTTACTAGTTTTTGGGTTTGGGCAGTCTACCCTCTCTTCAGTCTTCTCCGTCTTCATCCTCTCCCCCCTTCCAACTCCTGGTTTCCACTTTTGCAACAAATTCGGGGGACACCTCCTTTTCCCCTTTCCCCTTTCATCCAAGTGTGTCCCTTTCTATTAATATCCAATCCATTCTCACCCACCGGAGAATTTTTCAGGTTGCTCCCTCCCAACTGAATTTCTCGACATCTTTATCTCAATTCATTGATTGATTTTAACCTTTTGCTAGAGAGGAGTGTGTATTTTGTGCTTTGTTTTTGTCTTTGTCTTTATTCGGGGCAAGCGTTTGTTAAAGCTGGCTAAATTAGCTGTACGTTGCGTAGCTAGTCGCGTTTAATTGATATTATGGAATTCGTGGATCAAGACGAAGAGGAGCACGAGGAAGAGGAGGAAGAGGAGGAGGAAGAAGAAGAAGACGCAATCCCTATCACCAGCTACGACCCGCTCAAAATGCCGACTCACTCATCCGTCCCCGGAACCGGAACGAGGTCGTCGTCCTCCTCCTCCCCGCCTCCGTCGCCGCTCTCGCTGTCGATCCCTCCGGCCAAGAAGCCGGCGGCGAGGTACCGCGAGTGCCAGAAGAACCACGCGGTGGGGATCGGAGGCCACGCCGTCGACGGCTGCGGCGAGTTCATGCCGGCGGGGGCCGAGGGCTCAATCGACGCCCTCAGGTGCGCCGCCTGCAACTGCCACCGGAACTTCCACCGGAAGGAGGCGGACCCCCAGAGCCACCAACAGCATCATCATCAGGCCGTTGTGACCCCAATCGCTTACTTCCCGCACCGCCAGCCCCCTCCGGGGTTCCAATTTCAGCCGTACGGGCGGACGAGCCCCACCGGGTACCAGCAGAGGCCGCTGGCGCTGCCGGCGGCGGGGGGCGGGGAGGAGCGGGAGCGGGAGCGGGAGATGATGATGATTTCGAACCCGATGGCGGCGATGGGGCTGGGATCGAGCGGGAAGAAGCGGTACAGGACCAAGTTCACGGCGGAGCAGAAGGAGAAGATGCTGGAGCTGGCGGAGAAGATCGGATGGAGGCTGCAGAAGCAAGACGAGGAGGCCATTCAGCACTTCTGCCAGGAGACCGGATTGAAGCGCAAGGTTCTCAAAGTCTGGATGCACAACAACAAGCAAACCTACCTTGGTAAGAAACCCTAGCTGCCTAGCTGCCTAGTTTTAATAATTAATTAAGTACTTCTAATAATAATAGAGAGATTAGGCCAAATTAATGAGGAGTCGGACGGCGTCGTTTTGGATCTGATTGGGGGGCTGACATAGAAACATTGCCTTGCAGTACTCGAGAGTCGAGGCCGGGCATGCATTTTGTTAATTAGGTCAATTGTATTAATTTGCATCTTGTATGTGTGTTAATCTGAACCTTGTGAGGATATCCAATTCGCATTTGTATTTGGCTAAATATGTAGAGATCGACCGGCTATGTAATCTTGCTGAACTTCATGTTAATTGAGTAGCGGTAGAATTAAGTTGGCTGTAGACTTGTACTAGTACTTATACTGTTAGTCTCAGAAATGCTGAGTACTTTGGATGGTGTAACGAGTACTACATGCGGTATCATTGAGCTATATAGCTACTTTATTAATTAATTTCGTACTGCAGCTCTGTTGTTAATTAATTAATTAATTAATTAATGCATCTTGTATAGTTATCATATGTGTTTGTTGTATACGGATTCTCTGATTCAAAATGCCACTGTGATGTAAAAGGTAAAGGGTTAAAGGTCAAGTCAAAATTTGTGTACAGGAAGCTAACTAGGACTAGTTTGCAGTTCTGGTTAATTTACCCCAAGTGAAAACCAATGTCTCATTGTTGTATGCTTCAAAGTTGTGACTTGTAGTACTCCATTAGATGTAATCATAACTATGAACACATCTGTCCAATGAATGTCATTGCATTTATTGGGGAAACCGGTCATTTGGTCAACTGATGCATGCATGGACCAATACTCATTAAAACACCTGAATTTGATCCCATTTTGGGATCGAGTTGCGTCTTCCTTTTTGTTCTTGCTCATCAATGACGATTCTTCGTTGGTGTACTTATTTGAAAGGCTTAAATGCTTTTAGCTAGAATGAATGAATTCAGGATAGGCTTCTTCGGTCAGATAACTGTAGTAAAGGAATTTAGGAATTACTACTAGTTTAATTGCTCTATCTATGATACATAGCAAGGTTTTATTTTTAATTAGATTATAAAATTGGTGATGGATGGTGCGGGTTCTTGCTGGATAGTGGATCGTGTTCAAGCTATGATTATGATTGAGCTCTTGGATCGATCTCTGGTAACTACTGACTAATCTGCAGCTTCTAGTTGGAGATTCAATGCAAAGAAGAGAGTCATTTTCAACCGCCTTAATAAAATAAAGTTTTATAATTTGAAGCCGATCGATCTAAAATATTATATTGGAAATGTAACGGCTGGTCGATCCACACCCAATTTAATACTCCTATAATATATTATAGTATTAATTAATTAATTAAGAGAAATAAAACGTCCGCCGAAAACCCTAATCAGCTCCGCCTTGAACTGCGCAAGATCCCCCTTTCCAATGAGTACGGATAAGCCTTCTCAGTCTAATAAAGATGCCATTAATCCCAGTATGTATATTCTTCTAATACACTAAAGAGGTATGCCAATGGAATAGTCTATGGAAACATGATCGACGGAGAAGATTATCCAAACATTCTTAAGGTTTTCGATATATGTATGTAATGGGCTCCATCACAAACTTAGAAGAAGGGAGGATTCAAAGGTTTTTGGTCATCCAATCTTACGCTTTAATTTCAGTGTCATTACAAGTATTCGATCAATCTTTTGTTCTAAATCTTTCTTACTTTGGTGAGATTTGATATTTCCCACATGGACAATTATTCAATCTTTTATTTTAAGCTTTTGGGTGAGAAAGTACTGGAACTTGACCCTATATATGAAATGAATAAAAATCCTAGCTAGCACGTCACCCATTTAATAGCGGTCCATCATAATCTTATCCTTCACTTTCTAGTTTTAGCAAACTATGTTGCACAATCATGTTCTTGCTCGTCTTGTTCCTTGTAATAAGAGAGAATTAAGCAACTCTTCACTATTGATTATAGTCAACGGAAGTTTTTGTTTACCTTCATTTAAAAATGTAAATGAACGATTTGGTTAGACTACGTACTTGTGTATAAAAGCAAATATCGAGTGATGTATTTTTAAATGCCATAAGGCTTACCCTTTTCCCAAACAAAAAATAATAATTCTACCAACAAAAATAAGTATATAGTTGCTCGACAACTTTATGTCACCTAGCTAGTGTAGCTTGGCGGTGGTTGGAGTGGTGGCAATGGTGGCGCTTACGGTAGAAACACCGGTGATTGATATTGGTGGCCAGTACGGTACAAGTGTCAGAAATTACCATACCACCATTAAGTTGATCACTTTGAAATTGTTTGTAGTCGATTCGTTGAAAAAAAAAAGATTCACCAAATTTATTAGTCATAACTTTCGAAGTGTCGAATTATATATAAACAACACCATTTTAAATCAGATCTTCAAAATAAATTCACTTGGTATCTTGAAGTGCAGATACTTTCGTTCTTACATCGCATCTTTGCATGTGCTTTTACAAATTTATAAAATGTAACAAAAAATGATGATTTATCTCTTATTCTTACTAATGGAGTTGGTGAAATTTGCGCAATGTAAGAAAAATCTGTCGAAACAAGATAGTCGTTATTATTTTTTGCATTAGCATATAAATATTTATTTTTTGACGAAACATTAGCATATATTTTGATGAAAGCCTGATCTTAATTTCTCATGGCTTGGAACAGTCCGTCAAAGCCAATAATTCCAATGATTGTCCATCATAAAACAACAAAAACGATACTGAAAAAGAAAACGATTATCGGATTCCCCGTGAAAAGGAGGTGTTGTGCCGACATAGAAAGAACAAATTGGGAAATTGGGCTCTCTTTTCCAGCCCATTCCTTTAGCGTCGAACAACTCTCATCCATTTCGTCTTGGCCCAAAAGAGATCCATATCGCAGGCCATAAGAGTAAATTCCCCCGCAACCCAACACTCGATCAGAAATCACATCGACCGCTAATTCCCGATCGGTAAAACTCATCCGATCTCTCTCTCACTTGGTCCGGTGGAACCGTGGACCTAATCGGAATCGAACCGGGAAAAACTATCGGTTCTGAAATCAAAACCGGCTAATTTCCTGTCCCGGTTTCACGTTTTCTGCAACCGCTAAATCGGCGGAACTATGAGAATTGCCGATTCCCAACATATTAAAACTTATGTCTTGAACATATTAAATATGTTGTTAACTATATTGAAAATTTATGTGTTCAAGATGGTTTGAGAGTTTTAATTAAGCTTATCTCTTGAACATATTAAATATGATGTTAACTACATTTGGCTAAAAAAGAAGACCACAATAGAGTGGAAGAAGTTTTGTAACAAAAATAGTGTAGCAATACGTTTTTCAAAAAAAGTCGGTCATTGTTGGAACTCTATTTATAAATTACTTTATTAATGTTTACATTATAAAGAACTTTTGGCTTCCTTTGTCGCTCGACATGTTTTGGATTCGCAAGCAATTGAACCATGTATATTTTACAAGTTTTCAATGATGCAACTTATACTTTCAGTCAAACCTATATATTAAGTACTCATATGTTTGTTTTTGAAGCTTTGAATGTGGCAAATGTCTTTAAGGAAGGGCTTTCACAGTCCGACCTTGTTGATTTCATTTTACTATGAAGTGGAAGTGGCTGAACTATTCCCGATATTTATCTTGTTGGTTGCATTTTGATACTGGATGTAAAATACAAGGTTTGCAAAGTATTTTAAATGCATACTATGAGTTGTTGAATTTAGAAGAGTATGATCGAAATTGTAATGTTGATGTCATTACGAAATGTGTTAGACCTCTTGTTGATGATTTGTATAAGGTATATTGCACTGGTGGTGAGGTGCCTTCTTCGCCTCAATTACCCCCATCATCATCCTCATCTTGTCGTTCGTTTCTAGGTACAAATTCTCATTTATTGCAAAATCTTACAAAAAGACCGAGATACACGAGTTCACATCAAAAATTGATACTTTTTCTAACCACTACCTTTGAGTTTGTCGAAGAGTTTAATATTTTAGATTGGTGGAAGTAACACAAGAAGATGTATCTAAAAAGGTTGAATATGCTGGAAAAGCTTAATCGATTCATTAATTAACAAGAGTATATATGTACATATATAACCAACTAAACTAGGAAAAGATCACACAAGATCTTATCTAAAAGGCTTCAAAATATACATCATATAATAAGAGAATCAATAAATCATCAACATAGACCAGAACATGCACAATAATACCAGACCGGTTATAAGAGAACAAGGAATAATCAACAAGCTGAGATTGAACAAAACCAAAACCTGTCAAAGCGGAAGCCAGCTTAGCAAATCAATTCCTTGGAGCTTACCAAAGTCCATATAAGGATCAATTTAATCGACAAAATTGGCCGGCCAAGTGCTTGGAAAAACCTGGTGGTGGACGCATGTACACTTCCTCATGCAAATCACCATGAAGAAATGCATTATGCACATCCATCTGATGTAACTCCCAATTTCTGGTAGCTGCAACATCTAGAAAAGTACGAACCGACACCATCTTGGCAATTGGTGCAAAGGTCTCCTTGTAATCAATACCCTTCTTCTGATTGTTTTCAAGAACAACCAGTCGCGCTTTAAAGCGCTCAATAGAACCATTTGAATGCCGTTTGATCTTAAATACCCATTTGCACCCAATGTGTATCTTATATAGAGGTAAAGTAGTCAAAGTCCAGGTGCCATTGTGCTCCAGGGAATCAATCTGGCTTTACGCCATCGAGAATCTCGGGCAGCTTCCAAGAAAGATTGTGGTTTTGTAACAGACTCAACAGAGACAGTAAAAGCAGTATAGCCCGCAGAAAACCGATCAAAAGTGACATAGTTAGCTATGGGATAGGATGTACCTGATGAGCATGACAATTGAAATGAGAGAGCCAAGGATGCTTCTTGTTTTCGCACGGTATTGCAAACGAAACCACGTAGTTTCATAGATGGTGTGCGATCACGGGTAGAGCATCGGGGAATGTCTTGAGCAGCGACATGAGAGGATTGAACCCCACCACTCCCATCAACTGCCTGCGGTTGGCCATTTAGTGTTTGGTAAAATATCAGCTTGGACAGCAACAGAAGGAGATTGAACTTCACTCCCACTGTCAGGTGTCTGCGTTTGGGCATCTGTGGAGCTAGGTATAGGTTCTTGAATGGTGACAGAAGGAGATTGAACCCCACTACCCCTGTCGTCCATCTGCGGTGGAGCTGACTAGTTGTAACTTATATCAAAAATGGAAGGATGAATATCGGTGGTAGGATTTTGGTCACTAACAGTCGAGTTAATGGGAGGCTGATATGGAAATTTGGTTTCATAAAATATGACATCTCGGGAAATGAACCATTTGTTAGTTTCAATGTAAAGGACTTTCCAACCTTTTTGTCCATTCGCATAGCAAATAAAAACGCATTTTCTAGCCCTAGGAGCAAATTTGTTGGTTGATTTTGGAAAAATGGAAGCATAACAAGGACAACAAAGAGTACGGATATGATCATAAGCAAGAGGTCTACCATACAACATTTCAAAAGGTGTCTTATTGTGCAAAACTGGGGTTGGAGTTCGATTAATTAACTAACACGCAGTTAAAACAAACTCGCCCAAAAAATGTAGAGGTAAATTTGCATGAAATCTTAAAGCCCGAGCAACATTTAAAATATGTCTATGTTTGCGTTTTGCTCTACCATTTTGTTGTGGAGTGCCAACATAAGAAGTTTCAAATAGCATGCCTTTTTCATCAAAAAAATTCCACAAACTAGTAAATTTAGTACCATTGTCACTTCAAAGACACTTAATAGATATTTCAAATGGCGCTCAATCATGGCACAAAAATTAGTAATTCAGGAAGCAACTTCAGTCTTATGTTTCATAAGAAAAACCCAAACACATTGACTAAAATCATCAACAATAGTAAGAAATTAATGAGCCCTCTGAACAGACGGAGTCCGATAAGGGCCCCACACATCACAATGAATCAAATCAAATATTTTAGAAGCATGCATTTGACTAATAGGAAATGAAGGACGAGATTGTTTAGCCCGATGACAACTATCGCAAGGTTCCATGTGACCATTTATTCTAATATTAGGCAAATATTTAAGAACAAGAAGTGAGAGATGACTGTTAGACCCAGATTTTAGGTGACGAAGCGTTGCGCCATAAACAGAGAATCTCCAACGCATACAGAGTTACAGAAGATTTACGAGATCAACTAAGTCGGTTGGAGGAGAGAGGGTCCGAGATATGGTTGTTACAAGATAGATTTTTCTCCAGATTGTATTCATTATAAGATAGAAATAAGTCGAGATTTGTTAGTTAGAGATAAGATTATATCTTTAATTAAGATAGAATATGCTCTAGGAGGCTATATAAGTCGATGTAATCCTTAGAGGCAGGGAGACAATTCAGACGCTCGATTCACACTATTTCTTCTGATTTCTACATCAATAAAACACATTCTCGTTCATATTTTTCTGAGTTCATTCGATCAAGGCCCGATTTAAGCCAAGGTTCTACCTTTGGTAAATTTTGGCTCAAACAGTTTGGCGCCCACCGTGGGGCCGTGATCGATACAACCATCAGAAGAATCACCATTCAACCTCTATTCGGATCAAAAACACGATGTCTGAGAACGGAGAAGGAAGCCCTAAAACCCCAGTCACCGGTGATGACCACAACCTTGAGAACCAAGGCGTTCGGTCAAAGGAAGAGGAGATGACGGACCTCAGGCAACGTATGGAGTTTTTACAGAAGGCGTTGAGCGACCAAAAAAGCTTTTACGATGCTCATGTAGAACGCCTCACTGCCGAAAATAGCCAACTCAAACAACAGTACGAGGTTTTGGCTACGGGACGCCGTTCTCTCCGCGTCGATAGGCGCACTGACGGAATCATCAGGAGGATAGATTTCAACGCTGGAGAAGGAACTTCCGGAAGGGGTAAGGACCCAGGCTCCCAAGACAAGGCACCCGCGCAACGAGACGCAACTCCGGAGCCCACGGGCCGAGTCCGCCGTGAGGGAGTCTTCCACGACAATAATCCTCCACTCAATCTCCGATCAGCGGCTAACCAACGCCGAGCACCATCTCAAGAAGTCTGGATCGAAGACGATGGCACCGATGGGGAAGATCGAGAACAGCGCGAGCCGATCGATTTAGACGCAGCCATCCGAAGAAAAGTGACTGAACAAATAAGCGTCATCGCTGACCTACTCCGTAGGGGAAGCCGAGGTTTCCAACCTTTGGAGCCTGAAGCACCCGACGGGTTTGACGAATCTCCGTTTTCTCGCCGAATCGCCCAAGTAGAGATTCCAAAAAAGTTCTCCGTACCTAATATGCCCACATATAACGGGACTACAGACCCAAACGAACATGTGGCCGTATACAAACAGAAGATGATGACGAGTGCGGTCCCATCCCACTCAAAAGAGGCCATGATGTGCAAGGGGTTCGACACGACCTTAATGGGGCCAGCCCTAACCTGGTTCATCAACCTCCGATGTGGAAGCATTAGATCATTCGCAGATCTCTCTGACACTTTTCGGTCCCAATTCGCGAGCAGCCACAAGTTCGAAAAGCAATCCAGCGATCTCTACCGGATCCGTCAACGACACCAAGAAACTACCAGAGAATTCTTGGATCGTTTCAATCGCGAAAAGATCTCCATCCCATCTTGCGATGTGACGACCGCAGTAGAGGCATTCAGGCAAGGGGTCACCACCGATGGAGGCCTATATAAGGAACTAACTAAGAACCCTTGTGCTACGTCGAAGAAGTGCAAGCCAGGGCTTTGACACACGTCCGGTTGGAAGAAGATAGGAGCCTGCGGAAGAGATCTTCAGAGACGGAGAAAACCGAGAGAAGAGGACCCGTTGACAGCCGGCGAGGTTCAACAGATCAAAGGAAAGACCGTCGTGCCCATCCTTACTCGCGCCCTACTTTAGGGCAGGTCAACGTGACCAAGGCACGATGGGCGAATGACAAGGAGCGAGAACCCATGCCGCCCTCACTCGACTCCTTCAAACTCAACATATCTACGAAAAAGCTTCTTCGGAACATGGCGAAACAAGGAGAACTCGTAAGGTGGCCAAGAAAAGACAGAACCCCCCATCTGGGCGGGGACACGTCTAAGTGGTGCGATTACCACGAGTATCACGGACACTGGACGCGAGATTGCCATATGCTCCGAAGAGAATTGGCCCGCCTAGTCGCGGAAGGACGAATAAAAGATGTAGCTCCGGATGCTCGAGTACCCAAAGATTTGCTAGAGAATTCTCAAGCCGAGCACCAAGAAAGGCGAAATCCTCCAACGCCCGACAAAGTGGCCAACGTGATATCCGGAGGGTCAAGCATCTGCGGACTATCGTACTCAGTAGCAAAACGTCACGCAAGGGAAAGCAGCTTTAATCGACCTCAGTCGTCAAGGCATCGCGCCAGAGAATCTCCAGGACCAGCTATCGTGTTTGACGACACCGATGCAGAGAACACTTCCGAGCCACATCACGATGGTCTGGTAATATCCTTGCATGTTGGAAACGTGCTGATGAAAAGAGTATTGATTGATACAGAAAGCTCCACGAATCTCATGACTCTGACTACCTTAAAGGGGATGGGTGTATCCAAAAACGACATCCATAAACACCCCGTGCCTCTAGTTGGATTCAGCGGCGAAGTCAAACACACCGTGGGCAACATCGCCATCCCAACCTTCGCCTGAGGCGTAAATATGCAAGTAAATTTCCTTGTGATGGACTGCCCATCATGCTATAATGTAATCCTGGGACGCCCTTGGTTACACGACATGAAAGCCGTGGCATCCACCTACCACCAAACGGTGAAATTTCCAACGCCATGGGGAATAGACAAAATTCACGGGGATCAAAGGTTGGCTAGGGAGTGTTACAAGGCAGCCCTCAAGCCGACAACTCTGAGACCTGAAGCATAGCAATTACAGAACGTCACCCCTCCGCCAGAGCGAACTGAATACGAAGAAAAAGCGGAGGAGGTGACCTTAGAGGAAGGGAAGGTGGTCAAGATCGGAGAAAATCTGGAACCATTAGTTAGAGAAGAATTGATAACATTCCTGAAGAATCACAAGGGCTGTTTCGCTTGGAGTCATGAAGACATGACTGGAATAGACCCGTCCATCATCACACACAAACTCAACGTTGATCCTGAACACCCTCCAGTTAGGCAAAAGAGACGAAAATTCGCCCCGGAGCGAATACAAGCGGTCGATGAAGAGGTCAAAAAATTACTGGATACCGGGAAGATCAGAGAAGTGAAGTACCCCGATTGGTTGGCTAACGTAGTCGTGGTGCCCAAGAAGAACGGGAAGTGGAGGGTTTGCGTGGATTTCACCGACCTCAACAAAGCCTGCCCCAAGGATTCTTTCCCTCTCCCCCACATAGACTCGATGGTGGACGCAACCGCGGGTCACGAGCTACTTACCTTCATGGATGCATTCAGCGGTTATCACCAAATCCAGATGGAGCCGGAAGATCAAGAGAAGACTTCCTTCATCACAGGGCAGGGAACATATTACTATCGTGTAATTCCCTTCGGTTTGAGAAACGCCGGAGCTACTTACCAAAGATTAGTCAACCGGATGTTTCGCAACCACATTGGCAAAACAATGGAGGTATACATCGACGATATGGTGGTAAAGAGCACAAGCGCCTCCTTACATAAGGGGAACTTAGAAGAAGCATTCAAAGTCCTCGAGGAATACAACATGAAGCTGAATCCCCAAAAGTGCATTTTTGGAGTACAATCTGGGACTTTCTTGGGACACGTGGTAACCAAGCGAGGGATTGAGGCCAGCCCAAATCAAGTGCGGGCAATTGCTTCCCTGAAATCCCCACGAAGCATAAAAGACGTGCAGAAGCTAACCGACATGATAGCTGCGTTGAACCGTTTTATCTCCAAGTCCTCGGATAAGTGCCGACTATTCTACGAGGTACTAAAGAAGAACAAGAGCTTCCAGTGGACAGAAAGACACGAAGCCGCCTTCCAAGAGCTGAAGGGCTACTTCGCCAATCCCCTATTACTGGCCAAACCAACTCCGGGGGAGGTGCTACACCTCTACTTAGCTGTATCAGACCGTGCACTAAGCGGAGTCCTGGTCAAAGAAGAAGACAGCCAACAAGTTCCGGTTTATTTCATGAGCCGAACGATGGTGTCCGCTGAAACGCGTTGTTCTCCTACAGAAAAACTGGTCCTGGCGGTCGTGATGTGCTCGAATAAACTCCGACCATACTTTGAGTCACACACTATCGTCGTCCTGACAAATTACCCCCTCCGACAGATCATGCAAAAACCAGAATTTTCAGGGAGAATGGCAAGGTGGGCAATTCACCTAAGCGGGTACGATGTCAGATATGAACCTCGAAAAGCAATCAAGTCACAGCTACTGGCCGACTTCATTGCCGACTTCACCTCGACTCTTGAAGAAAGCGCTAAAGACAAGGTCTTGATGTCATCCCTCGACGAACCTGAAGAAGAATGGATCCTGAACACCGATGGAGCTTCAAATGCGAGAGGAGCAGGGCTCGGTGTCGTGCTAAAGTCGGCAAAGGGGGAAACAATAGCTCAAGCGGTTAGATGCAATTTTGAAGCCACCAACAATGAGTCGGAATATGAAGCTCTCATCTTTGGGCTGGAATTGGCTAAAGATTTGTCCATCAAGAAGATCAGGGTACGCGCCGACTCCTTACTCATCATCAATCAGATTCTGGGCATCTTCGACGCCAAAGATGATAGGATGGCTAGTTACCTTAATATGGTCAAAGCACTATCCGAGAACTTCGAGCAAATACAATTTGAACAAGTTCATCGAGATCAAAATGCACCGGCCGATGCCCTATCCGGTCTGGGCTCTACCCTGGACCCCAGGGATTACGACAATATACCACTAGTCCACTTATTACAGTCGGCTATAACAGAAACGTCGATGGCACAGGCTGTTGAACCACCGCCAGAGCAGCTCGCCCCAGATATTCTCCAAACATCCACCAATCCGGGGGTCAATTCGGACGACCACTGGACCAAGTCGTACCTCGATTGGTTCCTTCGCGGCGAAGCACCCAAGGACAAGATAGAAGCTAAAGCCTTAAAATCAAAGGCAACGCGGTTCACCATCTTAAAAGGGGTCCTCTTCCACAAGTCTGCAGCAGGATTCTTACAACGGTGCGTAGAAAAGGAGGAGGCCGAAGAGATCATGCGTGATGTGCACAACGGAGATTGTGGTAATCATACCGGGGGTCGCAGTCTCGCTAACAAAATCTTAAGGCAGGGGTGGTATTGGCCCACCATTCGCCAATATGCCATCAAGTATGCCCAAGCATGCGAGGCATGCCAGCGGCACGCACCAGTCCCGTATCAGCCGCCAGAGATTCTCCATCCATCCATCACTCCCTGGCCATTCATGCGGTGGGGCATGGACATCGTTGGCAAGTTACCCCCATCTACAAGGCAAATGGTGTTTTTCCTCGCCATGACAGATTACTTTTCTAAATGGATCGAAGTTGAAGCCTTTCGAGAGATCAAAGATAAGCAAGTAATATCATTCATCCAGCGCAACATCTTGAGTAGGTTTGGGGTCCCCGCAGAGATTACTTGCGACAACGGGTCACAATTCATAAGCAAGAAGATGCGTGATTTTTGCAAGCAATGGAACATTGATCTAGTCATGTCCACTCCCAGATACCCGCAAGCCAATGGACAGGCCGAAGCTAGCAACAAGGTAATCATCAATAACCTAAAGAAGCGGCTGATCAAATCCAAAGGGAAGTGGGCTGAGGAATTACCCTATGTACTTTGGGCCGATCGCACCACCCCGAAGGGGGCCACCGGACAGACTCCATTTTCACTGGTACACGGCTGCGAAGCTGTTATCCCAGCCGAAATCCTAGTCCCAACCGCAAGGTATGGGCTCGCTACCTTGGAAAGCAACAAACGCGAGTTGGAAGCAGACCTGAACACTATCCAGGAACTCAGAGAGGCTGCCCACGCTCGGATCACAAGATACCAGCAGCAGGTAGCTAGGAGCTACAATAAAAACGTTCGAGTAAAGAGTTTTCAGCTTGGAGACTGGGTATTGCGGAAGGTTTTCCAGAATACTACAGAAGCAAACGCTGGCAAGTTGGCACCCGCTTGGGAAGGGCCATACAAGATCACCAAAGTCGTAGGAAATGGAGCTTACCAACTAGAATCTAAAGACGGAACAGCGGTGCCACGAAGCTGGAACGCAACCCACCTAAAAAAGTACTACTTCTAATTACTTCATTATCATGATTTATTGTTGGATATTTCTTAGCTCTAGCTTAGATAATCTTTAGGCCATATTTGGATTTTTCAAATAAACGACTCTGGGCACTTGCTCACATTGTCGGACGCAATTTCGAAACTCTCATCTCATCAATCATGTTTTTACACACTTTTTACATAATAATTTGCGAGAAAATATTCTCCCACTCTTGCATATTCTCTTATTGCTCATAAACGCAAACTTGCACTAATCGACGTTGCATACAACATGAAACGCGCCGAACGCAAAAAACCACTGTTATCACACATGGTTACACCGTCTGAAAACGAAGAAGTCATCAAACGTTGATGAAGTAACCCATAAGATGGTTACCCACACGCTAATCATACGACATGAAACGCGTCAAATACACAATACCACTATTATGACACATGGTAATACCGTCTAGAAATGGAGAATTTGTCACGCATACAAACATCGACGAAGTAACCCATAAGTTGGTTACCCCCTATCTAATTCCGATTTAACGAAACATCCGATTAGTACGGGAAGGGGAAAGCAATAGCATATAACCCAGGCCATATGCGCGGGACGCTGTGATGACACTACATCCTAATTTAAGGATCCACTGCCCAATAACGCCCTTGGCAGTGGCCAAAGGCAGCCTAATCGTAACAAACTACGCACGGCTCCTTTCCAAAAAACTAAAACGCTCAACGCGCAAAACGTGATCCGAACGCAAGACTCACAGTAAGTCGCTAACGCGAGGAGCACTAAAACTCCTCCTAAAAACGCTAAAACCTAACGCGAACCCCACTTGCGGGCAACACATTCATGGAGATTCTCCAAGAATCTCCTTACGCTAATATACTACGCGAAATTTCAAATACATGCAAGCAAGTAAAGATAATACCGCGCCATTCAAAGAGCGTCAAAACCATTCAAAACCAGACGCCATATGAGTTTTTGGCCCCAGGCCATAAGGTTACCAAAATATCCTGACAATTATCCAGCAAAAACAAAAAAAAGAGAGTACTTCTAAAAGAGGTCGAAGAGAGGCACATCGGGAGCTTACTGTCTGCCAGCTGGGGTCGAAGGTTCCTCCTTGTCCATGTCCTTCTGGCCATCACCTTCCTTGTTGGACGGGCCCCCATCATCATAGTCTTGACATTTTTCCTTAATCGGGGAACTCACGTCGTCCTCTTGGTCTTCAGCCACCAGGTATTCTTTGCCAGGAGGGGGATGGTCAGCGGGGTAGTATTCCTCCAAGACCTCCAGCTGCGTCTTCAAGTCCCATTTGGCACTCTTCCCATCAGCAAAGTCCTGCAGCAGCTCCACTTGAGATTTCATCGTGTAATATGCTGCCACGTTTACCACCACCTGGGAAAAACCTTCGATCTCCTTCTCCGCCTCTGAAGCCTTCGTTTCAAGTGATGCCTTTTCAGCTTGAAGATTCTCCACCGACGATTGAAGTTGGCTCACCTTCTTGTCCAACGAACCAGCCAGATCCCTCGCCTGTTTCTCTTTTTGCTCCAACATCTTCATTTCCTCCTGGCAACGGACGTTAGTGGCCATCAGTTCCTGGAAGGCCTATGAAATTAAAAGAGCAAGATAAATCAGAAAAAGGCAGAAAAGCATTCAAGAAATGCCAAAGAAATGACGGCAAATATCTAAAGGCTCGGTTAAGCAAGTTTACCACTCTCAGCGTTGCTCCCACGTGGCTAAACGCAGCGTCAGGGGTGAGGGCTTGGAAGTCCATCTTCACGCTCGGGAGCAAGGTGTCCCCAAAGGTGACGAGGAGATCTTTTGGCTCCGCTTTCTTAGCAACGAGAGAGGTTGGAGAATCGTCGACTCTTTTCCGCTTCAGCGAGAGAGATTTTTTGGTCTCGGAGCTGGGAGGAGGAGACAAGGGGAGCCTGACCCCGCCGGATCTCAGCCGGCGGACCATTGCTGCGGTAGAGGTGTCCACGATAGCGCCTGGAAAGTCGTTACATTGAGCAAAGGAGACATAGATTTAAAATTAAAGAAATTAAACACACGAAAAGTAGAAGGAGGAGCAACCAACCTATTTTCTTCTTGGAGGAACTCATCACGTCGGAGGACAGGGGAGTGACTTCTGTTTCAGTTTTCTCTTCGTCGGAACCTAGAGATTCTTCGTCTTCACCACTACCCGTTGGGTCAGGACAGATCTTCTTGGGCTTTCGCTTTTCAGGCTTGATCTTTAGCAATCGTCAACACACACCCGTATCCGTGCTCTTGGAGTTGATTCCCACCGGTACTGCACAAGGAAGGACAGACATGAAAACGAGAAGACAAGAATATGCAAAGAAGAAAGTTAATAAAGAAGATCAGATCGTCGTACGAGATGTGTTCCATTCATCTCGGAAGACGTCTTTCACTTCGTCATCAAGATCGCCTAAAGACGCTTTTTCGACGAAGAAGAATCGGGATTTCCAGCTCCGAGAGGAAATTTTTAGTTTGGGAATAAGGGGGTTTTATGTGTCCCTAGCATGCAAAGTGATATGACCCGCCCTCTGAGGAACAATTTTATATGCCAAGAGAAGTTCTCCCATGGTCATCACCAAACCCCTCTCTGTGGCTAGCTCATCAATTCGGGCAAGAGTGCGCCAAGTGGTCGAAAGGATTTGGCATGGAGAAACCTTTAGGGTTTGGATGAATTCCCAAATGAAAGGGGAGAAAGGAAATTTTAAACCTAAAGAGAAGGGGTAATCAAGAAAGCAGATCCACCCTGGCCGAACCCAATCAATGAATTCGACAGTCGGGGCGTGGAAACAGGTCCCTACCGGAAAGCCACCGAAGGAAATCCAGTCGGCGATCTCCTCCGATGTCATATCACAGCGGTGAAGATCTTGGGGACCCAAGGATGAAGAAGAAACGAAAGTCGAAGCTTTGGCCATGAAGGTTGTAGTAGGAAAAAGCTAGAGATGAGGAAGAAGAAGGATTACCTGAGGAGACGAAAGCAGAAAGTGAGAAGGAAAGGGAGCGTTGGGTTAGATAATGATGAGAACCACAAGTAGTCTCTCAAGTCATTAAAGAGAAACGGCAGAATCAAATCCCGTCTTCCAAGGCAATCTCTGAAACGTCTTATCAAGCTTAAATGCAATTTTCGAAATTTGAATTTAAATTTTGAAATTGCATTTAGGGGTATTGTTAGACCCAATTTTTTGGTGACGAAGCGTTGCGCCATAAACAGAGAATCTCCAACGCATACAGAGTTACGGAAGATTTACGAGATCAACTAAGTCGGTTGGAGGAGAGAGGGTCCGAGATATGGTTGTTACAGGATAGATTTTTCTCCAGATTGTATTCATTATAAGATAGAAATAAGTCGAGATTTGTTAGTTAGAGATAAGATTATATCTTTAATTAAGATAGAATATGCTCTAGGAGGCTATATAAGTCGATGTAATCCTTAGAGGCAGGGAGACAATTCAAACGCTCGATTCACACTATTTATTTTGATTTCTACATCAATAAAACACATTCTCGTTCATATTTTTCTGAGTTCATTCGATCAAGGCCCGATTTAAGCCAAGGTTCTACCTTTGGTAAATTTTGGCTCAAACATTGACCAATTCTGGAATGCCACAAGGTGGGTGATGCAACATCCATCCGTGAAGCGTGTCCCACCAACGCCACCACACGAAGCCAATAGACACCATTTCGCTCTTCACCCGCCCCAATCAAACTCATCGAAGTGTGATCATGCAAAATGCATAGCTTATTAGTCATCCGAGCAAAACAATTGTAATCTCTCAACAATTTTGCAATGGAGATCAAATTACAAGTCAATTATGGAACAAACAGCACATCACGAATAATTAATTGCTCAGATAATACTAAATTTCCATCCTTGTTTGCAGTTGTAGATACCCCATTGGGAAGCACAATTGAGGAGGAAGCCGTAGTACACAAATCAGACAACAATTTATCATTTCCCATCATGTGAAACGAAGCCTCGATATCTAAGATCCAATTAGAAATGCACTTATCGGACTGATTAGCAGAATTATTACTTGCTGAATTATTATTAGTTAAACTTAGTAGATGCGTGAATTGAGTCTCCGAGAGCCCCGTTCCATGCCGGTAAGCAGCGCTGAGCGCCCCGATCAGAGGACCCGACCCCTCGACACCAGTAGCAGCATTGGCGAGGCCTCTCCCTCGTCCCCTTCCTTTGTTGCGGTCCGATGTAGCACCATTTCGCTCATGCTAGAGAGCGAGTTGTTGCTCGTGTCGTTCGGTTCCCCACCACTCCCTGATACCCGACGATTTTGTAGCAGGATTTCAGATCATGTCCCGCCTTGTCACAATGTGTGCACCAAGGACGGTCCCCTCGGCGTGGATCAACACCCTGACACCCGCTGGACTCGCGTTTGTCGCGATCACCATCACTCTTCCTGTCACGATTGCGGCGATCTCCTCGCCCACGACTGCCTTGTGCAGCGAACACCCCACCCTCGAGACGCTGCTGCTCACATCTTGTTGTGTCACGACTCTTAAGGACAGATCGTGTGCGTTCTTTAGCAATAACATTGGAGTAGATCTTGTTGATGTTTTGGAGTGGATCTTGAGCCAAAGCGCTCGAAAGAACAGTGTTGTATGCTTCATCGAGTCCCATCAAGAATTGACGGACTCGTTCTTCATCGCGTTCCTTTGTCAATTGATCATCCCATCCGCACTCACATTTGCCGCAAGTGCACCGACGAGACACCGGGTAATTGGCAAGCTCGTCCCATAGTTTCTTCAAGTCACCATAGTAGGTGGCTACAGATCGCCCCCCTTGAGTGCACCAGGCTAGGTCTAAGAGTAACTGTTGCACTCTCGGGCCATTCCCGATTGAAAATCGCTGCTTCAAGTCATCCCATAGACCATTTGTTGTTTCAAAGAAAGTGATTGATGACCGCATAGAATCGTCGATGGATTGGAGGATCCAACCAACAATCATCGAATTTACGCTCCACCAATTGTCCAAGTTGTCGGGATCGTCTGGCTGCGTGATAGTACCATCAAGGAACCATAGTTTACGCTTTGATTGAAGAGAGTTGCATAAAACAAGTTCCCATTCTTGAAAATTATCCCCTTTGAAAACGACGGGACAAATCTTCATTCCCGGGTGATCGGAAGGGTGCAAGTAGTAGGGTGAATTTTGTGCACGAGAACCATCACTGGTCTTGGTCTCGTTATTAGGCATATTCTTATCTTTTGAGTTTGTCATGGCAACCGGCGACGACTAACAACCAGCAAGGGCGCCGGAGAGTTAGGGTGGTGCGGTCGGTGGTTGGGTTTAGGATCAGAAAGAGCGTCTGGCTCTGATACCATAAAAAGGTTTTTATATGCTGGAAAAGCTTAACTAATTCATTAATTAACAAGCGTATATATGTACATATATAACCAACTAAAATAGGAAAAGATCACACAAGATCTTATCTTAATGGCTACAAAATATACAACATATAATAAGAGAATCAATATTATCCAATAGTATCCAACACTAGCAAAGATCGCCACTCAAGTACTAGCTGTTCCTGCCTCAACAGTAGCGGCGGTTTAGCCATGGTGGCCACATCCTAGACGATAGGAGATCAAGATTGGTGTCTAATGCATTGGAAGCTCAAGTTTGTGTGAACGATTGAAAGAGGGCGAAGATTAGAGAACAATTTATGAACTATATGGAATCATCGTATGATGTACTTGACGATGACGACACAAGGCTAGGCTTCTTCTGCCACTTCCGAAGGGTTGTCTTACGTAAGTGGCCAAGTGGGGTTCCGTATCAAAGGTAAGAGAATTACGTGTGCTTTGATTCCATTATTGTAACACCCTAGTCTTTAATTACCGGAATGCCACTTGGTTGTGGACCTCACCTGGGTCCACCAGGCTAACCTGATAACAATTTCACAACATCGGACCTTCCAACAAAGGTACGACGAGAAATACAAGAAAAACATCCAACTTGTTTAGAATTTAAAACAACAGAAAACCATGTATGCATCTGACAAGTACAACATCCCAAGCCTGAACTGTAAATTAAAGACTTGTGCATTTAAAAACTTTCCTTACCAAACCCACTAAAAAGCCAAAAACTAACAACTTTGTAAGACAACCCAAACTCATCCTAAGACATGCCACGTCGATCTGGTTCACCATCATCCTGGAGGATATTCCTTGGAGCATTATTTAATCCAGAGTGATTACCTAAAAGAACAATAGCAACACCCCGAAGGGTTAGCTAACATTTCCAATATGCATTGAATAGTAAATGCACCATGCAGAAGCAAACTCAATTTACTCAATTAAATAATAAGAATAGTAATATAATATTTCATATATAGTACATTCATAATAACAAACAAGTACACCACAATATTTAAAATCATACACTTAATAATAATAGCATATCGTCTCACTTTAGTATCTCCTCAATCCTCTCTCGCCTCAATAATAACGCAATCATAAATCATTCATTCTTATCTAACAAGCATGGCATCCTCCAGCCTTACACGGGGTAGTGGACGACGACCTTCACCGTTTATCCGAACCACTCACACCCTCATCATTCACCTTCTTACCCCTGGTCAAGCCTCCTCGGGAGCACTCGCCAAAACATTTTAGTATAATTTTTCAAAGGGGCCCTCCTTGACATACAACTAAGACAAGGATGTCTCCGCCTTTCCGACTATCCCTGACCATAACCGTATCGGTTAGGTACCAATGTTTAGAAATTCAAATAAAATACAATAATATTTATCGATTGTATTTTTCCAAAATAACAAATTATGTTCAAATAGACACATATAATATATAGGAATGAATCCCAAAATATAACTCTACACATATCTACACATTCAACACACATCAAAATTGATAACTAAGTAAGTCTAGACGACTTACCTCAACGAAGGATTTCTAAGTATAATGAAAATGGACTTGGTTAAGCTAGTTACTTAGGAATAATAATAATGATAATAATAATAATAATAATAATAATAATAATAATAATAATAATAATAATAATGATGATGATAATAATAATAATAATAATAATGATAATAATAATAATAATAATAATAATAATGATAATAATTTAAATAATAATAATAATAAAAAAACTAGGGCGATCCTAGGGCGAAACTAGGGTGATCGGTGGGGCGAAACTAGGGCGATCGGTGGAGCGTTCGGGGTGGTTTGAGATCGCCAACTGCAGTGGGTATGCTCCGGTCGTCGTTGTTTGTGCCGTGGGTCTCGTGGGGAGCTCTTGTACCGGTCGTCGTTCAGGGCTCAATGGTTAGGGTTCTGTTTGTTCGTAGTTTCGTTTGTGTGTTTGGCGTTCTGTTGTTTTTTCGATGTTGCTGATCGGGGGTTAGGGTTGCTGTGTTGCTGTGTGTGTTGCTGTGCAGTTAAGTGTTGATTTTCTTCTGGTTTTCTTGCGTAGTTTTTCTGGTTTTTCATGCGCTGTTTTTTTTTTCTGGTGTTGGTCTTCGTTCTAGTCTACATGTTGCTGCTGTGTTTGTGTTGCTGTGTCTACGTGTTTGTGCTGCTGTGTTGCTTGTGATTGTGCTGTTGTGTCAACATGTTGTTTTCTGTTTGTTGGGACTTTTCGTTGTTCATCAGCGAGCATTTTGTTCCTGTTTTGCTGTCAGCGTGTGCCTGTATCTGCGTTGGTCAGCGTGTTGTTGTGTCAGCGGGTGTTTGCTGTGGTCTGTGCCTTTTCTTCGTGCAGTATGTGTGATTGTGTTGGTGTGAGCAGTAGGTGTGTAGCGTGTGGTTTTGTTGTGTGGTTTGTTGTGTGTCCGGTTCCTTTTACCGGCTGTTGCGTTTGTTTTCAACTGTTGTCGTGCTTGTGTTGGTTCTAATATGGACAATAATGGTGTTGTCCGTATCTCATGTCCGTTGAGAGGCCGTGATGGTTGCAATAGCGGAGGTGGTAGAGGGCTTACCAAAAAGTATTTTATTGACTACTTGGGGGCACGTCATTTTAAAACTGTGGATTTGGTGGCTTCTCACAAAACACGGGTTGCAAGTGACTTTGGTTTTTTCACTGATTTGGACTCTGCGCTTCATCAGGCTGGCATCTGGCTTTGTGGCGAGTGTTTTTGCACTCATACTTTTAGTAAGAATTGTAAGCATGTTGATGGTGTTGTGATCCATGCTCCTAGTTTTGATGACGTTGCAATCCTTGGTATTTCAAAGCCTCCTAAGCCTGTTGTGTTGATTACTGATGGTGTGGTTGGTGAGGTTGATAGCACTTCTGGTGTTCTCTCTCAACGGTCCTTACCCGAGGAGGCTCTTGATTGTTTTGACATCCACCTTCTTCAGCGTGTTTTTTCAAGAAAGTTGCGAACTGTCAAGTGTATTCCCTCTAAGCTGAGGCTTGGCTTTGCTAGAGTTTTCCTTTGTGCTCTTGATAAGGTCCTTGTGTGCCCGAGTGACATGTCTGCTTGGGTACAACTCCTTATTTTGCCTTGCTGCATTTGACTGCTTTTGTGCCTACCAATAGGGCTCAACGACGGTCAGGTGAACGGGAGCGGTGTCAGTTTGATTGTATTTCTCACGCCATTCTTAGGTGGAAGGATCCCAGAGATAGGCTTGGTTTGGTGCTTGATCGGTTATCAGAGGAGGCGACTCGTTTTAGGAGTGTGAAGAAATCAAGAAGCCCTGACGATGTTAACCTTTTCCAATGTAAGCGAAAACTTGGTGATGGACACTTCACTGCTGCTATTAAGGTCCTTACGTCTTCTGGAGTTGCACCATCTAATCCTGACACTCTCCATGAATTGGAGGCCAAACATCCCTACGCTCCCACTCCGGTTTTGCCTTCTTCTCCTTTAGGTGAGGATGCTCTCTTTGTTAACAAAGATGTGGTGCTTGATAGGATCCACAGCTTCCCTAAAGGGACTTCATGTGGTCGTGATGGGCTTAGGGCTCAACATTTAGTTGATATTTTGGGAGGGGCTGCTTCTGCGGTTGCTGATAATTTGTTACGATCCATCACTGGGGTTGTTAACTTGTTCCTTCGAGGTCAATGCCCTAGTCAGTTAGGAGAGTTCATTGCGAGTGCCCCCCTGACCCCTTTGGTCAAGCCGGGTGGGGGTTTGCGCCCTATTGCTGTTGGTACTGTATGGAGGAGGCTTGTTTCCAAGGTCGCTTCATCTGCGGTTGGTCCTTCTATGAACCTTTATTTGCAGGACTTTCAGTTTGGCGTTGGCGTTCCTGGGGGTTGTGAGGCAGTTCTACATTCTGTGAATAGGCTTGTTGAATCTAAGGGCAATGAGGTTGGGCTTTCTATGCTTTTGGTGGATTTCAAGAATGCTTTCAACCTTGTCGATAGGAGTGTCCTGCTCCAAGAGACTAGGTTGAGGTGTCCGTCTATAGCTCCCTGGGTTGAGTTTTGTTACTCTCAACCTGCTAGGCTTTACTATGAAGACTCAGTCCTTTGGTCATGTCAGGGGGTACATCAAGGTGATCCTTTGGGGCCTTTATTGTTTGCTCTAGCTCTGCACCCTTTGGTTCAATCCATTAATCATGCATGCAGTCTCACCCTCCAAGCTTGGTATCTTGATGATGGCACCATTGTAGGTGATACCATTATGGTGGCCAAGGCGCTTGACATTATTAGATCTGATGGGCCTGCACGTGGTTTGTTCTTGAATGTTGATAAAACCGAGCTTTTCTGGCCTGTGGAGGATCCTAGAAGTTTGGTGGAGGGTGTTTTTCCATCGAACATCTCTCGCCCACGCAGTGGTGTCAAACTTCTTGGTGGGTCGGTCAGTTTGGATGTGGGCTTCAGTCGGGACTTGGCCTTGAAGAGGGTCTCTAAAACTATTGCATTAATGGAGGCGATTAACCGGCTAAATGACCCCCAATGTGAGCTCCTTCTTCTTCGTAATTGTGCTGGGGTTGCGAAGCTGTCCTATGCCTTGAGAACTTGCTCCCCTATGTCTTTCAAGGATGCTCAAGCTCAGTTTGACCATGCTCTACGCCTTTCCTTAGAGAAGGTTGTCACTGCGTCAGGACCGGGTTTTGGCGATTGGCAATGGCGGTTGGCCACTCTCCCCGTCAAAGGAGGTGGTCTTGGCATCTTTGCTGCTGGAGATGTAATCCGTTATGCTTTCCTTGCTTCTCGGCTTCAAACAAGCACACTGCAGGCCAAGATTATATTGAATACGGGTATAGTTTCTCCTGGCTCTTCTTTTCAGCATGCTCTTGATGATTTCAATGCCTTTTGTAGCGCCGATGCTATCTCTCTCACCACTGTTTCTCCTGCCCCCCAAATGATGAAAACCCTGGCAAGGTGTTACTTTGGTGTCGTTGAGAAAAGCCTCGTCGTTAAGTACATGCTTAGCCCAAGGGAGGTTGTTGTTCTTAACTGTATCCGTGCTCCTCATGTACAAGATTTTTTGTTCACTATCCCTATTGATGGCTTGGGAAAAAGGATGAACCATCGTCAGTTTCGTTCTGTGTTGTGCTATAGGCTTATGATACCTCTATTTTCTGATGGTAGTATTTGCCCAAGTTGCAACGCTCCCAGGATGGACAAATGGGGAGATCATGCTGTCCATTGTTCTAGTGAAGTGGGTGTGAAATTCAGGCATAATCCGGTGTGTGATATCCTAGTTGATATTTGCTCCAAAGTCGGGATCGCGGTGCGGAAGGAGGCTCCTATCGGTTTCGTCTCGGAGAATGGGCAGGATCTTAGACCAGCTGACCTTTTACTCTTTAATTGGCATCAGGGTAAGGATGCATGTGTAGATGTTACCGGGGTCTCTCCCTTTGCTGGTATGGACGCGAGTTCTTGGGCGCCTGGGTTGGCATTGCACAACGCTGTGGAGAGGAAAAAGAAGAAGTATGTGTCCAAATGTGAGGAGAACGGATACAAATTCATCCCCTTCGCTTTCTCTACGTTTGGGGAATTCGATAAGGAGGCTTTGGACACGCTTTCACGTATTAAGGCTCTCTCTATTAGCCACTCTAACAATACTAAGAGTGGTGCTTTTATTTTTCATAGATTGTGTTTTTGTATTCAAAAGGGTGTGGGGGCCCAACTTGTTTCTAGGCTCCCATCCAACTTTATGTAAATAGTAACATTCTCTTTAAAATTTTATAATAATAATAATAATAAATAAAAATAAAAATAAAAATAAAAATAAAAATAAAAATAATAATAATAAAAATAATAATAATAATAATAATAATAATAATAATAATAATAATAATAATAATAATAATAATAATAATAATAATCTAAACGAATCAATTTAACGTTCTCAAGAATGAACTTGACCTGACTACCCACTAGCCATAACCGAACCATTACCTATCTAGCACTTTAATTACTAAATCTAACTCACCGTTAATTGAACAATTATGTATGATCTTCAACCCATCACTACGTACAATTGAAAAAAATGCATAATCGTACCAATACCTGCATATATTTATAGTATTAACTTAATTAATTTAGTAACTTACTAACATAACCTATCTTAATTAGTAACCTCCCAATATATAACTTGGCCACCTAAACAAACCACCTACTAATTCAACTTAACACAAAGTCATTAACAAGGCTTATTCAGCTCATGAACCATACCACAAATCCCACAATTTTCGCCCCAGTGAAACTAAGGAATAGTGTGGTCAATGATGCTTGGTGACAAGCGAGGATGGCACGTCTCGGCAGCTCGACAACATCGGGAGCCCTCTGGTATAAAGGCAACATGTGGAGGAAGGGTTGGCTTGTCGGTGACGGCAACACCGAGCCGGAGGTGGGACAACCTTGCTGAGCAACCAAGAAATTAAAGGATGGCGTAGTTCTCCGGTTTTTGCCCACGAGAATACACTTGGCTAGGATGGGTTGAGAGTGAAGATAAGGTTGGCTATTATGGAGACACTTGAAGGAAGAAGAGATATTTGGTCAAGCATGGAGGTAGAAGGCGTTCTTGCTTAGCATCCGTATGGAAATGGCAAGAAGATGTACTTATATTCTAAGATAGGCTTAGAACAAAAAATTCAACTTTGAAAAGTCCAAGCGACGTGGAAGACATGTCTTGCATTAAACCAAGACATTACACGTATAGAACGAAACCCTTGCCCTTTCCCTCCTTATGGCGACGAGACCACAAAAACAGCAAACCCCGATCCCTAGCCCCAAATTAATAATCTTCACAATCTTGTTCTACCTAATCACATCAATTGCTCTTCGAATCTCTCCTAGTTTCTTCTATGAGGCAAAGTGCGAGCCGATTTGGGCTGATTCTCATCTCAATTTCTAGATTAATCCAGTAGGCATAAACCCTAAAAGCAATTGTATTGGCAATCGAAAAGGGATTCAACAGAAACCTATAATGGAGGCTTCAACTAACCCAAAGCAAAGGAAGATCCAACGAAAGCGACGAGGATGGTTGATTAAGTTGATGGTTTATGTTCGTGGCTTTCCAAAAACCCATGATGGGGTCTATTCCAGTTCGATTCGGGGAAGTAAGAAGGGATCTCAGGAGGGGCGAGATGGTGCGCGAGTCTCTAGCAAAGCTCGCCAAGTGAACGGGGGAAGCGTACGTTGGTAAGTAGTACTCATCTTCAAGGTTCCAGGCGATTAGATACACTCTTCGGTTGACAACGGCGTGGTGTTCCCGCAACACAACCACGGAGATAAGTCATGGATGTAAGAAGTCTTGTAATCTCAGTCTTTGTTCTGTTAAGACACTCTTTGTTGAACAATTTTCTGAACCAAAACCCTATGAACAATCTGATCCCACACCCACTGTGGTTGAGGAAACCATTCTCATACAGAACTTGTTAATCTCTTAATGGTGCTCTGACGAACAATTCTCTAAGGAAAAATTTGAGCATGTGAATCCATATGATCAGTTGAACAATCAGTTTGCCATGGTCATTAAGACCTTTAAGGGCAGTGGCTCTAAGAAAGAAAAAGGAAAAGACATTAACCATAAGGGCTGTGGCTCTACTTTTTTTTTTTATAAATATTTAGAACATAAATATTATATTTGAATTATTTTGAATAGATGATTAATAACTAATTTATAATTATTAAATCATATATATAAATCTATATATAATAAATCATGTGCAAGGCATGTGTATAGAAACCATCTTTTTCAATTATTATTTTTGGATACATCATACATACAATTTATTTTCCTAATCAATTATTATTGGTTTTATATTCTAGAAAAAACTTAAATAGAAGATTTTATTAAATTAAATTATTTAAGCTAACTTGATCTATTATTCAATTTTGGATATTAATGATAAAAAAGTATTCTTGAATCTAGAAAAGATTTAAGGTTATCATATTGATGCAAATTAAAAGCTAATTTGGGTTTAAAGATCTTGATTTATCGCTAGACAATTGATATATTTGAATAAAATAATTATTGATTTTTTTAATCAAAACCCGTACAAGGTACGAGAATATATGCTAGTTTTATACCTATATTAGGAAATGTTGGAGACTGATTGTATCCACATTCACATGCTCCATCTTTTCTCTTCTCAATTCTATCTCTAAAAAATACTTTACTTGCATTTGGAACTCTAATTTGCTTGAAGATCTCATGGAGAAACCAAATGATAATGCCAAGAACAATGGAAAAACTTTTAAGAAGGTAATTTGCTCTTATGTCTCTTTCTCTAAAGAACAGAAGGAGTATGACCTTGCTCATACTTTGCCTAAGTCTCAGTCTACCATGGTCATCTTGAACTTAAAGGGTAGCAAACCATCTTTGCCTAATGGGGTTGGCCCTTTAGGTCTAAGAAAGGAAAAAAATAAGGAAAGAACCAAGCTAGATATGTTGGCTTTGCTTTATGCTAATATTATGTTGCAGACTAATATGTACTTTTTGGCCTTGTTTTATATGTCTATTTGAAAGGTGTTAGAAGATTTGGTTTTGATGGTTCCAAAGGTCAGTGAACAGAAGTTGCATGGAGAGTCAGCGACATCAAGTTCTTATGAAAACGTCACTGACAAAGGATAATTGGCAAGAAACTATTGTTGAAAAGTTCTGTTTTGATGGTTCCAAGAAGTCAGTGACTCTGAAGTTTTATGGAGAGTCGGCGACTCGGCAAAGTCACTGACACGACCAGGTGGCAGGAAAACTATTTATGGAAGGAAAGCGCAGAATGTGTGCGATTGTTTGCAGGACAGCTGGGGCGTTTATTTATGGAGAATATCATCACAAAAGAGTGCTAAAATCAGAAGAAGATGATATGATTCCATTGAGATATGTTATATGTGCGTACGTGTTATATTAGGAAAGATCTTGTAAGATTGCGTGGGATGTTATTTCTTTAACCGAATAGGAAATAATATCACACAAAGTCACACCTTATTCTAACTTAATACTACATTGTTTTAATTTTAGAAGTGAGGATTTTCGAGCATAATTTGTATATCTTGTGAAGAAGAAAAAGAGAGAGTTTTAGGTTGAAGAAGACTCGTGCATGGGATTCGTACGAGTAGTGAAGAAGACTAGCTTGTGCGTGAGATTCGTACAAGTGGTGTAGTCAAGTGTTCCTAGGCATAGCGTGAGGTTGAGAGTGTAGGTACAAACGTAGAGCGTGGTTCAAGGTTGTGGGATTCAACTTGTACACAAGAGAGCTTTGTAACACTCAAGAAATCAATAGAGCGAGTCTAAAGACTCTTGAAATCCGACCAAGTGAGAAGCTTGGAAGGGAGTGGTTTTTCTCTAAGTAAACTAGTTGGTTTACGAAGAGTTTCCACTATACATCGCTTGCCATTTATAGTTTGGTAATATCTTTCCTGTTTGATTATTCCGCTGCTTATTTCAAGGTCATTGACTTTACCAAAGTCGGTGACTTCTACTGTTACTCAAAGTCGACGACTTCGCAGGATTCGCCGACTCGTTTAAGTACTAATGATCCTACAATTGGTATCAGAGCGAGGTTCTATATTGTTCTTTTAGTACTTTTCTTACAGGAAATTGTCTTCAACCAACATTGTTGTCAGTGACTCTTTCTGGAAGTCCCCAATCCTCAAGGATAGTAAGAACGGCAAGGACATGAAGGAAGTGAGGTAAATGAATCTGAACTATCTTCTCTTCATGCTAAAAAGTCTAGAAAACAATTAGTTGCTATCATAAAAAAGCTTGTAACTCAGGTTACAGAGTTAAGAGAAAAAGTGGAAGAAAATGAAGAAACCATTTCCAATCTCTTTCATGATAATAAACTCTGGTCTAGTAAAGCTATTGAATCGGAAAAGATTTCTTCTCCTAAGTCAGTGACTTGTGAGTCTTGCTCTGACTCAAAATCTCAGGTCGTCGAGTTGCAAAAGCAAGTTGAGGATCTTGAAAAGCAAGTTACTAACTTAGAAGGAGAAAGGCTTATGCTTAGGCTTGGTTATGCTAAGCTATCTAGTGAATTAGAAAATCTTAAAGTTGAAGATGAGACTAAAAGAAAGAAATGGTTGGGTGAGTTTGTTGCTGAAAAGGCTCAAGAAGTCAGAAATGATTATAAAAAAAAGTTTGTGAATGAGGTAGACAGATCTGGAATTGGCTTTGTTCGTGCACCCAATACTCAGGGTACCAAGGTTGCTCCCCTTGTGTCTAAAGGTACAACCACTATGTGTAGTGACAATGCAAGTTGTTCTACACATGTGGTGGCTAAGCCTGACAAAGGGAAGCAACAATGGTATCCTGATCAAAAGGTGCACAACATATGGAAAAAACAAGTCCAAAACTCGGCTCCATCACAAATTTATTTTCAATATTGCATCAACAACAAACCCATCTATCCGGGCTATAGCAAGTATGTGGCCCTAAAGTCTCATAGAACATGTTGGTACTACGTCAAGGCTGGTCATTACCAATATGATTGTCACAAAAAGGACAGGGATGAGAAAAATGCCAGGTCGCGGACTATGGATGATAGTGACAAACCTGTTGTCGCTGACTATCCTCCAGGATCTGTTTGTGCTAGTTGCAATAGGTGTTGTCCTAGAAATTACTTTGTTGCCAAACCCAAAGGAGTTAAACAACTCTGGGTTCGTAAGAACTAATTCTTTCAATGCAGCTTGAAGTGGGTGACAAGGAGCCCTGGTTTATTGATAGTGCATGCTCAACTTATATGTCGGGGAACCCCATGGATTTCGTCTCACTTTAAGAATACCAAGGAAATAAGATTACCTTCGACAACAATAGTAAAGGTGGTATTTCAGGTATTGCTCAGGTAAGATTTTCTGAAAAACTAACTGTAGATAATGTGTACTTGGTTGAAAATCTTGGTTTCAAGTTATTAAGTGTTCTCAGATGTGTGCTAATGGGAAAATTCAAGTTGTTTTTGATAAACAAGGTTGTCAAGTGATAGAAAGTGACTCGGGGAAAATCCTTCTAAAAGGGGTATGTAAAAACAATCTCTATAAAGTGGACACTTTCTTTGAACCCGAGGAAAAACTATGTCTTAGAACAATTAAAGATGTCACCGACCTTTGGCATAAAAGATTTGGTCATGCGAGCTTTCAACTCCTTGACTTGCTTCATAGGCAAGAGCTGGTTAGAGGGCTACCCAAAATAGACCCAAGCAAGCATGACGTTTGTGAAACATGTGTAAGAGGTAAGCAAGTGAAGTCATGCTTTCAATCCAAGAAGGAGGTAAGTACCATTAGACCCTTAGAGCTTATTCATATTGATATATGTGGTCCCATGCGAGTCCAAAGTCGTGGAGGAAATAGCTATATTTTTGTCATTATTGATGACTTTTCATGGTATACTTGGACAATTTTTATGTCTTCTAAAGATCATGTCTTTAAAGAATTTGAAGCGTGGTGAAGGATGTTGAGAAAAAGCTTGGAGTTGCCCTTGTGTTTGTCAAGTCAGATCATGGAACAAAATTCGACAACTCTGAGTTTCTGGTTTTCTACAAGAAAATTGGCATAAGTCACAACTTCTCAGCGCCAAGAACTCCTCAACAAAATGGCGTAGTTGAGAGGAGGAATCGTGCCTTGGAGACCATGTCGCAGACCATTCTTATCTCAAGTGGTCTTCCAAGAAATTTCTGGGGTGACATTAATGCATCTTGCTATGTGATGAATCGATCCATGCTTCATCCACTTCTTGGAAAAACTCCTTATGAACTGCTTAGAGGAGTTAATCCCAGTGTCGCCCACTTACGCACTTTTCGATGCAAGTGCTATGTTCACAATAATGGCAAGGATTTTTTGGGAAAATTCGATCCAAGGAGTGATGTTGCCACTTTTGTAGGTTACTCCCCTCATAGCAAAGCCTACAAACTGTTCAACAAGAGGACGAGGAAGATTGAAGAGAGTGTTCATGTAGTGTTTGATGAGAACACGATGGGAGGCTCGATGATTGAGGATCATGATGATGGTGATCAAGGATACTATCTAGTTAAAGATGATCTACTTCCATTTGCTGCAACAGAAAAAGAATCAGTAGTCATTGACAATGCTGGTATCACCGACTCAGACAAAATAGGGGGAAGTGATCAAGATCAAAGAGCAAGTGACAATGAGATAGATGATGAGAAAACACCTGAGAGAAGTTCAAGTCCAGAAGACTGTGAAGATGATTAAGAGAGAACGCCTCATACACAAGTTGGCGACTTGACAGATCTACATGTCAGGAACTATCAACAGAAAAGTGATCATCCGGTCACTAACATCCTCACTGATTTCTCAAAGGGTGTGCAAACCAGATCTTCTCTGAACAACTTCTTTGCTTTCAATGCTTTCATCTCAATGTTGGAGCCTACAAATATTGAACAAGCATTGAAAGATTTGGATTGGGTCAGTGCCATGCAAGAGGAGCTTCATCAGTTTGAAAAAAATAAGGTTTGGCATTTGATCCCAAGGCCAAAGGGAAGATCTGTGATTGGAACACGATGGGTGTTCAGAAATAAGCTGGATGATGAAGGAAATGTGGTCAAAAACAAAGCAAGGCTGGTAGTTAAGGGATACAATCAGTAGGAGGGCATTGACTGTGATGAGACGTTTGCTCTAGTGGCTCGTCTTGAGGTTATTCGGTTGCTCATTGCCTATTCTGCTCAACATGGGTTCAAACTATAGCAAATGGATGTCAAGACTGCATTCTTGAATGGATACCTAAAGGAGGAAGTGTATGTTGAACAAACTCCGGGTTTTGAAGATGTTGCCCCCCGGATCATGTCTACAAACTGGACAAAGCTCTTTATGGATTGAAGCGAGCACCGCGTGTTTGGTATGATTGTTTGTCTTAGTTTTTGATTTTAACATGGTTATGTTTGAGGAGAAGTAGATAAGACTTTGTTCTTATTAAAGGAAGGAGGCCATATGCTGGTTGTTCAGGTCTATGTCGATGACATCATCTTTGGTACAACAGATGATAAGCTGGTGAAGACGTTTGCTGACCTCATGTCTAGTGAGTTTGAAATGAGCATGGTCGGTGAGCTCAAGTTCTTTTTAGGACTTCAAGTAGTTCAAAGTGAGGATGGGAAATGAGTTCATTAATAAAAGTATCTTAGAGAATGTGTTAAGAAGTTCGGTCTTGAGAGTTCTAGACCTTTTGACACTCCCATGTCGCCGACTACCTCACTTGGAAAAGATGACAATGATCCAAAAGTCAATGCTACTATGTACAGGGGTATGATTGGATCATTGCTCTATCTTAATGCGAGTAGACCTGATATTGTGTTTGGAGTATGCCTATGTGCCAGATTTAAAGTTGGTCCAAGAGAGTCCCACTTGAAAGTTGTTAAGAGAATAATTCGATATCTTAAGGGGACTGACAATCTATGTTTGTGGTATCCAAGAGGATTTGATTTTGAACTTGTCGGCTACACAGATGCACATTTTGCTGAAAATCGTGCTGATAGAAAAAGCACTTCAGGGATGGCTCAATTTCTTGGGCCTTGCCTTGTATCATGGGGATCTAAAAAGCAAAATGTTATGGCTCTATCAACAGCGGAAGTAGAGTACTTTGCGGCTGCGGCGTGTTGCTCTCAACTCTTATGGATCAAGCAACAAGTCAATGACTATGGGGTAAAGTGTGGGTCAGTGCCCATACTATGTGGCAACACTAGTGTAATCAACATCTCAAAGAATCCGGTGCAACATTCAAAGACAAAACATGTTGAGATAAAGCACCACTTTCTTCGAGATTGTGTGGAAAAAGGCATGGTCACAATGGAATTCTGCAGAACAAGTGATCAAAGAGCAGACATCTTCATAAATGCCTTATAACGTGAACCCTTTGAACAACTCCACATGGAACTAGGTATGATCTCTCTTCAATGATCTATTTCCCTACATGAATTCCCTTGATGATTGGTTAAATTGATTGCTTTTCATATGTTTTGAAGTCATGCTTTTATGGTATAAATTTTTGCATTCTTGATAGACATCATATTTAGGAAACCCCACGCATTTGACTTGTAGGTGACTTTTACTACATTTTGTATGATCCTAACCCTCATTATAAGTCCAAATGATGGTTGATTCTAATGCGTGTTCCTAACCTATCATGTTTTGAGAGTCTTAATGAGCCCATTTTGAATTTCCTGGTGAAACGGAGACTTATCATCATGATTGACAAATCCTCATATATAATGCTTCATACTTGGTTTGCTTTGACACTCCCTGTGCAACCCCAACGCCATGTAAGTTCTTTAAGAGAAAGTCATGGATTGTGCAAAAGTCACAAACAGATATGTTGCAGTGAGAAAACATGTTTTTGGTTTGGTGGTCGCCGACATGAGCAGGGTCAACGACTGTGAAAATTGGCATGTGAATCACATTAGAATATTAAGAAGATCAGTTTGTTTTTGAAAAGACATTTTTTTGAGCATAACTTGATTTGATTGAAGTGATACTTTCCAATTAAGAGAGAACAAGTTCCTTTATTACCCTACCTCTATCCTCATCCAAAAGCTTCATGAACCTAAACACAAATCACGAAACCATAACCGTGTCACATGAAACTGGAACGTTGCACCAAACAGCGCAACCGGTAGCGTTTCCAAGATCGAGTGACACACCCAAAAAAGGACGAGGAGAGTGCTAAGGAGTATTTGGAGAAGGATTTGGTTAAAACTCAAAATTTGGAGGCAATGGAGTTGAAAAATCTAAGAAGAAGGAAACAAGGGCTCTAGTTTTAGATAGAATGAACTGGAAGGAGACGAGAAAGAAGAAGGTGATCAAAGAGTAACCAAGGAAAAAGAAGAAGTCAGTGACTTGTGAATAGTCGCTACCAAAGAAGACTCTGGTGATGTCAGCGACAAAGTTTTGGAAGAGTTCACACCTTCTAAGCAACCTATAGTTCGATCTATATGAAGAAGGTACTCATTCTGATCCTAATGTTAAAGTTCCTGCTTCAGTTTCTAGAGATGTTAAAGCTAAGAAAAAATTGTGGAGTTTGAGGAAAGGCTTGCTTGTTTCGATTCTGAGTCATTGACTGCTGCATGTCCATGACTCTCTCTATCCCTCTCTTCTACCCTTACCACATTATCTCTCCAGTCTAAAAGACTTCTCTTTTTAGTTCGATTTGGTTTTACTGCATTTCTAGATTGTTTGTTTTTGCATCGTACATTATCTCTTGCCTTGGTGGATGATTATCTATGACTGTTTTGATATTATGTTTTAAGTTTCCAGATTTTGCCTCTGATTTCTTTTCTTATTTTAGCAATCTTTTTGATGATGCCAAAAGGTGGAATTAACTAGGGGAATAGATTTAAAGGGAGAGATCGAAAAACTGAAACCAAGCATAGGGGGAACTTTTTATGGTTTTTGCGTTTGCTCTTTATAATATGATGTTGTGTGTGCTTTAAGGATCTTATCACGACAGATTTTTTGTCACCATAAAAAAGGGGGACTTTGTTAGAATATATGGTTTTGATGGTTCCAAACGTCAGTGACACAAAAGTTTCAAGGAGAGTCAGCAACATCAAGTTTTTATAAAGAAGTCACTGACAAAGGATAACTGGAAAAAACTATTGTTGAAAAGTTGTGTTTGATGGTTCCAAGAAGTTTCATGGCGAGTCGGCGACTCGGCAAAGTCACTGACACGACCAGGTGGCAGGAAAACTATTTATGGAAGGAAAGCGCAGAACGTGTGCGATTGTTTGCAGGACAGCTGGGGCGTTTATTTATGGAGAATATCATCACAAAAGAGTGCTAAAATCAGAAGAAGATGATATGATTCCATTGAGATATGTTATATGTGCGTACATGTTATATTAGGAAAGATCTTGTAAGATTGCGTGGGATGTTATTTCTTTAACCGAATAGGAAATAATATCACGAAAAATCACACCTTAGTCTAACTTAAACATTACATTGCTTTAATTTTAGAAGTGAGGATTTTCGAGCATAATTTGCATATCTTGTGAAGAAGAAAAAGAGAGAGTTTTAGGTTGAAGAAGACTCGTGCATGGGATTCGTACGAGTAGTGAAGAAGACTAGCTTGTGCGTGAGATTCGTACAAGTGGTGTAGTCAAGTGTTCCTAGGCATAGCGTGAGGTTGAGAGTGTAGGTACAAAGGTAGAGTGTGGTTCAAGGTTGTGGGATTCAACTTGTACACGAGAGAGCTTTGTAACATTCAAGAAATCAATAGAGCGAGTCTAAGGACTCTTAAAATCCGATCAAGTAAGAAGGTTGGAAGGGAGTGGTTTTTCTCTAAGTAAACTAGTTGGTTTACAAAGAGTTTCCACTATACATTGCTTGTCATTTACATTTTGGTAATATCTTTCCTGTTTGATTATTCCTCTGCTTATTTTAAGGTCACTGACTTTACCAAAGTCGGTGACTTCTGATATTACTCAAAGTCGACGACTTCGCAGGAGTCGCTGACTCGTCTGAGTACTAACGATTCTACAAAAGGAATTACAACCTTAAGAAAGGGAACATGTGTTGGATTTGGAAAATGTGGAAGAATAAAAACCTTATGGGAAAGGAATTACAACCTTATGTTGCCATGATTGTAAGAGGTCTAGAGTACCTTTTTTTAGTGCACTCTGATCTCCTTTCTATGTGCTGGATAAAGTGGTTTAAAATTGTTGCAATGATGGTACAAAATAAACTATATAAACTATTGCTTTGGCCTCTGCTGAACATGGAGAATGAAAAAGTTGTTTGGTTTGATATTTGGCTACAAGTCAGGATGCTAAAGAGAGATGACAATAGCTTAAGAAACAAGTATGACACGTGTAAAAAGAACAAAGAAAAAGAGAAGATCTATGAAAATAGATATGAATATTATGAAGATGTGGCTTGTTGCTTATCCAGGTGTTTTTTCACTTTCCAACAAAGTGATTTTCTATGTGCATTATGTGCTCTATTTCCTGCAAAGGGTATATGTTGTTGTCCACCATGTTTATGACTGCTGGGTTTCTATCCAGAAGCAAAGCAATGTTGTTCCTTTTACACTCTCTAATTGTCTAGGCTGCTATATACCTGAGTGGTGCGGTTTTCTGCTGCACAACCGAATTTCTGGCTTTATGTCCTGCTATACTTTGTAGCAAAACAGGATCAATAACTCTTGTCTAGATTTGGAAAATCACATACAATTGTTGTACAATAACTTTCTTGGATATCTTTCTAGTTGATGTGCTGCTTTATGATGTTCGCATTTTTAGTATAGTTTTTGATAGGTTTTCCTTGCTTATTAGGTTTAGTTTTGTTTAGTTTAGGTTTAGTTTTGAGTATTTTTAGTTAGTTTTGCATAATTCTGTGAAAAGAGTGGAATCTACGCTATTTTGTGAGTTTTGCAGGTTTTAGCGAGGAATGGAGCTGAATGGAGCTAAATTGGAGCATTGCAGCGAGAGACGGAGGAGTGAGAGATTGAAGAAGTCGAAGCTCGAGGTACAAGAAGAAGTTTCAAAGGAAAACAAATCCCAGGCTCGTTAACGAGGCTGTGAAGGGTCGTTAACGAGGCCACGAAGAGAAAGATTTCGAGTATTATTTTTATTATTCACCGATCCTAAGCGGGAATTTATTTCCGTGTCGGTTGAGTATCTTTTTGGAATCTTTTGGGGTTGTTAGAATATGTATTTTAGGTCTTAATATCTTTTTAGATTTTATTTCTATCTTTTAGAGATTGTTTCTATCTTTTTAGGAAAGTTTATATCTTTTAGCCTTTTTAGTTTTTAGCTTTTTTAGTATAAATACCCTTCTATCTAGCATAGAAGGGGGGAGGCTAGATTTTGGAGAAGTTTTTAGGAGGAGATTTGTGAAGGCCGAAGGAGAGAGAGATCGGATCGGAAGAGGATCACGAGGCTCGATCGACGACGGTTGTCGAGTGTTCGTTGGTCGTGATTTTAGGTTCGGTATTTTTATGTTTTTTTCGGTTTCTTCTGAATCTCTGTAAGACAATATATTTTTTTTTATTAATTTGAGTTTTGAGTTTTGTTTCAATGTTTTATTTTATTGAAGTTTGTAGTTTCTTAGTCATGATTAGTGAGTAGTTTATTTTTCTAGGGTCGGGGTTAAGCCCGGCATAGTTGAGCATGTTGGATGAGTAAGATTGTGTGTGAATGCCTTTTATCTTTTATTGAGATTGTTTGTTGTGCTTAATACTAAGACGAAAGTTGAGGTAATTTAGGTTTTTAACTTGATTGAAAGAGAAAGTTAGTAACTTGAAGGTTGATATTGTTTGAAAACGAAAGTTTCAAGCTTTAGATCCAAAACAAGCAATTGAGTGAATTAGGATGCGAAAGTAGATTAATTTACTTATTAAGTCAACGAAAGTTGATAACTCCATCTATTTAAAGGCATGATCTTATCTTCTTACGGAATTCTTATGCTTAGCTATGTTGTGGTGTCCCTTGTCCTAGATTTTTGCTTTATTTGAATTATTTCTGATAAATCTTTGTTGCTGAGTACTTGCCTCGGTACCGAATTTTAATTAGAATTTTATTAGGTCGTTAGTTAGTATTTTTGTGTTCGGTGGCTCGGTAACGATCCTGACAACATTGTTAACGAGGCATCTCGTGAGTGTTTTGTTTGATTTTGTTTGATTTTTGTTAGATTGATAGACAAACAACCTTGCTTCCTGTGGAACGATCCTGACTCCACTGTACTCAGCGGGGTCTTTACTTACAAATTTATTTGTTGGCCGAGAAACCCTATCAACAAATTGGCGTCGTTGCCGGGGAGTCAACGTGTTGTTAGTTTATCTTCGGGATCGGGAATAGCCCGACCCCGTTTTTGTTTTTAATCTTTGTTTTCTTTGTTTATTTTCTCAGTGTATGCCGGTAGGACGAAGAAGGCTTCAGTTTGATAGCACAAGTTATTACTCAGAACCAGAACGTATCCTGCACCGTTGACTCCGAGAAAACCGAGCCATGGCCACAGCAGAAGAGATGGCTCGAGAGTTAGAGATCCTCCGGACCCATATGAAGGCACTAAAAGCCGAGAAGGACGGCGCAGACGCAGACAAGGCTCGACTGCAAGAAGAGCTAAATGCCTATCCAAGGAATGCCAAGCAATACATGCATCCGGAACTGAGGGTGCCAGAATCTCCTATTGTGCTTCCAGCGATAGAGAAACCTTTTGAGATCAAGTCTCAATTTATATACTTAATCAAACGGGCTCAGTTTGAAGGGAAACGTGCTGAGTGCCCTATGGAGCATATTAGAAATTTTCTTGATTTATGTGACACCATAGTTGCTGAAGGTGTCTCGTTAGAATATGTTCTGTTAAAAGCTTTTAGATGGTCGCTCACTGGAAAGGCCCTGAACTGGTTAAAGAGCCTACTTTCTAAGTCTATCAGGACTTGGAAAGCTTTGTATGATCAATTTCTTACAAAGTTTTTCCCTCCTGCCAAGACAACGGAGTTAAGGAAACGCATCACCTCTTATCACCAGTTGCCTAATGAAACATTTGTTGACACTTGGGAAAGATTCAAAGAGATGCTTAGACAGTGCCCTACTCATGGGCAACCTTTATATGTATTGCAAGAAATCTTTTTCCAGGGTATCAACGCAGAGACCAAGAACCGCATCAACACGCATACTGCGTGCGGTTTTATAGAGATGAACCCGACAGAGGCGTGGGAACTGCTGGACAAGCTGGCTAATTACGATGCTATGTACGGAACCCAACAGGCTCCACAAACTCAAAAACGTCTCTATTTGCCCAACCGAGATGAAGTTGACCCCGATGTTAAAAATCAATTCTTACAAGATGAGGTCAACCGTCTGAGGAAACAGGTAAGTTTTCTGAAATCCTCTGAATCATGTCAAGAATGTGGTTCTTCTGTGCATAGTAATTCTGCTTGCACTAACATTGAGCAGGTTAGAACCGCTGAAACAATAGCTGAGATGAATTACATGAGAGGACCCTACAGGAACCAGCCTAATTATAATGACAGGTCAAACAACTATCAACCATGGGGCAATCAGAATACAAGTCAAAATTAAGCAGGGCCCCCACAAGATAGACGACCTGCACCATAGCGACCTCCAGGCCATCAAGAGACGCCATCATGGGTTCAGGAGATTAAAGAGAGCATCAACGGAGTGAACAACAAGGTTGATGACGTTCAAGACAAGCTAAACCGACAGGATAAAAGATGGGGAGAGTTCGATATTTGGAAGAGGAGTGTTGATTCCCAACTAGGAGACCTTGCTGCACGGATTCCAAGACCACAAGGACAATCCCGGGCCGTCCCGAGGAGAACCCTAGAGGCCAAATAGCAGCGGTACACCTCAGGAGTGGGAAGACACTACCGGAGAGAATTCAAGCTGAAGAGAAGGAGGAAAAGGACCTCGCCAACCAGCTCGTTAACGAGCCGGCGAGAGCTAGTACCGAGCCTACAAGCCAGGATGACGAGGCTCCGAGGGTATCTAACGACCCTAACCCAGGTAAGTCTACTAATCCGAGCCTTCCTCTCAATCCCAGGGTAGTTAACGACCCCATCAGGGTCGGTAACGACCCGCCGAGGACATCAATCGACCCCAGTGTCGACCCGGTACTCTCACCTCTCGAGCCTAACTTGGTTCCGAGAATGGTGAAATCTCTTCCATTTCCTACTAAGAAATCTATGGACTCTACTGAGAGTAAGTTCAAGCGTTTCGTTAAGATTCTTCAGGGCACTAATATTTCCATCCCATTCGCTGAAGCCCTAAGCGAAATGCCGGCTTACACAAAATTTTTGAAAGATATTCTTAGCAGGAAAAGGTCCATTACAGAGCTGCAGGATGAAGTCATATCGATAGCTCTACCATAAAAGCTAGGAGATCCCGAAAGGTTTGCAATCACAATCGGCATGGGCAACCACAAGTTCAAAGCGTTATGCGATCTTGGTGCCAGTGTTAGTCTTGTTCAGCTCTCAATCTGGTCTAAAGCCAATATGGGACCACTGGAGCCCATCAACATGCGGCTTTATATGGCAGACGGATCTTGCATCAAACCAACAGGGCTGATAGAAGACTTCCCAGTTCAAGTGGGCAATTTCTTTGTTCCTAATGACTTCATCGTTATGACAATGCCCGAAGATCCGGTTGTGCCTATTATTTTGGGAAGACCATTCCTTGCTACAGCAGGAGCCATAATCGATGTTAGGAGAGGACTCCTAACTTTCGAAATTGGGGATGAGAGGACAGAATTCCGATTCAGACAATCCAAGGGGTCCGAAAAAGCTGAAGTCAAGATGCTCTACACCCACAAGGAGATCATTGAATGTGGAGACCCTATAGGAAGATCAGCATACAGTGATGAAATTTCAGGGCAAAAATGGGCAGAAATAACTACTGCAGTTTCAGTAACGAGTCCTCCAGCATCGCTACCGATTCTCCTGGCAGAAGACGCATGCTCGTTAACGAACTCTCCAGGTTCGTTAAGGACCCTAGCTGAAGACAGCGAAATCTCAGCCTTTGAATGCTTTGAGGAAGTGTTGAAGACGGAACCAGAAGAGCCGATTCTAATCCCTGCTGAACCGTCCCCAACACTTAAATCTCTGCCAGAATCCCTCAGGTATGAATTCCTCGATCCTAATTCTACTCTACCTGTCATCATTAATGCTGGATTAAAAGATGAGGAAGTAGGAAAACTCCTGAATGTGCTTAGGATGCATAGAAAAGCCATAGGCTACTCCCTAGATGATATAACTGGCATATCCCCTTCTCTCTGCATGCATAGGATTTACATGGAGGACAATCATAAACCCACCATAGAGCATCAACGTAGATTAAATCCTAATATGAAGGACGTAGTTAAAAAGGAAATTATTAAATTACTTGATGCTGGGATCATATTTCCTATTTCGGACAGCCAATGGGTGAGTCCGGTCCATCTAGTCCCAAAGAAAGGGGGGATGACTGTGATAGAAAATGAAAAGGGAGAGCTTATTCCGACTAGAGCCACCACTAGTTGGAGGATGTGCATTGATTATAGGAAGCTTAATAGTGCTACTAGAAAAGATCATTTTTCGCTTCCTTTCATAGATCAAGTGTTAGAACGCTTACCCCAGCATGATTATTTCTGTTATTTAGATGGCTATAGCAGTTTTTGGCAAATTCCCATTCATCCTGATGACCAAGAGAAAACAACCTTTACATGTCCCTATGGAACCTTTGCTTACAAAAGAATGCCATTTGGGCTTTGCAATGCCCCTGCTACTTTTCAAAGATGTATGATGGCCATTTTTTCAGATATGATAGAGGATATTGTAGAGGTTTTCATGGATGACTTTTCTGTTTATGGTTCTTCATTTGATTCTTGTCTTGCTAACCTTGGACGAGTGCTTAAAAGATGTGAAGAAACCAATCTTGTGCTTAATTGGGAAAAGTGTCATTTTGTGGTTCAAGAGGGGATAGTACTAGGACACCTTGTCTCTAAAAGAGGGATAGAAGTAGATAAAGCAAAAATTGAGTTTATTGAAAAACTACCTCCTCCCTCTTCTGTAAGAGACATTAGGAGTTTTTTAGGGCATGCTGGCTTTTACAGACGATTCATTCAAGATTTTTCTAAGATAGCTAAACCTTTGACTAACCTACTAATGAAAGATGTAGTGTTTGAGCTGTCTCCAGAATGTCTTGAAACATTTTACAGGTTAAGAGCTGAGCTGCCCTCGTGTCTGCCCCCATCATGTAGTCCCCAAACTGGACATTATCCTTTGAGATCATGTGCGATGCCAGTGACTATGCAGTTGGCGCAGTCTTAGGGCAACGGAAGGACAAAAAACTCCACGCCATTTATTACGCCAGTAAGACGTTGGATGAGGCGCAGAGTAAGTATACCAAAACGGAGAAGGAATTCCTTGCTGTGGTATTTGCCTTTGAGAAATTCCGGTCCTATCTTGTTGGATCCAAAGTGATTGTTTATACTGACCATGAAGCTGTTAGATACTTAATGGCTAAAAAAGATGTCAAACCTAGATTGCTTCGTTGGATGCTCTTACTGCAGGAATTTGACCATGAAATAAGAGACAAAAAGGGAGCAGAAAATCTAGTGGCAGATCACTTGTCCAGGTTGCCAGTTGAGCATATCACCGAGTCCAATAATGAGGTACCGATAAATGATTCCAGACCCGACGAACACCTCCTGTTGAACGAGGTCGAACTCCACAAGACCCTCGTCACCGGCCCCTTCAGGGTCGTTAACGAGGTGCCGAGGCTGGAAGATACAAATAACAAGGGAAAATGTTCAGATTGGGTCGACAACCAAGTCAATGAGGTCGTTACTGAGCCACGGGAGGTCGTTACCGAGGTCAAAATATTAAATCCTAGCTCGTTAACGACCCATCCGGGTAAGATTTCTGAAACTGAGTCTTCTCGATTAAAATTCACCCCCTCTCCTTCTTCAATTTCTTCTTCCTCAATATCAATCTATACTATTAGAGGGCCAAAAGCTCCTTGGTTTGCGGATTTCGCTAACTATCTTGTAGGAGGCGTGATTCCCGAGGGCCTTACCCCACAAAAGAAGAAGAAATTTCTCCATGATGTAAAACAATACTATTGGGACGATCCCTACTTGTTTAAACAAGGAAGCGATCACCTCTTTAGGCGTTGTATCCCAGAGGAGGAGATTGAAAACGTGATCCGTCAATGTCACACACTTCCAACTGGAGGTCATGCAAAATGATTCAAGGCTACTGCGAAGATTCTGAAAATCCTTCTATTGGCCCACCATGTTCAAAGATGTGCAAGCTTATGTGACAGCATGTGATGGATGTCAATGCTCAGGCAACATAACTTGGAGACATGAAAATCCACTAACTGGGATATTAGAAGTTGAGCTATTTGATGTATGGGGCATTGATTTCATGGGACCGTTTCCCGCCTCAGGACCCTATAAGTACATCTTAGTTGCGGTTGATTATGTTTCCAAGTGGGTGGAGGCTGTTTCCACAAGGACTAATGACGCCAAGACTGTTGCTAAATTCATCAAGACCAATATTTTCCCAAGATTCGGCGTTCCAAGAGTCCTTATCAGTGATGGTGGTTCCCATTTCATTGAGCGAAGTTTTGAAGCCCTTTTGGCTAAATATGGGGTATCTCATTGGGTGGCAACACCCTATCATCCCCAAACAAGTGGCCAAGTTGAAGTTTCAAACAGGCAAATAAAGAGCATATTGGAGAAGACAGTTTCCCATTCTAGGAAGGATTGGTCCTCCAAGTTGGATGACGCTCTGTGGGCATATAGGACAGCATACAAGACGCCTCTACGCACCACCCCCTATAATCTAGTGTATGGCAAGGCATGTCATTTACCGGTCGAAATGGAGCATAAGGCATTATGGGCTCTCAAGGAGCTCAACATGAACCTCGACGCGGCTGGAGCAAAATGATTCATGGACTTGCAAGCATTAGAAGAATTGAGGCTGAAGGCGTACGAAAATGCTGAAATCTACAAGGAGCGCACCAAAAGGTGGCATGATCGGAAATTGGTGCCCAAAACTTACCACATCGGCGATAAGGTACTTCTCTTCAACTCTAGACTCCGATTATTCTCAGGAAAGCTAAGGACACGATGGAGTGGGCCATTTGTGGTTCATCACATTTATCCTCACGGAGCAGTAGAGTTGACTGATAACCGAGGCGTCATTTTCAAAGTTAATGGACACCGGCTGAAGAAATTCCATGAGCAGACTGACCCAGATGAAGAGATAAGAGTTACCATGGCTCTCACATCAGCAGACTAGCAAGGAAGCTCGTCGGGCTAACGACGTTATACATAGCGCTTACGGGAGGCAACCCGCTTTTTAGAATAGGTTTAGCTTAGTTTATTGTTCTTTTCTTTTTCTTTTTAGATTATTTCTTAGCTTTCTTTTATTTTTCTTTTTAGTTTTAACTAGGATAGAAATTAGATTTTTAGAGCTAACAAGATTTCAGGAGAAAGGGGTCGAAAAATCACTCAAGAAGGCCACGGTGGCTCGTTAACGACCCACCCAGGGTCGTTAACGACCCGGTTCGGAAGACCCGATTCGTCACAATACGGGGCAGGTAAGTAATTCTAACCTACTCTATCTTTTTAACCCTAGCCGCCACCCCCCTTCTACCCTTACCCCTTCTATATAAACACTTCCACCCCTCCCAAAATTCTACCACAATCCCTTCAAAATTTACTCTCAAACCCAAAACACTCTCAATCCCTCTCCCTTCTCTCCCACTGAGTCGGAATTCCCCACGCTAACGACCACCGGAGACGTCGTCGTTACCGGAGCTCGGAAGCCATCCACCAACGAGGCCGTGCTCGTTAACTACCCCAATTCCGACCCTTGTTCTTCAATTTTTCGGTTTTCCGGTATGATTTCTAAACCCTTGCTTGAAATTGCATAATTGATTTATCTATGGGTCGAAATTTCATATTTTGAATCATGATTCTTAGGGAGATCGATGAGCATGCTTGATTTCGGTCCAAAAAATTCTTGATTGTGCTTCGTTGTTCATGTTTTAGGAAAGATTATTCATGTTAGATTAGCCATTGTAATTCTTTAGTTAGGAAAGCATGAATTTTTCTTGTTCTAGATCTAAAAGTTCAATCTTTGCATGTCAAAATTCCGGGAAATTTTTAGCATGTTCGGGACGGGCAATTGAGTAAGTATGGGGTGTTTATACCCGATGGGGGATTTGTGGAGAATATTAGAAGATTGCATGCTTGATTTGTGCTGAATTAGAGGTAGATTGAATTTCGGAAATTTCTGGTTTTGCTCTCGGCAGGTCGTTAACGACCCACCCAGGCTCGTTAACGACCCTACACTTCATCATCGATTGATCCGAGCCCAGAATCGTGAACGACCCAATTGGGCAGTTTACGAATAATTCCGAGGTTAATTTTGAGACCAAGTATGGGGTCTCGTACCTATTATTTTTGAGTGGAACCTATCTTGGAAAATTTTTGATTATTTTGTAGGATCCATGGCTAGTTCAAGCAGACCCGCTACCCGAGCCCAAAAGAAGAGGAGGAACCACAGGTCTCCATCTCCACCCCGGGTGGATGATGTGATTTTGAGCAGTCAAAGCCAAGTACGGCACTACCGGGATTTTTTGGAGAAGGACCATTACACCCGATGGTTCTCGAAGTCTAGCGCCGTCTCTACGGGCATCTACACGGATGTCGAGGACGCCTTCATCATCCTTGGGGCCGCTCACCTATTGAAGCAATATAACTTGCCACATTACCTGGCCCTTACATCCGAGCTCTTGGCCACTTTGGAGACCAACTTCTCGACGAAGACCTCGGCGGGACGTATTCGGTTCCGGCTCGGTAACGAGGACCGTGACTTCACCATGGCGGAGTTCAATGCAATCATGGAGCTCCCAAACCCGTCAAGAGACTATAGCTTGAAGGACTACCGAGTGACCCGCACTTGGAGCTACATCACCGGAGAGGTTCAATCCTCTACCGCGGCGCTATCCGGGGCAAACATAGTCAACCCCATCTTCCGGATTATCTTGAGAGTCCTCGCCGCAACATTTTGGCCGAAGAAAGAGTTGAACCGGTCTACAAGGACGGAGGTCGCTTGCTTCCACACCATTCTCTTTAAGGAGCCCGACCCCTTGAATTTGGGGTACGAATGGCTCTACTATGTCGAGAAGTCCACCAAGTCCAAAGAGGTGTGGTGTGGCAATTTGGTTAGCCTCTTGGCTAAGAATCTCGGAGTTGATCTCACCCGCTACACACCGGCCCACGCCCAACTCCTCAACAAAAACTATTGGTATAGTTCCGGGATTTTCGTGCAAGCCGAGGGAGGCTACAAGGTGAAGGTTCAAGATCGACTAGTCATACCTTCCCTCGACATGTACGAGCTACTCTATGTACCAAATTGGTACGAGGCGTGGACGGGACATCCTTACCCATTAGAGCCAAAACCGGAGGACGAGCTCTCGCTTAGGCCTTGTGAAACCCGGTTTGAGCGAGACGACATGGATGAATATGAAGAAGAAGATGAGCAAGAGGATATCGAGGTAGTAGGCAACGACACCGAAGAAGCCGACACCGAGGGAGGCACTGAGGAGCTCAACTTTGAAGAAGAAGACATGGACACGGAGGTATTAGGTGGCCACATCTTCGTTGACGAGCCCACCAGGGTCGTTAATGACCACTTCCAGCCACCATCCAACACTGTTAACGAGGCACCCAACTTCGTTAACGAGGTGCCGAGAGCTCCTGTCGACCTACCACCAACTCCTGTCGACCCTCATGCTTATGGCCTAATGCCTTACAACCCGGTGATGTACCAAGATCATTTCCAGCCTCACTACCCACCACCTCCTCAGCCCGAGTACGCAGGATCGAGTATACCACCACCATGGGCCGAGGATATTTCAGCACGGATGCAGCAGTTTCACCTCCAGACGGATCACATTCATCGGAGGATGGATAGATGGGAAACCGTCTATTCCGCTCGCATGTCGATGGAGGACGAGAGGCAGCGTCAGAGCGTGGCGGATGATGCTGAGCGTTGGAGGACGATGTACGACTTCATGGGGAACTTTGAGCACTACTTTCCTCCACCGAACCGTTGATTCAAGCTCAAGATGAAGTTTCCTTTCCTTGTTTTCACTTTTGTAAGTTTTATGTTTTTCTTTTTCTTCTTAATTTTTTGTTTTCTTTTCTATTTCTTTTCCCTCTTCTTCTTATTTTCCTTACAGTGGGGACACTGTAATTTTAAGTATGGGGTGGGAAGAAAGTAAAAAAATTATGTCCTAGGTGTTTTTGTGTTCTATGTAGTTAATATTTCTTTTAAACTGAAAAAAAATCGAAAAATCCAAAAAATTGAAAAAATCAAAAATCGAAAAATAGTTTAGAATTGATAGATATCCCTTCTTAAGTTCTATGATAGCAATCACTAGCTTAATCATATAATTCCTTGCAAACATGTCTTTAAAAGTATAGCCAGATTCTCAAAAATTAAAATTTTTGTTTTTAGAAGAGAATAGCACTCGATGAAATTGAGCACATATACTTTATAGCATAGATGATGCAATCCAACAAAATCTACCTGGTAAGATATTTTTGGCCTTATAGGGAGAACATTTATAAATCCCTCTTCTTTTCTTGTGTGATTTACTCTCTTTATGCATATTATCTCTTGGAATTGTGATGGTTATCTATTTCTTGAGACCCTTATAAGATTTTTAGTTCATTACTTGTGAAGATCATATGATGGAGAACTTATTTTTATAAGCCCTATTATTCCTTATCTACCTTTACATTATTCCTTCTTTTGATAACCAATTCTGAACCTTAAGCCTTTTATTTTTAGCTCCACAAAAATTATTCACTAGCCGAGATAAGCTTGACCCTATCCGGGAATTAGGACTTAGATTGGAGAGGTAAAGTTTTGTTCTTTGTTAAAAAGAAAAGAGTTTATATTTGCTTGAATAGAAGGGTATTTGGGAAGGGTAGATTGGAAGTCTCTTGTTATTACATGTAGGAGAGGTCTCTTGATAGAAAAAATGCACACAGTAAAGTTTTGATGGATGTAGTGTAGTTAAAAGGAAGAAAAGGATGTATACGGTGGATCGTTAACGACCCTAATGAGGGCTCGTTAACGAGGCAGCGAATGATAAAATAAAAAAAAAGAAAAAAAAGAAAAAAAAAGAAGGAAATCAAAAAGAGGTGAAGAGTTAAAGTGCATTTGTGTTTATAAGTTATATCAAGAGATTCTTTTATTTTGGTTATGAGACTTTCTAGGATGATAAAGGGTGAGTGAAAATGAGTGTGCATGAAGAAGAGTGAGTTTGGTATGTTGTTTTATGAACTTTTTGGTGAGATGTGAGTTTTTAGAAGTCTTTGATTCCCGGATATTATTAGCACCACATGACCAAATATTTCCACTCCCTATTGTTATTACCAAGCCCCATTACAACCCGACCGAATGGAACTTCTATGAAGTTTTTCATTGAGCCTAAGTTCTCTTGATGATTTTTGCTTGTTTTGACAAATCTTGGGTGGAGAGTATTGGTGATATAAGTTCCAATTTCTATGAGTTTTTGTATATAAGATGAGTTGAAAGATTGAATTTATAAGCCTAAACACTTGAGAGTTGAGTGAAACACATTATATCCCTTGAGAGGTTGGATTGTATTATTTTATGTCTATTTAAGTATATATGTGTGTGAGGATGTTAATAGTCTTTTGCTATAATTTTCTTATGTGTAGATGTTGCTTCTTAGAAGATGGCTATGTCTTGATGAGCATGATTTGTTTTGGTTTTGGTTAGTGTCTTGTTTATTGCTTGAGGACAAGCAAGTCTAAGTATGGGGTATTTTGATGTTCGCATTTTTAGTATAGTTTTTGATAGGTTTTCCTTGCTTATTAGGTTTAGTTTTGTTTAGTTTAGGTTTAGTTTTGAGTATTTTTAGTTAGTTTTGCATAATTCTGTGAAAAGAGTGGAATCTACGCTATTTTGTGAGTTTTGCAGGTTTTAGCGAGGAATGGAGCTGAATGGAGCTAAATTGGAGCATTGCAGCGAGAGACGGAGGAGTGCAAGATTGAAGAAGTCGAAGCTCGAGGTACAAGAAGAAGTGTCAAAGGAAAACAAATCCCAGGCTCGTTAACGAGGTTGTGAAGGGTCGTTAACGAGGCCACGAAGAGAAAGATTTCGAGTATTATTTTTATTATTCACCGATCCTGAGCGGGAATTTATTTCCGTGTCGGTTGAGTATCTTTTTAGAATCTTTTGGAGTTGTTAGAATATGTATTTTAGGTCTTAATATCTTTTTAGATTTTATTTCTATCTTTTAGAGATTGTTTCTATCTTTTTAGGAAAGTTTATATCTTTTAGCCTTTTTAGTTTTTAGCTTTTTTAGTATAAATACCCTTCTATCTAGCATAGAAAGGGGGGAGGCTTGATTTTGGAGAAGTTTTTAGGGAGTTATTTTAGAGGAGATTTGTGAAGGCCGAAGGAGAGAGAGATCGGATCGGAAGAGGATCACGAGGCTCGGTCGACGGCGGTTGTCGAGTGTTCGTTGGTCGTGATTTTAGGTTCGGTATTTTTATGTTTTTTTCGGTTTCTTCTGAATCTCTGTAAGACAATATATTTTTTTTTATTAATTTGAGTTTTGAGTTTTGTTTCAATGTTTTATTTTATTGAAGTTTGTAGTTTCTTAGTCATGATTAGTGAGTAGTTTATTTTTCTAGGGTCGGGGTTAAGCCCGGCATAGTTGAGCATGTTGGATGAGTAAGATTGTGTGTGAATGCCTTTTATCTTTTATTGAGATTGTTTGTTGTGCTTAATACTAAGACGAAAGTTGAGGTAATTTAGGTTTTTAACATGATTGAAAGAGAAAGTTAGTAACTTGAAGGTTGATATTGTTTGAAAACGAAAGTTTCAAGCTTTAGATCCAAAACAAGCAATTGAGTGAATTAGGATGCGAAAGTAGATTAATTTACTTATTAAGTCAACGAAAGTTGATAACTCTATCTATTTAAAGGCATGATCTTATCTTCTTACGGAATTCTTATGCTTAGCTATGTTGTGGTGTCCCTTGTCCTAGATTTTTGCTTTATTTGAATTATTTCTGATAAATCTTCGTTGCTGAGTACTTGCCTCGGCACCGAATTTTAATTAGAATTTTATTAGGTCGTTAGTTAGTATTTTTGTGTTCGGTGGCTCGGTAACATCCTGACAACATCGTTAACGAGGCATCTCGTGAGTGTTTTGTTTGATTTTGTTTGATTTTTGTTAGATTGATAGACAAACAACCTTGCTTTCTGTGGAACGATCCTGACTCCACTGTACTCAACGGGGTCTTGACTTACAAATTTATTTGTTGGCCAAGAAACCCTTTCAACACTTTACATGCTAAGCCTAAGTGTATTAACCCTACTATTATTAATGATGATATGCAAAAACAATCTGAGACCAAAACCCGAGTCAATGATGATAAACCCCAAAGCTTTATGAAAACAAAAACCTGGCACCATAATTTATCGCTTGCATGGATGTTGGTTTTCACCATTGTGGTTATTTCTACTAATCACTTCCAGTCTATCACACTATGACTAGTAGGTTTCATGAGTCACTAAACCGTTTCTTTATGCAGGAGAGAAATTATAAAAAAATACAGGATATTGGCGTCTAGTGCTGATACATGACTGCATGGAACAAGTAGTGATATTCAGGACATCATGATTACAGCAGCACACAAGCTGAAGCTTTGTTTTCTTAGTGCCTCCCTTGCCATTAAACTGGAAAGCAAACATGGAAGAGGTAAATTTAAACAAACTTTACATGTTAACAGTAATAAAGCACCCTTTGGGAACGTTGTACAATTAAATGCTACATATATATAGGAAAGAAATGAAGGAACAACATAGAAAATGTGTTGGAATGACACACTATAATTTGCTTGGAATATATCACGTTCAGAATACCAAAATCAAATACCCAGTTTCTAACCAGACTCAAAGAACCCCCCTTGCTAGGGTAATAAAGTATACAAATACTTATTATGAAAGTCTGTTTATGGAATATAGAGGCATTGGCTGAAAATCCTTCTAGCTGGAGATAGACTCCTCCTGTAAGATTGAAAAAATACAACTCATAGCAGTTGTTGAAACAAAAACTGAAAACTTACCTTTTGATCAAGTATGGAGACGAGTCGGTTTTGACAATATTGTTTGGTAGCCTGCTATAAGCCGATCAGGGGGAATATGTGTTTTATGGAAGGACCCTCAATTGACTAATGAAAGTTTAGAAGTAGTAATACATGAACCAAGATTTATCATACTTAAATATACAAACCTAGCAACTAATTATGTTCTTGCTATTTGTCTGGTGTATGCTACACCACAAGAAAATGAAAAAAATAAATTCTAGAATGGCTTCACCCAATGTTTACAAAATCTATACCTACATGTTATTGTAATGGGTGATCTTAATGAAATACAAGACCCGACGGAAAAAAAAGGAGGATCGCCTCCTGACAGATCTAGATTTGAGAGACTGATAAAGTTTAAGAATGAAAGCGAACTCCGGGATATCCCAACTCCGGGATATCCCAACCTAGGGTAATAGGTTTACGTGGAGGAAAAATAAGACAAAAATCGATAATATATATGAAAAATTGGACAGAACCCTAGTCAGTTATCAGATTCTCCAATGGTTCCCTGGTATACTAACACAACACTATGCATTTTCCTCCTCATATCGTTGTAAAATCTCAATTGATCTGTCCAGCAGACAAAATTTCAAAGCACAACCTTTTAAGTTTGAAAAAAATGTGGACTTAGAGGAAAGATTTCACAAACGTAGTTAAACAAGCGTGGCGAGTAAACTATAATAGCTCTCTCATGTACCAATTTGTCAAAAAGACTCAACTCCTCAAACAACATGTGAAAAAATGGAATAAGAAGACCTTTGGTAATACCTTTGAACAACTACGATCCATTGAAGAAGACCTACAACAGCTCCAAAACCAAATCCATATTTCACCAACTCTAGAAAAGATTCAAAAACAACTTAGGCTAATTGGAAAGAAAGAAAGAATCCTAAACTTTCACAAAATATATTGGAAGCAAAGAGCTAAAACAAAGCACATAAAGTTAACAGATATAAATACAGGATACTTTCACAAGATTACCAATGGAAGACGAAATAGGAAAATAATCAGGGAAATAAAAACTAATGATGACACAGAAATCTATGGAGAAATGAACATAATAAACGAAATTCGAAATGACTTAAAGAAACGATATATTAAAGAACCAATAAACATGTCAACCCTAAATGATTATTTAGGTTGATTGATAATGAAGTATCAAGAAGTGAGAATAGTGAATTAACAAAACCAGTTTCAAATGAAGAAATCAAGAATGCAATTATGAACATAGGATCAAATAAATCACCTGGACCGGATGGTATGACTGCTGAATTTTATAAAAATATTGGGATATTGTGGGCCCATCTGTTATCAAAGCTATTAAGAGTTTCTTCCATTCGGGCAACATGCTAAAACAAATCAACCACACTTTCATCACCCTGCTCCCTAAGAAAGACAACCCAAGCTCAACAAATCATTACAGACCCATCAGTCTATGTTGTGCAATCCATAAAACAATTGCAAAAATTATTATTGAACGACTAAAAAAGGTTATGGAGCATCTCATCCACCCTCTTCAAGGAGCCTTTGTAGCCAACAGAGCCATACAAGATAACATACTAGTTGCACATGAAATCTTTCACTCCTTCAAAAATAGGAAAAATAAGGATGGATGGGTTGCAATCAAGCTGGATATGGAAAAGGCATATGATCGGGTTGATTGGGACTTCCTATTCCTTGTTATGCGTAAATTCGGGTTTGACAACAAATTTGTAGGATGGATAGAAGAGTGTCAAAACATTGCCCTTTTCTGTTTTGGTGAATAATGGACCGACATACCCTTTTATTCCCGAGCGAGGGCTACGACAGGGTGATCCACTCTCTCCGTACCTATTCATCTTAGGTATGGAAATCCTAGCAAGGAAACTTCAACAAATAAGTATGGAAACAAACAAACCGGTTGAATTCGCGCTTGCTTGTGGAGGAACCAAAATCCCATTCCTATCTTTTGTTGACGACATAATTATTTTCTCAAAATCAACACAATCAGCATGCCTATCCGTTAAGAAAGTCATTGATGACTATTGTGCCTTGTCTAGTCAAAAAGTAAATTACCACAACTCGGCTTTCCAAACTTCTCGAATAGTACCAAATCAACAAAAAGGAAATATTAAAATGGCATTGCACATCACGACCATGACAAACCTAGACAAGTACCTAGGTTGCCCAATTGTTAATGGTATTGTAAATAAAGATACCTTTTAAGGATACAGTGGGGGAAAACCAAAGATCAACTAAGCAAATGGAAAGCTAACTCATTATTTCAAGAAGGTCGAACCGTGTTGATTCGGTCCAATGTAGCTGCTAAACCAAACTACATTATGCAAAGCTTTATGCTTCCAACGAGTGTACATAATGAACTTGAAAAAACTAATAGGGTTTTTTCTGGAACAAACAACAAGACTATGAACTTGGTTGTGACATGATCTGCAAATCAAAAACATATGGTGGTCTTGGGTTGAGGAAAGAAGAACACATGAACAAAGCTTTGCAAATGAAACTGTTATGGAAAATCATTGCGGAACCACATAACATTTGGGTACGTATAATTAAAGAAAAATACCTACAAAATAATAATATCTTTTCATATAAAATTAAGCCCAACACTTTGTGGCAATGGAGAAACTTAATAAAGCTAAAACCACTTTTTGAAAAAGGCCTCATTTGGCAGGTAGGAGATGAAAAAACTATAAACTTTTGGACGGATAGATGGGCCATGAACGAACCTCTGTCCTCTAGTGAATAACGCGACCAATAGAGATAGAATCAATACAACTGCCAAAGTTGCCGACTTCTTCATAGTCGGAAAAAAAATGGAACAAAATAGCCTTGCAGCAGCACTTGTCGATGGAAATTGTGGACAAAATTACCGACATAGTCACCCCGAAACATGACATCACTGACCGACTCTACTGGGCTCCAAGTAAAAATGGGTGGTTCTCCACTGCATCATCCATAGATCACATAACAAATATAAATAGCTTTAATCCCAGCATGAACGATTAGATATGTAAACTTGATATTCTTCCCAAGGTTAAAAAACTTCCTTTGGAAAATAGATAATGACGGTGCACCAACAAAATCCCAACTACAAGCTAGCTAACCATATTCCGGTTCATGGGGGGTATAGTTAAAAATAAACCCATCTTATATGTATGCGAGTTAGAATTTTGGGTTTATTTTGAGTTTATTTTGTGGCAGATCTTACATGCATAGTTAAAAGATAAGAATGAAAGTAATTTCTAGCATTTTAACAACTTAAAATAGTTTTATATATATATAAATTTAAAATTGTCAAGTCCTTATTGATGTGAGGATCAAGTATCGTGAAGTCCACTTTGCAAGCCCCCTAGACTTCCAAAGAATCGACAGTGAACACCTAGAAATCTAGCCTCTCTTCAATTGGCTTGTTCTCATTGATCTTAAATCATATTCGCGTGATTCTAACTCGAGCAGTTAGATCCGAAAGTCTTGTTCTCATACCTAGGTTTGGTCCATGACTTTTATGGCCCAATAGAGACTCTAACCTGGCTAACCCGAACAGGCCCGACCCATTTGACATGTATCCTATGGTGTGATATTATTTTTACTGTCCATTATGGTGACTGACGGTGACAGGAAGTAAGCGCTCCTCACGTTCATGAGAATAAGTTGTTTCAGATTGAGTTCTACACGAATGCAATGCGGAGATGAAGACTAGATAAATTAGTATATGCATTTGTACTCGTTCTTCCCAAGGAATTGACCAGTCAAAGCGTGGGATGGAGAAAAAATCAACTTGCATATGGTATAGGAATCTTCCTTTATATATCAACCCTGAGTTTTACTACAGTTAACTAATCCAAGTTACATGGATTAATTTTATTAGGAGGACCTCTCTCTCCTGTGTCTTTGAACATGATATGCCTGACATGGTTGGCGGGGCTCTAGTAATTTGCTTCACAATGAAGCCATTGTAGGTGGGTTGATTAGGACATTTTAGATGAATATATAGTATAATATACTTATATACACTAAAGTGTTTTGCTTCTCAGACTTACAAAAATGACTAAGTAGCTAGAACCTAAGTAAAAGTTAAGGTGTTTAAGCTTCTGACCAAAATAACTTTTACCCATCTTTCTGCACTGCCTATAATATTATTTTTATCATAGAACCAAAGTTATGCAACTCTGATTGGTCTTAATAAATATCAAAAGGCAAAGAACGAATCATGCCATAAGATGCTCTTTATTAAACTTAGATGAAGAGTCAATTGAAGACACAAACAGTGGCCTATTTTTGGGTACCGTGATATACTTTGTGACCCTGTGCTCCTTCTTTTTCCCTTTCTTTTCAAGAGAATCATTTTACCTGATCCCGCCCCAATAAAAATAAATGAATTATATCAAGAACTCATAAATTAGTAATGTAAATTATAGAATGCGATCAAAATCATTATTAGTGGTACGTGTATTAGTAGCATCAGCACTCATTTACATTAACTTGGAGATGAAGGTAAACTGGCTTAGTGGTATGATCTTGTTATTTGGAACCTGCATTAAATGAGCAAATGTGATGCCAAGCACCAAAAGCAACAAATATTCAAAATTATTAAATGTGGATTGAAGTTTATGCAGGTTAGTAGAAAGTGGGACTAGGGAATCAGTCTCATATTTATGGACCGTGATTCTGTGATACACTGTGTCATGACACACTATTAAAATAATAATAAAGTTAGACATAAGTGGGTCCGCATTTAATTCCACTAATGAAGTTTAATTTTTTTTTTAAATCTGATTTGTATCCGAACCTAGGCTTGGATGGACCCACATTTCAGGTTTAGAGTTATAGTTAAATGGGCTGCTAAAGTGGGCCTAAAATTCAACCTACATTTTTAGCCCAATTCACATGAATCAAGATTGAACCACTATTTAAAATAAAGCCCAATTTATTATAACTACAAGTTGTCAAATTTTAATTCACATTAGAAAGATTTTGAAGGGTTTGTTCTGAACATAAACGTACGTGACTGTTTATCTCCCATTGACGTTTCAGTTCAATAACTTGAAGAAGCTTTGAGGTTGGTAATTCGAATTAAGGTGTGTTGCTAATATAATGCTTGATAACATCGATCTTTAACGTCGATCTCATTGAGGAGCGATTCACTCTTTTAAATTTTTTTTGATAGAACTAGAAGTGTCTTGTAATTTTTAATGCTTGAGAACATTGTGTTTTGCTGATTTAATGTGCCGGTATAATTTGGCTTTACTTTTTTATTGCACCCCACAATATGCAGGATTTAATGGATGCAAAGAGAAGGTTATTTGATTTAAATACCGATTTTGTGGAGAGTTACAATGAAGATGATTTTCCATTGATGGAATTAGACGACAGTGATGATTCAAGTCAAGAGGATGTGGAAGATCTAGATGAAAGAATCAATGATGATGTTCTCGACCTAACTCTTGAGAATGGTGATGCTGCTGTGGCTGAAGAACAAGATCTTGAAAACGTGGTTGGAGAACAAGATGTTGAAGCCGAGAATGTCACTGAGCCTTGTCCTGATATGACTTTCGACTCTTGTGAAATGCTAATGCGATTTATGCATGACTATGGCAAGTCGAAGGGATTCCAAATAAGGATTAGGAATTCTTCTTTTATTAAAGATGCACCCGAGGCAGAGAGTATCACAGATTAGTATGCTAAATATAAACGGTTGAGGATGGTATGTTCTAAAGAAGGTGAGTGTCAAACGCAATCTAAAAATCCTGCAAAGGCTTTAGGTAGCACTCGATGCGGTTGCACATTTTCGGTTAATGCATGTGTTTGTAGTGATAGAACCTCGTGGAGAATTAGCTCCCTAACCCTTAAGCACAACCATGAATGTAGCCTAGAAAACTCAATTTTCATGCCTAGGTATAGGCACATAAGTGGAGGGAATAGGGTTATATTGCTGGATAATGATAGGGCTGGTGTTCCGGTGGCGAAGAACTACAACTCCTTTGTGGCCAGATATGGGGGTCACAACAAAGTCCCCTTTTCTGAGAGAGATTGTAGGAATGCAATCAGTTCGGAACGAAGGTTGAAACTTGGGAAGGGCGATTTTGCTACAATGAGAGATTACTTTGAAACCATGATGGCAAACTCCTCAAACTTCTTCTACAGTTTTGATACCACGGATAATGGTGTATTGAAGAATGTTTTTTGGGTTGATGGATGTGCTAGGGCAGCTTGTAAAGAATTTGGGGACGTCATATCCTTCGACGCCACATATGTCAAAAATAGATACAAAAAGCCGTTTGCTCCGTTCATAGGAGTTCATCACCATGGCCAATCCATTGTGCTAGGGGCTGCATTGTTGGGGAGTGAAGATGCCGAGAATTACACATAGTTGTTTAAAACTTGGCTCAAAAGCATGAATAACAAACCACCAAAGGGCATAATAACCGATCAATGCAAAGCTATGGGTAAGTATCCTATAATTACCTTTGACAGTTTGTTTTTTTGCATAATGGTGATGAGACTTTTTCGTTTTGTTTTTCTTGTAGAAAATGCCATTGTTGAGGTGTTTCCCAATACAAGACATAGATGGTGCTTGTGGCATGTCATGAGGAATGCTAAGAAGCACTTGGAGAAAATAAAAGATGTCGGTGGATGGACTCACATTTCAAGTGGATTGCATAAGGTATTGCATTTCTCATACAGTGTGGCCGAATTTGAGGCAAAATGGGCAGAATGGATTTCTGAATTTAGACTCGAAAGGAGTAATTGGTGCAAGATCATGTTCGATAATAGGAAAAAGTGGGCTCCAATTTACTTCAAAAATGATTTTTGGGCTGGAATGTCGACTACCCAAAGGAGTGAGGGAATGAATTATTTTTTCAAAGGGTTTGTTAATGGTAACACATCCCTACAAGAGTTTGTGAAGCAATATGGAATGGCAATGGGCAACCGTTCCATGGCTGAGGAGAAGGCATCCTTTGATTCCATACACAAGCCACTCCATTGCTCTACTGATCATGAGTTTGAGAGTGTGTTCCAAAAGGTGTATACCACGACGAAGTTACAAGAATTTCAAGAAGAAGTGAGAAAGATTACAATGCAACGAAGGAGGGCTTGAAAGAGGTTGGCAAAATCAAAGTGTATGACATTATGGTCCGATGGTGGGCGGGTAATGTTCCCAAACGTAGGATATTTAAGGTGTCTTATGATCCCGACACACGTGACGTCAAGTGTGATTGCAAGAAGTTTGAGTTCACGGGAATTATGTGCTCCCACACGCTTGTCGTCTACATAGTGGAGGAAGTAAGGTTTGTTCCTGAAAAGTATGTACTCGATCGGTGGAGGAAGGACTTGCCAAGACAGCACTTGAAGATACCGGTTCCCTACTATTCATTGGACTCGATGAAGCCGGAAGAGATGGAAAGGTATGAGTCCATGAAGTCTGATTTTGAGGCCACTGCCACTCTCTCAATGACGAATGATGAGCTGTGTTCTATTGTAACGGGAGCTCTAGAGGAAATGAAAGGCAAAGTTCATCATGCTTGTAACCGTTTAGGACTGCCTTATGAGCCCATTGGAAACATTGGGGGAAAGTACCGTAAACGCCGTGCTATCGATGATCATACTGTGATTGAGGCTAGCATCTCGGCCAATGTGGAGGAGGTTGTGCGTGATCCTATTGATAGAAGGGGAAAGGGTCGATTGCCATCTAGGCGAAAGGGGTTTGGAAATGACACACCTCATTATTGGAATCGTGGCAAAGGAACTCAACAACAACAAGTCCAACCCATCCACCCAATATTAGTAAGGGTTGATTTACTTATAATTTGCTCCATATTTGTCTACTTACAACTGCCAACATATCTTACTTATAATTCACTTCTAATAGTTGTCTTATTCTCATGGTAGGTTCCAACACAACACTTGTCACCATTTCAAATTATCCATCAAGGCTCCAATGTTGCTCCTGGTGCATTTTATTATACATATGGCCAGCATCAATAGAGATGGTTTTCTAGTTTTGTGTTCCAAGTTTTATCTTAGTGGATTTGATATTTTGGTTTAGGGTCTAGCTCTTGGGGTATATGTTATTGCTGCAAACACTAAGTCAGCCATGTGTTTCATTTGGATTATCACAGTTTGGATTAACATTGGCAGGTTGTATTTGGCATCAAGCCATCAACAACTATAGTATATCTGTTTTGTTTGATATGAGGCAGTTGTTGATTATCGGATGGTGTGGTTGTTTTATAGCCCAACAAGATACTATTTCATTTATAGCCCAATATACTTTCATATGATCCACTTAATAGAAAAAAATGACCAAGGAAAAAACGTTTACGTCAAGAGAAACGATATCGTAATGAACGGGACTAACAACAAACGTTTAGAGAAATTGATCATTCTTATAACAAAGTGTATTAGTGCAACACAATGACCACTAGTATGAAGTACATTACAACCGCAACTTTGGCGAGACAATTTAAAATTAAGATGATCTCTTTAACGTCATTCTTCAATTCCTCTATATCATCTCTGGAAGCACTTTGGGTTTGAGAGGTACGTGAAACCTGACCGTCGAATACCCCATTTGACTCGTCATACCATCGGAAAAAATTGCAGTGGTCACATTTGTAGAACAATCTGTTAGGGTTTTTTGGTGACCCTGAAACCCTAAGCGAAGCAATTGATGGTGGATGACATCTACAATACACATGGGTTTCTCTTAGGGGAGATCTCGTACTTGATGAGGAACCATGAGGATCCATGTCTTTTACTGAAATCAAAATCAACCAAGCAACAAAAAAAACAATATTATTGCACCACAAGATACAAAAAGCTCAAAAGATACAAAAAAACTATAGATCTGATGGGAGGCTCAAAAGGACTTAATCTAAGTTCATGCAACAAAATGGAGCAATTACAAACATGAAAAAACCACATGCAATCAACATTCCAAGCAAGAACACACAACAATTTTAGGGTTAGGGTTTAGGGTTTTGATAGGAAGAGTACAAACATGAAATATTGCGAGTACAAACAAGTTTTAGGGTTGCTCTGATAACTTACCTGCAGTCGGAGAAGGGTAGTCGGAGAAGGTTAGTCGGAGAAGGTTAGTCGGAGGAGAAACAATCTATTGTTACTGCATCCACGAAAACATAAACCCCATCCACCCCAATTTTCAAAAGAAAACTCCCATAATTACACAGGATCAGCATGCGTCTTGAATCCACCAACCCCATCAATGCTCTCTTTTTTCTAAAGCCTTGAGAAAACCAAACCCAATCAAAGGGCGCCGTTCCACCGTTTGCTTTTTGCATACGGAACACTAGACCCATCATTGCAACCTGAAGGAGAATTGCAAGAGACGATGTTTTTTTTTTGGTAGAACAAGAGACGATTAAGAATAAGCAAGCGTTATTTGCTTTCATATTACATTATTTCTTAAAGTTTATGGTTTATTTGATATGTAAATAAATACTATACGTTTATTTTATATGTAAATAAAGAGATTCAAAACGTGTAGGTTATGGTTCATCACTTGAGGGTATCTATTTGTAATTGAAAAAAAAACTATAATCATACAAAACGTTTATTTTAAATGTAAATAAATTCTATAGGGTTTTGTGAGAAAATAAAAGATTGTTTAAGAATGAAATTTTCTATCCTATATTATAAAAACAATTTTTTTTGAAAAATATTATAAAAACATGGATAAGAATTTATCATGTTATTTATATACATTTTTTCCATCATCTTATATGAATTGTATTGATTTGTTAAGAAGTAGGACCTTATATGGGAAAATTGTCAAAAAGGGCACTCCTTGCCTTTAACCTAAATAACGAGATTTCTTCATATTTTGATAAAAAAAAATGGTAAAAGAATAAAAAAAATCAACATCGATCCTTGTATTCTGCTTTTTTAAATTTATTACAGTGCAATCATTTTCTCGTTAAATAAGGCTTCAAGAGAGAGAAAAAAAGAACTAATGCTCTTTCGATTTGGTCGAGCTAATTTCTTCTCATTGTATACAATAAGGCTTCAAGAGAGGCTAAAAAAACAAAAAGGTTAGCTATCGCTCGCCCCGTTTCGAACGCTAGACCTCACTAACAAATGCGCGTACCTGGACCAATTGTGTCGCATTGGCAATCGATTTTTATACGAACCTTTTTTGTTTTATAATGAAATCAAAGCGTTTGATTTAATTAAAAAAATACATCAATATTAATTTAAATGTTCCAAACAATTCATTATAACAACAATTGATGAATTAGGGGGGATTCTATGATCTTATGTGAAATCGTTACACTCTATAATCGATCATATATTCTTATATGAAATCGTTACACTCTAGAGACGATACATTCCTCTCGTTTCGATCATTCTAAGCTTTTGATTTAATTGAATAAATATATCAATATTAATTTATATGTTCTTCATAATAACAAAGTGTTACATTCATTTAGAGCCGTTCATTCTAACAACAATTGCGATATATTCCTTTAGAATCAATCATTTATATAACAAAGTGTTTCATTCATTTACAGTCCTTCTTTCTTATAAGAAAGCGATATATTCATTTAGGGTTTAGGGTTTAGGGTTTAGGGTTTAGGGTTTATGGGTATAGGGTTTAGGGTTTAGGGTTTAGGGTGTTACACTCTATGAGAAAGCGATTTATTCCTTTTAATTTGATCATTCTCATAACAAAGTGTTACGTTCATTTAGAATCGAATCATTCTTATAACAAAGTGTTTCATTCATTTAGAGTCGTTCTTTCTTATAAGAAAGCGATATATTCATTTAAGGTTTAGGGTTTAGGGTCTAGGGTTTAGGGTTTAGGGTTTAGGGCTTATAACAAAGTGTTTCATTCATTTAGAGTCGTTCTTTCTTATAAGAAAGCGATATATTCATTTTGAATATATCATTCTTATAACAAAGTTTTACATTCATTTAGAAAACGATTATTCTTTTAACAAAGTGTTACATTCATTTAGAATCGATTGTTACACTCTATATTCATTTAGAATCGATAATTCTTATTTGAAATCGTGACACACCTTCGATCATTTGTATAAGAAAGTGTCATATAAATAATATTACCTCTAATAAAATACTATTTTTTTTATCATAGTATTCTATTTACCTAATAAATGATGATTGATATATATCTCTAAAGTTTACAATCACTCTCTCAAAAATTGATTAAAGTTAGTAGTACTCCAATGAACAAGTGTTACATTTTGTTTACTAAAAGATTAATTAAAGTTTTGTCTCTGGGCAAAAATAGCCCTCTTTTTTTACCAAACAAAAAAATTAAAATTTTGGCTTACCAACATAAACGTCATCAACCTCAACTGCATTAAAACAGTGCAATAATTGCCTCGTTAATTGAATGCCCAATTGTAATTAATTGCTATTTAAATTTCCTAGATCCGTGTAGTCACATTTGCAATTTACGCTTTTGGATTTGGTCGATCTCATTGTTGATTGAGAAGTACTGAGTACTCCGTATAAGTTCTCTAGCGAGAGAAAAAAAAACAAAAAAAGGTTGGCTTTCAATCGCCCCCCGTTTCGAACCATTAACCTCACTAGCATATGCGCGTACCTGGACCAATTGTGTCGCATTGGCAATCGATTTTTATACGAACCTTTTTTGTTTTATAATGAAATCGAAGCGTTTGATTTAATTAAAAAAATACATCAATATTAATTTAAATGTTCCAAACAATTCTTATATGAAATCGTTACACTCTAGAGACGATACATTCCTCTCGTTTCGATCATTCTAAGCTTTTGATTTAGTTGAATAAATATATCAATATTAATTTATATGTTTAGGGTTTAGGGTTTAGGGTTTAGGGTTTAGGGTCTAGGGTCTAGGGTCTAGGGTTTAGGGTCTAGGGTTTAGGGTTTACATTCATTTAGAATCGATATCGATCATTCTTCTAACAAAGTGTTACATTCATTTAGAATCGATCATCCTTATAACAAAGTGTTACATTCATTTAGAATCGATATCGATCATTCTTATAACAAAGTGTTACATTCATTTAGAATCAATCATCCTTATAACAAAGTGCTACATTCATTTAGAATCAATCATCCTTATAACAAAGTGTTACATTCATTTAGAATCGATCCTTCTTATAAGAAAGCGCTATACATGTTTTTTTATATATACTTACTAGTAGTGTCATACTCCGTATTGTTTTGAATGCGTATATTTTACTTTTGAATGTTCAATAATAATAATTTTTATATCATTTAATCGAAAAAACAAAAGTGTAACATTATTTTTAATGCATATATTTTACTCAAAAAAAAGACTATATAAATTTGAACGACAAGATTTTGAATGTTCATATATTTTATATCATATATTTTGAATGCATATAAAGTCTTCTATGACGAAAATATAACTATATATAAATTTGAACGATGCATGGGTTTCGAATGTTACATATATATCCTAAATAACATATAGGAGTATTGATTTTCAATTGATAAAATCCCTATTAAATTATGGCTTTGATTATCAAACGAAAAAAAAAACTTTCGAATCCACCTTTGTAGCATGCTTTTTTTTTAATTAAATATCCTGTTTTTTTTTATTAATCGGTGCAATCAATGCCTCGGAACCACAAGATTAATTTTGTATTGGCTGATTTAAATTTTCCACAATCATTATTACTAAATGCTCTATTATAAATACCTCATTTAGAATCCTCCACTATCACTACCACAACACGAAAATGGCGGAAAAGAGCCCTAGAACCCCCCTTGTCGCCACCCAGGCTCTTGAAGAAGTGCCCGCCACTCCAATCTCTGAAACTGGCCTCTTGTCCATGTTCGACAAGGCGCAATCAACAGCCAACAACCTCACCATCCAAACCAGGATGTTCTATGTTCGACTTCTACGCAAGGGGCTTGCGGCTGACACGAGGAAGGTCCTAGCGGAGGATCCAACTTTGGTGGATCTACTGATGCTCTTCGAACAAGAGCATCAAGTATTTACCGCACCCGGAGGCCAGGTGACACCAAAATGACTGATGCCACCAAATGCATCTACACCTCCGAGCGGGTCCAAATCGGCTCGTAGGTCTGGAAGGAAGAAGACCCTCCCAGCTGATGACGATGGAATACCGAAGATCGATCTCGACTAGGATTCTTGCATTGGCTAGGGGCAACATGTGTGTTGTTGTTGTTGTGTTTTTTTTTTCATTCCCTAAATGCACTCCTGAAGTGCATATTGTTGCCTTTTTTTAATCGTAATGAAAGTTAGCCCCTTAAATCCTATCTTTTAATTTGGTTAAATACTCGTATATTTACTTTGGTTCCTTTGTTTCAAATTATAGATATGGTATAGGATGATAGTGACAACTTTCTTAAAATGCTTAAAATCACCCTAAAATTGCATAAATTAACCTATTTGGAATACTAAACTAAGGTTTGTTTATTGGTAGATAGATCCTCAATAGTCATGAAAAAAAAATCGTAAAGTACTTTCTACCAAAAAAAATCATAATGGCAAGTACCAAATTTCAAATACTAAACTAATAAAGATTAGGGTTTGTATTTATTTTAACCAAGGTGGTAGGTAAAATAAGCATTTAATTAAACAAGACTTTCCTTAGCATTGACAAAAAAAAATCAATAGGTTCTATATGTTTCCTAATAAACTAATATTATTTATTAAAATTAATTTACCCAAATATTGTGTTACCATAACAACATATTAATTTGCTCTATTATAGAAACCCTAAGTCGAACGCGGTTTCCCTAAACCCGCCCGCATAATTGGGCTTTAGTATAAACGGGGGCCCAACCCAATGGAATGGATAATTGCAATTGTAATATGAATCGTCGGTTAATATCCATTTAATTAGTAACTTTGTAAAATTAACCGCCTTAATAAAGTGGGAGAGTTTCTACCAAAAACAAAAGTGGGAGAGTACTTGTCAGAATTCGGTCACTTCAACTTCTCTTCAACTTCTCTGTCACTTCATCTGCTTCTTCCTTCCTCTGTTGAGATCTTGAAGCTTCGGAGCGCGATAGAAGGCCAAGGAGAAAAACTCTTCAAGACTTCAACCCTCCCGAGTTAGAGTTTTTAGAAATTAAGGTACTCTTCAACCCTTCTTGGCATGTTCAATTTCTTCTTCCTCTTCCCTGTGCTGTGAATCGTTTGTGTTTTTTTACACGCATGAATAGGGTTAGGGTTTGAGTCTTTATTACATCAATTGGCATGTTCATGTGTTGCATTCGGTTTCGTTTTAAATCTAGTCTAAAAGTGTTGTCCTTTGAGGCTGTTGGATGTTGATTTTGTTTATTGATTGTGTTTAGGGTTTGGGTCTTGTAGTCGATTGAGTTCCAAAGGATTAACTTCATCATTCGTTTGAGAAAGTCCTTTATTGATTGTGTTTAGGGTTTGGGTCTTGTAGTCCATTGAGTTCCAAAGGATTAACTTCATCATTCGTTTGAGAAAGTCCTTTATTGATTGTGTTTAGGATTTAGGGTCTTTGTAGTCGATTGAGACGATACAAGGTTCAAATCTAGGGTTTATGACAACATCCTTCCTTTGCATGTTGTTTCTCTGATCTAGGGCTATACTAATTGTCGTTAATGGCTTGTGGATGTGGATATGATTTCTTGATTTTGTTTAGGTTGGTTACATCCTCTATGTTTGTTTTCTAAATCTGAAATCAACTGAACCATGAGCGGTTAAAATCAGTTCGTAATTCAAATGTGAAAAACATGGGTGGATTGTCATCTAAATAAGGAAAGTGTGGTTCCCTTGTTGCTATAAATTCGTAGAAAGGACCTTTTTGGTAAATAAGGAAAGTATGGGGTAATTGTTTTTATAAATTCTTAGAAAGGTGTTTTTTTTCTAAATAAGAAAACATTTGGGTCAATTTTTGATTTAGAAAACAATTGTTTTTATAAACCTTTCATTCTTTAGTCCCTGCTTTACTTATTTGATGTATGTACACAAAAATGTTTAGATGTCGAAGGCACATGCGGATCTGGCCCAAGCAAAGGCGGAGTTGGCCCAGGCAAACGATGAGATGCTCAGGGCACAAGAGAAGCTGGCCCAGGCAAACGATGAGATGCTCAGGGCACAAGAGAAGCTGGCCCAGGCCCAGGAAAAGCTAGCCCAGGCTCAAGAGGAGATGTCCAAGGCAGGGGAGGACCTCGACGACGTTCAATCTGAATCAACTGACATAGATGAATCGGATATTGATGAATATGTTGACAAGCCCGACGACCTTACATCAGACTTGTTCAAGGACAGGATAAATTGAGGAAGAAAAATGGGGAGCTTCAATGCCCCTACTGTCTGGGTAGGAAGAAGCAATCCTACAATGTCAGAGAGCTCCTCCAACACGCTTCCCAAATCTCCAATGGCACGGGACAGAAGATAACTGAGAAAAGGAAGGCCATGCACCGTGCAATGGAGAAGTATTTGAGAGCCTACATGAGGGACGAGGTGCTGAAGCTTGAGGAGGCCACAAAGGAGAAGAAGATGTTGAAGAGGAAAAGGTAAGGTGTTGGTGTTGTCGGTTTTAAGTTCTTTTGCTTATATCTCTAAAGGTTCTTTTGAAGACTTTGATGGTTGTTTGGATGGATGGAAGACTTTTTTTTGCTGGTTTTGCTGGGAGCACTGTTCTAAAAATCCCTTCTAGGCCCCGCCTAGGCGCTGGAAGGTCCCAACCCGCCTAGCCGTTCAGCCCGCCTGGGCGCCCGTCCAGAACCGCCTAAACAACCGCTCAGGCCGTCTAGGCGCTAGGCGGCTCCTCTCCGCCCAGGGTCCGACTAGCGTTTTTTAGAACATTGGCTGGGAGGAAGTTTGTGATGAAACAATGCTGGTTGGGAAGAAGACAATTTCAAGCTTTTCTGTGATACTACTAATCTACTATATGGGCAAATACACCCCTTTTATGGTTATAATTTATGCTGTTTTTTTGGCTATGCATATTGCTTGTGATTCTAATTTGCTATGTTATGATGCATTTTCTTTTGATTTCATGTGTTTGACAAACACAAACAACACCTTTTGATTTCTGGTGCTTGAGATGATTCTCAAGCAAGGAAAAACTACAAGGAAATTTACTCTTGTTGACAATTATGTGTTAGTGTCAAACCTGTTTTTTGCCAATGGTAAACATATACATACCAATGCCATATCACTAATACCATTGCATGAGATCGACACCAAATAGAACTATGAAATTTGATTGCATATTTCTTAAAACTTGAGGTACAAAAACTACTCCTAATGGCACACAAAATCATCACTACAACTAATAACTCTCTTATTGCATTTGTTTTCTCATCATGTTTCAACAAGGCAAAAAAGGATGTGATCAAGCACAAGACATCAACACTGCAAACTGTATTCCCTCAATTCATAAAGACCAGCAACTTAAACATCCAATTCCAAACTGTATTCCCTAATCCATCTGATTTTCTCTCTCGTTTCCTTTCTTTTTGTATTTTATCTTCTTTAAGTACCAGAAAAACCAGGAAAATTGCAATTTCATTATCCCCAAACACAATCTATCGAGAAAAAACCATTTGGCAATTATAAATTCAAATTCGAAAAAATATGCTAGCAGACATCATCAAATTGAATTCAAATACAACTTATTGTTCAATTCATAGAAAAAAAAAATTCACTACAAAATTTATCACATAAGAATGGAGGGGATGATACCGGGATTTCATCAATTATGAATAACCCAGATTTGTGTCCTTTCTCCCAGCACTTCTTCCTAATATCTACACAGTAGAGTGAGCGACGAGATCGAAGATGACGACCAGCTTGAGATAAGAGCATGACTCGACCCCTCGTCTATCGTAGCCGGCGACGACAACCGCTTACCCGAGTGCTCCACCATTTCTCAGATCTGGATTTTCTTCATCGAGTTTTGATATTGTACTCGAGTTTGATATAGATCTGAATATATGATATAAGTTAAGTTAATGAATTTGGATTATATGTTATATTAGCCCATATACTATTTCTGATAGTAAAATATAAGTCCATATACTATTATTGATTAGGACCATTATTTATTCATAATGTAAGCCCATTTGATTTTACCTAAGCCCAATAACCTAAAGCCCATACAAAATAGCCCATCTGTGATACAAACCTAAATCCGACCCTATAGGTTTGGTGTACCCTTAGCTGAAAAAAAAAAATAAATTAAAAAACGTCATTACTACCTACCTTTTCTACTTTTTCTACTTTTTCTCTTCTCTCTCTTCTACTTTTTCTACTTTATCTTTTCTCTTTCTTCTTTTATTATTATTATATTCATTGTGTCATGACATAGTGTGTCATACAAACAATGGTAAATCAGCTCACAAATGATCAATTATTGGGATCCAAGAATCGTACAACTACATTAACTATTTTTGGAGGGGAGGTTGCTAATTTAGTCGTCTGACGCTTAGCTGTTCTCTGATTCAGTCAAAAACAATGCAGGGTAAGGGCTACTTTCTTTCTTTTTTAATTTATGTTTTCTTTTAACAGTAGTACTTAGTTAATTACTTAATTATTTACCACATGCTTAGTACATTGAAGAGAACTAGAGAAGAAATATAGTGGTGTTTTTTTTAACCAACCCTTTTGGTCCAGGATGCTACACCCATTATCACTGCCTGGCAGAGCCACTCAAGACAAGGAGAAGAAGCCAAACTCTATTATATACCCTATTGTATTATTGTATGGTGTGATTATACTTGAGCTATGTATATTTTTACTTGATACTGCATATTCTTTTTGAAGAAAAAAATGAAAAATGACTCTAAATTACATAAATCATTAAATCCACCGTAAATTAGGTAAATTTTCACATTGTCACTAGTAGATTTGAAAATAAATAGAAACATTCAATTGCAAGTTTTTTTTATTGAAAAAGGAGAAAAAATGGGGGAGGCATTGTTTAGATGTTGGTTGCCTTAGAGCGACCTTTTGGATGAAATCTTAAGGATTCTTCGACAACTGCTAAGTCCAGAGTGACAGATTCGGGCAAGGAAGTTTGCCACCTTATTGATCTCCCTGAAGATGAAGTTGATCTCAAATGTTTCGACTTGTCTGAGGTACAACAGAATATCATCCCTAATTATCTCGATATCCCACGGAAAGCTTCTTGCCCCTTCACGGCGCCAACAAGTCAAATGTTATCACATTACCTCGACGGATATAGCATCATGAATACTAATGTGAACCCCGTTGAGAGATTCACGAGAGGATCGATCTTGGACTCGTATTAGGTCTTCTCTTGCCGAACTTGGATAGGATTGGGTCAATTGAATGACCAGACTTTGATGAGAAAAGAAGTGAAAGGATGAGAAGGTGATCTCTTTTGAGGGAGACCGGAAGAATATGGGATGAGAAGAGAATATTGGGTTGACGCCTTAGTAATAACTTCTGGAGTAATCTCGACAACAATTCGGTATATTAATCAAGCGTAAGAAAAACAATGAGAGGCGTGCTCCTTTTATAGGAGAAGGAGGCGCGCCCTAGTTCTCGAAACCCTAGGCGGCGTGGGGAAGTGAAGGGGTAAGCAAGCATGCTGCCCAACCACTTGGCCCAAGCCCAAAACTCATAAAAATAGTAAAGACATAAGTAGCAAGGTGTCGGAATGGAAATAGTTCTAAAAATAGTAAGAAATAAAGATAGGTCACGGTGGCCTAGTCGCGAGTGTCGCGACAAGGCCGTGACAAGGCGTCGGCGCGCTAAAGGCATGTCGCGACATGGGCGCGGCACGACTTCGGCGTCGACGGGGCTGGTGCGCACCCGAACCTCGTGTGGCGAGGCTGGGGCGCACCAGAACCTCAAGTTCCTGCTCCAGGGTGGCCCGGCGTGGCGAGGTGCTCGATCCGAGGGACGGCACGACACCGAGAATGAGGTTCTCGGTGCCACGGTGTGTGGCGTCGGCCTGGTGTGTCGGCGCGCCTTCGATGAAGGAGACGCACCGGGTGAGGGGCGCGGCGGTGGATGTGCCGAGGCTTGCGATGGCACGCGTGACGATGGACGTAGTGGCTCGGGCCACGGCTCGAGTCCTGGCTCGTGTGATCGGTCCATCGGAGCGCACGGACATGTCATCCTCATCTTGGCTAGCCGTCCTAGTGGGGCTCACATCAAAAACTCAATCTTAGACCTAGAGCTTCCGCCATAAAGATTATTTAATATCCGCAATGTCCATTTCTCCAAGACACTAGGACACCCATATCATCTATGATCATGTAATCGAAAGAAGCCTCTTTAGACATCGGTTTGGAACCATCGAAGTTCAGTTTATAGGTTCCTTGTTTCTGTTTGGTCCATTTCATATTTCTATTTTTTTCCCTTTATGCATGGTCAAGTTAATTGTTATTTTTTTATTATTTTCTTTTTTTGGCCATCTCTGTCTTTTTTGGCCATCTCCTAGCCATTATATTGTCAAGGCGCATATGTTTTTCATTTGGTATTCGTCATCATCTTAGAAGATTTTCATATTGTGTTGCCACCATAGGCTCCACCAAATAATGTTTATTTTTAAAATAGTTTTTGAAGGTTTTCATTTGGTATTCCTCAAATTCTTTTTGAAGAAAAAAAATGAAAATTGACTCTAAATTACATAAATCCACCATAAATTAGGTAAATTTTCACATTGTCACTAGTAGATTAGAAAATAAATAGAAACATTCAATTGCAAGTTTTTTTTTTTGAAATAGGAAAAAAAATTGGGGGGGGGGGCATCGTTTAGATGTTGATTTCCTTAGAGCGACCTTTCTGATGAAATCTTAAGGATCTTCGGCAACTGCAGAGTCCAAAGTGGCAGATTCGGGCAAGGAATTTGGCCACCCTATTGATCACCTTGAAGATGAAGTCGATCCCAAAAGCTTCGAATTGTCTGAGGTGCAACAAAATATCATCCCTAATTATCTCGATGTCCCACGAAAAGCTTCTTGCACCCTTCACGGCGCCAACAAGTCAAATGTTATCACATTCCATCTCAATATTTAGGATACCTCGACGGATATGGCATCATGAATACTCGGTCTTAAACCTAGAGCTTCCTCCATAAAGATTATTTGATGTCGGTAATGTACATTTCTCCAAGACACCAGGACACCCATATCATCTTTGATCATGTACCGAAAGAAGCCTCTTTAGACTTCAGTTTGGAACCATAGAAGTTTAGTTTAAGGATTTTTTTGTTTCAGTTTGGTCCATTTCATATTTCTTTTTTTCCCCATTATGCATGGTCAAGTTAATTGTTATTTTTTTTTTCTTCTTGGTCATCTCTGTCTTTTTTTGCCATCTCCTAGCCTTTATATTGTTAAGGTGAATATGTTTTTCATTTGGTATTCGTCATCATCTCAGAAGATTTTCATATTGTGTTACTACCATACACTCCACCAAATAATGTTTACTTTTGAAATAGTTTTTCTGCAGCCTTTCTTTTATCTCATCCATGAGTTCTATGGCGTAATATTGTTTATGGTTGATTTATTTTATGATGTTTCCAATTATCGAGTTTGTACTCTATTATTTGTTTGGTATGTGGACATAGGAGCAGAAAAAGAGCCAAATTTTCACACATGTTTTCGCAGAAGACGTACGGGAGAGTAACTGGGACATGACTCTCATGAAGTCTCACGCTTTGGTTGGTAGTTTGTTTCTTGTGATTTTCCAAATAAAGTTTCTAATTTTAAGTTGGATATCTACCTTACAAATCCATTTGAGGTCTTTTTGTGATCTTTGTTTCTTGTCATTTATCGTTTGCAAGGTAAATGAGTGAAAATTGCCCTCTTTTGTTGGGTGACCAATACATTCTATCGGGGTCGAATGAATCGGTAGTGCTATATTAGTTACTTTCGTGATCAACATTATACTTGTCGAGGACTATTTCTTGTTTGCTAACATTACATTTGTTTTTCGAACAAATATAGGTTTTTAGAATTTCATCCATGTACATTGGTATTGATCGCTCTTTCATATCGATTTCTAACATTACAATTTTTACATCTTTAATCATCCATCTCAATCCTTCTTTAAACTAGGTGAGTAAGCCTATAAGCTTGTTCCATTGCCAAGATGTGTGGTTTTTCTTCTCATAATAGAGTACATGTTTCCGTTTTAGGTGTTTATGGGAAATGACAACAACCTAGGGGTTATGGGGTTTTGCCATTTTCAATTGCAAGATGTGTTTCCCTCTCCATCTTCCCCGTCATTTATTCCTCCTTCACCTATTCCATCCACCATCATGTCTCCGTCCACGACCGTCCAACACTCTTCCTTTGTCTCCTCCTTCCCACTGTCATAACACTCTTTCTCCGTCACCAACATCCACAATCTAATAAAACATTGTCCCCCAACACATACACACACAAACTGAATTTGATTATAACAAAACCCATGTATAGTACGGACTCAGCTGAGAATTGAATAATTAGCACATGGAAAGGCCCCATTAGTTTCCATGCTTTTGAGAATTGAACTATTAAGAATCAATCTTTGTTCAAATTCCATGAACCCAATATTCTTTGTGTTTGGCAATTTCAGGATTGTGAAAAGTAGCGAACAAGGTCACTATTGAAGGGTTTAAATAGGCGTGATTTGCAACCCTTATCCATTTGAGGTATTTATCATAAATACCCTTTTTTCCTTGCTCTCCAAGTCTGATCCTTAAGGTTGACATGTGATTCTGATTTAAATTTGAATTGTCAACTCTTGGATCGCATGTGATCCTTAAGGTTGACCGTTGGATGGGCATCTTCAACCTGCTGCAAGTTTGAATCCTGATACGCCCTTTTGTCCGATCGAGACAGGATCCCTAAAAATGCGTTGAGATGTCGCTTTCACACATGCGCTGGTTCCCATCCAAAGGGAACTCTCGTCTTCTCGGTTCCCTTGCCTTGGGAACTCTTTTGGACTTCAAGGGGAATCATGTTCTTCTTATCTAGTTCCCATCGTGTGGGAACTTTGGTTCACTGAGTTCCCATCTAGTGGGAACTCTTGTTCAATTCTGAGGTTGGTCGCATACTTCTCGTCGTTGAATCAGTTCCCATGCCTTGGGAACTTGTTACTCCGTGTTTGGCTTAGCGACGCGCAACTTGTTAATATGAAATATTTGACAATAGGCATTAGTTCCCATGGTGTTTGCATTATCAAAAATGAGGACGTTGTTCCAGTGTTAATGAACGTGAGTTCCTAACACCGACTCAACCATTGGAGCGAATGGACAAGGACTCCTCCTCCTGGAGAGCATCCATGGATGGGGTCACATCAATAGGGTTGGTGAGGAGGAAGAGTATTGGCCATCTTAGGACGCATTGCATGCATTGGCCAACGTAGGTGGTATTGCATGCAATGATATTGGCCATTGTAATGGTTGTTGGAATTTAACAAGATGGGAAAGAAATAAGAGAGAAAGTGTTCTCTGTGAAGCAAGAAAGACATGATGTCATAGTGGTATGGGAGCAATGTTTAAGTGGAGAGGTGCACGAGGTCGGGGTTCGAATCCCATCCCTTGAATTTTCCACTTTTCCTCATTTTTCCACTTTTTATAAGAATTTCTATGGTAACGGAAATAGAATGTCATATATTTAATTAAAATAAATTTTATTTGTCATCATGTTAAACTTTAATCATTTATATAAACCATGATTTTAATTTTAAAGAGTAACTTGTTATTTTAATAGAATAATTAAATTTAATATTCCGTTTTATTAAAAATAGTGAGATATTACACCGATACCTTTCTAGATGTACAATAGTTGCACGAGGAAAAAGACCATTCCATGCCTAATTTGCTAGCCAACATCAAGTACGTCCTGAATGAAGTCATTGTCCCCACGACCATTATCCCATGTGAAACGGTTTCCCCCGAAATGAACTTCACTAAAACCACAATATTTCAATACCTCTCAAAAAGCTAGAATCTGACCAAGATTCGGTTCGTCCCCTCCTTCCTTGTCGGACAAGTTACAAATTTAAGTAACACCCCCTACAAAGCCAAGCATCACAATTTTCCCCTACTAATCTCCTTAACAAATGCAATGTTTGGTATTTTTTATCTTTCCCTAGCCAATAGTAAAGTAAAGTCAATCTCCACTCACTCTCCTGGCCAAGCAAAATAGAGGCAACAACATGATGAGAAGAGCAAATTGTAAGAGAGACATCCTTTTCCCTTTTCCCATATCAAAGCAAGCCCTCCCGATTTCCTAAAACAATCCGCGATGAAACAATTCTTAAAGTCGAGCCTTCTTCTAACATTTTCATCTTCGACCTATCACACTTTCTTTCCATCAAGAAAAGAACCTTTGGGGTCTCCTCCTTACCAATTCGGTAAGGCGATCGACTGCGCGGGTCTTCCCCAAATCCCATCAGGTGTAGCTAAGAAGACTCATAATGACAGGAAAGGGAGGTCTCGACCTACGCGAGCCTTCCCTAATCCCCTACAATTGTAGCTAAGAAGACTCGTAATCTTCTTAGCAATTCTTCTTTTGCCTCCTTCTTCTTCGTAGAGCGTTCGATAATAGGCTAGTAATGCGATGCCCTCATCTAGTCCCCATACTCATATTGAAAGACTTTAGCATCCTCATTCTCGCAATCCAGTTCCATGTGTCCTAGCATCCCACAAGAGTAACAGAAATTGGAAAGCCACTCATATTTCAATTCCACCGAAATCCTCTTCCTCCCTTATCTCCATCATCACTTCTCCGCGAAGCAGTTTCTTCAAATCAAATGAAACCCTAATTCTTAGGAACCACCCCTTACCATCATTGTTGAATTGTCGATCTCCAAATGTCCACCCAACTTAACCCTATGGTTAGTAATTGCAGATATTGGTAAATCATAAAGCCTTACCCAAAAATCTGCCTTATCAAATATCATTTTTTTTAGGATTGTTCATCTCTCGGCTCGCGCAGGACAATCAACGATTTGTCGAAAGCCCACAAACCCCCTTTGATAACCCTATCTATATCAGTCTCATCCATGAATTGGAATACAAACAAATTCATTCTTACCTCTCAAAAAATGAATCCCTTCTTTAACCACCATGCCCCTTTTAGGTTTGCCTTTAGAGCATACACACTGAATGGCCGACTGGTAAGCAAAGTTCCAACTAGAGAAAACGAACTTGAAGGATTCGGTTCTTTCGTCAACACATGCTTCACCATGATCTCACACTCTTCTTTTGTTAAGTGCATGTTCTTCTCTTTGTCGGACAAAGTTGTCATTGAAAAACTAAATCTAGATCGTCACGGTGTAGTACTCAGCCAAAGTCGGTGAGTCTCCTACGTTGTCGGCGAGAAAAATCCTAGCTCTCATGATCCTTCGTTGGAGAGAAAGAAGAGCATGGCACGATCCTTCTTTTGTTAAGTGTATGTTCTTCTAATGTATGCCCATTTGCACACAATAAAGATACAAATTTTGGTTAATTTGATTATTGTTGTTAATTATAATTCTTTTTAAAAAGGTCCATTAATTTCAATTTATGAAATAGTTTTAAAATAATTTTCAAAACTAACATAGTTATTGTGTATTGTATGCTCATGGACGAACATTAACTGGAGCGCTACATGTTTATCTCTTCTTTTCCGTGTTCCAATTTGCAGAAAACTAAAAGCCGAAAAGAAAATTCGATAACCCAAATAATAATGAGTGCATTCATTTTATTCCCCTGAAGCCTGTTCTCTTACATTTCCATTTTCCTCCACCACCCCCTTGTGTTTTCCTCTTGTTTTCTGTTTCCATAATAAATGGGACCTACAAATAAATAAATAAATCGAACCCATAAAGAAAAGCTTACAAAAAAAAGTTAAGCAAACCACCATTCCCATTCCCATCCTATAGGAACAAGTGACAAGCCAGAACTGGAATCTAATATGGCAGCTTCTCCATTGTTGCTTGCTCTCCTCTGAAGATCTTTGATCTACTTCTGCCATTATCATCTTTCCTTCTACCAATCTCTGTATAATCAAACTATATATGACTGTCTTGTTGAATGAGGGGGCCACCAACAGAAATTGAAGGTCCACACCAATCAACCAAAAAAATTAACTCCCAGTCAACCAAACCCAAAATCTTGATTCCTCTGCTTCCAAATTTCTAGCAGGGTTCTTTTTCTTGCTAATGAAAAATCTGATTCCTCTTTCTTTTGGTGTTTTCGTCAAGGCTTATTTGTGAAGCGTTTGCTACATCATCACTTCCATGGCTGAAACACCCTACTTCAAGAACTGCATTTGGGCTCTCTTCTCCTCCATTTCCACCATTTCCCACCTCACCACACCTACTCATGAGTGACATGTCTTTGATCAATTCAATGCACTCCAAAATCCTTATCTGGGAAACCTATATTACGACCAGTCAAGAATCAAACATATACCATCCCCCACAGCATAAGAGAAAGTTAATCTAAAGGGTCTTTAGTTTTAATGCTATTCACCTTCTGTAAGTGTATGCAAGAATGAGAAACCACTTTATCAATGCTAACTGTTTGTGTCTCCCCTGCAACAGAGATGGCAACAGCAGCTGCTACCTCAGAAGGCTTGAACCGCAAGAAGTCAAGCCCTATCAACAACAGCAATCAATTTGAAGGGTGTTCAGATAACTGATAAGTGAACTAGAAGTAGAACCATAGCCCATAGCATATTTGTTTTCAAAAACAAACAGCACAAACAAACCTCTAATGGTGGCTAAGATGAGATCGGCTGATTTGTCAACCATGATCGTTGGAATAGGATTATGATCATATATTTTGCTTAGGAAAGGCTCTACAAAGGAGCAAGGTGTGAGGGCACTCATATGCCAGTTCAATGTGCTCAGCACTAAGAGCTCCATTCTTTGGATTGTCCTGGCTTCAAATATAAACTTGGGGTTTTCCACCTGCACACCCATTATATACAAAATCAAGAAAACATGAAAAGAAGATCAAGAAAGAGATTATAAGTTTCAAAATGAGAGCATAAAACATTTTCAAAAATACAATGGGGCTCACCTGTAATTGTATGGTGGGTGGCACATGAGTCTCCTCCATTTTGACTGCAATTGATAAACACGCTACAGCTAGTAATTGCACAGCCCAAGCTTTGTCTCTCTAAAGTAAAAGTGAGGATGTAAATGAGAATCAAGTGTAAACAAACTTAAAAGACTGTATAAACTCATTTGTTTAGAGAGTTTCAACTTACATGTAGATCATATAGTGATAAGAAACGGTCCAAGTAGTTCATTGACAAGCAAAAGCTCAGAGCCCCAAAACTGTAATGTGTATGAGCCTGCAAAAATTCGACAGTAAAACAACTCTGATCATTAGTATTTTTCCCACTTTTGATCATGAGAATAAAACGGCAAGGCAACCACCTAATTCAAAAAAAATACACACTCAAAATGCTTGATTCAGATTATGGTCTTTGAGCTTGTGCAAATTTAATGAATTTGAATGTCGGTGGGAAATTCCTATCAAATTAAGCATGATCAAACAATCACAACATTTCCAACCTTCCAAATCCAATCAGAAGCCTCCCTTCTGAAGTTGATTTCTAAGTCCCCACTACGCAGTCTCCACAGGTAATCCTCTTTGGGAAAATACTCCATTTCTCTTACCAGCATCAAAGCAAAGATCTCTTCGGTTATCTCGGGGACCCGGATGATAATCGTCGGGTCGGCGACGTCGGACCGACCAGCGTCAAGGTCATCAAAACACATGCCATTGCTCTCGCCGCATAGAAGCCGAGAGGAATCATCACTGTCGAAGACACTAATGTCGGCCATTGGTGAAGCTCTCTGGAACCACTGATGAGTACAGCGGATTTTTCATCAGAGGGAAGCAAAATGCATTGATCGGTTTGAGAACAATCGGAAAAGAGTAGGAATAGGAGCAGAGGAGAACAGAGATAGAGATTCAAGCGAGAAAATGGGGGCAAAGAGAAGCGACAGAAGGAAAAGATGGAAGCTTTTATACAGGAAGTAGGAACATGGGAGCGTCTGTTATTAGGGTAAACCAGACATTTGGGGGTGAGTGAGAACCCAAAACAAAATGTCGATTGATAGGTAGACGGAGAGAGAACACTAACAAGTGTAAGCCGAAATCGAAATGAAGAATTTGTTGCTAAAATAGAGAAATGAATAATTTCATGAAGAGAGAGAGAGGGGTCATAATATTTATAATTATATACGTTGTTGATTTTTTATTTATAAGGAAAGAAATTAGGGTAACCACTGGTGGTCGTCCTAGAGCATCCTGGCGGATGAGGGTAAGGAAGCCCGTATCAGCTGCAAGTGGGACGAAGGAGACACGCCTAAACGATCCAGCAATGAAGTCCGCCGCAGAATTGCACTCCCGCACAACGTGAGAAATGCTCCAATCCTGGAAACGAGCCAACAAGCAATAGATGTTCGCACGTAGCCACTCAATCTCCCACGGGCAGCGCCAGTCACCGAGTACGGCATTGATCAGCTGCAAACTATCGCCTTCGATTTGGATCCGGGGAATGCCACTTCTGGTGGCCTCGAGAAGTCTCTGGCGCAAGGCGATGGTCTCGGACATCAGCACAGACTGCCGACCAATCAGTCCTCCGTCGAAGTGGATGGGAGAGCCACCAGAGTCCTTGAGGATGAACCCAAAAGAAGCCACGCCTTCTGCATTAACTGCACCATCAAAATTTAATTTAATAAAATCACTTTTAGATTTTTCCCATTTGGTTCGCTTTCTTCCATCCCGACCCCGAACATTGTGGTTACGTGGACCGTATAAAGAGGTTGCTTCTGCAAGTTTTCAATCTTTAACCTGGTTTCGGGCGAACACAGCGATTTGATCGGCATTGGTCAAGTTAGTTCCGGTGTTGGAATCAAAGATTCTCTTGTTTCTCGAGAACCAGACGCTCCACTAAATAGTGGTGAGAAGATCCAATTCCTCTTTTGTTGTCATATTCTTGATTTCCTCCAGAATCCCGTGTGGTTTTCTCCCGTTCAGATGGATCCGGTCGTTTATCCACCGTAATTTTGGGTCAAATGAGTTAAGGGTTGCCTTAGTGAGTGGAAATGCTATTAACACATTATCTCCACCGTGCAGTTACATGCTTCGCAGCCTTGTCACCTTGTGTTACCGGAATGTAGTTTTCCGCAAGCCTGGTTTTAGTTGGTAGACCGTTTCGGGTAACTTTCCAAGTGAAGTTCTTCATTTTAGGACGGACATTTAACCGGTTAATACTCCAGATTACTTTTGGGTTCGCCTTTTGATTGATGGAGCCACTCCATTGCGGAGTGGGTGGAATACCACTCATTTTTGCTTGGTTGCCAGTACAATCTATCTGGTATTTTGTTAATGAGATTGATAATTTTGGAGATTCTATCGAGGTCATCTGGCGCGACGACCCAAGCCAACTTCTCCGTATTCCAAGTGTTTTCTTCCCGGAGATAAGCCTTAACCGGTCCCTCCCAATCAATAAGGGTTTCGACCCCGGGTTTACGAAGAAGTCTCTTAGACCAACTAGGATAGTTTTACCATCCCCCACTTGCCAGATAAGGCCCTTTACGAAGAGGTCTCTCAGCCCAACTAGTTTAGCCCATTGCCAGGATGCATTTTGTTTTTTCTTATAGTTTAAGATGCTTTCCATTTGAGGTATTTTTCAGTCACAATTTTGACCTAAAGATTGTTTGATTCCGCTAGGATTTTCCATAGCAGTTTCATTTGGAGTGCTTGGTTCATTTCAGCCGTCTTGGCTATTCCCAACCCCCCATGAGCGGGAGGGCGACAAATGGAATTCCAACTAATGAGTGGTTTGTAGTTGTTTTCCTTGTTTTAAAAGAAGTTTTTGTTAATTTGGTCAAGTTCTTTCAAAGTTGACTGTGGTAGCAGAAACGATTGCATAATATAGTTTGGTTGTGCTGAGAGATTTGCTTTGATTAGCGTTTTCCGCCCTTCTTGGGATAGGGTGTTAGCTTTCCATTTTGATAATTGAGATCTGGTACGCAGAACAGGGGTTTGAAGGTGTTTTGTGTTACTTGCCCGTTAATTATCGAGCATCCTAGATATTTGTCCAGCGCAACTGTGTTTGCTACTTGTAAAATTTGTTTTATCTGATCCTTTGTATTGTTATTAGTGTTTTTGGTAACTTGGAACGCGGATTCGTGGAAATTGACCTTTTGTCCGGAGATCTGATAATAGTCGTCGATAGTATCTTTAATATTTTTGCACGCTTGGCCGTTAGCTTTTGCAAAAATGATTATATCATCTGCAAAGCCCAAAAAGGGGATTTTTGTTCCATTTCTCGAAATTAAGATCCCGATGCCGCTTTTTAGGTTATTGCTTAAATGGTGGAGTCGTCTTGCCAGTATCTCGGCGGCGATGATGAATAAGTATGGTGATAGGGGATCTCCCTGCCTGAGGGCCCGTTGAGGGTAGAATTGTTCTGTCGGTCTGTTATTGACTAGGACTGAGAAGGAGACTGTTTCAACACACTCTCGTATCCAACCCAATAATTTATCATTAAATCCGAATTTGTGGAGGATTTCACCCAGGAACTCCCAACTAATCTGATATATACGCTATTGTTTTGAAATAACTAATCTCTGGTATAGAGCCCCCCGTTCAGAATTGTGTAGCGCCCAGGATTTATGGTAGCAGTGAAACCTACCGTTAATATTTTAAAAAAGTCATAAAAGGATAGCGATGGCGGATACCGGAACCGGTATTTAGAAAATATCGTCGATCGAGAAACGAGTAAAAAAAATTAACTATGTTGGTACCGGTAGCGTACACCGGTACCGCTATGGTGAAAATAGAAACCGGTGGCTGTTTCCGCTACCGCCATTTATAACACATGGGGTGAAACTTGCAATTCAACCGGGAAGAGTGGAAGACGCGGTGACAAACGCGCAAAATATTTCACTCTCAAATTTCACCGCAAGTAAGAAGCTCCGAGCTAGAATAATGTGGTCACGTTTTAGAAGGCATGAGCATTCTAGTTCTAATCCCATGAATCTAAACGAAGAACACGTGGGTGAAGACGACGAAGAACACGTGGGTGAAGACGACGGTGTAGACGGAATGCCATATGAAAATGTGGTATGTAAATCTTGAGTTTTAGTTATATTATTTAATAATTATTTATTAGTTAAATATAGTTATTTAGAAATAATTAGGTTTTTTATAGTTGTTATAATTGTTAAATTAGTTCGGTAAAAGTTGTTAGTTTTAATATTTCATAATTGGAAAATAAGTTGAGTAGAAATGGTTTAGGGTTAAAACTTTATAATTGTTATAATTAATTGTTTTATGCCTAATCGTAATTTTATAATCGTTATAACTGAACATTTGTTATATGCATGTAGTAAATTAGTGCTCTAAATTTGTTAATCAATTGTTTACAATTTCCCGATTTTTCTACCCACTTCGAGTCTGATAATGTGTGGTCGGATCGGAACGTAATGCTAAAATGGGCTAGAGGAATAGGCAAGAATTTGAACATGGTGTTGACCATTAAAAATTCCTGGGAAACGAGGGTCCTTTTAAGCATGTGTGTTGGCTGGTGAGTACAAGCCGAAAAAGAAGGGGAAATCTGGCGTTATTTTGCAGACCTTACAAGTTGGTGATAATCTAAAGAAAAAACCACGTGGTACGAAGATTGGTTGCCCGTTTGAGTTGGTTGGACAACGGGACATGAGGACCCATTTTTGGCGGCTAAGCGTTAAATGCGGTCGCCACAATCACGACCTTTCTACTAGTTTGGAGGGGTATCCTTTTGTCGGTCGCCTGACCGATGAGCAAAAGGAGGATGCAAGGCTATTAACCCTCGCACATGATGAACCGAAATTTGTTATGACATACTTACGGCAAAAGTGGCCATACATGACAACATCGATGAGACAGTTGTACACTTTTCGGCATGAGATACTGAAGAAAGAGATGAGCTCGATGACGGTAACTCAATTCTCACTCTATTTCTTAAAGTCAAATGGGTACTATCTCGATTATCGATCCGAGGAGAGAAGCAACGAGATAATTGACTTTTTCTTTGCCCACCCCAAGTCGTTGAATTTGTTGAAGCTGTTTCCGTATGTTGTGATTATGGATGCGACATACATAACAAGCATGTATGTCTTTATAATAAAAGCGTATTTCTTTGCACATTAAGTTTTGCACGTTAACTTATTCAAATTAATTATCATATTAGGTACAACATGCCATTGTGTGAGATGGTAGGGTTTACTTGCATTGGGCACACTTTTTGCATTGGGTTTGCATTTATGACAAGGGAGACCCAAGATCACTATGAATGGGTGTTATATTTATTGCGGCGGGTGTTTGAAATGGTTGGAAAAATGCCAGAAGTTGTTGTCACTGATTGTGATGTTGACGAGGTTAACGTCGTTGCAGCTTGTTTCCCAACGCCAAACACTTGTTTTGTTGGGTGCATATCAAGCGAAATTGCAAGGCATACGCTTTGGGAACGGGTTTTCTGAGGGGATTGCGAAGTGGTTTGGAAACAAAGCATGGGGACTATTTTGCTCGACGAGTGTATCAGAGTACGAGGCACAACTTCGTCTACTGCGGGATGGTCAGATTGGAATAGAACATCCGCTCAATCCCTTGTTGTTAACGTACCTCCAGTGGAACTGGCTTACTCCCTGGCGTGATCACATAGTTAGAGCATACACCGATCATCGTCTCCATTTGTTTACAAGGACCATGAACAGATAAGCAAATTAATTTTCCTTACGAGAAAAACCTAAACAGTTATTAACGCTATTGGTACTAATTTAACGAAATATTTTTCAAGGTTGAGTCCCAACACTCTTTGCTGAAGGATTATTTGGAGTCTTCTGTTGGGGGGTTCAACACAATTTTGAGAAAGATGCACGCCATGGTGAACATTCAGGTGCATACCATTAGGGGAGAGATGGAAAGGGACCGTACAAGCGAACCGTTGTCCATCAAACAAATGGACGAGCCGCTCAAAACCGTCTTCTCTCACCTTCCAATGAAGGTTTCCAACATGTGTATTGGAGAGTTGTTTGCCCATGTCCATGCTATATATGAGACGGAAAGTTCTTTCCGTCTAACATGCGACAATGCGTGGTAGACAACGGCTTGTGGACTACCTTGCCATCACCAAGTCCTTGCTTATATCAATGAATGCAGACCTATTGAGCTTTCGATGATTCATGATTTCTGGAAACTATTGGTGTGGGAAGGCCAAAGGGGAGTAGATGAACAGGTGGCCCCCACAGCTCTCGATCCAAATGACGATGTATGGACGAGGATGATACAAAACTTCTATGAAGGAAAGATTGATCCTATCGTCAAACATCAGGTTGGTCGAAAATACCTAAACCTCAATTATCCTGATGAGGGGGATTTGATGGAGCCATCTCCCTAGAGAAAGAAGAAGGGTAGGCCAAGGAAGAACTCAAAGGTCCAACCAAGAAACTTGACTAGGCTGGAGCATCTTCAACAACGCGGAAGAGACCCTCGTTCTATGCCTGGGGTCGCACATAGCCATGTTCTAGAGGAAGAGGAAGAGGAAGGGGAAGGGGAAGGGGAAGAGGAAGAGGAAGAGGAAGAGGAAGGTGTATATTGTCCGATGCTAGAAGTAAAAGGGCACATTGAAGTTGATTTCGGTGTCCTTGTACCCAACTTCATGAGGCAATTCATCCTCAGCACTATTGATGTCATAGGAGATGGTAATTGTGGGTACAGGGCACTCGCGTATCTGATTGGGTGGGGCAAGATAATTGGAGGAGGATGCGAGAGGAGATGGCTTTGGAGTTGAGCACCCACTACGAGACGTATGCACCTATATATCCTTATTTTACACATATTGATGATTTGATCAATCAGGTCAGTACATATTACTTCTGGATGGAGACACCAATGGTTGGATTGGCGTTTGCTACTAGATTCCAGTGTGCACTTGTCGTACTATCCGAGTGTGATCCTCATACATGCCTCCCGATGATTGCTTGTGAAGCTCCCAATAGTCTTGTGTGGAACAACGTCGTGGTGATTGCTCATCTAGGGAACCACTATGTCCCGGTAAGCGTCATGCATTTACATATTCTTGTTGTGCTAAAACTTTTATTCTATAATTTATGAATTTCTCATGGCAGGTTACGCTCGTAGATGACACCCCCATTCTGACCTCTGCGAAGATTTGGACCCAATTTCATCATCATAGTGTTCGTGGAGTGGATCTTCCCTTTCATGAATGCATGGCCCAGTACGTCAGTTACCACAATGCAGCTGGGTTGCCTCCTAGTTTCTTTTAGAATATGGCTAATATTTGTATTTGTAGGGGTATTTGTATTTCTATTTGTAGGATGTTTGTGAAAACGATATTTACGAGATGTTATTATTATTATTATTATTATTATTATTATTATTATTATTATTATTATTATTATTATTATTATTATTATTATTATTATTATTATTATTATTATTATTATTATTATTATTATTATTATTATTTAATTTTAAATTTTAAATTTTAGGGTTCAGGGTTTAGGGTTTAAGGTTTAGCCTGAATATCCAATCACACATAAAATGAATAATAAGACATATGGCATACCATTAAATACTAATATCTAACCACACATAAAATGAATAAAAACATTTGACATTTGTAACACTGAACATGGATAACAAATTGCTAAACCTCTCGTGGCTCTATCTATAAAATCCGGCATCACTATGTCGTCCAGGTTGGTAGTGCGAGGGGGGTTAGGAGGGCGCCAATTCAGTTGAGCTGGCGGGAGCTGTCCAAGTACACCCGTCTCAAAGGCATCCAAAAGCTCTACTCCCCATCCGCTTAGAGCTCTGTATTGACGAAAATGGTGAAGGACTCCTTCCAAATAAGATAGACGCTAAATAGAACAAAAATGACATCAATGTGATAAGTAAAATACTAAGACCCTAAATAAACACATTCGTTGGTCACGTACTGCGATAGGGTCGATCTCATGGGGTGCTACCGCTGGGCGGGGAACTCGAGTGTTCAACAAATATGGATGAGATCGTGCCTGCAGCTAGGGGTGTTCAAACCCGGTTAACCGAGATTTCGGTTAACTAAATTTCGGTTAACCGTGATTTCATTTAGTTAAAATCATGAACCGTAACCGAACCGTAAATCCCGGTTAACCGTAGTTCGGTTAACCAATTTTTCGGTTTGTTTTTATCGGTTAACCGATAACCGTTTATGTAATTTTATCTTAAATAATTAAAATAAAAATAATAAAATTTGAATAAAAAATGATCACGCAAGACTTTTTTTTAATTATGTACTTATACCATATTGTTTTGGTTGTTGTAAATAAATATTTAAAGTATACACGTACTATATTGTGTGAAATCAAACATTATGTGTATTATTTTTCATCCCGTCAAATTTAATAAGCGAGTTTTATATCAGTGAGAAGTGGAAAAATAGTATGTAAATTGTTAAATTTGGAGAAGAAAAGACCCAAAGTAGAACACCTTGAAAATTATAGAGTTTAACCACTAAATAAAGCAAAGATAACTAAATAAACTAATATTTGAATAAAATATTAATATATTTTCGGTTTTTTGGTTAACCGTTATATGTAAAGTCTTGAACCGAAACCGAACCGATAAACCGAAAATATTTTCGGTTCGGTTAACCAAACCGAAATTTCAAAAAAAGTCGGTTTGGTTAACCTAAAAAATAATCGGTTTTTCGATTTTGGTTTTTTATGGACACCCCTACCTGCAGCCACGACACATAGTCTTGATCGATAGCATAATGGAAAATATCTATGTCCCACTCGGGCACCAAGTGTTGGTGGCGGGAATTCCAATGGTCATCAAAATTGTTGAAGTGAACGAGGTAATGAACCGGTGCAGATTGTCCTCCCTTTTCACCGCAAAAGGCCTGATCACGTCTAGAACTGATGTTCATGTTTTTAGTCTAGTTTTTAGTATGTTTCTTAGTTTGTTTAGTTTAGTTTTAGTAGTTTTTAGGGTTAGTTTTGTGTGTTTTTGCGTAAGTTTGCATATTTTGTGAAAAGTATGGAAGCTACTCCGTTTTGTGTCTTTTTGTAGGTTTTTGAGCAAGAAGGAGCACTTTTTGAGCTAAGCTGAAGTGTTGTGGTGGAGGTCAGAAGAACATGAAGATAAGGAAGAAATTTCATGAGAAGATCAAGTCGAAGTTCAAGTTTTAAGTCAAGAAAAGACGAAGAAAAGCCAAATCCCAAGCTCGTTAACGAACCTATGAAGGTCGTTAACGAGGCTTAGAGATAGAATTTTCGAGTGGATTTTGTAATTTCTACCGACCCTGTGCGGGGTCGTTAACATTGGCTCCGTGTCGGTAGGGTTTTAACTGATTTAAGGGTTGTTATATCTTATATCTTTTATCTTGTTATCTTTAGTAGTGTAACTTTTTATCTTTTAGGCTTTTTAATAGATAGTTTCTTAGTATAAATACCCTTATTCTAAACCTAGAAGGGGTGAACGATTATTATTGGAGAGCCGATATTTTTGAGAGACGAGGAGAAGATAACGAGGAGGTTCGATCGAGAGAGAGAATTAGGATCGTCCGTAAAATTTCTCGTTGGTGTTGTTTTGTGTTTTCGGTTTCTTCAGGATATTGTAAGACAATATTTCTCATAGTAATTTCAAGTAAGTTTTTTTTTGTTTTCAATGTTTTCTCTTATTGAAGTTGTTTGCTTTATTATGAGTAGTGAGTAGTTTTCTTATCTAGGGTCGGGTTGAAACCTGATATAGTTATGCATGTTTCATGAGTCAGTGGATGTTTTGAATGCCTTTTTATCTATTTTTATTGCTTGTTGTGCTTATGCTTAGACGATAGTCGAGGTAATTTGAGTTCTCAATTTGATCGAAAGAGAAAGTTGTTTACTTGATGGTTAATATTGTTGTATTACGAAAGTTTCGAGCTTTGGATCCAAAATAAGTGATTGAGTGAATTAATTTATGAGAATTGATTGATTTGCTTGCTAATCAGTGAAAGTTGATGAATTTATCTTTTTAAAGGCATGATCTTTATCTTCTTATGATTTTATATGCATGGCTATGTTGTAGTAACCCTTGTCCTAGATCTTTTATCTTTATTGAGTTAGTTTATCTTTTGTAATATTCGTTATCGTGTTCGTTTGCCTTGGTACCGAACATGTGTTTTAGATTGTTCGTTATTTTGTGTTTGTATTTTTCCCAGGTTCGTTAACGACCCTGACAAGGTCGTTAACGAGGTTGGTCGTGTGTGTTTTTGCTTGGTTTCCTTGCTTTTCCTGTTTTTAGTAGTTGATAGACAAACAACTGTGCTTCCCGTGGAACGATCCTGACTTCGCTATACTCAGCGGGGTCTTGACTATAAATTTATTTATTGTCAAGAATATAACCTATCAACAAATTGGCGCCGTTGTCTGGGAAGCAACAATGTTTGTTTGTTTTTCTTTGGGTCTAGAAATAGCCCGACCCCGTTTTTTGTTTTAATTTTGTTTTCTTTGTCTGTTTTCTCAGCGTATGCCAGCTGGATGTCGTAGGCTCGAATTTGACAACACCGGTTACTATTCGGAACCTGAACGCTCCCTGCACCGTAGACGCAAAGAAAATCGAGCCATGGCCACAACCGAAGAGATGACTCTCCAGATGGATGAACTCCAGAGGAAGATGGAGGCGTTACAAGCTCACCGAGACGCCATTGTTGCCGAGGCTGAACGTGAACGAGTGAAAATTGCTCGTTTACAAGAAGAGCTGAATGTCTATCCGAGGAATGCCAAGCAATATATGCTTCCAGAACTGAGGGTGCCAGAGTCCGCAATTGTGCTTCCCGAGATAGAGAAAACTTTTTAGATTAAGTCTCAATTTATATCCTTGATTAAAAGGGCTCAATTTGAAGGGAAACCTACTGAATGCCCTATGGAACATATTAGAAGTTTTCTTGATTTATGTGACACTATAGATGTTGAAGGTGTCTCACTTGAATATGTTCTATTAAAAACTTTTAGGTGGTCTCTTATTGGAAAGGCCCTAAGTTGGTTGGAGAGTTTACCTCCTAAGTCTATCAGGACTTGTAAGGCTTTGTATGATCAATTTCTTACAAACTTTTTCCCTCTTGCCAAGACAACGGAGTTGAGAAAACGCATCACCTCCTACCACCAGCTGCCTAATGAGACCTTTGTAGAGACTTGGGAAAGATTTAAGGGAATGCTTAGACAGTGCCCTACTCATGGGCAACCTTTATATGTTCTCCAAGAAATCTTTTTCCAGGGTATTAATGCAGAGACGAAGAACCGCATCAACACGCATACAACGTGCGGTTTTATAGAGATGGATCCCACAGCTGCATGGGAATTGCTGGACAAGCTTTCTAACTATGATGCCATGTATGGTACCCAACAATCACCCCAGCCCCAGAGGCGTCTCTACGTGCCTAACAAGGAAGATGTTGATCATGATGTCAAAAATCAATTCATGCAGGACGAGGTCAACCGTTTAAAGAAGCATGTAAGTTTTCTGAAATCCTCTCAATCTCTTCAAGAATGTGGCTCTTCTACCCATAGTTCTTCTGCTTGCACTAACATAGAGCAGGTAAGAGCCGCTGAGACATATGCTAAAGTGAACTATATGAGGGGCCCATACAGGAACCAACCTAGTAATTTTGACAAGTCAAACAATTATCCAACGTGGCGCAACCAAAACCAGAATTCAAACTATGCAGCGCCTCCACCAGATAGAGGACCTGCATCGTATCAACCTCCAGGCTATCAAGAGCCACCATCATGGGTACAAGGGTTACAAGAAGGCATTAATGGAGTCAATAACAAGGTTAAAGAAGTTCAAACCAACCTTAATAGCCAATTAAAAAGATGGGGAGAGTTCGATGTGTGGAAGAAGAATGTCGACTCCCAGCTAGGGAACCTCGCTGCACAGATTACAAGACCACAAGGGCAACTCCCGGGCCGTCCCGAGGGGAACCCTAGAGGACAAATAGCAACGGTGCATCTTAGGAGTGGAAAGACACTACCGGAGCGTGTGCAAGCTAAAGAGACGAGCCCCGAAACTGATGAGGAAGCCACGGCTCAGCTCGGTAACGAGCCAGAGAGAGTCATTAGTGAACCTGAAAACGTTGATAATGATGCTCCCAAGGTAGTTAACGACCCTAGTCCAGGTAAGTTCCCTATCCCGAGCTCCTCTCTCAATCCCAGGCTCGTTAGTGACCCCACCAAGGTCGATAATGCTCCGAGCGTACCAATCGACCCTAATGTCGACCCAGTAGCATCACCTCTCGAGCCCGATTCGGCTCCGAGGATGGTGAAATCTCTTCCTTTTCCTACTAAGAAATGAAAGGACTCTACTGAGAGAAGTTCAAGTGTTTCGTAAAGATTCTCCAAGGCATAAATATTTCTATCCCATTCGCTGAGGCCCTAGGCGAATAGCTGGCTTACTCAAAATTATTGAAAGATATTCTTAGCAGGAAAAGATCTATTATAGAGCTGCAAGATGAGGTCCTATCCATCGCTCTACTAGAGAAATTAGGCGACCTAGAGAGATATGCCATAACAATTGGCATAGGCGACCACAAATTCAAGGCTCTATGTGATTTGGGAGCCAATACCATTTTACTCCCTCTTTCAATCTGGTCAAAAGCTAATATGGGACCATTAGAGCCGATCAATATGAGATTATTCATGGCAGACGACTCATGTGATAAGCCAACAGGGGTAGTCGAAGACTTTCCGGTTCAAGTGGGCAAATTCTTTGTTCCTAACGATTCCTCGCCACAGCCGGAGCCATAATTGATGTTAGGAAAGGACTCCTAACTTTCGAAATTGGGGATGAGGCAACGAAATTTCAGTTCAACCCGACAACAAAGGAGACCGAAAGAGCTGAAGTCAAGATGCTCTATACCCACTATGAATTCATCGAATGTGGGGACCCCGTTGGAAGATTGTTTTCAAGGGATGAATTCTCAATCAAAAGATGGGCCGAGATAGTTCCTGCAATTTCGGTAACAAGTTCACCAACTTCGGCACCGAACCTCCTGGCAGAGGAAAAAGGATCGTTAACGACCCACCAACATCGTTAACGACCCTGGTCGAGGACAATGAAATATCGACGTTTGAATACCTTGAAGAAATGTTGAAGACAGAGCCAAAAGAACCAATTCTAATTCCAGCTGAGCCTACTCCAAAACTAAAGCCTCTTCCGAATTCTCTCAGGTATGAATTTCTTGGTCTTAATTCTACTTTCCCTGTCATCATCAATGCTAAATTAAAAGATGAGGAAGTAGAAAAGCTACTCACTGTGCTTAGGACAAATAGAAAAGCCATAGGCTACTCCCTTGATGATATAACCGGCATATCCCCTTCACTTTGCATGCATAGGATATACATGGAGGATAATCATAAACCCACTATAGAGCATCAACGTAGGTTAAATCCTAATATGAAAGAAGTGGTCAAAAAGGAAATTATTAAACTACTTGATGCTGGGATCATATTTCCTATATCGGACAGCCAATGGGTTAGTCCGGTCTACGTAGTTCCTAAAAAAGGGGGAATGACCGTAATAGAAAATGAAAAGGGAGAGCTAATCCCCACTAGGACCACCACTAGTTGGAGGATGTGCATTGATTAAAGGAAGCTTAATAGTGCTACGAGAAAAGATCATTTTCCGCTTCCTTTCATTGATCAAGTGTTAGAACGCCTAGCCCAGCATGATTATTTCTGTTATTTAGATGGCTATAGCGGTTTTTGGCAGATTCCCATTCATCCTGATGATCAAGAAAAGACTACCTTTACATGTCCCTATGGGACTTTTGCTTACAAAAGAATGCCATTCGGGCTATGCAACGCCCCCGCCACCTTTCAAAGGTGTATGATGGTAATTTGTTCTGATATGATAGAGGATATTGTAGAGGTGTTTATGGATGATTTCTCTGTTTATGGTTCTTCCTTTGATACTTGTCTTGCTAACCTTGCATGTGTTCTTAAAAGATGTGAAGAAACCAATCTTGCTCTAAATTGGGAAAAATGCCATTTTATGGTCCAAGAGGGGATAATATTATGACATCTTGTCTCTAAAAGAGGGATAGAAGTAGATAAAGCAAAAATTAAGCTAATTGAAAAGCTACCTCCTCCCTCTTCTGTAAAAGACATTAGGAGTTTCTTAGGGCATGCTGGCTTTTATAGACGATTTATCAAGGATTTTTCTAAGATAGTGAAACCACTAACTAACCTACTAATGAAAGATGTAGTGTTTGAGTTGTCTCCAGAATGTCTTGAAGCATTTTACAGGTTAAGAGCAGCCCTCGTCTTCACCCCTATTATGCAGCCCCTAGATTGGACTTTACCCTTTGAGATTATGTGTGACGCCAATGACTATGCTGTTGGCGCAGTATTGGGACAACAGAAGTATAAGAAGCTCCATGCCATCTATTACGCATGTAAGACGCTTGATGAGGCGTAGAGTAAGTATACCACAACGGAGAAGGAATTCCTCGATGTGGTATTTGCCTTTGAAAAATTCTGGTCCTATCTTGTTGGTTCGAAGGTGATCGTTTATACTGACCATGAGGCCGTTAGATATCTAATGGTCAAATAGGATGCCAAGCCTAGATTGCTAACCTTGCATGTGTTCTTAAAAGATGTGAATAAACCAATCTTGCTCTAAATTGGGAAAAATGCCACTTTATGGTCCAAGAGGGGATAGTATTAGGACATCTTGTCTCTAAAAGAGGGATAGAAGTAGATAAAGCAAAAATTTAGCTAATTGAAAAGCTACCTCCTCCCTCTTCTGTAAAAGACATTAGGAGTTTCTTAGGGCATGCTGGCTTTTATAAACGATTTATCAAGGATTTTTCTAAGATAGTGAAACCACTGACTAAACTAATGAAAGATGTAGTGTTTGAGTTGTCTCCAGAATGTCTTGAAGCATTTTACAGGTTAAGAGTAGCCCTCGTCTTCGCCCCTATTATGCAGCCCCCAGATTGGACTTTACCCTTTGAGATTATGTGTGACGCCAGTGACTATGCTGTTGGTGCAGTATTGGACAACAGAAGGATAATAAGCTCCACGCCATCTATTACGCATGTAAGACGCTTGATGAGGCGCAGAGTAAGTATACCACAACGGAGAAGGAATTCCTCGATGTGGTATTTGCCTTTGAAAAATTCCGGTCCTATCTTGTTGGTTCGAAGGTGATCGTTTATACTGACCATGAGGCCGTTAGATATCTAATGGTCAAAAAGGATGCCAAACCTAGATTGCTTCGTTGGATGCTCTTAATGCAGGAATTTGATCATGAAATTAGAGATAAGAAAGGAGCAGAAAACCTGGTGCCAGACCACTTATCTAGACTGCCAGTTGAGCATATCACTGAATCCAACAACGAAGTGTCAATCAATGACTCCAAACCAGACGAACGCCTCATGCTGAACGAGGTCAAACTCGACAAGGCCCTCATTAGGGGTCGTTAACGAACCACCGAGGCTGGAAGGCATAGAGCACAACGGCGAGGATTCAAAGTGCATCGACACAACAATCGGGAAGTTCGTTACCAAGCCACGTGAGGTCATTACCGAGGGTAACACAACAGCTCCAAGGTCGTTAACAACCCACACATATTCAGTAATGACCCAGTCACGTAAGTTTTCTCAACCAGAACTCATTCAATTCAATTCAATTCATTCCTCATCTCTTGCTTCTACTTCTTTCACATCAATTCATGCTATTAGAGGGTCAAAGGCCCCTTGGTTTGTGGATTTTGCTAACTATCTGGTAGGAGGCATAATCCCCGAGGGACTAACCCCACAAAAGAAAAAGAAGTTCCTTCACGATGTAAAACAATACTATTGGGACGATCCTTACTTGTTCAAGCAAGGAAGTGATCACCTCTTTAGACGCTATATCCTAGAAGAGGAGATAGAGAGCGTGATCCGTCAATGTCACTCACTTCCTACCGGAGGCCATGCAAATGGATACAAGACCACGACGAAGATTCTTCAAAGTGGTCTCTACTGGCCAACCATTTTTAAAGATGTACATGCATATGTGACAGCATGTGATGAATGCCAACGCTCGGGTAACATCACTTGGAGACATGAGAACCCGCTAATCGGGATACTAGAGGTCGATTTATTCGACGTTTGGGGCATAGACTTCATGGGACCTTTTCCCGCATCGGGCCCCTACAAGTATATCTTGGTTGCGGTTGATTACATCTCTAAGTGGGTGGAGGTCGTTGCTACAAGGACCAATGATGCTAAAACCGTGGCCAAATTTATTAAGACTAACATTTTTCCCAGGTTTGGCGTCCCAAGGTTCCTCATTAGTGATGGTGGATCTCATTTCATTGAGCGGAGTTTTGAAGCACTTTTGGCCAAGTATGGGGTATCACACCGGGTGGCAACAACATACCATCCCCAAACTAGTGGCCAAGTTGAGGTTTCAAACAGGCAGATCAAGAGCATATTAGAAAAGACGGTGTCCCGTTCTAGGAAGGATTGGTCATCTAAATTGGATGACGCTCTATGGGCTTATAGGACGGCATACAAGATGCCCTTACGCACCACCCCCTACAATCTAGTGTATGGCAAGGCATGCCATTTACCGGTCAAGATGGAGCATATAGCATTATGGGCTCTTAAGGAGCTCAACATGAACCTCGACGCAGCCAGAGCAAAACGATTCATGGACTTGCAAGCACTAGAGGAGCTGAAGCTTAAGGTGTACGAAAATGCCGAAATCTATAAAGAGCGCACCAAACGGTGGCATGATCTGAAATTGGTGCCCAAAACCTATGAAGTTGGTGACAAGGTACTTCTCTTCAACTCTAGACTCCGTTTATTCCTAGGGAAGCTAAGGACGAGATGGAGCGGGCCATTTGTGGTTCACCACGTTTATCCTCACGGGGCAAAAGAGTTGATTGACAATCAAGGCGCTATCTTCAAAGTTAACGACCACCGATTGAAAAAGTTTCATGAGCAACCCGACCCGGATGAAGAGATTAGAGTCACCATGGCTCTTACAACGTTGGACTAGCTAAGGTAAGTATGTCGGGCTAACGACGTTAAAAATAGCACTTACGAGAGGCAACCCGGTTTTAGTTTAGTTTAGATTTTTCTTTCTTTTAGATCTTTTTCCTAACTTTCTTTTGAGTTTAAAAGTAGTTTAGAAGTTAGCAAGATAGAATTGTTTTTAGGCTAACTTGATATAGAAGTTGGGCTCGAAAAATTACTCGAAACAGGTCAGGCAGGCTCGTTAACGACCCCCACCAGGGTCGTTAACGACCCATTTCGGAGACCCAAATAAGCAGACGGTCAGGTAAGTTTTTTTTGACCTAATTTTATCTTCTATCTTTTACTAGTGTGCCGCCCTTCCCCTACCTCTAGCCTTCTTCTATAAAACCCTTCCAAAACTCCCAAAATCCCACCCTCAAATCTCACAATCTAAAGCTTAAATTCTCAACTCAATCCTAATGGTTCTCCCTCACCACCGATCGGAACCCACACCACCGCCTACCCCGAATCTTACCCCGTTAACGAGAGCTCCATTCTCGAACTCGTTACCGGCGAGGCACTAAAGCTCGTTAACCACAGCCGATTTCAATCACGTTCTTTAATTTCTCAAACCAATGGTATGATTTCTAAACCTTAACTCTCTATTTGCAAAGATTCATGATTTATAGGGTAAAAGTTTCATATCTTGATCTTGTTTGAAGTGGTTGAATTGCATGTCAATTTTGATCAATAATCTTTGTGATATTTCCATTGTTCGATCTTGCTTTATGATGGTTTGTTCTTGCTTAATTTTGCATAAGGAACTTTCGATTAGAAAAAAGCATGAACTACCTTGTTCTTTGCATTGAGTTTAATCTTCACCATGTGTTTTTGGGCAAATTTGACATGATCGGGTGGGTAATAGAGCAAGTATGGGGTGCATGTGCATGATTGTGTGCCTTATGAGGATTATGTTTGATCCATGCTTGATTCATTGGAAAATTATGGAGTTTAGAACTCGGAATACATCGCAAGTGCCCTCGCTCAAGCTCGTTAACGACCTGTCCAGGTTCGTTAACGACCCTGCATATTATCTCGTTTTAAACGCAAGTCCGGGCTCGTTAACGACCCCAATTGGCTCGTTAACGAGGCAAGTCCAGAGCATTTCCAAGGCCAAGTATGGGGTTTCTTTTCTATTGATTTGTTTGGATCTTATCTTGGATAATTCGTATTCTTGTAGGTCCATATGGCAAGCACTAGCAGATCTCCAACAAGGGCCCATAAGAAGAAGAGGACTCAAAGGTCCTCGTCTCCTCCGCGCATGGAAAATGTGATTTTGCGCACCCAAGCTCAAGTCGACCGCTTCAATGCCATATTAGAGAAAGACCACTACACTAGGTGGTTTTCAAGGTCGAGTGCTAAGGCAATGAGGATGTATGAGGATATCAAGGAGGCCTTTGCCATTTTAGGAGTGCCTAAGTTGTTGAAGAAAGAAGAGGTACCGCACTACCCGACTCTTACTTCCGAGTTCTTGGCTACTCTAGAGACGAGATTCCCAACCAAGACCTCGGCAAGACGGATTAGATTTCGGTTGGGCAATGTCAATCACGAGTACACTATGGATGTAAGGCCCGAGACCTTAGAAGCGCTATCCCATGCCAACGCGAGAACTTTCCAGGAGGTCACCCATCCTGGTATTACTCTCGCCCTTGCACGCTTAACTTCTGAGTTCTTTGTCCTCACTTGAACCCAGAAAAGGAAGAGCTCTTGTTAACATGGGCAGCACCTCAATGTCTTATAAATTATCGGGGTGTTACAATCTCCCCCACTTAAACACTTGACGTCCTCGTCAAGGCCCAAGCACCGCCCTCTAGGTCAAGTTCACTTGTAACCTAGAGTCGGCTCTGATACCATTTGCAGCCTGAGACCTTAGAAGCGCTATCCAATGCCAACGCGAGAACTTCCCAGGAGGTCACCCATCCTGGTATTACTCTCGCCCTTGCACGCTTAACTTCTGAGTTCTTTGTCCTTACTTGAACCCAGAAAAGGAAGAGCTCTTGTTAACATGGGAAGCACCGCAATGTCTTATAAATTATCGGGGTGTTACAATGGAGGAGTTCAACAGTATTCTCGATCTTCCTAATCCTTCTCGGGATTACAATATCAAGGACTACAAGGTTATAAGGACTTGGAGCTATATTACCGGGGAAGTTGAACCTTCCGCTCAACACTTTCCGGGGCAAGCATCATCAACCCCATTTTTCGGATCATTCACCGTGTACTGGCAGCTACTTTTTGGCTCAAGAGAGAGTTGAATAGGCCAACAAGGACGGAAGTTTGACTCGGCTAAAATCGTTGTTGCCAAGATCAAAGATAAATAAACCTAATCTACTAACTAGTATAACAAGCAAGCAAGGGGTCGAACCCAAGAGAATCGGGATTCTGATCAATCAGCAAAAGCAAAGACATGGGTTTTTGGAAGTTCAGGCAAACAAACAAAACAAGCAAATATTATTGGGGATTTAATCAATTGGAAGAAAGCAGAGTTCATTCAATCAATTCCACCTTTTTACTCATCCGATCATTGATTCATCCACTTTTCTATTAATTCCCTAGTTAATTCCAATCCTTATAAAAGATTTTCGCTTGTCCACGGTCCAAGCGAAATTATGATATGAACAAGAACGCTTAATTCAAATCATGCAAAATATTAAGGATAGAAGGATATTAATTCATGCAATCAAACTACGAGTCTCATGCATAAAATAACAATCAAATACTCTTCTCAATTCTAGTCCACGGTCCTAGAAAAGAGTTGTTTCAAGGATAAATAAGATTGCACAGACAACAATCAAACCTAATCCAAACAGTAGATCTAAGTCAATCAAACAAGTTGATCAGGCTTATCAAATCAAACATAGATCATATAAATAAAAACAAGAGTTTTGATATTAACCAAGGGATAGAAAAGTTATCAGAATCTCACAAATTCATAAAAAGGCTTCCTTGATCAAACAAACTCCAAAGGACCATAAGAGAGAAAAATACTAAAATCTGAATAATTGAAAACTAGATCTAAGAGAGAATACAAAACAAAGCTCCAAAACTAGGTCTAAATAGTCTCGAACTAAGCATACGAAATTAAATAATATCGGAAATAAGATAAAATAGATAGATAGAAAGATCAGTCGCCGCCTCTGAATAATGCTGACGTGGACCTCCGCGGGCGCGGTGAACAACCTCCGCGATCGCGGACCTGATTGTGACAGAATTCCAGCGGTATTTTCCGAAGATGTTTTGACCACCTTAGAGTTGGAATTTCGACTCGGAGTAAAAATATGAATTGTAGCTCTTCGAGTCAGCTTTCCAATTATACCAAATTCATCTTCATACGACCACAGTAGCTCCCGAAATAAGCGTTACAAGAAAGTGGTGTCAAAACAACTCCAAATCAACACTTGTCTTCAAAACTCTTGCAATTCTTCAAATCGTGTCTTCGGTCTTCATATGACAATTATGCTCAAAACTAACCTAAACACACTCAAATCATACCTAAAATACAAGAGTTAACCTATACTAAATAGAGTGTATCAAATTCCCCCATACTTAAACCTTGCTCGTCCTCGAGTAAGCTCAAAATAAATCTAACAAGAAATCCTATCAAGGTTTACATCATAGTACAAGGGAAGAAAAAAATCACTCACCTCACTAACCCGAACCCAAAATAGAGAAATAATGAGCAAAGACATGAAAGCTCAAATCACACACCTCACAAATACAGATATAACACTCAAGCTCTAAAAAGTGTAGAGCAACCTAGGATTTACCCAACATCTAAAGTGTAATCCCCAGACCCTAAAGTAGAATATAATCCTAATCACTCTAATTTTACCGCTCATTCTACTTAGGCGCCCTTTCGGGTTTTCACCTAATCACTCTTTTAATTTTTTCTTAGGTGTGCTCACAAATACTCACATCTCTCATAAACCTCATATTACCCCAACCTAATGCTGGTCTTGGTTACCTGCTTATTACCTGAGCCGCCCTTTCGGGTTTTCAACTCATCCCAGGATTTTATATGCCTTTTTCATATTTTTATGGCTTTTTTATTTATTTTTTTTTTTTTCTAATTTTCTCTATACAAAACATAGAATAAGGATCCCATAAAATAACGAAAAATAAGCTGAAAAGCAACTAACTAGGATAGGCGTAGTGAGTACTTCCTCTCCCATACTTAAATCCTTCATTGTCATCAATGAAGTAAAGAGAAAGGAATTAAGCATAGAAGAGGAAAATCAGAAGACTCACATACGAAAGAAGAGATGGAAGAACTCTTCAAAGGCTTGAATGAATAGCTCGGAAATCTCCAGATGATCTGTCGTCAGGAAAAACCGTGGGCGCGGTGGCCAGGCCGCGGGTGCGGGTGGTGCTCCGATCGTGAAAAAAATTGTTAGAGAACACGATCAACAAAACTGAACACGAACTCACAAACGAACTCTGAATCTCGCCTTAAGCATTAATGTAGTACGAGCCTTGAAGAGGAATATTCCCCCATACTTGAGGAATTCCAAGGAACTAGACATGGAAAGAATTAGAAAAGTGGATTGGTGGGTGATGGTAGAATATGGAAGAACACTCTTTTTTTTTCTAACTTATCTCGGGGGTTTCACCCGAAAACCTTTTATTTCAGGGGTTTCTCCTGAAAGCCTTTTATTTCAGGGGTTTCACCTGAAAGCCTATATTTTTTATTTTTTATTTTTTTTTATTTTTTCGATTTTTTTTCGATTTTTTTTTTCGAATTTTTTTTTTACGATGAACAGTAATTCCGCGATCGCGGTGGGTCACCTCCGTGATCGCGGAGCTGCTCTCTGGGTGCTTGTTCGACTATTTCTGTTTATTTCGAGAAATAAAATTTCCCAAAATATTTTTGTTCTTTCGAACCTAGTACCTGCATGTTAGTCCGACAAGATTGAAATAAAAACTAAAATTTAAACCAAAGAAAAAGAAAAAGAAAGCTTACCTCGGGTTGCCTCCCGAGTAGCGCCTTTGTTTAACGTCGTTTGGCCCGACGTCCCTTATGCTCAAAATGGATCATCATCTATCTGAAACTGGACCTTTTTCCCTTCATATGCCATAGATAATAGGCCCTTTGAAACATCAATGACGGCTCTTGCCGTCTTCATAAATGGACGACCTAACAGCAAAACTGGGTCGTATCTCCCCTTACCGATCTCTAGGACATAAAAGTCCGTTGGAAAAACTAAGCCATCCACCTGCACTAAAACATCTTCCACAAATCCTTTCGGACTCACATTAGAGTGGTCAGCCAGTTCAATAGTAATATTCGAATCCTGTAATGGCCCTAGACCTAACCTCTCATATATGCTAAGTGGCATGACATTAATAGATGCACCTAGATCAAGCATAGAATGCTCAATTTTAGCCTCACCAATAGTAAAGGGAACAGTAAACCTCTCTGGATCTCCATACTTCTTAGGCAATTGCCTTTGAAGCATGGAAGATACATTTTCAGTATTTTCAACAAGATTAACTTTGGTAACCTTCCCTTTCTCTTTTTGTTTCCTCTTTATAGTACATAATTCTTTCAGAAATTTAGCAAAACGAGGAATACTTTGAACAAGTTTAAGTAGAGGAACATTTACCTCACACTTGGAGAAGGTTTCAAAAATTTCCTTGTCATTGGCAGGCCTCCTGGTGTCCTTCAGTGCCTCAGGAAATGGTGGAGCGGGCTTTTGTGAAGCCATGGGAGGAAACTGAGGTCGAACGTAAGAATCCTCGGGTTCAGCTTCAGATCCGCGGGCGCGGAGAGGATCCCACGGTCGCGGAATATCGGATTTTTCGGAATCCGAATTTTCCTCGCCTCCGCGATCGCGGCCATTGGTCATCGCGGGCGCGGTGTCTTCAATCAGAATATCCGAGCTCTCAGTTGAGGTTCCGCGATCGCGGCACTTGTTCACCGCAGGCGCGGAGTCGTTTTCTAGAATTTCAGAATTTCCTTTCCGTGGATCTTCATACACCTCTACGTCTCTGTTAAGCTCTTTTCCACTTCTTAATGTGATAGCACTCACATTCTCTCTCGGGTTTATGGTCTGAGATGGCAGTTTTCCCGAGTCCTTAGCTTCTAGCCGGTTCAGAGTGGTTGCAATCTGACTTAACTGAATTTCCAAACTCTTCATTGCAGCCTTAGTCTCTTGATTTTTCTTCATAAGCTGATTGATAATGGCTTGATTTTCATGAGGAGCATGGGGCCTTGGCACATAATTAGGCCTGGGAACATAGATGGGCTGACCTCCTTGTGGTGGAAAAGGTTGTTGAGGTTGTTGATTCCACCTAAAGTTAGGATGGTTTGCCCACCCTAGATTAAAGGTATTTTGAATATGGGTCATTCCGGGGCCTCTGTTCATAGTTCCCTATAGCATTCACATCAGCTGCTGGCTCTTGCATGATAGGGCATGCATTAGTAGGATGGCTAACTTCACCACAGATTCCACAAGCCCTTGAACTTGAATCTCCATTGCCCACCAATAGTTGCTTCATCATAGCTTTTAACTCCCTTACTTCAGCATTCAAGGAATCATTAATAGAATTGACAGACCTATTGTTGGACCTCTTTCTTTGATTTCTGCATTGCTCTGCTAGAGTCTCCAACTTCTCAAACACCTGCCTAGGAGTGAGATTCTCATAAGAACCTCCACATGAAGCATTCATCAGGCGCCTATCAGCATCACAGAGACCTTCAATAATATAGCAAATCAGGTCTTTATCAGAATAGCCATGGTAAGGACAACTGGCTATGAGTCTCTTGTAACGCTCATAGTACTCATACAGATTCTCATCATCTCCCTGTTCCAGACTGCTCAGTTGCTTCTTGATAGACGTTTGCTTGGCAGCAGGGAAATATTTCTCCAGAAAAGCACCCTTCATCTGAGCCCATGTAGTAATCGTTTCAGGTGCTAAGTATAGATACCATTCCTTAGCTGAATCAGCCAAGGAAAATTGGAAAGGCCTCAACATTAGCTGATCTTCAGTCACATCAGCTGGCTTCATTCCCAAGCAGACAGAATGGAACTCTGCAAGGTGTTTATTCGGATCCTCCCCACTCAGCCCATGGAACTTAGGCAAATAATGGAGAAGACCAGATTTAAGCTCAAATTTCACTCCTTCTCCCAGGGCGGGAAACTGAAGACCAAGTTGTTGCTGCTCTAAATTAGGCGCAGTCAGTTGCCTAATAGTGCGATCTGCAATGGTTACTAGCTGCTCTTCAACCTCTGAATCAAATGAAGAAGAAGAAGATGAAACTGGATCAAACTGTATGCCTAGCACTTGAGCCTAAACCTGACGTCTCAACTGTCTCAGAGTCCTGTTAATTTCTGGATCAAACGGAACAACAGGCGAATTATCAGTAGAACGGGTAAGAACCACAAGATAGGTTCTTACCAATTCGGGGGATCTGGACGAACCGATCCGCGGGAGCGGTGAACACTCTCCGCGATCGCGGTTTCGTCAAAACCGCCGATTAAACAGAAAATTAAAAACCGATTCCCCGGCAACGGCGCCAAAATTTGACTCGGCTAAAATCGTTGTTGCCAAGATCAAAGATAAATAACCCTAAACTACTAACTAGTATAGCAAGCAAGCAAGGGGTCGAACCCAGGAGAATCGGGATTCTGATCAATCAGCAAAAGCAAAGACATGGGTTTTTGGAAGTTCAGGCAAACAAACAAAACAAGCAAATATTATTGGGCATTTAATCAATTGGAAGAAAGCAGAGTTCATTCAATCAATTCCACCTTTTTACTCATCCGATCATTGATTCATCCACTTTTCTATTAATTCCCTAGTTAATTCCAATCCTTATAAAAGATTTTCGCTTGTCCACCGTCCAAGCAAAATTATGATATGAACAAGAACGCTTAATTCAAATCATGCAAAATATTAAGGATAGAAGGATATTAATTCATGCAATCAAACTACGAGTCTCATGCATAAAATAACAATCAAATACTCTTCTCAATTCTTGTCCACGGTCCTAGAAAAGAGTTGTTTCAAGGATAAATAAGATTGCACAGACAACAATCAAACCTAATCCAAACAGTAGATCTAAGTCAATCAAACAAGTTGATCAGGCTTATCAAATCAAACATAGATCATATAAATAAAAACAAGAGTTTTGATATTAACCAAGGGATAGAAAAGTTACCAGAATCTCACAAATTCATAAAAAGGCTTCCTTGATCAAACAAACTCCAAAGGACCATAAGAGAGAAAAATACTAAAATCTGAATAATTGAAAACTAGATCTAAGAGAGAATACAAAACAAAGCTCCAAAACTAGGTCTAAATAGTCTCGAACTAAGCATACGAAATTAAATAATATCGGAAATAAGATAAAATAGATAGATAGAAAGATCAGTCGCCGCCTCTGAATAATGCTGACGTGGACCTCCGCGGGCGCGGTGAACAACCTCCGCGATCGCGGACCTGATTGTGACAGAATTCCAGCGGTATTTTCCGAAGATGTTTTGACCACCTTAGAGTTGGAATTTCGACTCGGAGTAAAAATATGAATTGTAGCTCTTCGAGTCAGCTTTCCAATTATACCAAATTCATCTTCATACGACCACAGTAGCTCCAGAAATAAGCGTTACAAGAAAGTGGTGTCAAAACAACTCCAAATCAACACTTGTCTTCAAAACTCTTGCAATTCTTCAAGTCGTGTCTTCGGTCTTCATATGACAATTATGCTCAAAACTAACCAAAACACACTCAAATCATACCTAAAATACAAGAGTTAACCTATACTAAATAGAGTGTGTCAAAGTTGCATGCCTTCGAACCATACTCTTTGAGGATCCCGCCCCATTGAACTTGGGGTATGAGTGGCTACAATATGTTGAGAAGCAAGAGGCCAAGTCCAAGAAGGTGTGGTGCAGAAATTTGGTTAGTCTCTTGGCGGCCAACCTCGGAGTCGATCTCTCCCTCTACACGCCATCCCGTGCCCAATTGCTCAACAGAAACTACTGGTTTGTCTCCAACATTTTTACTTAGGTTGAGGGAGGGTGTACTACCAAAGTTCAAGGCCAAGATGTCCCCTCACCTTAGCCAAGATGGAGCTTCTTTCCGTGCCAAATTGGTACGAGACTTGGACGGGGCATGAGTTCCCGTTAGATCACAAACCGCAAGATGAGTGATCGTTGAGGCTGTGTGAGACACTGTTTGAGAGAGACGAGGAAGCCATGGACGATGATGATGAGATGGAGGCAGGATCAGAGGCGGGCACTGAAGAGCTCGATATCGAGGAAGATGACCTCGGTACCGAGGTTCCGGGCAACACTAGCAACTTCGTTAACGAGCCACCCAGGGTCGTTAACAACTACTTCGAGGCTACTACCGAGGTACATAGCTTTGGTAACGACCCCCCGCCGCCACCTGTCGAGCCACATTCTTATGGTCTTATGCCCTACAATCCGGTAATTTTTCAAGACCATTTCAAGCCTCACAACCACTACCAACCACCTCCTCAGACCGCTTACACTGGATCGAGTGTCCCACCTCCATGGGTTGACAATCTTTCGTCTCAGATGCAGCAGCTTAACCTACAACAGACACACATCCACCAGAGGATGGATCGGTGGGAGAGTGTCTATTCTTCTCGTATGGAGCTAGATGATGCGAGGCATCAACAGAGAGAGGCGGATGATGCAGAGCGTTGGAGGACGATGTACGATTTTACGGGGAACTTTGAGCGCCGGTTTCCACCACAAAGGCGTTGATTCAGTTTGAGAGTTGCTTCTTTTCTACTTTAAAAATCTTGTAAGTTTTTCTTCTTTTTTCTTTCTTTTGCTTTTCTATTTCTTTTCTTCTGCTTATTTTTATTACAGTGGGGATACTGTAATTTTAAGAATGGGGTGGGAAAGGGTAGAAAACTTGTGTCTTGTTTGTTTTATGTGTCTTGTGTGTTTTAAGTAGTTCTTTGTTTAAAAAACAAAAATCAAATCACAAAAAAAAATAATTAAAAAAATAACCAAAAAAAAGTTTTTGAATAGATAAATACCCTTTCTTATGGTTCTATGATAGTAATTGTTAGCATGATCATGTAATTCCTTGCAAGCATGTCTTTAATAGTATAGCCTGATTCTTGATATGAAGTTGTTTTTATAGGGAAATAGCATTTGATGAAATTGAGCATTTATAACTTTTTTAGCATGAGTGTCTACAATCCAACAAAAATTATGCTACCTTGTGAGTTATTTTTGGCCTTATAGGGAGAACATTAACAATCCCTCTTCTTTTCTTGTGTGATTTACTTTCTTTATGTATATTATCTCTTGGAATTGTGATGGTTATCTATTTCTTGAGACCTATATGAGATTTATAGTTCATTACTTATGAGATCATATGATAGAGAACTTATTTTTATAAGCCCTATTAATCCTTATCCACCCTTACATGATCCCTCTTTTTGATAGCCAATTTGAGCCTGAAGCCTTTTATTTTTAGCTCCACAAAAAAAAATATTCCCTAGCCGAGATAAGCTTGACCCTATCCGGGGATTAGGACTTAGTTTGGAGAGGTTTGTTTTGTTGAGTGAAAAGTTGAAATTGGTTCAAAATTTTAGGGTTTTTGGGAAGGGTAGATTGGAAGTCTCTTATGTTAAGTTGTAAGAAGATCTCTTGGTAAGAACGGATGCACAAAAGAAAGTTGTTGAAGAAAGTAAAAAAAGAAGAGAATGAGTACACGATGAAGCTCGTTAACGACCTAGTTGGTTCGTTAACAAGGCTGTTCGAGAATAAAGAGTTGAAAGAAATATATATATAAGTAAGAAAAAAAGAGAAGTAAGAGATGCATTTGTGTTTAAAAGTTAAGCCAGAGATTCTTTTGAGTTTTTGTGAGACTTTCTAGGATATATTGGATAAGTGAATTAAAGTGTAAGAAAGCGTGAGTTTGGTATATCTTTTATGAGAGTTTTTTGATCTTATGTGTGAGTTTTTAGGAGTCTTTGATTTCCGCCTATTGTTATTACCAAGCCCCATTATGACCCGACCAAATGGAAGCTTCTATGAAGCTTTTCATTGAGGCTAAGTTCTCTTGATGATTTTTGCTTGTTTTGACAAATCTTAGGTGGAGAGTTTGGTGATATAAGTTCCAATTTCTATGAGTTTTTGCATATAAGATGAGTTGAGAGATTGAATTTATAAGCCTAAACACTTGAGAGTTGAGTGAAACACATATATCCCTAGTGAGGTAGGATTGTATTTGGTTATGTCTATTAAGTGCTTATATATGTGTAATGACGTTAATAGTCATTTGCTATTTTCTTCTATGGTTTTGATGTTGCTTTTTGGTTGATGGCTATTAGCTTGATGAGCATGATTGTTTGGTTTTGGTTATTGTAAAGTGATTGCTTGAGGACAAGCAAGTCTAAGTATAGGGTATTTTGATGTTCATGTTTTTAGTCTAGTTTTTAGTATGTGTCTTAGTTTGTTTAGTTTAGTTTTAGTAGTTTTTAGGGTTAGTTTTGTGTGTTTTTGGGTAAGTTTTCATATTTTGTGAAAAGTATGGAAGCTACTCCGTTTTGTGTCTTTTTGTAGGTTTTTGAGCAAGAAGGATCACTTTTTGAGCTGAGCTGAAGTGTTGTGGTGGAGGTCGAAATAACATGAAGATAAGGAAGAAATTTCATGAGAAGATCAAGTCGAAGTTCAAGTTTTAAGTCAAGAAAAGACGAAGAAAAGCCAAATCCCAGGCTCGTTAACGAACATGTGAAGGTCGTTAACGAGGCTTAGAGATAGAATTTTTCGAGTGGATTTTGTGATTTCTACCGACCCTGTGCGGGGTCGTTAACATTGGCTCCGTGTCGGTAGGGTTTTAATTGATTTTAGGGTTGTTATATCTTATATCTTTTATCTTGTTATCTTTAGTAGAGTAAGTTTTTATCTTTTAGGCTTTTTAATAGATAGTTTCTTAGTAAAAAATACCCTTATTCTAAACCTAGAAGGTTGTGGACGATTTCTATTGGAGAGCCGATATTTTGGTGGGCAATATTATTAGAGAGACGATATTTTGAGGGACGAAGAAGACGAGGAGAAGATAACGAGGAGGCTCGATAGATTGAGAGAATTAGGATCGTTAGTTGATGATGTATTTTTTAGTCGTTTACCTATCAAAGAATCCTAACTTAACCAAACTGAGTAGAATGGTAAGTAAGGGTCGATCCCACAAAGACTCGTGTATTGATGTTTTTACTTAGGTACCAAGTAACCAAATAATTAAGGGGGGTTTTATGATTGAAAATCTAACCTAATATGCAAACTAAAAACTAACTATGAATGCAAATATGATTGTGTTAAACAAGTATGAGAAAAGCGTGTTCAACTAGTTAAATCCATCATAGATGTGCTTATTGATCATTGATTCTCTTGATTCTCAATTCACTTGAATAATCTATTGTGGATTATTATCCAAAACTTTATATTTAGTTGAAAGAGCTAACAGTCTAAACAACCCTAATCATCTAACAACCTATAACAACGTCTAGATTCAATTAAACGACAACTTTTAGTTCAAAGTATCGATAGAAACAAATACTCAACGCAAACAGCTAATCAAGTTATTTGTAGTTTATTCCCTTCTACAACTGAATAGCCCGAACGGGTCTAAACAATTATAGTTGCTACTTTATCTAATCAATCCCGAACGGGACTTGATCATATTAGTTGTAAATTAACCTAGAAATTCTATTAGGTGATCAATCTAACAAAACCCTAGAATAATTCTAATTCAATTAAGCACAGGGAATAAAACCCATTCAAGTTGTTGAGAATCAATCAAACCTCACAATATTATGCAATCTATGATTTCAATAACTAGTGAAACACAATGAATTTAACAATGCATAATTAAATTGAAAACGAACTTACAAGAGTTTCAAAGTTGCTGTCTTGAGAGAAAACCTAGCCTCCAAAAGTCTGATCAAAGTCATGATAAAGATAAACTAACATATGCTTATATATGTCTTCCAAAATTATCCTCAAAAAGTCTATCATTAAGCTACACTCGGACAAGATATAATCTAAGCCCAAAAGTCAAGCCCAAAAGTCAGCCCAGGACGTCCGCGTGAACTCCCAGATTGTTCGGGTTGCCAATTGCTCGGCCGCGCTTTTAGCATGCTAACTCGCGCAATTGCCTCGGTTCAGCATTCAAGCGACACTTCAGAGGCTGTTTTGACCCCCTTTGAGTTGGAATTTCGACGCGGAGTAAACAAATAAATTGTAGATCATCAAGATAGCTTTCCAGTGATACCAAATTTTGCTTCATACGACCACTGTAGCTCCCAAACCAAGCATTGCAAGACAGAGGTGTCAAAACAAGAACTCCTATGCATAGCCTAGGTTTAAGCGTTTTTATCCCTCAAGCTCTTGGGCCTTAGCTCTTCTAAACTTTAGTTGTATCACTCTAAGCTTCATCAAACTCCACCACAATCATCTAAGATCCATCCCGTTCATGCTTGTTTACCTAAAGATTTGCAAAACCGTACAAAACAAGCGCAAAACCTGAATTTCCTAGAAAACCTAAAACCTAAGAACTAAGCTAAACTAAGCTAAAACCATGCAATATAAACATAAATATGCATCCTAAACACTACCTAAATGCAAGCTATAATTAGTCGAAATTTTTCATCAGTCTTGTTCTGTGTTTTTGGTTTCTTCAGGATATTGTAAGACGATATTTCTCTTATTAATTTCAAGTAAGTTTGTTTGTTTTCAATGTTTTCTCTTATTGAAGTTGTTTGCTTTATTATGAGTAGTGAGTAGTTTTTTTATTGCTTGTTGTGCTTATGCTTAGACGATAGTCGAGGTAATTTGAGTTCTCAACTTAATCGAAAGAGAAAGTTGTTGACTTGAAGGTTGATATTGATCGATTACGAAAGTTTCAAGCTTTGGATCCAAAACAAGTGATTGAGTGAATTAATTTATGAGAATTAATTGATTTGCTTGCTAATCAGCAAAAGTTGATGAATTTATCTTTTTAAAAGGCATGATCTTTATCTTCTTATGATTTTATATGCAAGGCTATGTTGTGGTAACCCTTGTCCTAGATCTTTTATCTTTATTCATTTAGTTTATCTTTCGTAATATTCGTTATCGAGTTCGTTTGCCTCGGTACCAAACCTGTGTTTTAGATTGTTCGTTAGTGTGTGTTCATATTTTTTCCAAGTTCGTTAACGACCCTGACAAGGTCATTAACGAGGTTGGTCGTGTGTGTTTTTGCTTGTTTTGCTTGCTTTCCTGTTTCTAGTAGTTGAAAGACAAACAACCGTGCTTCCCGTGGAACGATCCTGACTTCGCTATACTCAGCGGGGTCTTGACTATAAATTTATTCGTTGTCAAGAATATACCCTCTCAACAAGAACATGGATGGACTGGTGCCTGGTGGTAAGCAAACTGCCTATAGAATCCGTCCGGCATATACGGCTCCCGAAAGATCCAATGGTGTGCTGATCAGCTCTCGGAGTATTGACCGACTCAGTTATATGCCGCCTGAGCGCAGCGATGTTGATGCCACCATTGGAAATTTTCCTGTTCACATGTACTACGTTAACGCCTAGCATCAGAGCCAATAGTTGACATGTGATGTTATCGTCATGACCGCTTTGACCCGATCACACCTTTATGCCACCCATTGGAGGGTTCATTATCTTCATGACATCGTGCAATGTGATGGAAATCTCTCCCCACGGAAAATGGAAACTATTAGTTTCCAGATGCCATCTCTCTACAAATGCAGTGACCAAAGCCTCATCGTGGTCTTTGAATCTCCAATCCTTCAAATGGGCCAAGCGACTTCGATTCACAAGGCCTAGCCAACCTGCATTTGGGTTCTCCTTGGCCAAGCGACTTAAGAACTTAAGTGCTCCATCCCGATGTTGGAGTTTCAACGGGTGCGCCCACTGATCACATTGCAAAAATATATAAGTTATGAATGGTGGTAACAATTATAAATATTTCAACAAAATTTAAAGAGTTATATGTCATCTTACCTGTTGGTGGTCCCAAATATAATGTGCCTTATGGGTGGAATAGTGAGTAAGTAAAGAGGTGTCGACAGGGCCACCACCATACCCACCCTCGGGATGCACGGGGAGAGCGTAATCCGGGTCATTCACGTCAACTTCTTCGACATCAAGATTATCTTGGTTCATGTTTTGTATAGTGGGTCTGGGGGCGGCATATGATAACCCTCTGGGACCGTGTAGAGCGTAAGCGGTATGGGCGGCTCAGATGGGTACTAGGAGCTAGGGTACTGGGAGCTGGAGTACTGGGAGCCCGGCGGGTAATGGAAGGTCGACAGATAATGGGAGGACGACGGGTATTGAGAGGACATGTACCGAGAGTCTAGGTACTGGGAGGCGGGGTACTGTGAGTACAAGTATTGGGACGCAGGGTATTGTGAGGAAAATTGGTAACCCTCATGTGTGGACGGACCTGCCTCATAGGTCGAACCTCTCCCAGTGAGCGGAGTAGTATCGGCAAAAAGGTCGGGGGTAATATCAAAATCAGAACCACCTCTAGATAGATAATTTCTTATGGATGAAATGTCGTCGAAATCTGCACTTATTATATATATATATATATTACACTACTAACATAAATTATTAAAACAACATGTACTAAATAAAATATATTATGCGAATAAATTCTAAAAAATTAAACTATTTATATTCTAATATTAATATATCAAAATATTTTAAAATATTACAACTAATATTCTAAAAAATTCTAAAATTCTAAATAATATTATAAAGTATTTTGAAAAATTACAAATAATATTCTAAACAATTATATAAAAAGAACTTAAATATCACAACATAATTAAAACTAATAATATTCTAATATCATCATATAAAATAATCGAAATAATTATAAATAATTATGTAAATATTTTGATAAAATTATGTAAATAATTCTAAAATATTCTAAAAATTTACATTTAATATTCTAAAATATTCTAAAAAATTCTAAAAAATAACCTTAAATATCACAACGTAATTAAAACTAATAATATTCTAATATTATGATATAATATTATGATATAATTAACCTAAATAATTTTAAATAATTATGTACATCTTTCTAAATTATTAAAACTAATATGCTAAAAATTCTAAAAAATTACAACTAATATTCTACAAAATTCTAAAAAATTACAAATAATATTCTAAACAATTACAACTAATATTCAAAAAAAATCTAAAATTTAAAACTACGATAATTAAAACTAACAATTGAAACCTAAATTACTCAAAAAGTATTACGTGCCTACACCTTGTATGGGGTTAACATGCGGGGTGTATGGGGCTTGGACCGTCATTGCTTCTAGAGCCGTGGTTATAATCGCCTTACTAGCGCTTGGGCCACCTACATTGTCCGTTGTCGTCAACCCCTCATTCAAATTAATTGATTGAGGTGCATCCCGCCCTCTACACGAACTAGAAGTAAGCCAAGGTGGCGTCTTCGATTTTCCACGAATGCGGTTCTTTACAAAAATTAACAAACCAAAATATAACTACTAAGCAATTAAAATTAAATTACAAAAATATAAGAATCAAAAATATTTAAAATTCTTACGATAAATTCCATTGTTGATGAAGGTTGAGTGGAGAAATGGAGGATCGAGGTTGAAGAAGATGGAGAATGGAGAAGCTGAATGAATAAAGATGGAGTTTTTCGGTTGGAAGAATAGAGATGGAGTTTGAGTGGGTATATGAGGGTGGGTAGGCGGAGTAAATGAGGGTGGGTAGGCGAACGAAATAAATAAGGACGAGCGCGTCACGAGAACACCTTGGTCAATGCGTAATCTGCTTTTTGTAGATTACGCTGTACCGGTAGAGGAAACCGCTATCGGTACTGGTGCAAATTCCCACGCGAGGGAATCTACACCTTGACTAGACATAAATTATAAAAAAAAGCTAGCGGTTTTCAAAAATGCTAATAATAAAAGCGGTAGGTTTTTTCGCTTTAATTTTCAGGGCGCCCTACAATTCTGAGTTGGGCGCCCTTCATTCGTCTAACTAATATTGTTATTGTATGCCCATTAACACACATTAGCCAAACCCAAGATCGAATTATTTAAAGATAATTTTGTTTTCTATATTTACATGAATAACTGATAGCTTGCATATAAGAGTAGTTTAGATGCATGTTTTATATATGTTTTAGTTAGTTTTAGGTTGGTATTTATGTAGTTTTTAGGTTTTTGTGTTGTCGGGTATTATGTGCTGATTTGCTCGGTTTTGCAGGTTTTTAGGTTCAGGAGCAACAACGGGGCGAGGTGTAGATTGACCATAGCGGTGGTGGACGAGCTAAAGGAAGCTAAGGAGATGCTAGGAATGAAGATTGGAGAAGTACAAATGAAGAGCCAAGGCAAGATGGAAAGCGTGGGGTCGAAGCCGATCCTTCTGGCCGCGCATTCTCAACTGAAGGAGCATTACGCGGGATCGTAGAAAAGTGCGGCCGCGCAATATTGTCAAACCGCGCATTCCTGGATTTCACGCGCGTGTTGTTTTGGCCCGAAGGATTTGGGACGAGTTTGGTTTGGGCTTGTATCATCCGAGTAGCATGTTTTAGATATAGTTATTGAGGGTTATTTTTAGAAGACATATTTATACCTTATGTTAGTTTATTTTCTCATAATTTTTTATCAACTTTTGGAGGCTAGGTTTTTTTTTCTTTGGAGGCAGACTTTGAAACCTTTGTAAGTTTGATGATTTTAATTTAATTATGCATTGCTAAATTTATTGTGTTTGGCTAGTTATTGAAGTCATCATTTGTATGTAGTTGTGAGGTTTGATTGATTCTCAACAAACTTGAATAGAGTTTATTCCCTGTGCTTAATTGAATCTAAACTAGGGTTTTGTTAGATTAATCACCTAATTGAATTTCTAGTTATAACTGAATCTGATTAGTTACCGGTCGGAGTAAATTTGATCAAGAGTATACTTTAATCAATTTAGTACAGGTTGGACTAGTTGGTTGAAGAAGGGAATGTAACATCCCCGACCAAAATGCATACGTCATACAGCATTCATATAAGATTAAGAGCATATGCACAAGAAGGGACTAGTTGGTTTCTCTTTGTAATGATATTAGGAAGCCCTTTGATCAAGTTTTTCAGAAACGTTTGAACTAGAAAAATGTTCTTCTATATATATAGTTTATCGTGTCACGTTTGAAAGGATTTGGAATTATGCACAAGAAGTTATAATGCATTCTGGCATATCATTGCATTTAGGGTTAGTGTTTATTAGAGTAAATAGCCTAATTTGCATTGGGTTACATATAGGAGCACCGATCATAGATCGTGGTCAAAAACAAGGGGGAGAAGTATAGTATCTATCCAAAACAGGTGAGTATTGATATTCGCATTTTTAGTATAGTTTTTGATAGGTTTTCTTTGCTTATTAGGTTTAGTTTTGTTTAGTTTAGGTTTAGTTTTGAGTATTTTTAGATAGTTTTGCATATTTCTGTGAAAAGAGTGGAATCTACGCTATTTTGTGAATTTTGCAGGTTTTAGCAAGGAAAGGAGCTGAATGGAGTTGAATTTGGAGCATTGCAGCGAAAGACAGAGGAGTGCAAGATTGAAGAAGTCAAAGCTCGAGAGTACAAGAGGAAGTGTTGAAGAAAACAAAAGCCCAGGCTCGTTAACGAGGCTGTGAGGGTTCGTTAACGAGGCCACGAAAAGAAAGATATCGAGTATTATTTTATGATTCACCGATCCTGAGCGGGAATTTATTTCCGTATCGGTTGAGTATCTTTTTAGAATCTTTTGGGGTTGTTAGAATATGTATTTTAGGTCTTAATATCTTTTTAGATTTTATTTCTATCTTTTAGGGATTGTTTCTATCTTTTTAGGAAAGTTTATATCTTTTAGCCTTTTTAGTTTTTAGGTTTTTTAGTATAAATACCCTTCTATCTAGCATAGAAGGGAGGCTGAATTTTAGAGGAGATTTTTGAAGGCCGAAGGAGAGAGAGATCGGATCGGAAGCGGACCGCCGAGGCTCGGTAGACGACAGTCGCCGGGTGGTTGTTGGTCGTGATTGTGGATCGGTGTTTTTATGTTTTTCGGTTTCTTCTGAATCTCTGTAAGACGATATTATTCTTATTAATTTGAGTTTGAATTTTGTTTTTAATGTCTCTCTTTATTGAAGTTTTTAGTTTCTTAGTTATGATTAGTGAGTAGTTTCTTTTTCTAGGATCGGGGTTAAGCCCGGCATAGTTGAGCATGTTTGATGAGTAAGATTGAGTTGTGAATGCCTTTTATCTTTGATTAAGAATTGTTTGTTGTGCTTAATACCGAGACGAAAGTGGAGGTAATTTGAGTTTTTAACTGAGTTGAAAGAGGAAGTTACTAACTTGAAGGTTGATATTGTTTGAAAACGAAAGTTTCAAGCTTTAGATCTAAAACAAGCAATTAAGTGAATTAGGATGCGAAAGTGGATTAATTTACTTGTTAAGTCAACGAAAGTTGATGACTCTATCTGTTTAAAGGCATGATCTTTTCTTCTTACGAATTCTTATGTTTGACTATGTTGTGGTGTCCCTTGTCCTAGATTTTTGTTTTATTTGAATTATTTCTGGTAAATCTTCGTTACTGAGTACTTGCCTCGGTACCGAATTTTAATTAGAATTTAATGAGGTCTCCCCGGTCTCGTACCGAGGTACAAAGGCTCAACGACGTTGTAAACTACTTGGGGAGGTTTTGCTCCCGCCTAGCAGACAAGTCCCTCCCATTCTTCGCCGCCCTAAAAAAGAACGACAAGTTTGTCTGGGACGAAAGACTCGAGACAGCCTTCTCTGAGTTAAAAACCTTCCTCACCAAGCTCCCCACCTTGTCACCTCCACGTGCGGGTGAAGATTTGCAACTGTATGTGGCGGTGAGTCCCGAGACCGTCAGCGCGGTGCTCACAAGAGAGGCCATGCACCCGGTATACTTTGTGAGCCGCGTGCTCCAGCCCGCGGAGCAGAGATACTCCCCGACAGAGAAGATGGCGCTTGCTGTGGTGACCGCCGCGAGGCGACTACGCCCATACTTCCACGCACATCCCATCCAGGTTCTCTCAGACCTCCCACTCCGCCAAATTCTGCATCAGCCCGCTCTCTCCGGACGCATGACCAAGTGGGCCGTCGAGCTCTCCGAGTTCGACATCAATTATCTTCCGAGAACCGCGATGAAGGGACAAGCCCTCGCCGACTTTGTGGTGGAGGTCACCTTCCCCGAGACAGACACAAGCTCGGACGAATGGAAAGTATTCGTTGATGGCTCACGATGTGACGCCAGTGGCGGGGCCGGGGTGTTCCTCGCTGGACCCTCAATCGAGACGGAGTATGCTCTCAACTTCGCCTTTGATGCCACCAACAACGACGCCGAGTATGAGGCCATGATCGCCGGGATCGAAATGGCGCTACTCAACGGGGCCCGCAAAATCAGGGTCTACACAGATTCCGAATTGGTGGCGCGACAACTCAACGGCCAATACGACACCAGAACAGGTTTTCTGCCCGCTTACCGAGCAAAAGTCAAAGCCTTGGTTTCGTGCCTCGAAACTTTCGCGGTGGAATCAATCCCGCGGACCTCAAACACCAAGGCGGATGCCCTCGCCAGGTTAGGCTCCGCACTTCCCTTGGATGTGGGAAACCGCGTCATGGTGGAGAGAAAGCTCTCACGAAGCGTAGATAGCGAGGTCATGTCCATAATGACCGAGGACTGGAGGTTCCCGGTGACGAGGTACATACAAAGCGGCATCCTCCCAGAGGACCCCGCGCTGGCCAGAAAATTAAAAATGCAAGCCGCCCGCTACTGCGTCGTCGGCGACCAGCTTTATCGCCGGGGCTACGCTGAGCCCAACCTGCTGTGCATACCGCCCGAGGCCACGGACCACGTCCTCTACGAGGCCCATGAGGGAGTTTGTGGGGGACACCCGGGATGGAGGTCTTTGGCACACAAAATTTTCCATTTGGGGTACTTCTGGCCCACTCTCCGACAAGACGCAAGAGCTTACGTCCAAAAGTGCGTCGGATGCCAGAAACACGGGAACAACCAACACACCCCGACGGCTCCCCTCCGCAACATTCACGCGCCATGCCCATTCGCAATGTTGGGAATGGACATTCTAGGCCCATTTCCTAAGGCCGCGGGCCAAGTGCAATACATTTTGGTCATCGTGGACTACTTCACGAAGTGGATCGAAGCACAGGCAATGGCAAAAATCACCGGGGCAAAGGTCCGCGAGTTCCTGTGGAAAAACCTCGTCTGCCGTTTCGGTGTTCCCATGACAATCATGACCGACCATGGCCCCCAATTCGACTGCGCAGAAACTCGGACTTTCTGCTCTGAGCTGGGCATCAACCTCAAATTCTCCTCCGTGGCTCACCCCCAATCCAATGGCCAGGTAGAGAACGTTAATGCCCGCATCTTGACAAACCTCAAGAAGCGCCTGGGCATGGCACAAGGCCGTTGGGCCGAATTACTTCCCCTCGTTCTCTGGACGTACCGCACGACCTCGCGCCGCGCAACGGGCGAGACCCCCTTTGCTCTTACCTACGGGGCGGAAGCCCTCGTTCCCGTAGAAACCCTAATTCCATCAGCAAGGGTGTATAACTTCGACGAGAAAGAAAACGAGGCCAACCTCAGAATTGAACTGCAGTTCCAGGATGAAATCCGCGAGGTGGCGGACCTGCGCTCTAGAGAATACAAGCGACGTGTCGCCATATACCACGACAAGAAGGTCAAGCCTCGCATCCTGGCCACCGGAAACCTCGTGCTAAGACGCACCGAAGGAGGAAAGTTGGACCCTAACTGGGAAGGACCCTACATCCTCGGGGAAGAAGTCGCGCCTGGGGCATTCAAACTCAGGGACGACGAGGGGCGCACGCTGAGCAAAACTTGGAACGTCGCATGACTCAAAAAATATTACATGTAGACGCTCGAAACCCCGTTGTTCACCACAGTTGGTAAATAAAGGATTGTAGGCTTTTCTAAAAACACTCCCTCATTGAGAAATTCCACCCCTCGCTTCACGCTTGGGGTTGGAGAATCTCGTTGAAAAAATTCCACCCCTCGCTTCCCGCTTGGGGTTGGAGAATCTCGTTGAAAAATTCCACCCCTCGCTTCCCGCTTGGGGTTGGAGAATCTCGTTGAAAAATTCCACCCCTCGCTTCCCGCTTGGGGTTGGAGAATCTCGTTGAGAAATTCCACCCCTCGCTTCACGCTTGGGGTTGGAGAATCTCGTTGAAAAATTCCACCCCTCGCTTCCCGCTTGGATTGGAGAATCTCGTTGAAAAAATTCCACCCCTCGCTTCCCGCTTGGGGTTGGAGAATCTCGTTGAAAAATTCCACCCCTCGCTTCCCGCTTGGGGTTGGAGAATCTCGTTGAAAAATTCGACCCCTCGCTTCCCGCTCGGGGTTGGAGAATCTCGTTGAAAAATTCCACCCCTCGCTTCCCGCTTGGGGTTGGAGAATCTCGTTGAAAAATTCCACCCCTCGCTTCCCGCCTGGGGTTGGAGAATCTCGTTGAAAAAATTCCACCCCTCGCTTCCCGCTTGGGGTTGGAGAATCTCGTTGAAAAAATTCCACCGCTCGCTTCCCGCTTGGGGTTGGAGAATCTCGTTGAAATATTCCACCCCTCGCTTCCCGCTTGGGGTTGGAGAATCTCGTTGAAAAATTCCACCCCTCGCTTCCCGCTTGGGGTTGGAGAATCTCGTTGAAAAATTCCACCCCTCGCTTCCCGCTTGGGGTTGGAGAATCTCGTTGAGAAATTCCACCCCTCAGTTCACGCTTGGGGTTGGAGAATCTCGTTGAAAAATTCCACCCCTCGCTTCCCGCTTGGGTTGGAGAATCTCGTTGAAAAAATTCCACCCCTCGCTTCCCGCTTGGGGTTGGAGAATCTCGTTGAGAAATTCCACCCCTCGCTTCCCGCTTGGGGTTGGAGAATCTCGTTGAAAAATTCCACCCCTCGCTTCCCGCTCGGGGTTGGAGAATCTCGTTGAAAAATTCTACCCCTCGCTTCCCGCTTGGGGTTGGAGAATCTCGTTGAAAAATTCCACCCCTCGCTTCCCGCTTGGGGTTGGAGAATCTCGTTGAAAAAATTCCACTCCTCGCTTCCCGCTTGGGGTTGGAGAATCTCGTTGAAAAAATTCCACCCCTCGCTTCCCGCTTGGGGTTGGAGAATCTCGTTGAAAAATTCCACCCCTCGCTTCCCGCTTGGGGTTGGAGAATCTCGTTGAAAAATTCCACCCCTCGCTTCCCGCTTGGGGTTGGAGAATCTCGTTGAAAAATTCCACCCCTCGCTTCCCGCTTGGGGTTGGAGAATCTCGTTGAAAAATTCTACCCCTCGCTTCCCGCTTGGGGTTGGAGAATCTCGTTGAAAAAATTCCACCCTCGCTTCCCGCTTGGGGTTGGAGAATCTCGTTGAAAAATTCCACCCCTCGCTTCCCGCTTGGGGTTGAAGAGTCTCGTTGAAGAGTCCCACCCCTCGCTTCACGCTTGGGGTTGGAAAATCTCGTTGAAAAAATTCCACCCCTCGCTGCCCGCTTGGGGTCGGAGAATCTCGTTGAAAAAATTCCACCCCTCGCTTCCCGCTTAGGGTTGGAGAATCTCGTTGAAAAATTCCACCCCTCGCTTCCCGCTTGGGGTTGGAGAATCTCGTTGAGAAATTCCACCCCTCGCTTCACGCTTGGGGTTGGAAAATCTCGTTGAAAAAATTCCACCCCTCGCTTCCCGCTTGGGGTTGGAGAATCTCGTTGAAAAAATTCCACCCCTCGCTTCCCGCTTGGGGTTGGAGAATCTCGTTGAAATATTCCACCCCTCGCTTCCCGCTTGGGGTTGGAGAATCTCGTTGAAAAATTCCACCCCTCGCTTCCCACTTGGGGTTGGAGAATCTCGTTGAAAAATTCCACCCCTCGCTTCCCGCTTGGGGTTGGAGAATCTCGTTGAAAAATTCTACCCCTTGCTTCCCGCTTGGGGTTGGAGAATCTCGTTGAAAAAATTCCACCCCTCGCTTCCCGCTTGGGGTTGGAGAATCTCGTTGAAAAATTCCACCCCTCGCTTCCCGCTTGGGGTTGAAGAGTCTCGTTGAAGAGTCCCACCCCTCGCTTCACGCTTGGGGTTGGAAAATCTCGTTGAAAAAATTCCATCCCTCGCTGCCCGCTTGGGGTTGGAGAATCTCGTTGAAAAAATTCCACCCCTCGCTTCCCGCTTAGGGTTGGAGAATCTCGTTGAAAAATTCCACCCCTCGCTTCCCGCTTGGGGTTGGAGAATCTCGTTGAGAAATTCCACCCCTCGCTTCACGCTTGGGGTTGGAAAATCTCGTTGAAAAAATTCCACCCCTCGCTTCCCGCTTGGGGTTGGAGAATCTCGTTGAAAAATTCCACCCCTCGCTTCCCGCTTGGGGTTGGAGAATCTCGTTGAGAAATTCCACCCCTCGCTTCACGCTTGGGGTTGAAAAATCTCGTTGAAAAAATTCCACCCCTCGCTGCCCGCTTGGGGTTGGAGAATCTCGTTGAAAAAATTCCACCCCTGGCTTCCCGCTTGGGGTTGGAGAATCTCGTTGAAAAAATTCCACCCCTCGCTTCCCGCTTGGGGTTGAAGAGTCTCGTTGAAGAGTCCCACCTCTCACTCCCCGCTTTGGGTTGGAAAGTCTCGTGACACGAACGAGGTTCGCAGACGATTATTTTTTAGGTTGGGACGAACTTCCACAAAAACGAGGTCTGAACGGAGGCTCACGACCTCGCCACAGGACTACAACGCCCGGTGTGGTCCGAGCCCCACAGAAGATGTGACACTCGAACCATGGGGTTGGACGGATAAGGAATATGCAAGAAAGTCTAAAGCAAACAGGCACTTGGAAAAGAAGAGGTCAGTAAGGCACTAAAGGCAAGGCAAACAAAGAGAAAAACACGAGATCATGACACCGAGGAAGAAGGAAAGACGAAGTCAAGCCCGAGAACAAAGCACGAGATCATAACCTCGAAAAGAAAAGAGCACGAGGTCATAACCTCGAAAAGGGAAAGGCACGAGATTATAACCTCGAAAGAAAAGAGCACGAGATCGCAACCTCGAGGGACAAAGCAACGCGAGGTCATAGAGGGAAAGGCCACGTGGCACCCTACGGGCTATTCTGACAAGATAGGACGGCAAAGAAGAATTTGAAGCGCCAAAAGGAAAGAAAGAGAAAAAAGAAGGCCAACCAGCGGTGGAGGCCAGCAGCGGAAGCCCAAACGTCCCGTCAATCAGACATCATGACGTTTGGGCTCCCGAGGGTTTTCGAAATTCGAAAAATGGTGGGCGGAGAAACGGGAGTTCAACCGTCGCCCCAAGCAAAAAAGAAAGAAAGAAAAACGATAAACCCGGAAAACCCAGCGATACCTTCGCGGCGGCAAACCCCCCACCACCATCTCACCACCGTCTCACAACACCGCCCCCCGGAGCATAACGCAAAGAAAAAAGAGGGGAGAAAAGCAGGGCAAGAAGAAAGGAGAGGAGACGAAAAACCAAGGGAAGACGAGGGCTCTACAGAACAAAAACCACCAACAACGCCGTCGCGCAACCAGCGGAGAAACACCCAGAAATCGTAAGCACTCACCCAGGTGCGAAACGGAAGCAGGCGAAGAACGAAGAAACACCCTGAAACCACAAACAACCACCCGGAAGCGAAACGAAACGAAGAAAGAACGAAGAAAAATAACAAAAAGCAAACGCAAAAAACGCAACAACCCTGCCACCGCCGCTTCGCCACCGTAACGTCGGCGCGAAACGCCGGGCGACTCACCGTCGCCCTTACAAAACGCGGGGCGAAAGGTGAACAAGGGAAGAATCAAAAGCAAAAAATACCGAAAGACAGGAGGAAGAAGATCAAGAACTTACTTGTTTAAATGTTGACGAACGGAATGCGTTGGCGTAACTAGCGAACGGCGGAAAGCTCGTCGGAAACCGTCTGGAGAAACCGCTCAAAAGAAGACGAAGAGACAGAGAGAGAAAGAGCGAGAATATTGGAGAGAGAAGATGGGAGGGAAGCGTGTGGGATACGCCCTTATATAGAGCAGATCTGAGCCTCCCCCCACTCCCGAAAGGCTTCTTGGGCCTCTTACCTAGACGGCCCACTAAGCAGAAAACGGCGAAAAGGCCCAGGGATCTTTATCCACGCAGAATAGAGCCTCACACCTCGCAAAAACGCCCTCCCAACCTCGAGACCTTCATAACCACTAAAAAACACCCCACATCTCGCAAAATCCAGGGAACTTATGCCCTGCGACCCTCGGGGCGAGGCCCCCAGGCCATGGGGTTGTGATGATGTCCAAAACAGCATAAGCAAAAAGTGGGCCCAGGAGGGCCCCCATAGGCAAGTTGGGTACCCACATCCACGTGGTTATCTAAAAACAAAAACTCCCAACGCGCGCGAGGTCTATCAAACATCCCGGGACGAGGTCTCGACCTCGTCACCGACTCTGCTAAGTACGCCCGCCCGCTCGAACCAATCACCGGCGACCTCACTCCTGAACCAATCACCGGCGACCTCACTCCTGAACCAATCACTGGCGACCTCACTCCTGAACCAATCACCGGCGACCTCACTCCCAAACCAATCACAGGTGACCTCACTCATGGACCAATCAAAAACCCCTATTTCAAGTATCCCACATCGGACATTAGCCTAAACTCAGCCCCCCAATTCTCTATAAATAGAGAAGGACCTCGTAGGAAGAGGGGGTCGAAAAACGACTTGAACTCAAGAACTCTCTTGTTTGTTAAAGATCGACGTGATAGGAATACCATCAACAGACCTCGTTACAGATAAGAGAAATCCACAAAAAGACTCCAAGTCATACAAAGACCTCGCCTACACTAAAGACCTCGCTACAAAATCTCACAAAGCTCTCTACACCACGTATCCAAATCTACCTCGCCTTAGCGTCGACCTCGCAACATTTAGGTTTGATCTCGGAACCTCGTAGGAGGTCTAGGTGTAATTCTTAATGTTGTTCATCAATCTCATAGGTGTGTAACCTCGTTATTTGGGAGAAAAGTCATAAATAAAGGAGCAAGTGTTTGCACTCAAATATAATAATCTTATTTCTTGTCTCGTAGCGAACCTCGTTATTTCGGATTTCATCAGGTGGTTCGTTAACGACCCTGACAATGTCGTTAACGACGCAGCGCGTGAGTGTTTTATTTGTTTTTGTTTGATTTTTGTTAGATTGATAGACAAACAACCTTGCTTCCTGTGGAACGATCCTGACTCCACTATACTCAGCGGGGTCTTGACTTACAAATTTATTTGTTGGCCGAGAAACCCTCTCAACAAATTGGCGCCGTTGCCGGGGAAGCAACGAGTTGTTAGTTTATCTTCGGGATCGGGAATAGCCCGACCCCGTTTTTGTTTTTAATTTTTGTTTTCTTTGTTTATTTTCTCAGTGTATGTCGGTAGGACGAAGAAGGCTTCAGTTTGATAACACAGGTTATTCCTCAGAACCATAACGTTCCCTGCACCGTCGACTCCGAGAAAGCCGAGCCATGGCCACAGCAAGAGATGGCTCGAGAATTAGAGATCCTCCGGACCCAGATGGAGGCACTGAGAGCCGAAAAGGACGGCGAAGACGCAGAAGCTGAGCGTCAACGAGCTGACAAGGCTCGACTGCAAGAAGAGCTAGACGTCTATCCAAGGAATGCCAAGCAATACATGCATCCGGAACTGAGGGTGCCAGAATCCCCTATTGTGCTTCCAGCGATAGAGAAACCTTTTGAGATCAAGTCTCAATTTATATCGTTAATCAAACGGGCTCAGTTTGAAGGGAAACCTGCTGAGTGCCCTATGGAGCATATTAGAAATTTTCTTGATTTATGTGACACCATAGCTGCTGAAGGTGTCTCGTTAGAATATGTTATGTTAAAAGCTTTTAGATGGTCTCTTACTGGAAAGGCCCTGAATTGGTTAGAGAGCCTACCTTCTAAGTCTATCAAGACTTGGAAAGCTTTGTATGATCAATTTCTTACAAAGTTTTTCCCTCCTGCCAAGACAACGGAGTTAAGGAAACGCATCACCTCTTATAACCAGTTGCCTAATGAAACATTTGTTGAAACATGGGAAAGATTCAAAGAGATGCTTAGACAGTGCCCTACTCATGGGCAACCTTTATATGTTTTGCAAGAAATCTTTTTCCAGGGTAGCAACGCAGAGACCAAGAACCGCATCAACACGCATACTACGTGCGGTTTTATAGAGATGAACCCGACGGAGGCGTGGGAACTGTTGGACAAGCTGGCGAATTACGATGCTATGTACGGGACCCAGGAGGCTCCACAAACTCAAAAACGTCTCTATGTACCCAACCGAGATGAAGTTGACCCCGATGTTAAAAATCAATTCTTACAAGATGAGGTCAATCGTCTAAGAAAACAAGTAAGTTTTCTGAAATCCTCTCAATCATGTCAAGAATGTGTTTCTTCTGCACATAGTACTTCTGCTTGCACTAACATTGAGCAGGTTAGAACCGCTGAGACAATAGCTGAGATGAATTACATGAGAGGACCCTACAGGAACCAGCCTAATTATAATGACAGGTCGAACAACTATCAACCACGGGGCAATCAGAATACAAGTCAAAATTACGCAGGGCCCCCACCAGATAGACGACCTGCACCATATCGACCTCCAGGCCATCAGGAGACGCCATCATGGGTTCAGGAGATTAAAGAGAGCATCAACGGAGTGAACAACAAAGTTGATGACGTTCAAGCCAAGCAGAACCGACAAGATAAAAGATGGGGAGTGTTCGATATATGGAAGAGGAGCGTTGATTCCCAACTAGGAGACCTAGCTGCACGGATTCCAAGACCACAAGGGCAACTCCTGGGTCGCCCCGAGGAGAACCCTAGAGGCCAAATAGCAGCGGTACACCTCAGAAGTGGGAAGATATTGCCGGAGAGAATTCAAGCTGAAGAGAAGGAGGAACAGGACCTCGCTAACCAGCTCGTTAACGAGCCAGCGAGAGCACATACCGAGCCAACAAACCAGAATGTTGAGGCTCCGAGGGTTCCTAACGACCTCACCTCAGGTAAGTCTACTAATCCGAGCCTCCCTCTCAATCCCAGGGTAGTTAACGACCCCACCAGGGTCGGTAACGACCCGCCGAGGACATCAATCGACCCTAGTGTCGACCCGGTACTCTCACCTCTCGAGCCTAACTTGGTTCCGAGAATGGTGAAATCTCTTCCATTTCCATCTAAGAAATCTATGGACTCTACTGAGAGTAAGTTCAAGCGTTTCGTTAAGATTCTTCAGGGCATTAATATTTCCATTCCATTCGTTGAGGCCCTAAGCGAAATGCCGGCTTATACAAAATTTTTGAAAGATATTCTTAGCAGGAAAATGTCCATTACAGAGCTGCAGGATGAAGTCAGATCAATAGCTCTACCAGAAAAGCTGGGAGATCCCGGGAGGTTTGCAATCACAATCGGCATAGGCAACCACAATTTCAAAGCTTTATGCAATCTTGGTGCCAGTGCTAGTCTTGTTCCGCTCACAATCTGGTCTAAAGCCAATATGGGACCAATAGAGCCAGTAGACATGAATCTGTACATGGCAGATGGGTCAAGCGTCAAAGCCACAGGAGTAGTGGACGATTACCCTATTCAAGTCGGGAAATTCTTTATACCGAATGATTTTATCGTCCTTGATATGCCTGAAGACCCTCATGTCCCTATAATTCTCGGGCGACCATTCTTAGCCACAGCAGGATCAAGAGTTGATGTGCGGAAGGGACTCCTCACTTTTGATATAGGAGAAGAACGGGTGGAATTCAACCTGGATCAAAAAGCAAACGACCCAATTGGAGTGGCACAAATAGAGTTGACTCAACCCGAACTCAACACAACAGTCCCTACCGAGCCACATCTGCCGATCACTGAGTCCCACGTGCATGAGTTCAACCAAGGCCCTACTACAGAGGTTACAGAAAAGTCCAAACCACCTTGGCTCTCGGACTACACTAACAATCCAGGGATATCGGGCTTGCTGATAGAAGAAAAAGGTCCCAATTTAGCGATTCAAGCACACAGAGGCAGTAAGGCTACAAGCAGGGTACCTCAAGACCCCAACATGGCCATACATGAACCACCATGAGACTAGCAAGGAAACTCGTTGGGCTAACGACGTTAAACATAGCGCTTACGGGAGGCAACCCGCTTTTTAGAATAGGTCTAGTTTATTTTATTTTATTTTATTTTATTTTATTTTATTTTTAGATTATTTCTTAGCTTTCTTTTATTTTTATTTTTTTAATTAGGATAGAAATTAGAATTTTTGAGCTAACAAGATTTCAGGAGAAAGGGATCGAAAAAATCACTCAAGAAGGCCACGGCGGCTCGTTAACGACCCACCCAGGCTCGTTAACGACCCGGTTCGGAAGACCCGACTCGTCACAATACGGGGCAGGTAAGTACTTTAACCTAATCTATCTATTTTAGCCTAGTTGCCGCCCCCTTCTACCCTTACCCCTCCTATATAAACCCTTCTACCCCCTTCCAAAGTTCTACCACAATCCTCTCAAAATTCACTCCCTCTCAAACCCAAAACAATCTCAATCCCTCTCCCTTCTCTCCCACCGAGTCGGAATCCCTCACTCTACCGATCACCGAGAGGCCGTAGTTACCGGAGCTCGGAAACCGCTCACCGACGAGGCCAAGCTCGTTAACCACCCCGATTTCGACCCTTGTTCTTAAATTTCTCGGTTCTCCGGTATGATTTCTAAACCCTTGCTTGAAATTGCATGATTGACTATCTATAGGGTCGAAATTTCATATCTTGAATCATGTTCTTAGGAAGGTCGATGAGCATGCTTGATTTTGTTCCTAAAAGTTCTTGATTGTGCTCAGTTGTTTATGTTTTAGGAAAGATTATTCATGTTAGATTAGATATTGTAATCCTTTAGTTAGGAAAGCATGAATTTTTCTTGTTCTAGATCTAAAAATTCAATCTTTGCATGTCAAAATTCCGGGTAATTTTTTAGCATGTTCGGGATGGGTAATTGAGTAAGTATGGGGTGCTTATACCCGATAAGGGAGATATGGAAAATAATAGAAGATTGCATGCTTGATTTGTGCTGAATTTGAGGTAGATTAAATTTCGGAAAATTCTGGTTTTTCTCTCGGCGGCTCGTTAATGACCCTGCATTTCTTCATCGATCGATCCGAGCCCAGAATCGTGAACAACCCAATTGGGTAGTTTACGAATAATTCCGAGGTTAATTTTGAGATCAAGTATGGGGTCTCGTACCTATCTATTTTTGAGTGGATCTTATCTCTCGATTATTTTGTAGGATCCATGGCTAGTTCAAGCAGACCTGCTACCCGAGCCCAGAAGAAGAGGAGGAACCATAGGTCTCCATCCCCACGTCGAGTGGATGATGTGATCTTGAGCAGTCAGAGCCAAGTAAGGCGCTACCGAGATTTTTTGGAGAAGGACCATTACACCCGATGGTTCTCAAAGTCTAGCGCTGTCTCTACAGGCATCTACACGGATGTCAAGGACGCCTTCATCATCCTTGGGGCCGCCCACCTGTTGAAGCAAGAGAGCTTGCCACATTACCCGGCCCTCACATCCGAGTTTTTGGCCACTTTGGAGACCAACTTCTCGTCGAAAATCTCGACAGGACGAATTCGGTTTCGGCTCGGTAACGAGGATCGTGACTTCACCATGGCGGAGTTCAATGCAATCTTGGAGCTCCCAAACCTGTCGAGAGATTATAGCTTGAAGGACTACCGAGTGACCCACACTTGGAGCTACATCACCGGGGAGGTTCAATCCTCTACCGCGGCGCTATCCGGGGCAAACATAGTCAACCCCATCTTCCGGATTATTTTAAGAGTCCTCGCCGCAACATTTTGGCCCAAGAAAGAGTTGAACCGGCCTACAAGAACGGAGGTTTCTTGCTTCCGTACCATCCTCTTTGAGGAGCCCGGCCCCTTGAACTTTGGGTACGAATGGCTTTACTACGTCGAGAAATCCACCAAGTCCAAGGAGGTGTGGTGTGGCAATTTGGTTAGCCTCTTGGCTAAGAATCTCGGAGTAGATCTCACCCGCTACACACCGGCTCACGCCCAACTCCTCAACAAAAACTATTGGTATAGTTCCGGGATTTTCGTGCAAGCCGAGGGAGGCTACAAGGTGAAGGTTCAAGATCGACTAGTCATACCTTCCCTCGACATGTACGAGCTACTCTATGTACCGAATTGGTACGAAGTGTGGACGGGACATCCCTACCTATTGGAGCCAAAACCGGAGGACGAGCTCTCGCTTAGGCCATGTGAAACCCGGTTTGAGCGGGACGACGTGGATGAATATGAGAAAGAAGATGAACAAGAGGACACCGAGGTAGTAGTCAACGACACCGAAGAAGCCGACACCGAGGGCGGCACTAAGGAGCTCAACTTTGAAGAAGAAGACATCGACACGGAGGTGCTAGGAGGCAACATCTTCGTTGACGAGCCCACCAGGGTCGTTAACGATCACTTCCAACCACACCCCAACCCTGTTAACGAGGCACCCAACTTCGTTAACGAGGTGCCGAGAGCCCCTGTCGACCCACCACCAGCCCCTGTCGACCCTCATACTTATGGCCTCATGCCTTACAACCCGTTGATGTATCAAGACCATTTCCAGCCTCACTACCCACCACCTCCTCAGCCCGAGTACGCAGGATCGAGTATACCACCATCATGGGCCGAGGATCTTTCTGCACGGATGCAGCAGCTTCACCTCTAGACGGATCACATTCATAGGAGGATGGATAGATGGGAAACCGTCTATTCCGCTCGCATGTCGATTGAGGATGAGAGGCAGCGTCAGAGAGAGGCGGAGGATGCTGAGCGTTGGAGGACGATGTACAACTTCATGGGGAACTTTGAGCACTACTTTCCTCCACAGAACCGTTGATTCAGCTCAAGATGAAGTTTCTTTTCCTTGTTTCCACTTTTTGTAAGTTTTATGTCCTTTCTTTTTCTTTTTAATTTTTTGTTTTTGTTTTGTTTTCTTTTCTATTTCTTTTCTCTCTTCTTCTTATTTTCCTTGCAGTGGGGACACTGTAATTTTAAGTATGGGGTGGGGAGAAAGAAGAAAAATTATGTCCTAGGTGTTTATGTGTTCTATGTAATTGTTATTTCTTTAAAACTGAAAAATTCGAAAAATTGAAAAATTGAAAAATCCAAAAAGAGTTTTAGAATTGATAGATATCCCGTCTTAACTTCGATGATAGCAATCACTAGCTTAATCATATAATTCCTTGCAAACATGTCTTTAAAAGTATAGCCGGATTCTCAAAATTGAAATTATTGTTTTTAGAAGAGAATAGCATTTAATGAAATTGAGCGCATATACTTTATAGCATAGATGATGCAATCCAACGAAAATTCACCTTGTGAGTATTTTTGGCCTTATAGGGAGAACATCATAAATCCCTCTTCTTTTCTTGTGTGATTTACTCTCTTTATGCATATTATCTCTTGGAATTGTGATGGTTATCTATTTCTTGAGACCCTTATAAGATTTTTAGTTCATTACTTGTGAAGATCATATGATGGAGAACTTATTTTTATAAAGCTCTATTATTCCTTATCTACCTTTACATTATTCCTTCTTTTGATAACCAATTCTGGCCTGAAACCTTTTGTTTTTAGCTCCACAAAAATTATTCCCTAGCCGAGATAAGCTTGACCCTATCCGGGAATTAGGACTTAGATTGGAGAGGTAAAGTTTTGTGTTTTGTTAAAAAGAAAAGAGTTTATATTTGCTTAAATTGAAGGGTATTTGGGAAGGGTAGATTGGAAGTCTCTTGTTATTACATGTAAGAAAGGCCTCTTGATAGAAAAATGCACACAATTGATCGCCCTCTCGGATGTGCGAGGGTCAAGAGATACAAATTATAACCCGACCCCGTTGTAGTACGTGGTGGGTGTCGAACACTCGGGAAGTCTACTCGATCGATGTGCCTAGATACTAGGAAGCTAGAAAGGAGAGCATAAAACAAAGGAAAATAAAGAAAACAGTCGGGACCGACACTGAGGTCACGTCGGGCCCGAGGTTGGCGACAAGAGGAAGTCGGGACCGACACTGGGTAAGTCGGGCCCGAGGTAGCTGGGGATGTCGAACTCAAAGATTTTTAAAAGTAGATCTTGGGCTTTTGGGTTCCTTCCCTAGTAGATTAAGGCTTTTCCACCCCAATTCAGGCAATGAGTGATGATCGGACTAGGATCGAGTGCTTTCGCCCTCGTTCCAACCACATCTACACCTCGATCCATGGGGAAATCCCCTTCGAAGCAAGGTCTTGAGATTGACACATGTTCACTTTCGCTACTTTGCCAATCTCAAGCCTTGATTCCCGACTTTCGCAAGGAATTGTAGCTCGATGTAGAGTGGGTTCCTTAGATCAAACACTCAAGGCTATGGAATTGGGGTTTCTAGCCTAAACCTAGCTAGGGTTTTCCCCCATAACCCAAGATCAAGGAGATCTACTCCATGTGACAAGCAAAGAAAGCAATCAAATCAAAAGAGAAAGCAATCATCATAATCAATCTCAAAACAAAGCAAGGGTTCATTCAAATCCAAAGCAATCCACAAATTCAATTCAAGGGTTTTCAAATCCACAAGATCAAAGCAAATCAAAGCTAAACACTCAACAAAACCTCTCAAGTCTTCCTCCTCCTTGGCCGATTCTCTCTCTCTTCCTCCTCTTCTCCTTCCTCCTTGCTCTCCAAGTATCCTCTTGGCTCCCTTGGAACCCCCCCTTTCTTTTGTGTGTGAGGGAACCCCTTCTTAGAAGACAAGAGGGCCTTTTATGGATTAAATGAGGGGCAAAAGTGGAAGTTCACAAATTCGTGCCTTGGAGCCCAAGTAGTCCGGTGACCGACTCGGCCCGACACGGAGGAACCTCGGGCCCGAGGTACTGTGCAACTCGGTCCGAGGTTGGAAACTTCAAAGTCGGGCCCGACGTTGTTGCATCTCGGTCCTGACCTCGTTCCACCTTCTTCTTAGTTGGCTTCTCTTGTTCTTCTTCATGGCTTGCTTCTCTCTTTCCCGCTTTAGCTCGGCCTTTGCTCCATGTCTCGACCCTCCTTCAAATCCATCCTTGATTCATGCCAAATTACCTACAAAACACATAAAAGGTGCGTAGTCTCCGAATCTCATAGAAATACGGGAACTAAGCTAAAAAGGAACAAAACGCACAAGAAAAGGGGAAAAAGAAACATATTTACAAAGGAAATCACATATGAAAACACCACCAAATAGAGAGACATCAAAATACCCCATACTTAAACTTGCTTGTCCTCAAGCAATAACAATGTAAGCAAGACCGAAACATAATCTTCAAGTAAAGCCTCGTATGAAAACACGTTTTAAGCACAAGTGATCGATATTCAAGCAAGATTACATCATCACACGTGATTAAGTGTTCCAAGGAATAAAGTCAATGCAACTAAGCCTCACTTTAGGGATATGTGAATGTGTATCACTCATCATGTGTTTGGGTTTAGCAATGAACACTCAAGCTCAAAAATCATGCAAGTAAGGACTTTACTATTGAAGCTAATATCACCAATTCCTCCACCTAGAGATGCCTAATGCAAAGTACACAAAGAATTTCGAACTTGGCTCAATGGAGGTCCTCAAAGAGGTTCCATTCGGCCGGGTTGTAATGGGGCTTTTGGTATTTCTCAAGGTGGGAATTATTTGGTCTTGTGGTGCTTATAATAGGGATTGAACAAACTAAACTCTCACCAATTTCACCAAATCCCACAATTACTTTCACACTCACCAAAAAGACTTAACATTTTCCTTCCAACCCGAAATTTCACTTATCATTCCACTTCATCTTTGCTCTTATGCTTTTTGTTGGATTTTCAACACTTTCTACATTTGGACCGACTTTTTTATGACATCGGGCCTGATGTTGCTTGTAACTCGGTCGGACCATTTTCTTCACTTAAGCTCTTTGCTTTATTCCACTTTACATTTCCAACATTTTCTTTCTTTCTTTTCTTTCTTTTTTCATTTTTGTACAACAAAGATGCACTACCCACATGATTCATAACACCATTCCTTGCCCTTAAACCCAAGAGAATCTCAACTCTTCAAATACAATCCAAACCTCTCTTCTAAAGTCCAATCCCATAAGGGTCAAGTCATATAAGGCTAGGAATAATATTTTTGAGGAGTTTCAAACAAAGGCTTAGGCTAGAACGGGGCTACAATCAAAGAATTAACTTCATGGTAGGATATGGAACATTTATGTGACTAGAAGAATAAAGTTCAAAATCAATGTGACCATGCTAGGACAATTCTCATGACGGTCTTGGAAAATAGATAAACACCGCAATAGCAAGTTTTACTAAGCATGAATGAGCTAATCACACAAGAAGAATGAGGGATATGCAAATATGATCAAGCATCCCTAAAATGGCCAAAAATCAATCTCACAAGGGTCACTCATACTTAGTTGCATAAGAACTCATCCTAGAACTCACATGCTCAATAAAACAAGCAAGATATCATGATCACATCAAAAGCAACATCATTTTAGAGGCTAAACTATCCAAAAATATGCAAAGGAATTTACATGCTCACATCATCATTAGCTTTTATTTTGGCAATCTAAGATGGGAATTTCTAGTCCAAAACCTACAAAACACAAAATCTTTTTGTTGTTTTTAACACAATTTTTCAATTTTTTTATGGATTTTTTTGCAAAAAATTTCTCTAAAACCAAAGACTCAAACATTCCAAACACAAACTAGAAACACTAACTAAATATCCTCAAAATAATAAACAAACATAAACAAGTGAAATCATGAACACACTTACCCCCACCCCCATACTTAAAATTTTTGATGTCCCCATCAAACAAGGAAATCAAAACTTAAAAGCAAGAGAGAAGTGTATGAAAAGCTCACAATTTCTTATTCTTCAATGGCATGTATGGAATCACTCGAAGGGGTTGTCACGTCTACGTCCTCTTTGGAGCCTTGCTTGCCGCTCCCTCTCGTACACTTGCTCTTGGTAGAAGTCTTGTGGTGGTGGTTGGAGTTGAGGCTCCGGGCGTGTCCATTGGTCCTCACGGGAAGGGAAGTTCCCGCTCATCCACGTATTGTAGCTATCTTGGACTCGCCACCTTTGGTCTTCCACCTCTATAAGCTCCTCTACCTCTCGCCTAGTGTAGCCGAGGGCCCGGTTCATCTCTTGTTGGCTAGCTTGGAAAGAACTTTATTGTTGAAGCATTTGTTGTTGTTGTTGATACATTTGTTGTTGTTGGAGATTCACATGATGGACCTCTTGGAGAACATTTTCTTGTTGAAGTTGGAGATGAGCCATTTGGTTGGCTAAGAAGGACATGTCCACCGGTTGTTGTTGCTCGGGAAACACCATTCCCGGACCGGACCATTGGGCATAGCCTTCATAACCACCACCTTGGAATTGCTCTCGCCTTGCACCGCTCCCTTCTCCACGTTCATAATGCCTCGGGACCTCACCACCATGGAATGAACTGGACCGACGTTGGGGAAAGTCGGGCCCGACGTGGTGTGTACCTCGGTCCGCCAGTGTTGGAGCTTGGTGCGTGGCTCGGAGGTTGGCCATCAAACCTTAGAAGCGCTCATCTTCTTCATTTAGCTCTTGATCGACATCCATGTCCTCCCCACGAGGTGCAAACACGAAGTTGTCTTGGTCGGAATCCGGTGTAGATGGAGGAGAGGTAAACCGAATGTGTTGAGATTGTTGTCGCCGCCCTTCTCTTGCACCTTGTGGGTCGCCAAATGAGTGTGGCTTGCCAGCCCACACTTGGTACCAATTTTGATACCCAGAAAGATCATAGAGGTTGTGCACTAACCGGATCGACACACCATCATAGTTTGAATGAGGGGCCAAGGAAATCATGTAGAGCTTCTCCTTGATGATGTTGGCTTTCTTGAAATACTTCATGTTCATGAACTCAACACCATTCGGGGCCGGGGAATACTTGTCAAGATCAATTCCTAGACGCATGGCGAGCCTTGCTATCATCCCGCCGAAGTAGATCCAAGAGGAACTTTGGAAGTCCCGCACCATCTTGACCCACTCCCATGCAAGGTTCATGGGCTTCTCGGTGTTGAAGAGCATCTCATGGAGCAACATGATCTCCTCCTTCATCGGCTTGCTCAACTCATGACGAGCATAGATTGCACACCCCAAGACTCGCACCATGACCCGAAAAAGAGGGCTAGCAATCTTGGTTGTGGAGGTGCCCTTTTCCATCTCACTCTTCCCGACCACATGACGCCATACTTGGTTCACCTTCTCATTGTTAACGCCGGCCTCTTCTCTTGGGCATGGGAACCCGAAGTAGGTAGCCAAATCCCTAAGAGTGAGATTGTGGTCCTCGTTGCCCAATCGGAAAGTGATCGCCCCTTCTTCATCCTCCACATTATCATAAGTGCACTCGAATGTGGCCATAAATTCCGAAGTGAGGGCGGGGTAGTGAGTGTTGTTCCACCTTAGCATTCCATTAAGACCAATGTGGGAGTAGCATCTTGGTAGGGCTTGATCCATGTCCATCTTCCTCACGGCTTCCCAATCAAGCCACCTCGTGTGGTGCTCAAGCGCCATATATCTTTCATAATTCTCCACTTGCTCATCATCCTCCAAATAGACATCATCCAACTTCGGCTCTTTCCTCGTCTTCTTGGACTTCTTCCTTGGCCTTTCCATATGAGAGGATGAAGCTCTTGTCTCCATTGTACCTACACACATCCAAACAAAAGGATCCAAGATAAACTCCATACAACCCAACAAAAGCATTCATCAACACACAACAACATCCCAACACAAAGGGAACCCCATACTTAGTCTCTAGACTCACATGCATCTCAATTCAACATAAATCATCATGGACATCTTCTAACAATAGCTAAGCAAATGATCATTCTACATCATGATTAGACTATAGCCAACAATTAAACACATGAATCCACATGATATCACAAGAAGAGAGCAAAAACAACTAGGATCGACTTTCAACCCATGTCGGGCCCGACTTTCTCAACCTCGGTCCGACATGTTGGACCGACTTCCACAACTCGGGCCTGACGCTCCTGGGCACGTCGATCTCGACCTAGTTCATGCTTCGACTACTAACCTCAAATCAACCCAAATCACTCTATCATGCACTTAAATTTCAAATTCAACCATCAAACATCCCTAATCGAAGTTCTAAATGGATCTAAGCATGCATAAACAACTTTAAAGCTCAATTTCACAAATCATGCAAATCCACCATTGATGCTAAAGCTCAAGCTCTCAATCAAACATGGCATTACTCAATCTATGCAATGAAAGCACAAAATTTTCAAAGAGATAAGTAGAGATCGAGTAACACATACCGGATTCGATGAGTAATTGAACTTTTGAACAAATAAGCAACTTAGAACTCAAATTTCCTAGATCTAGATCTAGATGGGGGACGAAGGACTATATTGAACTCGAGATTTCTACTTGGATTCGGGTTTGGGAGGCCTTTTTGTAGTTGGAACGAGATGAAGTGGGGATGGATGTGGATCGAGTATGGTGAGGGTAGGGGAGGCCGAGTTTGGAGTTTTTGAGGGAGAGGGGTTGTATTTTGGGAATGGTAGTTGATGATGAAGATGATAGGTAGGTGGGGGTTGGTATTTAATGGGGGAAAGGGACAAATTAGGTCAAGGGCAAAATTGGCATTCCAACTAGTCGGATCAAGTTGGACCGACTTCATGGGCCGACGTCCCTATGTCGGGCCCGACTTACCTGGGCTCGATGTGGGAGTATTCGGGTTACCAATTTTTACTCCATCCTCATGCAACTTCTTTCCGATATTTCCATTTAAATATTTCCCCTCAAATCCTACACAACTTTGGAGGATGCACAACACCATAAATCCACAAAACACTAGATAAGGATTGGTTAGAGAAAAGCTAAGCTAAACTAAGAAAATCAAACTAAAATTACGAAAAGAAAGCTACTAGCTCGGGTTGCCTCCCGAGAAGCGCTCGTTTAGAGTCACTAGCTTGACTTCCTAACCTCAACCTTATGGCGGGTGAAACATGGTGAATTGCTCGCCATTGTTATGCTCATTCCCATTGCCTTCATACCCATAAAACCACCAACGATGGTCCACATAAGCATGGCTCTCTGATCTCGGGCCTATCTCATCATACTCCTCCAACGGATGAGACTTCTCCTCCTTGCTTGCTCTATCATGTTTTCCTTGCCCTACACCATAGTCATCCAAAGTATTCCTAGGAGATTCTACTAATTCACCTTTTAAATCACTAAGGCATATATAGGAGTCTCCTAGGTCATCATCCAAATCACTCAAGCAAATATAGGAATCAAAATTTTGGGAAGAATTGTGATCTTCACCAACATTAAAAGGATATGAGTAAGGATACTTTTCATCTCCTCTTGAGCTAGCATTGTTCCTTGACTCATCATGATCCCTAAGTTGCTCTAACAACTCCCTCACTTGTGTTTGTTCATTGAAGCTCTCATCACCCCCTAAAGCAACAACCTCCCTAGCAACTTCCACTTCTTCATGTTCTCTCTTGGCACTCTCTTCAAGCTTAAGAATGGCCAAGGCGTCCGGCTCATTCAAAGCTTTGTTGAAGTGGAAATCTACCTTCTCTTCCCCAATCTCAAAGGAGACCTTCCCGTTCTTGACATCGAACCTTGCCCCCGCCGTAGCTAAGAATGGTCTCCCTAAGATTATTGGAACCAAGGGATCCTCATGCATGTCAAAGATCACGAAATCATCGAGGACAAAGTACTTTCCAACCCTCACCGGAACGTCATCCAATATTCCTTTGGCCTTGATGATGGAACCGTCGGCCATGGTTAGGGACATATCGGCCGGCTCCATTTCACCCAAATTTGCTCTTCGCCAAATGCTAGCGGGCATCACCGAAACACTTGCCCCAAGGTCACATAAAGCTTGGAAATTTTGAGACCCCACACCAATGGTTATAGCAAAACGACCGGGATCTCCTAGCTTTTGTGGTAACTCCAAGGTCTTGACTTCATCTTGCATTTCCACTATGGACCTCTTCTTGCTCAAAATCTCCCTTAAAAACTTGGCATAAGATGGCATCTCACTCAATGCGTCGGTGAACGGGATGGAGATGTTCAAGCCTTGCAAGAGTTTGAGAAACCTCTTGAACTTGTTCTCAACAACATCTTTCGGCTTCTTCGAGGGATATGGGAGAATTGTTGCACCTTGAATCTTGCTCGGATCAACCTCTTTGGACTTCCCTACTTCAATTTCAACCTTTTCTGAATGGACCGACTTGGGCACCATGTCGGGCCCGATGTTGTGAATCTCGGTCCTGGACTGAGGGGTTGGATCGAGGTCTGTGTACGTCGGTCCCGAGTTGCTCTCGACCTCGGTCCGGGGTGAAGGAGTCGATCTTCTTGTTGGGTCGACTTCGGGGAACGTCGGACCCGACTTGCTGGGTAAGTTGGTCCGACTCTCTTCATTCTTCTTAGGCACGTGTGGCTCGGGTAGGTTTCGGCCACTTCTCAATCCAATTGCCCGGACTTCATTTTGATTGTTTTGAGCTCGAGGATTCTCCTCGGGTCGGCCCGGAAGTCTCCCATTCTCTCTCGGGGCTTGAGTCGCAATTTGGGCAAATTGATTGTCGACTTGCCTCCTCCATGCACCAAACTCATTGAATTGGGTCCTCATCTCCTTGAACCCATCCCTCATCTCTTGAGCCAATGATTGTAGCTCATTGAATCCCGGTGGCCTATATGGTGGTGGTTGCGGCGCTCTTGGCTCGTCTTGTGTAGCATGTGCAAAGGATCCACACTCCTCACAAGCTCTAGCATTTTGCTTGTAGTAGTGGACTTGCCTTTGAGCTTGCTCACTTCACCTTCAAGGAATTGGAGCTTCACATCTCTATCAATGTCTTCTCCCTTTGGATCATATAACTTCCTTGCACCTTCACCTTGAACTTTCACCTCCTTGCTAGCTTGACTCACCCCATACATGGCCTCATAATCGGATAGCTTGTCAAGTAGCTCCCAAGCTTGATCCGGTGTCAAGTCTATGAACCCACAATCGGTGTGGAGATTGAGCTTGTCCTTCGTTACCGGATTGATGCCTTGGAAAAAGATGTCTTGAAGCACATATGGTTGTTGGCCATGAGTAGGACATTGGCGCAACATCTCCTTGAAACGGTCCCATGCTTCGAAGAGAGGCTCATTCGGACCTTGTTGAAAGCTTGCAATCTTCCTTCTTAGCTCGGTTGTCTTTGAGGGAGGGAAGAACTTCATCAAGAAAGCATCATAGAGTGTGTTCCAAGTTGTAATTGACCTAGGAGCTTGGCTCTCGAGCCAATGTGTGGCCTTGCCCCCAAGTGACCATTTGAACGCCTTTAAAAGCACATACTCCAATGTCTCCTCATCGGTAGAGATCGTCTCACACATGTCCACAAAGCGTTTGACGTGCTCTATGGGACACTCATGTGGACGGCCCTCGAATTGATCACGCTTGATGAGGGAGATGAATTGCGTCTTGATCTCAAAATTCTTGGCAACCTCGGGAAGCACAATAGCCGGCTCGGGGACCCTCAACTCTGGATGCATGTATTGGCGTGCATTCCGGGGTAGAGCGTTGAGTTGAGCCTCGGCTCTCATCCGTTGCTCCCGTTCTCTTCTTGCCACCTCCTCTTGATTGTCCCTCTCAAGTTGCAATCTAGCCATTTCGGCCCTAAGTTGAGCCAACTCCTCATTAACATGGAGAGCTTGATTCTCCATCCTTTTCCTTCTTCGGGCTTCCTTGAGAATACTTTCCGGATCACTCACAAACTCAAGCTCAAGTGTTCCTCGGGAGGAACGAGCTAGCATACACCTATGAAACAAAAACACAAACCAAACCAAATCAAAAACAAACAAAGGGTTTGGGCTATTCCCTCACCCAATTCACTACCAAAACACAAAAAAAAAAACTAACCAAATTGGCACTCAATGCACTTAGACTTCCCCGGCAACGGCGCCATTCTTTTTGATCGCCCTCTCGGATGTGCGAGGGTCAAGAGATACAAATTATAACCCGACCCCTTTGTAGTACATGGTGGGTGTCGAACACTCAGGAAGTCTACTCGATCGATGTGCCTAGATACTAGGAAGCTAGAAAGGAGAGCATAAAACAAAGGAAAATAAAGAAAACAGTCGGGACCGACACTGAGGTCACGTCGGGCCCGAGGTTGGCGACAAGAGGAAGTCGGGACCGACACTGGGTAAGTCGGGCCCGAGGTAGCTGGGGATGTCGAACTCAAAGATTTTTAAAAGTAGATCTTGGGCTTTTGGGTTCCTTCCCTAGTAGATTAAGGCTTTTCCACCCCAATTCAGGCAATGAGTGATGATCGGACTAGGATCGAGTGCTTTCGCCCTCGTTCCAACCACATCTACACCTCGATCCATGGGGAAATCCCCTTCGAAGCAAGGTCTTGAGATTGACACATGTTCACTTTCGCTACTTTGCCAATCTCAAGCCTTGATTCCCGACTTTCGCAAGGAATTGTAGCTCGATGTAGAGTGGGTTCCTTAGATCAAACACTCAAGGCTATGGAATTGGGGTTTCTAGCCTAAACCTAGCTAGGGTTTTCCCCCATAACCCAAGATCAAGGAGATCTACTCCATGTGACAAGCAAAGAAAGCAATCAAATCAAAAGAGAAAGCAATCATCATAATCAATCTCAAAACAAAGCAAGGGTTCATTCAAATCCAAAGCAATCCACAAATTCAATTCAAGGGTTTTCAAATCCACAAGATCAAAGCAAATCAAAGCTAAGCACTCAACAAAACCTCTCAAGTCTTCCTCCTCCTTGGCCGATTCTCTCTCTCTTCCTCCTCTTCTCCTTCCTCCTTGCTCTCCAAGTATCCTCTTGGCTCCCTTGGAACCCCCCCTTTCTTTTGTGTGTGAGGGAACCCCTTCTTAGAAGACAAGAGGGCCTTTTATGGATTAAATGAGGGGCAAAAGTGGAAGTTCACAAATTCGTGCCTTGGAGCCCAAGTAGTCCGGTGACCGACTCGGCCCGACACGGAGGAACCTCGGGCCCGAGGTACTGTGCAACTCGGTCCGAGGTTGGAAACTTCAAAGTCGGGCCCGACGTTGTTGCATCTCGGTCCTGAGCTCGTTCCACCTTCTTCTTAGTTGGCTTCTCTTGTTCTTCTTCATGGCTTGCTTCTCTCTTTCCCGCTTTAGCTCGGCCTTTGCTCCATGTCTCGACCCTCCTTCAAATCCATCCTTGATTCATGCCAAATTACCTACAAAACACATAAAAGGTGCGTAGTCTCCGAATCTCATAGAAATACGGGAACTAAGCTAAAAAGGAACAAAACGCACAAGAAAAGGGGAAAAGGAAACATATTTACAAAGGAAATCACATATGAAAACACCACCAAATAGAGAGACATCAACAATAAAGTTTTTGATGGATGTAGTGAATAAAAAGGAAGAGGAATGATGTCTCTTTATTTGGTGGTGTTTTATATATGATTCCCTTTGTAAATATGTTTCTTTTTCCCCTTTTCTTGTGTGTTTTGTTCCTTTTTAGCTTAGTTCCCGTATTTCTATGAGATTCGGAGACTATGCGCGTTTTATGTGTTTTGTAGGTGTTTTGGCATGGATCAAGGGTCGTTTTGAAGGAGAATCGGAACATGGAGCAAGGCCCGAGCTTAAGAGGGAAAGAGAGGAGCAAGCCATGAAGAAGAACAAGACAAAACCCAACCAAAAGAAGGTGGAACGAGGTCCGGATCGAGTTAGAACCAACGCCGGACCCGAGATGATTTTTCGACCTCGGACCGACTTGCCCAGTAAGTCGGGCCCGAGGTGCTCCGTGTCGGTCCGAGTCGGTCGCTGGCTGGATTGGGCTCCAAGGCACGAAATTGTAAACTACCACTTTTGCCCCTCATCTATTAAGGCTCTCTTATCTTCTAATTGGAGGAGGTTCCCACACACTTAGCAAGGAACCAACTCTCAAAAACTCTCAAGAGGATACTTGGACAGCAAGGAGGAAGGAGAGGAGAAGGAGAAGAGAGGGAATCGGCATAGGAGAAGGAGATTTGATAGGTTTGGTTGATAGATTAGCTTTGCCTTGTTTTGATTTTGTGGATTTGGAAACCTTGGATTGGAGTTTGTGGATTGCTTTTGATTTGTGAATGAAATTTGGCTTTGGTTTGAGATTGATGATGTTGATTGCTTTGCTTTGTGATTTGTTTGCTTTCTTTGTTTGCCATATGGAGTAGATCTCCTTGATCTTGGGTTATGGGGGAAAACTCTAGCTAGGTTGGGCTAGAAACCCCAATTCCATAAGCCTTGAGTGCTTGATCTAGGAACCCACTCTACATAGAGCTACAATTCCTTATGAAAGTAAGGAATCAAGGCTTGTGATTGGCAAAGTAACGAAAGTGAACATTTGTCCATCTCAAGACCTTGCTTCGAAGGGGATTTCCCCAATGATCGATGTGTAGAAGTGGTTGGAACGAGGGTGAAAGCACCTCGATCCTATTCCGATCATCACTTATTGCTTGAATTGGTGCGGAAAAGCCTTAATCTACTAGAGAAGGAACCCAAAAGCCCAAGATCTACTTTCAATCTTTGAGTTCGACAAAACCAGCTACATCGGGCCCGACTTGCTCTACGTCGGTCCCGACTTCCCTCTTTGTCGCCAACATCGGGCCCGACGTGACACTTGTGTCGGTCCCGACTGTTCTCTTTGTTTTCCTTTGTTTTAAGTTCTCCTTTCCAGCTTTCTAGTGTTTAGGCACCTCAATCGAGTAGATTTCCCAAGCGTTCGACACCCACCACGTGCTACAATGGGGTCGGGTTATAAATTGTATCTCTAGACCCTCGCATTCGTGAGCGATCAAGGAATGTATACGGTGGATCGTTAACGACCCGGATATGGGCTCGTTAACGAGGCAACGAGAAAAAAAAAAGAGAAAAAAAAAGAGGAGAAAGAAGGAAATAATAAAGAGGTGAAGAGTTGAAGTGCATTTGTGTTTAAAGATAATATCAGAGATTCTTTTATTTATTTTTATGAGACTTTCTAGGATGATAAAGGGTGAGTGAAAATGAGTGTGCATAAAGAAGAGTGAGTTTGGTATGTTGTTTTATGAAAGTTTTGGTGAGATGTGAGTTTTTAGGAGTCTTTTGATTCCCGGATATTATTAGCACCACATGACCAAATATTTCCACTCCCTATTGTTATTACCAAGCCCCATTACAACCCGGCCGAATGGAAGCTTCTATGAAGTTTTTCATTGAGCCTGAGTTCTCTTGATGAGTCTTTGCTTGTTTTGACAAATCTTGGGTGGAGAGTATTGGTGATATAAGTTCCAATTTCTATGAGTTTTTGTATATAAGATGAGTTGAGAGATTGAATTTATAAAGCCTAAACACTTGAGAGTTGAGTGAAACACATTATATCCCTTGAGAGGTTGGATTGTATTATTTTATGTCTATTTAAGTGCATATATGTGTGAGGATGTTATTAGTCTTTTGCTATAATTTTCTTATATGTAGATGTTGCTTTTTAGAAAATGGCTATGTCTTGATGAGCATGATTTGTTTTGGTTTTGGTTAGTGTCTTGTTTATTGCTTGAGGACAAGCAAGTCTAAGTATGGGGTATTTTGATATTCGCATTTTTAGTATAGTTTTTGATAGGTTTTCTTTGCTTATTAGGTTTAGTTTTGTTTAGTTTAGGTTTAGTTTTGAGTATTTTTAGATAGTTGCATATTTCTGTGAAAAGAGTGGAATCTACGCTATTTTGTGAATTTTGCAGGTTTTAGCAAGGAAAGGAGTTGAATTTGGAGCATTGCAGCGAATGACAGAGGAGTGCAAGATTGAAGAAGTACAAGAGGAAGTGTTGAAGAAAACAAAAAGCCAGGCTCATTAACGAGGCTGTGAGGGTTCGTTAACGAGGCCACGAAAAGAAAGATATCGAGTATTGTTTTATGATTCACCGATCCTGAGCGGGAATTTATTTCCGTATCGGTTGAGTATCTTTTTAGAATCTTTTGGGGTTGTTAGAATATGTATTTTAGGTCTTAATATCTTTTTAGATTTTATTTCTATCTTTTAGGGATTGTTTCTATCTTTTTAGGAAAGTTTATATCTTTTAGCCTTTTTAGTTTTTAGGTTTTTTAGTATAAATACCCTTCTATGCTAGGCTGAATTTTAGAGGAGATTTTTGAAGGCCGAAGGAGAGAGAGATCGGATCGGAAGCGGACCGCCGAGGCTCGGTAGACGACAGTCGCCGGGTGGTCGTTGGTCGTGATTGTGGTTCGGTATTTTTATGTTTTTCGGTTTCTTCTGAATCTCTAAGACGATATTATTCTTATTAATTTGAGTCTGAATTTTGTTTTTAATGTCTCTTTTTATTGAAGTTTTTAGTTTCTTAGTTATGATTAGTGAGTAGTTTCTTTTTCTAGGATCGGGGTTAAGCCCGGCATAGTTGAGCATGTTTGATGAGTAAGATTAAGTTGTGAATGCCTTTTATCTTTGATTAAGAATTGTTTGTTGTGCTTAATACCGAGACGAAAGTGGAGGTAATTTGAGTTTTTAACTGAGTTGAAAGAGGAAGTTACTAACTTGAAGGTTGATATTGTTTGAAAACGAAAGTTTCAAGCTTTAGATGTAAAACAAGCAATTAAGTGAATTAGGATGCAAAAGTGGATTAATTTACTTGTTAAGTCAACGAAAGTTGATGACTCTATCTGTTTAAAGGCATGATCTTTTCTTCTTACGAATTCTTATGCTTGGCTATGTTGTGGTGTCCCTTGTCCTAGATTTTTGTTTTATTTGAATTATTTCCGGTAAATCTTCGTTGCTGAGTACTTGCCTCGGTACCGAATTTTAATTAGAATTTAATTAGGTCGTTAGTTTAGTATTTTGTGTTCGGTGGTTCGTTAACGACCCTGACAACGTCGTTAACGAGGCAGCGTGTTGGTGATTTGTGTCAAGTCATCAAATCCCTAGTAGAGCATGTTGAGGTTTAGAGTCATATTGAGAATGTCGACATGGTGTGTTGACATATATGACTTTCCATGATCAATTGTTATCATAAGATCCAATAGGAAAACCGCACAACACATCCAAGATGAGGAACCTCGTGTGCACCGTTGCATGGCAAAGGCGCGCCTTGGCGTAGGCGTCGCTCGGTGCAACGACGCGGTGCAAGCGCGGGGCTCGGCTTGGACTTCGGTTTTGAGGTTCAAGGCTCGGCATTGTGTGGGGCGCGCCTATGAGTGAACTTGAGGTTCATCTCGAGGCTGCAAGGGCGTGCCTAGGTGGTGCGATGGCACGGTGGAGCTAGGGACTCGGTTGCGAGGCTGCGGTAGAGCTCTCGGCGCGCCTATGGCACGTGTCCGAGGCTTCGAGCATGAATTGTGAGACTAACGTATGGTTTTGAGCTCATACATTGAGTATTATAACTTTGTGCATGTTCTAATCTGAATTAGGAAGCTTCTCTAAGCTTGGTAGATGCTTTGAGCAAGAACCAAAGCTTGAGTTTAGCTTGGCACATAGTTAAATATGCTAGAAAGAAGTTTGTAAGCTTCATACTAGCTTAGAGTGAACTCTAGGAGCTTGGACAAGCTCAAGACTCATTGTACATGCTTTATAAGAAGCTCATGTAGCTAGGAAGTAGCTCATGGAAGCTCAATGTATCTCACACTAGCTTAAGTTAGCTCAACTAGCTAGAAATTCAGCTCAACCTAGCTCACACTAGCTCAACTCACTATAAGCTAGCTCATGGAGCTAAGGGGTAGTGACACTCCTAGGTGACCTAGCTTGGCACCTAGCTATGCTAGCTAGGTGGTGGGGCTGGTGGGCCGGCCCAAGGGGCGCGCCTGGTGGGCTGGTGGGCCGCACATGCACGCGCATGGCATGGGCTGTTGGCCTTGCCTTTGGACCGTGTACATGGGCCTTTTTGGACTCCTTGATGGGCCTCTCCTTTGCTGAATTGGATAAGCATTTGGAGTCCAAGGGGGGAAGTATCTAGACGCCCCAAATGATGACAAGGAGAGAGGGAAGGGAAGTTATAACAAACTCCCTAAAATTGCTCTCATCCATCCACTTTTGTAACCGTTTTGTAACCGCCATCCATGGCAGTTTTTGGACAGTTTATGGACGCCTATATAAGGACAAAAGTCGGCCATTTGATGGCAAGAAAGAGACAAGAAAATCAGTCCATTGTCCTACACAAAATCGGTGAGAAAAACACAAGTAGTCGGGTTAGACTAGGCGGTGTTTTGAGTGGATTTTCACGAGTGTTTCAAGCACGAACGTGGGCATCATGGATGGATCTTCAAGCATGAAGAAAGAACCTCAAGAGACGTTGGATGGGCAGTACGTTCAAGTGAAGGACGAACCCCAAACGTCTATGGAAGACGACTTCGTTCAAGTCAAGAGCGAAGAGGAATCGATGGACTCGAACAAGGTACGCTTGTCTTCAATGGTTGTGTCTTGCCAACACTCCATTGGTTTATTTATTACGTTTTATCCCACAACGGTATTGCACAACCCTTGGCATGGAATAGGGGCAATATACGTTGAAGGAATGATTGATCTAATCATTCGACTCGTAGTGTTATATCCAAGTAAATTACTTAACATGATTAAGGGGTCGATGGTGATTGCCTTCATGGCCTACACCCACGAGACTACCCTTCAATGGGTCTACTCGTCATGCCTTGATTATCCATTGGATCTACAAGGATCGACTTTCCTTCAACAAGACAAAGCAAATGTATTAAAATGATTGCATACAAACCCTATTTGGTTAATAGACAACACGAAAACCAACAATCTTCAACGTATATTTGTATTTATTTGCTTTCGTTTTGTTCATGTCCTTGTTTGCTTTGTTGGTTTATTTTGTTAAGTTTGAGGATAAGACTAAACGAGGGGATAAGACGGTGCATGACATTACCTCGCAATTGAGGGAAGTCAAGATAGAGCCTCCGAGTCCCATTCGACCCATCGAAGTGCAAGGCGGACTCATGGACTTTGATGAATGGGTGGAAGAGTACAATAAGAGCAATCTTTATTGGTATTGGGTCCTTGCTAACGTAAGGTGTGAACCTGATTTCAATGATGCCCTACAAGGTGAGGTTTTAAGGCCTCAACCCTCCATGGTGATGGAGAATCATGGTCCAAGGCGAGATCATGAGGCTAGGCATGTGTACTCGTCATTCAAGCGCCATGGCAAGTCTAGGGTGAAGCACTCGCATGCTAAACCAAGAAGAAACGTCCCTAGGGGTGTGGCCTTGGGAGATGGTGGGGCGTCGGTAGGAGGAAAATATTGGCAAGTGGTCTATGGTGACCAAAGGCCAAAGAAGCTCGTTTATTGTTCTCTTTGTGGCGTGAGACGCCAAGGCTGATTTGTACTTGTGTTTGTTTCCTTTATGTACGTGTGTATGTATGTAGCATTAGATGTGTGCTAAAATTATGTGTGGTGTGTATGCCTTGACCAAAGGGCATTTAGTGTGTGTATTGATCATGATTAGAAGTTCATGTAATTGTTTATGAATGAAATAAACTATGGTTTGATTAAATGTTAATCTTAACGACATGTGTGCAAGAAAAGGACTCAAGTCTAATTCTTGGAATCAACTTGGAAAGTTTGATTGTTGGTTTCGTTCTCTAAGAATGATCCAAACTAGATTACCCTTGAGTCGACCATTCCTTGATTGGGACGACTCATGCTCTAGACTACCTTCGGGTCTACTAGAGTAATTAGATTACCTTCGGGTCTACTAATGTAAGGGTCTACTAGATTGCCCCCCACGTGAGAGGGCATGCACATGTTGGCCATGTATGCACTAAAGAACACATAGAAGAGATGGTAAGAGTCTCTTGATAAGATACATGTGGAATTCACTAAGTGATTTCACGAAATTCATGTTTCTTATGGAAAAGGGAAACAAGGAAGTCTTGATTGGTTTAGATTAAGACTTGTAGTATAATTGTAAGAGAGCAATGGTTGTATGAGAGTGTGATCTCTCATGGCTAAGTCAAATAAGATTGACAAGGCATGAAAAGTGTCAAATGGAAGTTTTGATACTTAGACATGATGAATAAAATTCATGTCTAGACCGTTCTATCATATGGTTGAATCCTAAATGAATATGACTTGTCTAAAGTGTAAATATGGTTTGATGTTGACAATATGAATGTTAGCATGTTAGTTTGCCTTAAGAAAGACATAGAAATGTCAAAAGGAATTGCTTTGCAAAGAAGATTGGGATCGGCGCATAAGGTGGATAGGGTTTGAACCTAGACACGCCTAGGCTAAGCCATAGGCGCGCCGAGCGGTGTCGAGACTCGACATTGATCCTTGGAGCGTTGGGCGCTCGGGATAGGATCCCATGGAGCATCCGAGGCACGCCCTAGGAGGGGTCGTTGCCTAGAACCCCCTTGGTGCTTGGCACTAGACGAGGATCGTCGCATGGGGGAGGTGTTGCATCAATCGCAACGCAATGGCCTAAGCTTTGGCACGATCTCGGGATCGAGCATGCCAAGGGGCGCCGAGTCGAAGCACTCGGCACATGGCAAGGCCAAGGATGCGAGGCGAGGCTGGATCGCACAGACCCGAGGCGTCGCAAGCCAAGTCCGAAGGACTCGGCATACAACGACGCGGTACGAGGTTTGAACCTCGACACGGCCAGCTTGCGCAAGGGCGCGCCGCGGCTGGGTGACACCGTCACCACGGCACAATCGGGTGTGCAAGGCGCGCCGAGGCTGGTTGAAACCGAGCCTTGGCTTCGTCGAAGCGCTCGACGCATGGCGTCGGTGTGCCCACGATTGGCCCAATAGGCGCGCCTACCACAAGGCAAGAGTTTGATTTGTTTGAATCAATGAAACCATGTTTGAAGTCATATTTGGTTTTCCTATTTTAGGGTTTAAATTATTTTGTGATTGAAGTAGGAAAAACTTGGTCTATCACATGTTCCATATGATTGTTTAGATTGCTCATGTTTATGTCATTGGTTTGGATGGTTAGAACTTGTTTGAGAAATTTGAAAGGCTGATTTTTTGACTTTCAAATAGGCAAGTTATGGTCTAGAAAGGACTATAAGGAATTTATTGAATCCTCGGATCCAAGGAAAGTGTCAAGAGTCACTAAGGCTTGAGATTGACAACTTTGGTTAATTAGTCATATGGTTGAGAAACCATTGAAAAGATTAATGGAAATAATGGCATGGTAGAGAAAAGACAAGTCTTAGCATGTGTGATAGCACTTGTGGATAAAGATGATTGTCATATGAGCATGATTCTTCTTGTTCTCTTTAATGGAAATTTAAAGAAAGAAGAATTGAGTCATCTAAATGGAAAGATGATGATCCTATGGGAACTTCCAATGAATTGGTGGTTAGGATGGAAAGTAACATAAAGTGGACTACTTTGTGTTTGAATGGCCAAGAGATTATTAATGTGATTAGGAAGTCTTTAAAAGATTTTATATGCTTTGCATGATGAGATATAGAAAGTTTAGTCACTTGTGGTTGATTAGTGTCTAATGAATCTATATTGTAATGACATGATATGCTTGGTAGAAACCAAGTTATAAGGTTAAGATGATAAGACCTTGTTCTTCATTGGTTAAATATGAAGATGTCAATGTATAGAGGTGAAGGTGGATTAGATTATTCTAAATCTTTGTCTTGGTAGAAATACATTGAGATGGAATTGAGAATTCCATGGTTATACACATGATTGAGAAACATCTTTGGATTTATGAACACATGGTTATAAGTTGGTTGTGTCATGACTTGGGGACGCTCAAGTGGATATTAAGATGTGGATATCTTGACATAGGCCATTTGTCAAAGATATGATTAATGCATGAGGCATTGGATGTGTATGAAAATTCCTAGGTTGGAAAGTTTGAAAGCAAATTGGATCACTAAGATTTAGAAGACCTTTAGTGCACAATTGGTCATTAATTCCAATCTTGAGTGATGGGCCGGCGTTCTTGGAGTTTCCAAGAGGCAATTTGCGATACTCCAACTTCTAAAGTTGGAAAGTGACATCTAAGTATGAGGGAACCTTGTAATGAGGCACATGCCATAACTTAGTGTCAACTCGTTTGATTTTTGTTAAGCACATCGAGGTTGTTGGTTTCTCTCCGAAAAGATCGACATAAGTATTTGTGTTAATTTCAATCAAGGGATGGGGGTAACAATCCTTACAACTCTTAGATTTGGATACCCAATTCCCCTACATCGAAAGGTGTGGGCTGAATTCAATGTGGAAAGCCAAATTGTGGAGTTGGAGAGCATTCATAATATTTTAGATATTATTATTACCCATCAAGGTTTATGCTCTAGGCCACATGAAACCTAGTTTTGAAACGGAGTTTTCATTAATGAGTTTTGGTTGCTTATGTGGAGCATGATAGGAAACTCAACTATGCATATGTGGAAGTGTGAGGCTTCTTCCAAGTTAGAGTAAGTAAGGATGACTCAACTAATACATATGTGAGAGGATATGGGACGAAAGAGCCTTGTTTACAAAAGCGTCAAAAGGATAAGATAAGCGTAAGAGACTCATGTGTGAGAGTTACTACGTGTACTTAGACAAGTTGATGTGATTCAAACCTTAGGAGCACCACAATTCTTTAGTGCATGAATGTGATGATCACAAGGTGTAAATTCAAGTCTACGGACATTTACACTTATACATAGAGTTTGTTTATTAAACTTCGAGTCTTGATGACATGGCTCAAATGGGGGAGGAATGTTGGTGATTTGTGTCAAGTCATCAAATCCCTAGTAGAGCATGTTGAGGTTTAGAGTCATATTGAGAATGTCGACATGGTGTGTTGACATATATGACTTTCCATGATCAATTGTTATCATAAGATCCAATAGGAAAATCGCACACCACATCCGAGATGAGGAACCTCGTGTGCACCGTTGCATGGCAAAGGTGCGCCTTGGCGTAGGCGTCGCTCAGTGCAACGACGCGGTGCAAGCGCGGGGCTCGGCTTGGACTTCGGTTTTGAGGTTCAAGGCTCGGCATTGTGTGGGGCGCGCCTATGAGTGAACTTGAGGTTCATCACGAGGCTGCAAGGGCGTGCCTAGGTGGTGCGATGGCACGGTGGAGCTAGGGACTCGGTTGTGAGGCTGCGGTAGAGCTCTCGGCGCGCCTATGGCACGTGTCCGAGGCTTCGAGCATGAATTGTGAGACTAACGTATGGTTTTGAGCTCATACATTGAGTATTATAACTTTGTGCATGTTCTAATCTGAATTAGGAAGCTTCTCTAAGCTTGGTAGATGCTTTGAGCAAGAACCAAAGCTTGAGTTTAGCTTGGCACATAGTTAAATATGCTAGAAAGAAGTTTGTAAGCTTCATACTAGCTTAGAGTGAACTCTAGGAGCTTGGACAAGCTCAAGACTCATTGTACATGCTTTATAAGAAGCTCATGTAGCTAGGAAGTAGCTCATGGAAGCTCAATGTATCTCACACTAGCTTAAGTTAGCTCAACTAGCTAGAAATTCAGCTCAACCTAGCTCACACTAGCTCAACTCACTATAAGCTAGCTCATGGAGCTAAGGGGTAGTGACACTCCTAGGTGACCTAGCTTGGCACCTAGCTATGCTAGCTAGGTGGTGGGGCTGGTGGGCCGGCCCAAGGGGCGCGCCTGGTGGGCTGGTGGGCCGCACATGCACGCGCATGGCATGGGCTGTTGGCCTTGCCTTTGGACCGTGTACATGGGCCTTTTTGGACTCCTTGATGGGCCTCTCCTTTGCTGAATTGGATAAGCATTTGGAGTCCAAGGGGGGAAGTATCTAGACGCCCCAAATGATGACAAGGAGAGAGGGAAGGGAAGTTATAACAAACTCCCTAAAATTGCTCTCATCCATCCACTTTTGTAACCGTTTTGTAACCGCCATCCATGGCAGTTTTTGGACAGTTTATGGACGCCTATATAAGGGCAAAAGTCGGCCATTTGATGGCAAGAAAGAGACAAGAAAATCAGTCCATTGTCCTACACAAAATCGGTGAGAAAAACACAAGTAGTCGGGTTAGACTAGGCGGTGTTTTGAGTGGATTTTCACGAGTGTTTCAAGCACGAACGTGGGCATCATGGATGGATCTTCAAGCATGAAGAAAGAACCTCAAGAGACGTTGGATGGGCAGTACGTTCAAGTGAAGGACGAACCCCAAACGTCTATGGAAGACGACTTCGTTCAAGTCAAGAGCGAAGAGGAATCGATGGACTCGAACAAGGTACGCTTGTCTTCAATGGTTGTGTCTTGCCAACACTCCATTGGTTTATTTATTACGTTTTATCCCACAACGGTATTGCACAACCCTTGGCATGGAATAGGGGCAATATACGTTGAAGGAAAGATTGATCTAATCATTCGACTCGTAGTGTTATATCCAAGTAAATTACTTAACATGATTAAGGGGTCGATGGTGATTGCCTTCATGGCCTACACCCACGAGACTACCCTTCAATGGGTCTACTCGTCATGCCTTGATTATCCATTGGATCTACAAGGATCGATTTTCCTTCAACAAGACAAAGCAAATGTATTAAAACGATTGCATACAAACCCTATTTGGTTAATAGACAACACGAAAACCAACACAGCGCGTGAGTGTTTTATTTGTTTTTGTTTGATTTTTGTTAGATTGATAGACAAACAACCTTGCTTCCTGTGGAACGATCCTGACTCCACTATACTCAGCGGGGTCTTGACTTACAAATTTATTTGTTGGCCGAGAAACCCTCTCAACAAGTATAGACCGGAGATTCAACCCTATGTGCTATATGTGCCATACGGATATATGAGCTATATGGATATATGTGCTTTTATGTATATATGTGTTATATCAGCTATATGGATATATGTGTTATATGGATTATATATATATATGTGTGTTTTATATGATAGCTTTGAAATTTCCAGAGTTGTTTGCACAGAAAGTATGTTAACAAATGATATATGATATATGATTACTCGATGCACTTGATTGCATAGCATATTGCAATGAGATTAAAAGGACATGTGACTGTCTTGCCCTGAATTTGTATACAAAAGAGACCTACGGGTCATACATGAGGCCTAAGATGCCTAAGAGATGGTATATGAGAAAATGGGGCCTAAGATGCCCAAAAGTCGGAAATGGAAAAAAAAGGTTGGTATATGGAAAAAGGAAAGAAAAAAAAGAAAGGAAGAGTTGGTAATGGAAAAGAGTTGGTAATGGAAACCCGGGGCAGATTCAGGCTTGAACAGTTCACAGAATAAAGAATCGGAAATATTAGCATTTGCATAGTAAATTCATATATGACATGTATAATATGTATGAATATGTATACTGACCAATTGTTTGACTTTGTGTGAAATAATTGATGATGGTTTATATTCACTGAGTATGCGACTCACGCAAATCGCAAAATAATTTTTCAGGTTCAGCTAGTTTTTACTAACGTGTGTATCTATTAGAGGTCAAATTGATACAGGTCGGCCGGCTGAAGCTCAATGCAACCTTCTCCTTCTCATTTTGCATCATATACATATGGGTTATAATATAAGTTAGAGTGACAGATGTTTTAGTATGAGAAGTAACGACATAGAACCGTGTGTGTGTGTGCAACCTTATATGGTTGTTAAATTCCGCGATGTGCTTATATGGATAATTGCTATATGTGAATTATATTTTTATATAAGAGATAAGTTTTACAAAGTATACGTCATAGGGTATAAGGGTGTCACAGGGAATAAATTCACAAGTCACTTAGATGTCTGGTTGCTCTAAGTGTTTGTTTCTATTGATAACTTTAATCGTCATGCTGTTTTTTAATTGAATCTAAAAGGTCTTCTAGGTTATTATTTAATTAGGGTTGTTAGACTGGTAGTTCTATCAACTAAATATGAAGTTCGGATCTTAATCCTTAGTAGGGTCATTATCCACAATAGATTATTCAAGTGAGAAGAGAATCAAGAGAATCAATGATCAACAAATCAATATCATGATGGATTTAACTAGTTGAACACGTTTGTCTCTCATATATTCAAATCATCTTTGCATTCGTATTTGCTTTCATTTTTAGCATAAGTAGTCTAGATATTCATTCATAAAAAAAAAACCTTTGGTTACTTGGCATACAAGTAATAACACAAATACAAGAGTCTATGTGGGATCGACCCTTGCTTGCCGCTCTACTGAGTTGGTTATGTTAGATTTCTTTGATAGGTATAAACGACCACGAAAAATACCTCATCAAATTTGGCGTCGTGTTGGGGACTCGTCGCTATTTGTGTTCCTACTTTTGTACTATTTTTTTGGGTGTGAACCTGTTATATGGTTCATACCCGTGCTACTAACTCATCTCCCCTGCTTTTTTATCCAGATATTGACAAGACACTCTTCAAGCTAAAGAAGGAAATCCGGAATCACTTTCAGGCCTTACCGTTCATTCTTGAAGAATCTGACTCTGAATCTGAATCTGCTGAATCTGCTGAGATGGATGACCAAACATTGAGACAGTTAACTACACCAAATCTGGAACAACAATTGTTGGCGGTGCAATTTCCTGCTCTTGCTGAGGTAGTCAAGTTCGAGCTGAAATCTGGGTTGATTCACCTTTTGCCTTCATTCCATGGGCTGAGTGGTGAAGACCCCAACAAGCATCTTTCTGAATTTCATGTTGTGTGCTCAAGCATGAAGCCTGCTGATGTGACTCACGACCAGATTGCGCTGAGAGCCTTTCCTTTCTCTCTCAAGGATCAGGCTAAAGACTGGTTTTATTACTTGGCTCCGAGAAGTATTGATACATGGGCTAAGATGAAGCAAGCTTTTCTAGAGAAGTACTTCCCTGCTACAAGGCTCAATGAACTGAAGAAGATGATTAGCAACATTGAGCAAGAAGCTAATGAGACCTTGTATGCATACTATGAAAGATTCAAGAGATTGATCGCCAGCTGTCCATTTCATGGCTACACTGATCAAGATCTGATTTTATATTTGTTTAATGGCCTCTTGGATGATGAGAGAAGAATGGTTAATGCAGCTTGCCAAGGTAACATTCTCAACAAAACTCCTGGAGCTGCGTTTGAACTATTTACACCACTGTCTGAGGGCACAAGACAGTTTAGAAAAGAGACTAGCTCGAAAGCTGCAAATTCTGTGGTGGCTAACTCAAGAATTCAAGATGAAGTCACTCAGTTGAAAACGATGATGAAGCACCTTTTACAACAATGTGGAAGACAACAGGTGAAATCTTGTGAAATTTGCTTTGATAACATGCATCCCACCGATTCTTGCCCTACACTTCAAGATCCAAATGCTGAGGTGAATGCATTGGGAGGCTATGGACCACCTAGGCCGAGGTATGACCCCTTCTCCAACACCTACAATCCAAGTTGGAGGAATCATCCTAATCTGAGGTACGGAAATTCAAACAACCAACAGTTCAATCAGCAGGGTGGCCAAGCTCCATACAAGCCACCTTTTCAATCCCGTCCTCAGGGGGGCAATCAAAATGCTATGTCTACTGAAGATATGATTCGGACTCTTGCACAAACTGTGACTACAAAGAAAGGCTCAATGAGCCAATTTCAACAAGAGACCAAGTCTAGCATCCACAATCTAGAGACTCAAGTCAGTAAAATTGCCAACGTTGTAGGCAAACTGGAAGCTAGAGATTCAAGTAAGTTATCGTCTCAGACCGAGCTCAACCCAAAACAGAACGTTAATGCCATTACTTTGATGAGTGGGCGAGAGCTTCAAGTAGAGCCCAGGGACGGGCACGTACTAATTAGAAGGGGAATGACAGAAGAAGCCAAATATGGAACTCAAGAGAAATTTGAACTAACAGACGGAACTCCAAGTAACTCGTTCGGAGACAAATTGCTCGGCTTGCCTGCTAAATGCGCGGTCGAGCAATTGTCAACCCGTGCAATAGCTTCTCAGTCGGGATTGCACATGGAAGAGAGGGAAAGCGTGGTCGCATAATTGCCAATCCGCACAATGTCGTCTCAGTCAAGAATACGCGACTTGGTTGCTGAAAGCGCGCTCGCGCATTCGGGGGATAACCCGAGCAATATGGTCGTTGTTGAGGATTTGTTTGAAACCCCTTTGAAGGCTTATGAACCTGTTCCACCCTTCCCAGAGGCACTACAAGAGACCCAAAAGCTGGAGAACGACAAGGAATTGTTCGAGACGTTCAGCAAATGTGAGGTAAACATTCCTTTACTTAACTTGATTAAGAGCATCCCTAGATATGCTAAGTTTTTGAAAGAATTGTGCACCATAAAGAGAACTCAAAAGTTAAAGGTGAAACAGAATATCTCTGTGAGTGAGCATGTGTCAGCTGTGTTTCAAAGGCGTATGCCTCAGAAATGTGGTGACCCTGGCATGTTCACTATTCCCTGCATTATTGGTGAAACAAAAATCGATAAGGCTATGCTTGATCTAGGTGCTTCAATAAATGTTTTGCCTTACTCTGTGTACAAAATGCTTGAATTGGGTCCTCTACAAGAAATTGGCGTTGTTATACAATTAGGTGATAGATCAAATGCTTACCCTAGAGGAATAGTTGAAGATGTGCTTGTGATGGTTGATAATCTGATATTTCCCGATGATTTCTATGTCTTAGATATGGACCATGATAAGCATGTTGCACCTATTTTGCTAGTTAGACCTTTTCTGAAAACAGCTAAAACTAAAATTGATGTCTGTAGTGGTTCTCTGACTATGGAATTCGACGGGGAAAGGGTAGAGTATAATATTTATGATGCAATGAAATACCCTCCTGAAGATTCCTCGTTGTGCTTAATTGATGTGGTAGAGCCACTTGCTCAAGAATTTTTCAATATGCATGAATCTGAAGCTCTGAGATCCACTTTGGAAAATGTTATTATGAATGATACTTCAGATTTGGATTTAAAGTCTGACCTGCAGGAAGTGGTGGCAGAGTTGAATGCTCACTTTGAGCGTCCACTTATGCCATCAGGCTCAAAGCCCATACCACTAACCTTGCCAAGCGAGAAACTTTTGCCATCCATTGTGCAGGCACCGGTGGTAGAATTGAAGCAACTTCCAGACCATCTCAAGTATGCTTTCTTAGGTGATGGGAACACTTTGTCGATAATTATATCCAACAAGCTCACCAAGGAGCAAGAAGGAAGATTGGTGGCAGTTCTGAGGGAGCATAAGACGGCCATAGGATGGACCATTGCAGACATTAAAGGGATTAGTCCCTCAACATGTATGCATCGGATTCTATTGGAAGATGAAGCTACATCGTCTAGACAGCCCCAGAGAAGGCTGAATCCCTCGATAATGGAGGTCGTAAAGAAGGAGGTGCTGAAGCTCCTTCATGTAGGTATGATCTTTCCTATTTTTGATAGTAAATGGGTCAGGCCAACTCAGGTTGTCCCTAAAAAGGGTGGTATCATAGTAGTTGAGAATCACACTGGTGATCTCATTCCCACCAGAGTTCAGACCGGGTGGCGAGTTTGTATTGACTATCGTAAGCTTAATGTTGTAACCGGGAAGGGCCATTTCCCATTACCTTTCATTGACCAAATGCTGGAACGACTTGTCGGTCGTTCATTCTATTGTTTCTTGGATGGGTATTCTGGATATTTTCAAGTAGCCATAGCACCAGAGGATCAGGAGAAGACAACATTCACTTGTCCTTTTGGCACCTTTGCATACCGACGGATGCATTTTGGACTGTGCAATGCCCCAGCTACATTCCAACGGTGTATGTTTAGTATCTTTTCTGAGTACATAGAGAAATTCATTGAGGTATTTATGGATGATTTTACAGTCCATGGGAATGACTTTGATTCATGATTGACTCACTTAACACTGGTGCTTAAACGATGTGAAGATACTAATCTTGTTCTCTATTCTGAAAAATGTCATTTTATGGTAGAGCAAGGTATAGTATTAGGCCATGCAGTGTCTTCTAGGGGTATTGAGGTCGATAAGGCTAAGGTTGAAGTAATTCAATCTTTTCCTTATCCTACTAATGTGCGTGAAGTGCGTTCTTTTTTAGGACATGCAGGGTTTTACCGCAGGTTTATTAGAGACTTCTCAAAAATCGCCTCCCCCTTATGTGAGTTGTTGAAGAAGGAAGCAGAATTTGAGTTTGGTGATACATGCAAGACGGCGTTTGATGAGCTAAAACTCCGCCTCACCACAGCTCCCATTATTCAAGCCCCAGACTGGTCTCTCCCCTTTGAGATCATGTGTGATGCTAGTGACTATGTAGTGGGGGCTGTTTTGGGACAAAAGAAGGGCAGAGCGTCTCATGTGATTCACTACGCCTCTATGACATTGAATGAGGCCCAAAGGAACTACTACACCATAGAGAAGGAGCTCCTGGCAGTTGTGTTTGCATTGGAAAAATTTCGCTCTTACTTGCTAGGAACAAGAGTGATTGTTTATACAGATCATGCAACACTCCTCTATCTGCTGACGAAAAAAGAGGCCAAGCCCAGGTTAATCAGGTGGATCTTACTGTTGAGTGAATTCAACATTGAGATCAAAGACAAAAAGGGGGCCGAGAATGTGGTTGTTGATCATTTGAGTCGCCTGGTGATGCAAGAACAAAATAGGCCAGAGAGTTCACCCATTCAGGAGGAATTTCCAGATGATACCTTGTTTTCTATTAAGGTTGTAAAACCTTGGTATGCACACTTGGTTAATTTCTTGGTTATGGGTGAGTTCCCACCAACGTTCACAAAAGCTCTGAAGGACAAGTTAAGCAAAGCGAGATACTACATCTGGGATGATCCATATTTATGGAAACACTGCACTGATCAGGTAATCCGACGATGTATCCCGGATAATGAGGTAACTTCTATCTTAACCTTCTGTCATAAAAATGCATGTGAGGGCCATTTTAGTTCTAACAAAACAGCTAGGAAGGTATTGGATGCAGGATTACTGGCCAAGCATTTTTAGGGATGCTCATGGTTTTTGTAAATCCTGTGACCGATGTCAAAGGGTTGGGAATATGTCCCAAAAGAATGAGATGCCTCAATCTCCTATTATTTTCTATGAAATCTTTGATGTATGGGGCATTGACTTTATAGGTCCATTTCCTAATTCTTTTGGGAATTATTATATTTTGCTCGCGGTGGACTATATTTCCAAGTGGGTGGAAGCGAAGGCCACCAGGACTGACGATTCTAAAGTGGTGACAGATTTCTTGAAGACCAACATTTTTACTAGATTTGGTGTCCCTAGAGCTTTAGTTAGTGATAAGGGATCCCACTTCTGTAATAGGATGGTGAGTGCATTATTGAAAAAGTATCATGTCACACACAGAGTCTCTACAACATACCACCCTCAGACAAATGGCCAGGCAGAGGTGTCTAACAGGGAAATCAAGTCCATTTTGGAAAAGACAGTTGCACCAAACAGAAAAGACTGGAGTGCTCGGTTGGATGATGCACTATGGGCATATAGGACCGCTTTTAAAACACCAATTGGGATGTCACCATTCAGGTTGGTGTTTGGGAAAGCATGTCATTTACCGGTGGAAATTCAACATAAAGCATATTGGGCAGTCAAGAAGTCCAACATGCAAGAAAATGAGGTGCGCGAATTCAGGAAACTTCAACTCCAGGAGTTAGAAGAGATCAGGCTTGAGTCTTATGAAAATGCAGTAATATACAAGGAAAAGACAAAGGCTTGGCATGACAAGCATATATGGAGAAAGAATTTCAAGGTTGGGGACAAAGTACTTTTGTTCCAATCTCGCCTCAAACTGTTTCATGGAAAATTAAGCTCAAGATGGAGAGGCCCTTTTGTGGTAGCACGTGTATATCCACATGGCACAGTTGACATCTATGATGGAGTCGCTAATTCCGGCTTCAAGGTGAATGGTCAGAGGCTGAAGCGATATTATGAAGGGTTCAACGGTGCTACTTTGGAAGAAACGGCTCTACAAGAGCCAGAGCAGGAGCCTTGATATCCTTTTTACGTCAAGCTAAAGACGTTAAATAAGCGCTTCTTGGGAGGCAACCCAAGGTTTAGGATAGATTTGCTTTGATTTTGTTTTAAGTTTTACAATCTTTGCTTTTGTTTAGTTTAGTTAGTTTTGGTAGAAATAATCCTCAGACCTACAGATAGCTCGAGCAAGTTTTGTGTTACAGAAGCTCAAAAACTCGGATTGGGGACAAAAATTGCGTTGTCAAGTAATCTGGAGCCAACCCGAGCAATACAGGTTCAGACAAGATTAAGCGGCTTGGGTGCTAAATGCGCGGCCGCGCAATACCCCAATCCATCCCGCGCAATCGCGACTGAGAGGGTGTTACGCGGCTTAGCAAAAGCGCGGCCGCACAATTCTTGTTGATGTCGCGTAATGGGCCGCATTCAACGAACCCAATTAGAACAAACCCAAGCTTTTCTTCTTCCTCCTCTCATTATTTCACACGCCGCCTCTCTACTCTCTAAAAACTCCATTGAAGACCTCAAGCTCAAGCTCCATTCAAGCTCATTCAAGCCGAAATCTCGATCCCAATCAACCAAAGAACTTCAAATCAAGCGGGATTCAAGTAAGTTTTCTCAAAATCTCCTCTAAAATTTCGGTTTTGATATATTGAATCTAGATCTAGGTTTTATTTTAAAAATCCGAAATTCACCCCTTTAGGCTCGGATTTAGGCTTAGGTCCTTCACAAAAGTTCGTTTAGTGCATGATTCTAGCCTAGATTCGTGTTTTATTTGAGCTTTTTCTAAAATCCGAAATTTGACCTAGAATTTTGATTTGATTTTGATTAAATTGTTCTAGGTAGTGGGGGAAGAGAGTGTTTGAGAGCTTATCTGTGAAATATTGTTGTGGTTGTCCTTGCTGGGACAACAGAATTATTTTTGCTTGGTTTGTTTGTGGTGTTTGTGCAGGTATTTGTGATATTCTGATATTATGGGTAAAAAGAGAGGTAGAACTGATGGAGCTTCATCATCCCGCGCTGCTAGTCAGGGTGTACACCTAGTTCCCCCTGCTGTGGTGGGAGAGACCACCCAAGAGACTTATGGGATTAGTTTGAAAAAGAATATCCATATAGTCCGGTTTGAGTTACTAAAGGATAGGGAGTGGACAGCAACCAGGTATATAGATTAGAATCTGATGAATGAGCTCGGTCTAGCACATCTGTTGAATGAGATAGGGGCACATCTTGAGATGAAGGATTTCTTACAGCTGTGTGAACCCACTTTCAAGGGGTTAACACTTGAGTTTTTGAGCACTTTGTCCAAGGATTTCAGAAATGAAGGGGAGATCAAGTTCTGGTTAGGAGGTATAAGGAGGAAGATGACTTTGAAAGAGGTCAACCGTGTATTTGGATTCTTTCACTTTACTTGTAGTGATGTAGTACTAACGGAGACTGGTGCTACATGGGTTGATAAGCATTTCTAGAGGTCCATTACCGGGAGATCCACGTATAATCCTACCATAGAAAAAGCCTCTCCCATCACTCACCCTGCCATTAGAGTTTTCCAGAGGTTTATTGCTTGTACACTAAATGGGCGGGGTGAGGGTGGAAACAATTGCCCCAAGAATGATCTTGCTGTGTTGGGCGCGTGTCTGAAGAAGAAGAAGTTGAGTTTGGGTGCCATGTTGATGAACCATATGGCTCATGTTGGAAACAAGGGAGGAGGAGCTATCTACATTGGTGGGATTGTTACTCGCCTGGCCAAGCATTTTGGAGTTGATCTTAATAGGCTGCAGGTTGATATTCCTCCGTTGGCTATAGACTTCACCATGCTAAAAAAGATGGGTGTTCTCTACAAGTACAAGAACTCTTATTTTTGGGTGATTGGGGATTCCAAGAGAGTAATGAAGCTTCCCAATGGGAGTCGAGTGAAGATTGGGAACAGTCCGGCTAACTGGTTTATTGAGGTTCGGACTGGTGATCTAGATGTGGCTGATGTCAAGGGCCCGGTTAGGGGTAAAAAGAAGGCTCCAGTTGCTATTGAGGAGGAGTCTAATGAAGAGGAGATGGATGAGGATTTTTTTATGGTTGAAGAAGAAGAAGAAGATTCTACTGAGGATGAAGAAACAGATGAGGATGATGAGTTTGAGGAAGAAGATCAACAGAGGAAGTTTGATCCGTCTCTACCTGCTGGAGGTGGGCCCCAGTATTCTAATACACAGTACAGTCAAATGATGGATATGATGAGATAGATGCAGTTGGACAACACGCAGCGATACAATGATATGTCGTCTCACATTGATCAAAGCTTTCAGATTATGAGGGGTTATGTGGATCAGAGATTCACCGCTTACGAGACTCATCAGGATCAACAGCTTGCTGCTTTTCAAGCCCGCTAGGATGAGCAGTTCAGACTGCTCAACACTAGTCTTGATGGATGGAGTTCAGCGGGTTATCCACCTCACCAGTCCTACCCTCAGTACGCTTTCCCCGATCCACCATATCCGCAGTTCCCGCCATACCAGCCACCTCCTACAGAGTATCCGCCGCCACCACCATCGGATTTCCGCCATCTTACCCGGATCACTAGAGTTTTGTGAGTTTTTCTCTTTCCTTTTCTTTTTACTATACTTTGGGGACAAAGTATGTTTTAAGCATGGGGGAAGGGAATTAACTGTGATTGCATGTAGTTGCATTAGATTAGGTCATGTTTAAAATTTTTGCATGCATTGATTAAAATCTAGAAGAATGAAAAAAAAAAATTAGAATAAGTTGAAAAATTACAAAAATATTGCATTTAGGTTCTTATTTCCCCATTGTTTGATTCCTCTTGTGTTTTTAAGCTAAGTATAAATTCTAACCCATGATTTACATGATTTGCTGACGTTGAGATGATATGAGCATGATCATTGATTGATTACCTTGATTATAGGATGGAGCATGTATTTAGCTTGAGTATTTGATTCATTCTGAAGTTCTAGACAAAAATTAGCCTTGTGAGATATTTTTGGCCTTTCATGATTTATTTGTTCTCTACATTCTTGAGAGTATCACCATGATTATCTAACTCTAGAACTTGCGTTAATACTCTTTTTCAAGGCTGCTTATATGATTGAATGCATGACATTAAAATGATTGAGGCAATGTTTCTTATTAGCCTATTATTTCCCTTCCTACCCTACAAGATCCATGTTTTTGACACCCCTATTTCTTTGAGCTTTAAGCCTATTTTTGATAGCTCCACAAAAAATTTCCTAGCCTAATAAGCTTGACCAATAATCCGAGATTTAGGACTTTAGGTTGTGATTGTGTTTTATGTGAGTTTGATGTAAGTATGGGGAATTTAGAAGAAAAGGTGGAAAAAGAGGAAATACAACTCTTGTGTGAGCAAAGTGAAAATGAAAAAAATGAAGATGAAAAGTTTGTGCAAAGCAAAAGAAAGAAAATTTGAGCTTAATTGTTAATAGTCTTCATTAATGTGAAAGAAAAGAGTTGAAGAAGAAGCAAGAAAAAAAAAGAAAAAAAAGAGCTTGAAAGTGTTGATGGAGTTGGTAAAAGAAGTTGGGAAGTGAAGTAAGAAGAAAGTGTAAATTTTGGGTTTAGATTAGTCTTTTATCCCGGATTTAGCACCACAGGCCAAATATGATCCCTTCCAAATTTCTCTTTACCTTGGCCCCATTACAAACCTTAAAAAGACCTCATGATTTTTGTTATGTTATTTGATCCCCATCGGTGGAGATTTAGAACTTTGATGCAAGCATATGGTAGTCTAGTTTTCATGGGTGATTTTGAGTGAAACACGTCCCTTACACACTTGAGCGTTGAGTGCAAACACAATTACCTTAGTGAGGTCTAGAATGAGTGAATGGTCTTTACTTTTTGCTTACCATAATGAATGTTGAGAAGTCTTGGTCGGGTTTTTAATCATATGTGAAATGCTTGTTTGATTTGAGATGGATGTATGATTGCATTTCTGTGGTGTGATTTGGATTTATGTCTTGCTTGAGGACAAGCAAGGGTTATGCATGGGGGAATTTGATAGCTTGCATATAAGAGTAGTTTAGAGTCATGTTTTATATATGTTTTAGTTAATTTTATGTTGGTTTTTATGTAGTTTTTAGGTTTTTGTGTTGTCGGGTATTATGCGCTGGTTTGCTCGGTTTTGCAGGTTTTTAGGTTCAGGAGCAACAGCGGGGCGAGGTGTAGATTGACCATAGTGGTGGTGGACGAGCTAAAGGAAGCTAAGGAGATGCTAGGAATGAAGATTGGAGAAGTACAATTGAAGAGACAAGGCAAGATGGAAAGCGCGGGGTGGAAGCTGAGCATTCTGGCCGCGCATTCTCAACTGAAGGAGCATTACGCGGGATCATAGAAAAGCACGGTCGTGCAATATTGTCAAACCGCGCATTCCTGGATTTCACGCGCGTGTTGTTTTGGGCCGAAGGATTTGGGCCGAGTTTGGTTTGGGCTTGTATCATCCGAGTAGCATGTTTTCGATATAGTTATTGAGGGTTATTTTTAGAAGACATATTTAAACCTTATGTTAGTTTATTTTCTCATAATTTTTTATCAACTTTTGGAGGCTAGGGTTTTTTCTTTGGAGGCAGACTTTGAAACCTTTGTAAGTTTGATTTTAATTTAATTATGCATTGCTAAATTTATTGTGTTTGGCTAGTTATTGAAGTCATCATTTGTATGTAGTTGTGAGGTTTGATTGATTCTCAACAAACTTGAATAGAGTTTATTCCATGTGCTTAATTGAATCTAAACTAGGGTTTTGTTAGATTGATCACCTAATTGAATTTCTAGTTATAACTGAATCTGATTAATTACCGGTCGGAGTTAATTTGATCAAGAGTATTCTTTAATCAATTTAGTACCGGTTGGACTAGTTGGTTGAAGAAGGGAATAAATTCACAAGTCACTTAGATGTCTGGTTGCTCTAAGTGTTTGTTTCTATTGATAACTTGAATCGTCATGTTGTTATTTAATTGAATCTAGAAGGTCTTCTAGGTTATTATTTAATTAGGGTTGTTAGATTGGTAGTTCTAGCAACTAAATATGAAGTTCCGGTCTTAATCCTTAGTAGGGTCATTATCCACAATAGATTATTCAAGTGAGAAGAGAATCAAGAGAATCAATGATCAACAAATCAATATCATGATGGATTTAACTAGTTGAACACGTTTGTCTCTCATATATTCAAATCATCTTTGCATTCGTATTTGCTTTCATTTTTAGCATAAGTAGTCTAGATATTCATTCATAAAAAAAAAACCTTTGGTTACTTGGCATACAAGTAATAACACAAATACAAGAGTCTCTGTGGGATCGACCCTTGCTTTCCGCTCTACTGAGTTGGTTAAGTTAGGTTTGTTTGGTAGGTATAAACGACCACGAAAAATACCTTATCAATAACCCAAAAAGGAAATTAAGTAAAAGAAACCCAAGAGAAATTGGAACTCTTCATTACCACCTGGTGGAGCTTATGGTACGCGAGAAACAAGAGAGTCTTCGATAGCAACAACACAACAAACCTGGCCAATGCCAATGACATTACTGAATTTACCCTAAATCAGATTAAAGACTAGAGACTTGTAGGAGTCCCTGACCCCGTTGGCCCCCGTACTCACAAGGTGGTGGGTGGAGCAGGAAGAAAACGAGTAAAGTGGGTAAAATCCAAGCGAGATTATATTAAATTAAATTTTGATGGTGTAGTGAGTGCAGATGGTGTGGCTTCTTTCCGGTTCATCCTCAGGGAGTCTGGTGGCTCCCCCATCCATTTTGACGGAGGTTTGATTGGTCGACAATCCGTTTTGATCTCCGAGATCATCGCCTTGCGCCAGGGACTTCTTAAGGCCACCAGACGGGGTTTTCCCTGGATCTAGATTGAAGGCGATAACTTGTAGCTGGTCAAGGTCGTGCTCAGCGACTGACGCTGCCCGTGGGAGATTGAGCTGTTGCGTTCGGACATCCACTGCTTGTCGGCCCGGTTCCAAGATTGGAGTATCTCTCATGTTGTTCGGGAGTACAATTCTGTGGCAGACTTCATCGCTGAATCCTTCAGACGTGTCCCCTCCTTTCTCATCCTCATCCGTCAGGATGCCCAAGGGCGACCACTAGCTTTTAAGTTGGAACCCTAACTCCTTTCTTTATCAAAAAAATCTAGATATTGAAAATTTGTACTATTTTTTTATCAAAATTTAATTTAATACAATCTTTTACCTAATTAGATAAAAAGATAAAGATACAATAGTTTTTCATTATTTTTAATTAAAATTCGAATTAAATTTTTTTCCACATAAATAGATAGAAAGAAAATTATTTGGAAAAGATAAATTAATATAAATAAAAATTAATTTTTTTATAAATAAGGTGGGGCCAGAATCAATATGGTAGCTCGAAAAGGTACAGTTTTAATATATAGTTATAAATATTTATTGGACAAAAGTTCTTATATTTTTATTGATCTCTATTTTCAATTAATGGGAGTATTTATATGTTGCCTAAAAATTATTTTGTTATAGGATTTAAAAAATTTATGGGACATTTATGAGGACAAAAGGGACAACTTTATATGTTGTTAAGATAAGATTAAGATTATATATTGAAAACCATGGACAATGAAATGATGTCTTAAGTTGGTACGTACAAAATGCATGAACTAATCTAAATCTCGTATCAGTGTGTCCGTGGGTTTAGTAATTTTGAACTAATTTAATGAGTAAGGTTCAAATAAAACAACTCCTTATCCTATAAAAATGAGTGTTTAGAGCCCTTGGATCACCTATCGTGAAAAGGTGCATCGCTATCGTGAAAAAGTGCATTGCTAAATCCAAAAAGTGCATCAGTGAGCCGAAAAAGTGCAAGCAAAAATGAAGCCAACAAGGCACCCGCTCCATGTTTGGTTCACTCTAAAAGTGCATCGTTATAGCGGAAAAGTGCATTGCGAATACCAAAATGTGCATTATTAAAATAAAAAAATGTATCATCATAGGCGTGCAATTGACTCGATTCCGATTGAACTCAATCACCCAAAATATCTGGGTTTAGTGATGTACTTTTTGGTATATAGTAAGGCACTTTGTCACCATAACGATGCACTTTTGTAATTTCTGATAAATTACGAAAATGCCACCACGTCCTTAATTTCCGAGAATATCAGCTCTTGGATCAAGGAGATCTAAGGATTCTAAATGCTCCTTATTTTATAGGATTAGGAGTTGTTTTATTTGAGCCAAACTCCTAATTTAATCGGGTAACTGATGCACACTAGTTAGATTTTCCAGCGTTCTGGTTTTGGGGTTTCAGAAGATCTGGCCAGAATAAATTTTAAAAGTGTAGCGGTGGCGACTGGTACATGTAAAGTTATAAAGGTAAGTATTACAGGTATCGCTAACTAGCCGTTAAATACAAAAATGTGTTTTCATCCTCGATTATTTGAGCACCATCCGCATTATTTTTAATGAGCACAACAAATTTCACCACAATCCGGGTCGCTCTTACAATTTTCTCCAGGTTTTCGCTCGTTGCTACTTGACCCTACTTCATAAATGTCAAGTATTTGGTAAATTTTAACAGTATGTGATATTACTCAATTTTTTTTTGCAAGTTGTTGGATCGTACATGTGTTAGAATACAAACACTAATCCTTACGCATTATTCTAAAATTCCCTTCTAGGCTCCTGCTAGGCCCCGCCTAGCGCTGGAAGGTCCTAGTCCGCCTAGCCGTCCAGACCGTCTAGGCACCCGTCTAGGACCACCTAGGCCACCGTTCAGACTGCCTAGGCGCGAGGCGGTCCCTCTCCGCCCAGCGTCCGCCTAGCGTTTTTTAGAAAATTGTCCTTAGGGGATCAGTGAATTGGGCAGCGGAATAATAAACAAGTAAATTAAGAACAAATGTTTTTCAACTCAAAGTTACTATCTTTATTAATTGAAACAAACTTACAAACGCAAACCTTAGGTTTCTAGGTGTACACAACTCCTAAGGACGAACCTAATGTTCCTAAGGGTCGAACGTCTTCAATTAAATCGGACTAGCTTCTTCGACTCACGAACCTGACTTTGTACTCAACTTTGTCAAGTTATCATCGTGTCTCTATCTTATTCCTAGCTTCGATCGCATACAACTTTTGAAAACTATATATGATCAACAACATACATAAAAAAACATCTAGTTTAACCTAGACATGCATCCTAATTATATACTCATGGAATAGCTTTAATCTATCCATAAATATAAGATAGAATATATATTTTAGATAGATTTTAATTCTATCTAACACAAAGTGTCCTAACTAAAATCTATCTACTGCTAGAAAATGCGGCTATAAACAAGGCCCTAGGCACGCGATAAGCCACAAAGTTAGCTAGGAAAACGGGTTAGGCACAAAGACATCCATAAATGTGCCCAGGACAAAACAATTTGTGGTTAAAACGCTCGCGACTACATATTACCTTCAAAACTAGCCACAAAAAATTGAGTCGTGCGTATTTAACTACATGATTGGGTACGAAAATCACGTTTGGCTAAATTCATGGTATAGCCAGAGTCACTTCATGGCTAAGTTTGAGTCTATTTAACCTGAAAGTTAGAATCGGAGTAATTTTTTGGCTAAATTCGAGAGAAATAAATGTTGTTCAGCATCCACATGTCGTGGCCATTTAGTATCAAAGTTTGCCTCGAATACATTTGGTGGATAAAGTTTTGGCCTTTAGCATGAAAATTGGCTTCGAATTGGTTGAATACATTTAATGTCAAAGTCGTGGCCCTTTTGTCTCAAACTTGGCCTCGAAAACATTTTGTGTCAAAATTTGTGGTTACAAAAATCATTATAATCCACCTATTTAATTGCAATATTAACCTGGAGTTAACCATATGTGGCAAATGGCCAAATAAATAATTGTTCAAATTAAAAACCTGCACCTACCATCTAGCTAAACTTGCACCTACCATTTTAGCTAGATCAACCTGTTTAGAAGTATCAAATTGTTCTGCAATAAAAACCAATAGCAAGTCAACGATCCAAGCCTTAAATCAATTCCAAAAAGTCAAAATGGCATCACCAACAGCCAACAAGTGTTCCCAAATAACCACCACCAATAGTAAAGACACCTTAATTACCATGTAGAGAGAGAGAGAGAAAGAGAGAGAGAGAGAGAGAGCTAATTGCTAGCAATGTGTTCAATCACCTTTTCAAGCATGCCTTTCAAATCCTTGTTTTGGCTTTGAATTTCTTGGTTATAAGCTTTAAGAGCCTTCATTTGGTCATGCAATTCCTTCATCTCATCCTTGAGAGGCTCGGTAACTGGTTGTGGGTGGAAAATGCTCGAGGAATTAGAAGAAAAGCATGCATCAACCTTTCCGCTACGAATGAGGGCTTTCCCGTGCTCGGATAATGCTAATATCTTCCGATCTTTATGCCACTTAGCGACTTTGATCCACAAATCTATCATCGTTGCGTTTGATAATGGTTGACCCGATGCATCGTTCACTTGTTCCGTCATCAACCTGCCGTTCAAATTTAGCCTTGAAAAGAATGAAAATGCATTAATATGAAGATCTGAGAGCAATATACGACATTAAGAACAAGCTGAAAAACAAGTATGCAAGATAGAGCAGATTGCATTCACAAACAGATTGCATTCACAAATTCAAAAACATATCTATCTTTGACACAAGACAAGAGCATATTACATTCACAAACAGATCTATCTTTGACACAAGATAGATCACATATAGCATGAGCACAAACACATAACTTTTAGCAAATTGCGTTCACAAATAGATTCATAATGAAAGATTTATAATTGTCAGTCATCTCTAAAAAATATGTTCCATCATTCTTCTAGTATTTCCATCTTCTGAGCTTGATTCAATCATTACTTGCTAACTCAAGGAGCATTAGCTTCAAAATATACTAAACATGACTTCTTCCGAAATCCAAACAACCCAAATATTTCATAATAACATCAGAATCTTAGAATCAAAATATCAGTCAAAGGCTCAACTAAAGAGGACTAGAAAAGTAAGTCAACAACACATACCACCATAAAAGGAAACCATAAAATCCATATGTTGACAATAGCTTTCAAACCAATCAGATGTGTAAATGAGAAGTAATATTCAGCCTAATACTTACAATGATAGCAGCTGGTCGTTCACCAAGGCCGTTTCCATCTTTGGTTGACCACAACTTCCTTACAACCTCAGAAATTATAGGCATGCTACCAGACTCACCACCCTTGCAAAAAAGAGAGTAAAATTGAGTTAAACATCAAAACAAAAGAGAAGTAATATGTGAAAACTGATTGAAATTATCATCGTTTTTATCCACTTTGTGAACCTTCGAGAACCCCCTCGGTATGGTCCAGACTAAAGTGATTTCATTGAACTCTTGTTCTCCTTATTCACCTTAGCTTGGCGCACCAAGTTGGGATTGGTTCTCCACAAGTTCTTCATCCTTGTCCAATGTCTGCTCACTAACTAGGTTGGTTATACATTTTTAGCACGGGTATTCTTGATGACGTTGCTAAGGTGCCTTCCAATTTGGTGTAGAAAGGCATCCTTCATCAGCTCATTTGTCTCCCTCTAACAGAAATACCTCTACATTGAAAAACAAGAAATAAGACACACATTTGTTTCATTAATTTAAAGAAATAGAGGCATGTTACATCAATAGACTGATTTAAACAAAAACTTATTATTCTTTCATTTTTAAAGAGAAAGAAAGACATAATTTTAGCAGTAGACTGATTAGTTTGCACATAGACTGCTTAGGTTGCACATGTCAAATCATTTAAACCAAATCATTTACACATGCCAAATAATATTAGTTTGCACATGCCACACAATATTACTTTGCATAAACCAAATCATTTAAGCCAAGGCAGAATTTCAACAATAGACTGATAAGTTTGCACATGCCACACATTATTGCTTTGCACAAACCAAATCATTTAAACCAAATCATTTACAATGCCAAATAATATTATGTGAGCAATGCATAAATATGCAATATTGTATACAAATGAACAAGCACCAACTCAACATTCAATCATAAAAGCATTGATAATCAAAGTAACAAGTTTTTTTCACTTTTGAATAGAACACATTATCAAGCCAACAACTCAACCAATATAGCGACAAAAAACGATTTTGCATTTTAAGAAGTAGAAAATAACCTGAACTCTAGAAACCACATTGCTTGTACGTGTTTAGGTACTCTAGATATACTGGTCCACGGACCTCCATAATGGCCATGGACGATTTCCTTAGCCTTTGCAAATGATAACTTTTTGGGTTCATAGTCACTACAAAGAAATGGATACAACTATTAGTAATCTATAAATGTAACTTAGGATTATTAGAGAAGAGTTTTAGCACTAACCGACTACCTGCCTGAAGAATCCATATAAGCTTTCTTTGTGTACCTTCTTTCGCTTCTTGTTCTTCATCTCCTTGTTCTTTATCTCCTTGTTCTTTATCTCCTTCTTCTTGCTCTCCTTGTTCTTTCTCTCCTTCTTCTTGTCTCCTTCATGTTCCTCCTCTTCTTCCTCAACTCCTTCGTCCTCAACTTCTCCATCTCCTTCTATACGAACCCCAGGCTCGTATTCCACATGACAATCATACTCAAAATGTTGGTCATAACCTTCTTCCTCAGCTGGTAGTAAGGCTGGTGGAACAACTTGTTGTTTACGAGGTCTTGGAACCGGGCTAGGAGTTCTTGAACGAGCATTTAAAGGAGCCCTTGAAGGGTTGAGTGCTCGTCGGACAGGAGGGATAGGATTAAGGTTAGGGCTACATGTTCTTGAAGTAGGGAGAACTCTTTGTGGAGGAGCTGGTAGGGAAGTTTTTTAAGCCATAGGCTAGTACGAGAAGGGCTAAGATTGTTTGAAGGAGCCCTTGAAGATGCAACAACTCGTTGTGGAGGGGTTGCAACTGGGGTTAATTTTTTAAGCCTTGGGATACTATGAGTATGGAGGAGGGCTTGTTTTATAGGAGGTCTTTCTAGGGTTTAAAGTGCCCTATTCTGGAAATGAAAGAGGTGTTGGTAATTTGTGAAAAGTCATCAATCCATTTGGTGTGAGTTTTTAATGTATAAGTGTAGGAATTACTAAGGGTGTCGCTTAGGCATAGGGTGTGCGAGAGGCACGACCTAGTGATTGGCCCTAGAGTATTTCTAAGGATTTGAAAGAGATAGAGGAATCATTGGTGGCTCGGCGTAGGCCTAGATGCAAGGGCACAAGAGGCGTGCCTTGATCGGTAAAGCCAAACGCAGGTTTCGACATGTGGCTGGCCCGTGGCACGAGAGCGTGTGGAACCTCGTGTGTACCAAGCACCAAGCATCGGCATGGTGAGCCTGGACGCTCCAGCGAGCGTGCACCGAGGGATAAGACTCTGGCGCGGGTGCGTCCCTGCGTAGATGCAAGCGCGCGCCTATGTGGCCAAACCATAGCGCGTCGTGGGCGCTGTTTTGCGTTGACTTGCATGTTTAGCCAATTTATTATGATTGATTGGTTATGTTATGATTCCTATAGTGAGAAATGAAGCTCTAACACTATGTGGCAAAATTTGAGAGCTAACCAAAGCTTGGAAAACCTAGAACAAGCTAGCTTAAGTTTGAGCTGGTTTTGGGTTTTAACTCCGTTTGAGCGCAAGTGTTGACCTTTTGGCTTCGCGGTAGCATCACTAAGCTTGATATAAAAGTTATACACATTTTATGTTTTAAGAGTGATGGCTATGTAAGCTAGCTCGAAGCTAGCTCCAGCCATGGTGTTGGGCTGCGCGCATATTGGCCTTTTTCGGCCTTGTCTTGAAGAGTTTGGATAAGGATGGATTCAAAATTCAAAAAGTTATTAAGGGAAGTTACAAAAGTGGGTTGCAACTAATTCCCTACTTTTCCTCCTTAAATTTCTCAACTAATTAACTACCTTTTTTTCTCTTTCTATAACCACCACCCCCTCTTGGCCTATAAATAGGGGTGGACGCCTCTCTTGAAGCAAATTCGAGAGTTTTTTGAATTCAAAGAAAATCACGAGATTGTTTTTGAGGTTTTCCAAATCAAATTACAAACACTTATTGAAGAACGAGGTGCGTATATATGCAATGATGATACATGCTTGCCACATGTTCAGTGTATAGGAACGTTTTATCTCACAACGTTATTGTGGTTGAACCCTTGGCATTAATAGGGGCAATAAACGTTGAAGGAAAGCTCGATCTAATCGAGTGACTCGTTGCCTTTATCAAGTCACGTTTTATTTATGCTTAAAGTTTACTTTTGTTCTAACATAAACTAACTATTCGGCGGTGATTACCCTTGTGGTCTACACAAAACGAGATTACCTTCGAGTCTACTCACGAGATTACCCTTCGAGGTCTACTCAAACTGTCTTGACTACCCTTCGGGGTCTACAAGAGCCAAATCTAACCTTCAACTAACAACATACACTAAAACTAACAATCTTCAACTTTTATTTATTGTTTTAGTATTGTTGTTTTTTCTTGCGAGGTGATTGATAATGGCTAAAACGAGTGAGTCATCCATTAAGGAGATGGCCTCTAAGTTTGTGAAACTAGAAAAGTTTGAGGGGCAGGATTTCCGCTGATGGCAAAAGAAGATGCATTTCTTGCTTACGTCTTTGAAAGTGGTGTACGTGCTAACAACGCCGTGCCCAGAGGTACCACCCCCCGTACCGAAAATGGTTGAAGATGAGACCATGGAACAAGCCAATGAAAGGCAAGTCATTGCGCTCCAACATAGGCGCTTTGGGAAATGGGAGAACGACGACTATATATGTTGTGGGCACATCCTAAATGGAATGGCCAACTCCCTCTTCGATGTGTATCAAAATTACGAGTTCGCTCGTAGTTTGTGGGACGCACTCGAAGGGAAATATTTGGCAGAAGACACTTCGTCCAAGAAGTTACTAGTATCTAACTTCAACAACTTTAAGATGGTGGAGTCTAGACTGGTGATGGACCAATACCATGAATTGGTTCGCATATTGGGACAACTTACCCAACATGGGATTAACATGGATGAGAACTTCGACGTCTCTTCCATAATGGATAAGTTGCCTCCTTCATGGAAAGAGGCAAAGCATCTTCTCAAGCATTCTAAGGAGGACATGAATCTTGTCCAACTTGGCTGCCATCTTCGGATTGAGGAGGAGTTAAAAATGAACGACAAAGGGAAGAAGAATGAGGACAAGTCCGTCCATGGAGGCGGCTAAACGTAAGGGCAAAGGCGCCAAGGGCGCCAAGATGTCCTAACGGTCCAAGGGTGGGAAAGGGAGAAGCGTGGTTCCAAGGAAAAGGCTAAAGGGACATGTTGGAATTGTGGCAAGGTTGGTCACATGAAACGGGATTGTCAAAGCAAGATCATTCATAAGGACAAGGGCGCTAGCGTCTAAGTCAGGCTCAGGCGTAAGCCACAAGCAAGGATGAGAATCAAAATTGGTGGCTTGACTCGGGATCCACCACCCACGTGTGCATGGATAAACGATGGTTCAAGCACATGAAGGATGTAGAGGACGGTTTGGTTCTTTACATGGGAAACGAGTTCACGACTCCAATCTTAGGGAAGGGAGACGTGCTTCTTAACTTTAAAAGTGGGAAGGAACTTATTTTACATAATGTATTATACGCACCCAACATTAGAAAAAATGTGGTAAGTGGTGGTGCATTAAATAAGTTAGGATATCGATTGATCTTCGAGGCCGATCATCTTGTTATAAGTAGGGCTGAAATATTTGTAGGCTTCGGCCACTATAAGAATAATATGTTCCTACTTAATATAATCAATAATTGTAGATTGTGCATGATTACATGGTGGGGTCAAATGATTCGGTTTATGATCTATGGCACGCGAGGTTAGGGCATGTCCACATGATACGCATGTTGGATATTGTTAGAAGATGGAAGATTGATTTTTGATGGTTCCAGAGTCAGTGACCCTGTGTTTACAAGTCGAGTCGACGACTTGGCAAAGTCACTGACGTGACCAGCTGGCGAAGTGATCTATTTAAGGAAGGAACGCACAGCTTTGGTGCGTATCATCGCAAAAGAGTGCTAAAATCAAGATGAAGATAATTTGATTCTCCTAGAATATTTTAGTGTACGCATATTGTATATTTGGAAAGATTTGTAAAAGATTATGTGTATATTGTTTTCCTAATCGAATGGGAAATAATATACACGAGATCTCTCTTACCTTAGTTTAAATACCCTAGTGTTTAGGCTATTGGTAACACTCAAGAGCGTCATTTCAATATTGTGTGTAAGAAAGAAAGATAAGGACTTGTGTGTGTGACTCGTACAAGTGGTGTGTCGAGAGAACTTAGGCATAACGTGAGATTGAGAGTGTGAATGAAAAGATAGAGCGTGGTTCAAGGGTGTGGGATTCATTCATGTACACGGGAGAGCTTTGTAATCACTCAAGAAATCAATAGAGCGAATTTAAGGACTCTTGAAATCTGACCAAGTGATAAACTTGGAAGGGAGTGGTTTTTCTCTAAGTAAACTAGTTGGTTTACAAGGAATTTCCACTATACATCGCTTGTCACTGACCGTTGGTAACGTTTATTTTACTATATAATTACTCCGCTGCATTATTACTCAAAGTCGACGACTTCGCAGGAGTAGCCGACTCATTTTAGTACTAACGATCCTACAATTGGTATTAGAGCACAGGCTCTAGATTGTGTTTTTAGTACTATTGTTGCAGGAAAATGACGTCCACCAACACTTCTGTTAGTGACTCTTTCTGGAAACCTCCAATTCTCAAGGTCAGAGAGTATAACTTGTGGGTTGAACAAATGAAGACTCACATCTGCTCACTTGACGGTCAGTTATGGAAAGTGATTGAACTAGGTCCAGAAACCTTTCTTGGAAAGGATGGAAAAAATGAAAAGACCACAACTGAGTATGATGATGTGGATTTCAAGAAACTTGAGAAAAATGCTAGAACAAAGAAGGTGCTCCATCATGCTCTCACTGAAGGTGATCTCAAGAAGGTGATTGGATACAAAATGGCTAAAGAAATCTGGGATGCCCTCAGAAGACTTCATCAAGGCAATGATGATGTAAAGAAGGACAAGATCATTAGTCTCGAAGTAGAATACAACAATATCTTTCAAGGAAAAGGAGAATCTCTTTGTGATTATCATTCCAGATTTCAAACGATCGTGAATCAACTAGAGTTTCTAGGTGAAGAAATTCCTCAATGGAAACTCACCAACAAGCTGATCTCGGGATTGAACAAGAGTTGGGAAAACATTGCTTCGTCTCTTCTCACTCAAAAGGAAACCAAGTCGCTGACCTTGGAAGATCTTGTTGGACAACTCACCATGTATGGAGGGATTCAGCAAAGAAGAGTTGAGAGACTCGACTCAGAAAAAGTTAAGAACATTGCTCTTAAGGTTGAAAGAGCCTTTGACTTGGCTCAAGGAGACGACGACACTGAAGGAATAGATGAGGATGTTACTCTCATCTCTAAGGCTATGAAGAGACTATGGAGTCGCAACAAAGCTCCCATGAAAACTCCAGAGTCAACCAAAGAAGGGAAGGATATGAAGGACGTCATTTGCTATCAATGTCAGGCTAGAGGACACTTTGCCAAGCAATGTCCAAAAAGAAAAAGTGGAGAAGCTGGTAAAGGTATGATGACAACTTGGGACATGTCTGATGATGATGAGGAAGTTGCGCCGACAAGAGGAAAGTGTTGCATGGCCATTGAAGACAAATCATCCCAAGAGGTAAATGACTCTGAACTTTCTTCTCTTTTAGCTAAAAAATCTAGAGAACAGTTGATTGCTATCATTGAAAAGCTTGGAACTCATGTCACTGAGTTGAGAGAAAAATTAGAAGATAATGAAGAAACAATCTCTAATCTCTTCGATGATAACAAACAATGGTCCTCTAAGGCAATTGAACTAGAAAAGATTTCATCTCCTAAGTCAATGACTTGTAAGTCATGCTCAGATTCAAAGAACCAAGTCGTTGACTTGCAAAAACAAGTTAATGACTTGGAAAAACAAGTCACTGACCTAGAAGGTGAAAGGCTTATGCTTAGGCTAGGTAATGCTAAGCTATCTAAAGATCTAGAGGACCTAAAAATTAATGATGAGACTAAAAAGAAAAAGTGGCTAGATGAGTTTGTTATTGAGAAGGCTCAGAATGTAAGAAATGACTATAAAAGGAAATTTGTGAAGGAGGTTGATAGGTCTGGAATTGGATATGTTCGTGCATCTAACACTTAGGGTACCAATCTTGCTCCCCTTGTGTATAAAGGTAAAGCTCCTATGGATAGTGACAATGCAAGTTGCTCTACTCATATGGTGGCCAATCAAGACAAAGGGAAGCAACAGTGGTATCCTGACCAAAAGGTGCACAAAATATGGCAGAAACAAACCCAGAACTCGGCTCCCTCACAAATTGACTTTCAATCACACATCAACAACAAACCCATCTACCCGGACTATAGAAAATATGTTGCCCTAAAGTCTCACATGACATGTTGGTATTGTGGCAATCCTGGTCACTACCAACATGATTGTCACAAAAAGGCAAGAGATGATGAAAATGCAAGGTCACAGACTCTGAATGATAGTCATGGCAGATCCACTGTCACTGACTGCCATCCAGAATCTGTGTGTGCTAACTGTGACAAAAGTTATTCTAGCAGTTACTATGTTGCCAAACCCAAAGGACTGAAACAACTCTGGGTTCGTAAGAACTAATTCTTTCAATGCAGCTTGAAGTGGGTGACAAGAAGCCCTGGTTTATTAATAGTGTGTGTTCAACTCATATGTCGGGAAACCCCAGGGATTTCGTCTCACTTCAAGAATACAAGGGAGGTAAGATTACCTTCCGCAACAATAGTAACGGTGGTATTTCTGGTATTGGTACGGTAAGACTTTCAGATAAGCTAACAATAGACAATATGAATTTAGTTGATAATCTCAGTTTTAAGCTTCTAAGTGTTTCCCAAATCTATGCTAATGGAAAATATCAAGTTGTTTTTGATAGGAATGGTTGTCAGGTACAAGAGATCAATTCAGGAAAGACTCTTTTGAAAGGGGTGTGTGAAAACAATCTTTACAAAGTGGACCCCTGTTTCGAACCTGAAGAAAAACTGTGTCTTAGAATAGTCGTAGATGTCGCCGACCTTTGGCACAAAAGATTTGGTCATGCGAGCTTTCAACTCCTTGACAAACTTCATAGGCAAGAGCTGGTTAGAGGATTGTCCAAAATAGATTCAAACAAGCATGAAGTTTGTGAAACATGTGTAAGAGGTAAGCAAGTGAATTCATCTTTTCAATCCAAGAAGGAGGTAAGTACCACTAGAACCTTAGAGCTTATTCATATTGATTTATGTGGTCCCATGCGAATCCAAAGTCGTGGAGGAAATAGTTATATTTTTGTCATTGTTGATGACTTTTCACAGTATACTTGGACAATTTTTCTATCTTCTAAAGATCAGGTCTTTGAAGAATTTGAAGCATGGGTGAAGGTTGTTGAGAAAAAGCTTGGAGTTGCTCTTGTATTAGTCAGATCAGATCATGGAACGGAATTCGACATCTTTGAGTTTCTGTCTTTTTACAAGAAAAATGGCATTAGTCACAACTTCTCAGCGCCAAGAACTCCTCAACAAAATGGCGTGGTTTAGAGGAAGAATCGTGCCTTGGAGAACATGTCACGAACAATACTTATCTCAAGTGGTCTTCCAAGGAATTTCTGGGGTGAAGCCATTAATGCATCTTGCTATGTGATGAATCGAGCCATGCTTCGTCCACTTCTTGGAAAAACTCCTTATGCATTGCTTAGAGGAGTTAAGCCGAGTGTCACCCACTTGCGCACCTTTGGATGCAAATGCTATGTTCACAATAATGGCAAGGATAGTCTAGGAAAATTTGATCCAAGGAGCGATGTTGGCACTTTCGTAGGCTATTCCCCTCACAGTAAAGCCTACATAGTGTTCAACAAGAGGACAAGGAAGATTGAAGAAAGTGTTCATGTTGTGTTTGATGAGAACACTATGGGAGGCACAATGATTGAAGGCTTTGATGATGGTGATCAGGGGTACAATCTGGTTCAAGATGACTCACTTCCAGTTTCTACAACTCAGAAAGAATTGGTAGTTAGTGACAATGCTGGTGTCACTGACTTAGACAGAACAGGGGGAAGGAGTCAAAATCAAAGTTCAAGTGACAGTGATTCCGATGATGAGAAAACACCTGAGAGAAGCCCAAAGTCAGAGAACTCAGAAGTAGACTCAGAGAGAACGCCTTAGACTCAAGTCAGTGACTTGACAGATCTAAAGGTCATAAACTATCAATAGAAAAGTGCTCATCCTGTCACTAACATCCTCACTGATTTTTCAAAGGGTGTGCAAACCAGATCTTCTCTGAACAATTTCTTTGGTTTCAATGCTTTCATCTTAATGTTGGAGCCTAAAAATGTTGAACAAGCGTTGAAGGATTTGGATTGGGTCAGTGTCATGCAAGAGGAACTTCATCAGTTTGAAAGAAACAAGGTTTGGTATTTGGTCCCAAGGCCGAAGGAAAGATTGGTGATTGGAACACAATGGGTGTTCAGAAATAAGCTGGATGATGAAGGAAACGTGGTCAGAAACAAAGCAAGACTAGTAGTTAAGGGATACAATCAGCAGGAGGGCATTGACTATGATGAGACGTTTGCTCCAGTGGCTCGACTTGAAGCTATTAGATTGCTCATTGCCTATTCTGCTCATCATGGGTTCAAAATTCAGCAAATGGACATCAAGACTGCATTCTTGAATGGATATCTGAAGGAGGAAGTGTATGTTGAACAAATTCCGGGTTTTGAAGATGTCGCCCACCCGGATCATGTCTACAAACTAGACAAAGCTCTTTATGGATTAAAACAAGCACCGCGTGCTTGGTATGATCGTTTGTCACAGTTCTTGATTCAACATGGTTATGTTCGAGGAGAGGTTGACAAGACTCTGTTCTTGTTGAAGGAAGGAAGCCATACGCTGGTTGTTCAGGTCTATGTCGATGACATCATCTTTGGTTCAACAGATGATAAGTTGGTGAAGAAGTTCGCTGACCTCATGTCTAGTGAGTTTGAAATGAGTATGGTTGGTGAGCTCAAGTTCTTTTTAGGACTTCAAGTTGTGCAAAGTGAGGATGGACACGAGTTCATCAATAAAAGTATCTTAGAGAATGTGTTAAAAAGTTTGGTCTTGAAAATGCCAAACCTTTTGATACTCCCATGTCGCCGACTAACTCACTTGGAAAAGCTGACAAGGATCCAGAAGTCAATTCTACTATGTACAGGGGTATGATTGGATCATTGCTCTATCTTACTGCGAGTAGACCTGATATTGTGTTTGGAGTATGCTTATCTGCCAGATTTCAAGCTGATCCGAGAGAGTCCCACTTGAAAGTTGTTAAGAGAATCATTCGATATCTTAAGGGGACTGACAATCTATGTTTGTGGTATCCAAGAGGATTTGATTTTGAACTTGTCGGCTACATTGATGCTGATTTTGCTAGAAATCGTGTTGATAGAAAAAGTACTTCAGGGATGGCTCAATTTCTTGGGCCTTGTCTTGTATCATGGGGATCTAGAAAGCAAAATTATGTAGCTCTATCAATGGCGGAAGCAGAGTACATTGCAGCTGCACCGTGTTGTTCACAACTCTTATGGATCAAGCAACAAGTTAGTGACTATGGTGTGAAGTGTGGGTCAGTACCCATACTATGTGACAACACCAGCGCAATCAACATCTCAATGAATCCGGTGCAACATTCAAAGATAAAACACATTGAGATAAGGCACCACTTTCTTCGAGATTGTGTAGAAAAAGGCATGCACTATGGAATTCTGTAGAACAAGTGATCAAAGAGCAGACATCTTCACAAAGGCCATGAATCGTGAACCCTTTGAACAACTCCGCATGGAATTAGGTATTATCTCTCTTGAATGATCTATTTCCCTACACGAATTCCCTCGATGATTGGCTAGAATTGATTGCTTTGCATATGTTTTGAAGTCATGCTTTTATGGTATAATTCTTAGCATTCTTGATAGACATCATGTTTAGGAAACCCCATACATTTGACTTGTCAATGACTCTTACTGCATTTAGTATGTGTACAACCTCTTTGAGCTCTTTGTTTTAGCCCAAAAGAATCAACCTGATGATCCTAACCCTCATTACAAGCCCAAATGATGGTTGATTTTAATGCCTGTCCTTGAGCTATCATGTTTTGAGAGTCTCTATGAGCCCTATTTGATCTCTCTTTATAAAATGGAGACTTATCATCATGATAGACAAATCCTCATAAATAATGCTTCATACTTGGTTTGCTTTGGCACTCCCTGTGCAATCCCAATGCCAAGTAAGTTCTTTAAAAAAGAAGGTCATGGACTGTGCAAATGTCATGGCAGATATGTTGAGATGAGAAAACAGGTTTGATGGTCGCAGACTTGATCAAGGTCAGTGACTGTGATTTCTGGCGCGAGAAAAAGATCATGGCTTAACAGTATCTTTTGAACTTGGAAAGTTTATTTCAAAAAGGAGGAAAGAGAAGATCTTGTGATTTGACAACTTCCTTAATGATGGAAGTGAACTTCTTTATTATGCCCCAATCGTCAACAAAAGGTACGCCCTCTTTGTTGAAGACTCAAAATTTCAGAGGAAGAAAGGCACACAAGAGCGTGCCAAGACAGAGGAGCACCAACGGCTATCTCCTGATGGTCAAGCAAAGGTTGTCAATGACTCTTCAAAAGTCATTGACACAGAAACTGATGTGGAGAATGTCGACAAAGCATCTAAAAAGGAAATCTCCCAAGAGGAACCCATCGAAACTTCTGAAGAAGGTACACCCTCTGATTCCATCTTGGTCTCTAAAAAATCAAATTTTGGTGATTTAGTTAAGAGGAATTTAGAAAAGGATTTGTTTGGAGATGATTTTGATTTGCCTAAGGAAGATGAAATTAAAATACCTCCTCCTTTCCGCCCTAAGACTAGATCAGCAAGTGCTAGAGCCTCGGTTGTGGCTCTTAAAGCCAAGAAGGGCAAGGGGTTGGAAACCCCTGAGGCTGCCTCAGAGGGAGGTGACTCTTCTTTCTCTTAGAAGGTCACTAGGAAGAAAAGGGGGAGATTTCCCAAATCTACTGTTGGGTCTAGCAAGAAGAGTAGGAAAACCAGTGTTAGTATAGACATGTCGTCTAGGGAGTTTACTAAAGATCTACTGTGGGAGGAAAATTTCTTAAAGGAGTTCAAACTGCCCAATTTCACTGACTGGTTGAAAAAGCGAAAATGGGATAAATTAGTGTAGGGGGAGCATGAATACAATCCACTAATGGTTAAGATGTTCTATGAGAATCTTGTGATTGAGGATACAAGGAATATGACTATAGGGAGGTACATGATTGATAAGAAGACGTACTCCTTCACTAGCAAGGATGTCAGTGACATTTTGGAGATTCCTCATGAAGGTTTTGCTGAGTATTACAAAGGAGATGGCCTGAAGGGGTCGATGATCATGAGATCATCAGAATTGTCACTGACAGTGATGATAATTTCACCAGCCTCTATCTAGTCAACAAGATGGGAATTGAGAAGAAGGTGATGTTCAATTACCTCATTAGCAACCTGCTTCCGTGGGAACTCAAAAGGAATGCTGCCTCCATTCAAGATTTGCTGGTCATGGACAAGATTATCAAGGGGAAGAAGGTTAACATGCCACGTCTGATGATGCTTCACATGACGCATGTGCTTGAAACTACTAAGCATGCACTTCCTTATGGTATGTTGATTGCTTTGATGATGTATGAGCATAAGGTTTATGTGGATGGTGGTGACATCCTCAACACCAGAGTTCTTAACAAAGAAATGATCAGGAAGTTTGGATGGAACTGGGTTGATGGACAATGGGTGTCGAAGTCGTCTGAGGTCAATGACAAGGGTCACCCGGAAGAAGGAACTAAGTCTGCTCCAGCGAACGATGAATTGAAGCACATCAGGGAGTAAAATATGATTCTGAAGGAGATGATCGAGAAGCTTCAGAGTATGGTCGGCAACGCGCTTTCAAAGCTTAATGCAATAGAGGAGCGGCTCAACGACTTTGGAGCCTGATGTCAATGACTGTCGCACACTCATGGCCTTCTCTAACGCTCTCTTTCTATCCACATTATTCCCTCAATTTAAAATATTTTTTGTTGTTTTAGTTCGATTTGGTTGTACCGCATCTCTGAATTGTTTGTGTTTGCATCGTACATTTTCTCTTGCCATGGTGGATGACTTTTTATGATTGTTTTGATACTATGTTTTAAGTTTCTATATTTGCCTCTGATTTCATTTCTTGTTTTAGCAATCTTTTTGATGATGCCAAAAGGGGGAATTAATCGGGGTAATAGATTTATTATGAGGATCAAAATGCCGAAATCATGTGGTTACTACGCTTAGGGAGAACTTTTTATCGTTTTTGTGCTTTGCTCTTTTTACTATGTATGTTCTTGTATGCCGCATAGTTTTTATCAAAACATGTTGTTCGTCACCATCAAAAAGGGGGACTTTGTTAGAAGATGGAAGATTGAGTTTTGATGGTTCCAAAGTCAGTGACCTTGTGTTTGCAAGTCGAGTCGGCGACTTGGCAAAGTCACTAACATAACCAGCTGGCGAAGTGATCAATTTAAGGAAGGAACGCACAGCTTTGGTGCGTATGATTGAGGACAGCTACGTCATTCTATTTTAGGAGAAGATCATCACAAAAGAGTGCTAAAATCAAGATGAAGATAATTTGATTCTCCTAGAATATTTTAGTGTACGCATATTATATATTCGGAAAGATTTGTAAAAGATTAAGTGTATATTGTTTTCCTAATCGAATGGGAAATAATATACACGAAATCTCTCTTACCTTAGTTTAAATACCCTAGTGTTTAGGCTATTGGTAACTCTCAAGAGCGTCATTTCAATATTGTGTGTAAGAAAGAAAGATATAGACTTGTGCGTGTGACTCGTACAAGTGGTGTGTCGAGAGATCTTAGGCATAGCGTGAGATTGAGAGTGTGAGTGCAAAGGTAGAGCATGGTTCAAGGGTGTGGGATTCATTCTTGTACACGGGAGGGCTTTGTAATCACTCAAGAAATCAATAGAGCGAGTCTAAGGGCTCTTGAAATCCGACCAAGTGATAAACTTGGAAGGGAGTGGTTTTTCTCTAAGTAAACTAGTTGATTTACAAGGAGTTTCCACTATACATCGCTTGTCATTGACCGTTGGTAATGTTTATTTTACTGTCTAATTACTTCGCTACATTATTACTCAAAGTCGACGACTTCGTAGGAGTCGCCGACTCGTTTTAGTACTACCGATCCTACAGATATGGCAAAGGATCAAGTTATTCCTAACTTTGAACCTACAAGTAAAAAGTGTAAAACTTGCTTGCTAACCAAAATAACAAGGCTTCCTAGGGATAGTCCACTCGGACTTGGAGGATTTGCATGCAACGCCATCGTTGGGTCTAAAACGTTATTACATAACGTTTATTGATGATTATACAAGGTATTGTTATATCTATTTAGTTCACTCTAAAAGTGAGGCACTAAATAGGTTTAAGGCATATAAAACCAAAGTTGAATTGCAAACCGATTATAAGATCAAAAGACTACGAACCGATCGTGGTGGTGAATATATGGACAAGGAGTACTTTGAGTCTTGTGGTATAATACATGAGACAACGGCTCCATATACTTGAAGGATCGAACCCGTTTGAGGGATCAAGATCGCCAAAGCGCAAGGTTGTGGGGATCGAGGACGAGGACGCCGGCGCGACTAGCAATGCCGAAGATGTGGTTGTTGCATTGCTTGACACTTATGATGCCATAGCATCAACGCAGGGGTCTAGAACGCCTAAGCGGTGACGAGTGCACAAGGCACTTGTGATGGGACAAACGTCCCATGAGCCAATGTTCAAGAAGTTCTTGGTAGAAGGATGTAGAGAAATTGAGGGTCAAAGTATTTCATATTTCATATGGATGAGGATCCTAAGACCTTTACCGAGGCTATGAGTTCTCAAGATGTTTCATTTTGGAAAGAAGCAATCCAAGATGAGATGGACTCCATTAGTCCATTGTTGGCAACAACACTTGGGAGTTGTCAGGCCTTCCACCTGGTTGTAAGCCGTTAGGATGTAAATGGATCTTCAAGAAGAAGATGAAGGCCGATGGGTCCATTAAAAAGTTTAAGGCTCGATTGGTTATCCAAGACTTTAGACAAAGAGAAGATATTCATCATTAACTTCATCAGAAATGATCGACTTGCCCTGAAATGTCGATTATTTTGATACCTATGCCCCCATGGCAAGAATCACCACGATAAGACTCTTGATTGCTTTGGCAAGCATTCATGGTCTTTTCATCCATCAAATGGACGTGAAGACGGCGTTCCTCAATGGAGACTTGGATGAAGAGGTTTATATGAAGCAACCTGAAGGATTCGTAGTGGAAGGACAAGAACATAAGGTATGTCGTTCGATCAAATCTCTTTATGGACTTAAGCAAGTGCCAAAAAATGGCATCAAAAGTTTGATGAAGTAATCTTGGCTTATGGTTTCAAGATAAATCAAGCGGATAAGTGTGTATATAGCAAGTTTGATGATTCCGGTCAAGGAGTTATAATTTGTTTATATGTGGATGACATGCTTATATTTGGTACAAACCAAATAATAGTTGACAAGATGAAAGAATACTTGTCTACTAAGTTCTCCATGAAGGATCTTGGAGAGGCCGATGTGATCTTAGGAATTAAGATAAAAAGGGAGGGCAAGGGTTTGACCCTAACACAATCCATTACATCGAGAAAGTGGTGAAACGATTTAATTGTGATAAATACACGCCGGTTAGCACGCCTATGGATCCTAGTGAGAAACTCCTTCCTAACCTAGGAGAACCAATGTCTCAATTTGAGTATTCGCAAGTGATAGGGTGCTTGATGTATGCAATGACGAGTACGCACCCTGATATAGCATATGGGGTGGGAAAATTGAGTCGCTATACTAGTCGACCAAGTTCAAGTCATTGGAACGCTCTAAAAAGAGTGCTTCGATATTTGAAAGGAACAATGACATATGGTATTATATACATGGTACTCCTTCTACTTTGGGAGGTTATACCGATGCAAGTTGGATCACCAATATGGAAGATCACTCGTCGACAGGTGGTTGGGTATTCCTATTGGGAGGTGTCGCAATATCTTGGGCATCCAAGAAGCAATCTTGCATAACAACTTCGACTATGGAGTCTGAGTTTGTTGCTCTTGCCACAACCGGTAAGGAGGCGGAATGGCTTAGGAATCTCGTGAGTGAGATACCCTTGTGTCCAAAACCGATATCCCCCATTGCTATCTTTTATGATAGTCAAAGCACGTTGGCAAAGGCCTATAGCCAAGTGTATAATGGGAAATCAAGACATATAGGTGTGAGGCATAGTTCCATTAGAGAATTGATATCACACATGGAGTCATCTCGGTTGTCTTTGTGAGAACACACAATAACCTTGCCGATCACTTAACAAAGAGTTTGGCAAAATATTTGTTGTACAAGGCATCGTGAGGGATGGGGTTAAAATCCTAATAAACCCTATGATTTGGACGCCCAATTCCCCCTTACCGAAAGGTGTAGGGCTGAATTCAATGTGGTAGGCCAAAGACATAGAGTTGGAGAGCATAGAAAATTCCCATCAAGGTATTTGCTCTAGCCTACATGGAAAATAGTTTTGAAACAAGCTTTCATTAATGAGTTTTTGGAAATTGCAATTGTAGGGCAAGTTAAAAAAACTCAACTACGCATATACGGAAGTGTAAAGCGAGTTAAAGGATGACTCGTCTATAAGCATATGTGAATAGATATGGGACGAAGGAGCCTTTTCAAACACGTCAAGTATAGCCTATGTACGCTAAGAAACTCATGTGTCATTCTTACGATGTGTACATAGACAAGTTGATGTGGTTCAATTCTCAAGAACACCACAACTCTTTAGTGCATGATTGTAATTGTTACAAGTTATAAATTCAAGTCCACCGACATTTATTTCTATACATAGAGTTTGTTTAAATAAGTTCATGTTTATGACATTGCACAAATGGGGGAGGAATGTTGGTGATTTGTGAAAAGTCATCAATCCATTTGGTGTGAGTTATGAATGTGTGTATCGCTTAGGCATAGGGTGTGCGGGAGGCACGGCCTAGTGATCGGCCCTAGAGTATTTCTAAGGGTTTGAAAGAGATAGAGGAATCATTGGTAGCTCGGCGTAGGCCTAGATGCAAGGGCGCAAGAGGCGCGCCTTGATCGGTATAGCCAAACGTAGGTTTCGGCATGTGGTTGGCCTGTGGCACGAGGGCGTGTGGAACCCCGTGTGTACCAAGAACCAAGCGTCGGCATGGTGTACCGGGAAGCTCCAACGAGCGCGCGCCGAGGGATAAGACTCCAGCGCGAGTGCGTCGCTGCGTAGATGCAAGCGCGCGCCTATGCGGCCAAACCATAGGTGCGTCGTGGACGCTGTTTTGCGTTGACTTGCATGTTTAGCCAATTTCTTATGATTGATTGGTTATGTTATGATTCCTATAGTGAGAAATGAAGCTCTAACACTATGTGGCAAAATTTGAGAGCTAACCAAAGCTTGGAACACCTAGAACAAGCTAGCTCAAGTTTGAGCTGGTTTTGGGTTTTAGCTCCGTTTGAGCTCAAGCGTTGACCTTTTGGCTTCGTGGTAGCATCACTAAACCTGATATAAAAGTTATACACATTTTATGTTTTGAGAGTGATGGTTAGGTAAGCTAGCTCAAAGCTAGCTCCAACCATGTTGTTGGGTTGCGCGCATATTGACCTTTTTGGGCCTTGTCTTGAAGAGTTTGGATAAAGATGGATTCAAAATTCAAAAAGTTGTTAAGGGAAGTTACAAAAGTTGGTTGCAACTAATTCCCTACTTTTCCTCAAATTTCTCAACTAATTAACTACCTTTTCTCTTTCTATAACCACCACCCCTCTTGGCCTATAAATAGGAGTGGACGCCTCTCTTGAAGCAAGTTCGAGAGTTTGTGAATTCAAAGAAAATCACGAGATTGAATTTTAAGGTTTTCCAAATCAAATCACAAACACTTATTGAAGAACGAGGTGTGTATATATGCAATGGTGATAAGTGCTTGCCACATGTTCATTGTATATGAATGTTTTATCTCACAATGTTATTGTGGTTGAACCCTTGGCATTAATAGGGGAAATAAACGTTGAAGGAAAGCTCGATCTAATCGAGTGACTTGTTGCCTTTATCAAGTCACATTTTGTTCATGCTTAAAGTTTACTTTTGTTCTAACATAAACTAACTATTCGGTTGTCGTTACCCTTGTGGTCTACACCCAACGAGATTACCTACGGGTCTACTCACGAGATTACCCTTCAGGGTCTACAAGAGCCGAATCTAACCTTCAACTAACAAAATACACTAAATCTAACAAGAGGTGAACCACACACAAAGTTGCAGCTAGAAACCCTAGCACATCCACGAGTTGTGCTTCAAAGGTGACGCATGATGACCTGAATCAGACAAATAGAAGGAAACATAAATAGAACTCAAGTATAATTAGGGCATCACAAGAAGCATGTAAAAACACTCAAAAGAAAAAACAAAGAAACAGAAAAAAGGAAACATAAAAATGAACTAAAAAAGATGAATACCTAAAACTAAAGTATCACCAACTAATGCACTCAAGATCAATAGAACTCAAGTATACTTAGGACATCACAAATTAATGCTCTCAAGATTGATAGAACTCAAGTAAAATTAGGGCATCAATTAAAGTATCACAAATTAATGTCCTTTTAAAAAAAATTACTTAAGTGGGTAGCACATAGGATTGTACATTCTTCAGCCTCACTTTCTGATCAATGTGAAAGAAATGTACAATGTTCATACTAATTAACAAGCTCATACAGAGATAAGTGCTACATAAATGAATCATAAGTGCATGTTTATCATATTCATGTAAATCCATACTTAGAAACCAAAAATTCAACATGCAAATCAGGATGTAAATCCATACTTAGAAACCATAAATTCAACATGCAAATCCATACTTAAATGAATAAGATTTTGGGCAAATGAGCATATAATTCATTTGAGAAATTCAGAATTACAAAATTCAGGATTAAAATTAGCATGCACAACCTCACTTTCTAATAAATGTGAAAGAAATGTACATTTTTCACACAAATGCATCATGAATGCAATTCATCTAAGAAATGATAACAATAGAAGAAAGAGGGAGAGATTAGGGACTTGCACGTTTTACTGAAGGAATAGAAGGAGTTAGCGTGGGTTGTCTAGAAAGAAACCGCCAATGAAGGTAGGGTTGTCCAAGAAGAAATAGCCGATGAAGGTAGGGTATCCAGGAAGAAACCGCCACCGTCTCTTCACATTAAGGACCCATAAAGAGAGAAATGAGAGATCAATTAACCAGCAAAGAGGTTAGTATGGACCCATAAAGAGAGAAATGAGCGAGAGCAAGGGAGAGAGGGAGAGAGACTTACCAAACGTCGACAATGAGCGTTCACTGAAAGAACAACAAAGAGGTTAGTGAGAGCCTAAACTCTTTTTAGAGGGTACACTCAATTTCAATATCAAAACGCCCATAACTTGGATTGCACGTTGCTCTCTAAGTCTTTGGTGAAAAGTATGCTCAATTTCAAGATAAAAATCATAAAATCACAAACAAAAGTCTTTGGATGAACTAGAGAACAATATGAAATCACAAACAAAAGAAACAAAATTAAAAATAAAACAAAGACCTAGTCTACCGGTTGTGAGGAATAACCAATAATAACTATAGTCCCCGACAACAGCGCCAAAAACTTGATAGGCCAAATCCTACCCCGCAAGTGTACGTGATCGGTAGTAATAGCAAGGTTTCGAACTCTAAGACTAAGTAGTACCAATTGTAGTCAAATCAGTAGACTAAGTCGTAAAAATTAAGAAAATATTGAGATGTGATTTTAGCTATGAAACTAATAATGAGCAAGCAAACAAGTAAATATGAGAGAAAATCAATGGGAAAAAAGCTTCTAAGATCAAGGATCCCCACAACAATCCTTTGGTAGACTTTAAAGGTTGATTGCACAATCTTAATTTTGACTTTGTTTGAAGGCAATTGTCTAATGTATCCACTAAATTCTTTCGAATGTTAGCAAACATATCTATACTCAATTCGTGACTTACAAATTAAAATCTAGACCTTTAAGAATTTAGAATTTAAGATCAAATTGACTCAACGTCATCTTCCGCGACTTGCAAAACCAATCTAATCTCAAGATTTCTATGACAATTGTTATTGCACAAGATAATTCAAAATACTTTCGTAATATAGAAAACTCAGGTTCAAATCCTAGGGTTCCAACAGGAAAAAGTATATTTCAGTCTTAATTTCATGTCTGAATACTTATTAAAGTTATCAGTCTCAAACTTTAACAAGTTCTCATTCATAAAAGTTACTAAGGCAATAAGCATCTAGGATTGAATCAAATAAAAGCTTCAAAAAATAGATCATGCAATTTAATAGATTTGTCCGCCTACACATCATTGAGTTCACCCCAATATTAAAATTTAGGGTTTAGCTAGACATAGAGAAGGAATAAATCAAATTAATAATAAGAATAAACATTCTACCAAAAAGAAATAATGAGAATAATCATACCAGATTGAAGAAACAAGAAACTTGATTAAAATCCAGCAAATCAAAACTCAAAATCTAACAAGATCTCCAACTAGGGTTCTAAGAGAGAGAGAGAGAGAGAGAGAGAGAGAGAGAGAGAGTAAAGAGAAAATTACAAATTATGAAACTTGTTCTCCAATCCAAAGACCTCCTAAGATAGGTAACTAGGCTAAAAGTATTTTTGGAAGAAATAAACTAAGAAGATCTCGACCAAATCCCAACACGGGAAACTACCCTACCAACTACCAGGTTAGGTAACTCTTAGTTAACGCTACCTGGTTGGGTCTGATTGGGTAGCTCTTATTTTGACTTGCTCTTGACTCGACTTCTTTCTCGAGAAAAAATCGCGACTTGTTTGGCCTTGAACATCTTATCTTGACTTCTCTTCAGGCTCCTTGACTTCCCAACTTCCTTGAATGTCTTGGTTTTCTTCTCCTTTTAGGCCTGAAATAAAAACAATACAAAGCGTAGATACCGAACCACAAGATTCACCAAAACAATTGAAAACACTAGAAAAAACCCGAAATGCAAACTAAGAACATAACTAAACATGACCTAAAATGCACCCTAAACATTTTCTAAATGCAAGTTATCAGTTTTTCAAGTTAATACCCTCCTCACAATGCAACCCATTTGATTAAAGTTTTGGCTCGCAAGTTGGAGAAATAGCTTGACTAGGCTCAGTAAGTGGACTATTTATATGCTCAAATCACTTTCACGGACTAGACTTATTTTCTATCTGAATTAAAATTCGAATAAATTATCCAATATCGTGAGGATAATTGGTCGATACTTATACAACCAGTCAAAGGGTGTTAGGGATGACAATGAGATAGGATCGTTTCTATCCCAACCCATCCTAAGTCCCAACTATTGTTTGGGGATGAAAAAATTTCCCTTAGCAAGGGATCTTTGCATGTAGTGGAAATTGTTCACCCCATTGTCATCAATAATTTCGTGCGTCTTGGAGTTTCCTTAGCATGGATATTTTATTTCGATATCCTATTTGAACCCCTAATTTTATTGTTAGAGTGCTTAAGTTTAGGTTGTGGTATATCAAGGTGTGTTTGCAATGTCAAAAAATACTAGTTTATGAAGTAGTGCTAGTTGTTTTTGTTCTTGTAGGTATGTTTGCAATGTTAATCTCAACTAGTATTAAGTAGTATTTAAAGTAGTTGAAATTTTAAGATTTATGATTTGTTGGCCAATTGAGTACTTATATGAGTTGATGTTAAAGATAATTGATGTTGATATTACGTGTTGAAATTAGTAGCTGATATTAAATACTTATTTTCACATAAGCTATAAGGTATTCGGTAAGAGTAGCTGATGAGAGTTAAATTTCAATGTAAAACAACAAATTTCAACGCACATAAACATGATAAGGTCTCTACCCATTGATTGTTTTTACCCAAATTACAACTAGTACTAACTACCATAAGTACATTTCAACGCCATTTAACATTTATAAATACAAATTAAATTTTATTTGGGAAATTCCTTTTGGTTCCCTCGAGGTTTGGGCTTATCCTTTTGGTGCCCAATAAATTTTCGTTTTCCTTTTGCCCCCCTGTGTTTTGTATTAGATTTACCCCTTAACCTAAAGTGAGTAAAACCAAATTTCCATCCCAAAGCACACTATTCCATTAATGCCATAAAAATACCAAAATTAAAAAAAATTACTATATTGAGATCTTGTTCTCCTCGTTCAGCGAGAGCCGGAGAAGAGTGCATGCGTTTTCTTTCGTTGTCGTCGTTCCCAACCTTAGAGCCCTAATGTTATCATCGCATGGAGACAAATTGAGAATCGTAGTGCTCCGTACTTTTGGAATTGTAGGTTAGAGGACGAAATTAGCGAAATGAGGGGGGAGATAGCGTCGACCTTGGCGTTTTGGGACGATTCTCCAGCTTGTTCTTAGCGAGGAGGCGGATTTCCATGGCGACTTGCTTCTAGTCGTCAATTGAGGCGAAAGCGAGGTCGGAGACGAGGTGGAAGATGAGGTCCTCGGTGGAATTGGCATCACCGACGGTGCAGGAGAGCCAGAGTTGTCGGGATTGGGTGGAGGTGGTGGGGAACTCGTTGGAGATGTCGCTTGCATTCGCTAAAGGTGGATGAGGAGGAATCATTGTTATTGAGGTCGTTGAATAATCGAATTTGGGACGAAATATAGTGATTTTATTTGGGGTTTTATAAGGCATTAACGGAATAATGGACTTTGAGATGGAAATTTGGGTTTTTACCCACTTTAGGCTACGACGCAAATATGGTACAAAACAAAATTTTTTTGGACATCAAAAGAAAAAACTCAAACTTCGAGGACACCAATTTTTTTTCCCTTTTTATTGTTTGTCCATACAATAAATTTTATTTATTTAACTACAATTTCTTTATAATCTACATATTTGAATCACTAAAAGTTTAAATTTTAAGTTGAATTTTAATATTTCTAATTTTATAACTAGTCATAATACTTGGAATCTACAAGAGTTAAGTCAATATGTTCCTCCCTATCTAGTACAAATTATCTCTAATATTTGTATTCCATATACTTCTAATCTAGCTAAACTTGTTTGGGTTCCTTTCTGATCGAAAACTTTCTGTTTTATCTGCTTACTCACTACTTACTTTTGATATGTCAAAACTTAGTTCTGGTTTCTCTTGGATTTGGAAAACAAAACTCCCTCCTAAAATACAAAATTTTATTTGGAAATCTTGTATTGATTGTCTCCCAACTACTGATCGGTTAAATCGTTTCTATAATTGTGTTCTAAGTACATGTTCGCTTTGTAAAAGTGCTGATAAAAATTTAAACCACCTATTCTTTCATTGTCTTTTTACTCGGTCTATGATAAGTAAATTAGAATTAAAACTAAACACTACCTTTAGCATTGAATCTTTTGGAGGTTTTAATGATAATTTAATTACTACCTTAATTCTAATCATAACAACAATATTCTTTGTTTTCTTTGGTGGTATATTTGGGGCCATCGAAATGCAAAAATCTTTAATCTTGCTCGTCTTATTTCTAATCTTGCTCGTCTTATGGAATTTGGCAAATTATTTTTCAACACAATCTCACAATAAAAACTTACCAAAACGTAAAAATCATCGTTCTTGGATTAAACCTCCTCCAGACTGGTACAAATTGAATTTTGACGCTTCTAAATAAACAAATTCTACTACTTATATTGGATTTTTAATTCGTGATCATAATAGTAATTGTTCATTTAGATAAGAAAGAGTTGCAGACTATGTCAGTCTTTAAAGAAGAAGCATTATCACTTTTACAAGGTGTTAAATATGCAAGTTCATTAAATATATCTAATTTGATTATAGAAGGCGTCAAAATTCTTTAAAAAATGTTTGGAAAATTCCTTGGGAAATAGCGAAAATTTTAGAAGATATTAGACTTTTTATTTCGCAAATTTCTCATGTTTTGTTTTTTCATTGTTACAGGGAGTGTAATTCGGCAGCTGACTTCTTAGCCAGAAAATATTTCAATCTTGATCATCTTAGATCGGCTGTTTCTAGATTTTTTTTCCCTTTCTAGTTTTTATTCTTCTCCTTTAGATCAAATCGTTAATTCTTATATTCTTAGTCCTTTAATTTTGAATTTCTTAAAGATCATCCTATGTGATGATATATTCAGGTGACCTAATGTTGCTCTTCAATGGTCTAGTAGCTCATCTATCAAAAAAAAAAGTTCCATTCCTTTTGGTGCCCTTGAATTTTTGCCTTTTTCTTTTGGTGCCCTAAAAAAAACTTATTCCTTTTGATACCCCTCAGGTTTATATTTAGTTCTTTCTGTAACCTATCTTCCAAAATTTTTAACTTTCATCCATTTTCCGTTTAAAACAAAAAGGAAAAAGAAAAAGTAATATTAAAAAAATTAATATGAAATATCCCAGACCAATCTCAACTGATTTGGAGGATCGGTTCGATCAAACTAGAAGTGGACGCATTTTTACTTACCCATGGGTAAGATTAGCCAGTAGTTATGTTTAATTTTTAAAATTGAAGAGCATATCTCTTCAGATCCAATTCTCTCTCCACTCCCATCTGGTGAATTTTCATCTTCATAAATTTATTTGTTTTGATAGAAGCCTCATTCCCCCATTTAAGCAATTTGGAAAGCTTTTTTTCTCCCCCATCTATCTTCTTCAACTGCTTTGCAATTGAACTTGTTGCGACCTTCGATCTGCCACTGCCAAGTCATCTAAGGCACATCGCCCTCGCTGTAATTACCACTTTAGATATGATTTTCATTGAACTTTTCTGGGTGCTTGTTTGATGCTTTGGTTCACTTATTCCAAGGACCACAAAATTTGAGCAAATCTTCCCTTTTTTGCAACATTTATCCCTTGGATCCTTTTTCCCTCTCAAATTGAGTAGATTTTATGCCCAATTTGAAGAAGTATAAGAACCCTAACATTTAAATTTTAAAAATCTCATATTCCTTCTCAAAAACACACAAACAAAGCATTACAATTATAAATCATATCAAAACAAGCAAGAATTATGCACAAGAAAAATTGACGCTTACCATACTGGAGATTTGTTATTAGTGAAAGAGATGAATGGGGTAGGAGAAGAAGAAATGGAAAGAAATCCACGCTTATATTTTTTATTTCTTTTTTTTTTCAATATGCCACATAAGCAGACATTTCAATGGGTAAACATGCCTAGGTAAACTAAGATTTTAGTTTTTCATTTTTAAATTATTCCTTATTAATTTTCTTTTTTGTTTTAAATGAAAAATGGATGAAAGTTAAAAATTTTGAAAGATAGGTTACGGAAAGAACTAAATACAAACATGAGAGGTACCAAAAAGAATAAATTTTTTCTTAGAACACCAAAAGAAAAAGCCAAAAACTCAAGGACACTAAAGGAATTTTTCCAAAAAAAATAGTTATTATTCCAAACTAATTGAATTTTGCTTAGAAACAAGCAAAAGAAAAAAAAAAAGACTTAGAGCTGTACCGGGCCTTTTTAAATGGGCCTGCTGAGTGGACACGGTCCGGACTCTGGACTAGGTAAACTATCTGGCTAAATTAGTACTTTAAATAGCCATCAAATGTAGTTTGAGTTTTAAGCTGCCAAAAACCCTAGAAGAACTTTCTGGTCTCCCATTTCTTAGTCTATCAAGGGTTTTTAATTTTGAAATTCCGTAGAAATCGTAGAAGAGGAGGATTCATGGAGCTCTGTGCAAATCGCTCGCTCTCAAACGTACAGCCCGTGCCCTATCGTCGGCTTCTTCCTACAGCCGTTAATCGACGATTTAGACCTTCCTTTCATCTGAAACAAACCATTTCTTCTCTCCGCAGTAGTTCTGGTTCGTATTCTTTGCCTTTGCCCCATTTGCATGTGAAAGTGTAGCTTTTTTTTCTTAATTTTGTTAGTTATCTTTTGTTCTCGTATGCAAGACTTGCTTTTTTTTTATTGTTTGCTATCAGGTTCACTTGCCATTTGGCTTTATCTATCTTTTTGTTTACGATTTGAGCTGCTGTCAAAATGCTTTCTTCATTCCCTCGACGTTTACTTGCTGAAAAATTAGAAAATGCGTACTTAATACATTTGATATGCATTCATAACCATTATAACCTAGGAAAAGCTGCTTGTGAAATAACTGTGATCTAATCAGTGTGATCTTGTATAATATTTTGCAGGCGATGTTTTTCGTCAACACTCGTGTCCGAGGTCAATTAAGTCCGAAGAGACTCCCAGTGAAATGAGTAAGTTTGATGGGGAGACGAGTAGCAGGATAGTGGCTGTAGAAGATGTGCCACCTGCTGAGAAGAACACGTTCAATAACTCTGTTCTTGACGAGTCTCCTCAAGAGGGTTCTCCTTCAGACGAAGAGATGCAGCCATTTGGGGAACTATTGGATAAACTTAATTTGAAGGTATTGACTTCATTTTATTTTATGGGCAGTGTAGTATGATATCCCTGTTGCGGTCTCTCTATATCTCTATTTTCTGAGTATTTTGTTATAATAAATGATTGTGCTTGTGCTATGTGTCTTACAACTATTTATACCATTGCCATGATGATATCATTCATTTTAGATAGCCTTAATACAAGGCTTGATGAATCCCTCGGCATTAATCATGCCGGGGCTGAGCGGTTACCTGAGCAATGCATTAGTTTTTACATTATTTGCAAGCATTTATACCATTGCTATGATGATATCATTCATTTTGGATAGCCTTAATATAAGGCTTGATGAATCCCTCGGCATTCATGCTGGGGCTGAGCGGTTACCTGAGCAATGCATTAGTTTTCCCAGCATGGTTGCCATTTTGACTTCTTATGCCTTCCAATCAATTTCATAACAATTTTTTCTCTTTATTTGTTCGGGAAACAGTAATCCATTACTCCATCTCCAGCTTTTATCATAATTGATGTTTGCTTCCATGCTGTATGGTGCAACCATGCAAGCATCTTTACCATTGCCATGATGATACCTTATGTTTTGGAAAGCCTTCGGAAAAGGCTTGATGAATCCTCGGCAATCATGCCGTGCCTGAGCGGTTACCTGAGCAATGTATTAGTTTTTAGCATGATTTTTTTTCTGAACGCTTCATATTTCCCTTTTTTAATATTCTGAGTTTTTTTTTTGGGAAAGAATATTCTGAGTTTTGGTTTGCAAATGATTCAACTCCAATCAATTTGGTAACAATTTTGATCAAAGAAAGTTGCGCCTTTTCTCATGCTACATGTTAATTGGTTACCTGAGTAATGCATTAGTTTTCAGCATGTTTGTCATCTTGTCCTCTTCCTATGTGCTCTGCCATCTTCTTTTCTGCATTTTTGTTTGCAAATGACTTGTCACCAATCAATTTGATAACCATGTTAGCATCCTTTTTAGTTTGAGAAATTGTAATTTGCCGCAATGAAAAATTGGGCAAGTTTACTATTGCTATGATGACATCTTACATTTTGGAAAGCCTTAATGCTTGATGAATCCTCGGCAATCATGCCGTGCCTGAGCGGTTACCTGAGCAATGCAATAGTTTACCTATCAATTCGATAACAATTTGATCCTTTTTTCGGGAAAGAGTAAGCTGTGCTAATTCTCACTTTTTTCAATAATCATGTCGTGCCTGAGCTGAGCAATACATTGTTCTTCAGTATGGTTGTCGTTTTGACCTCTTCATGTTTCCTCTTCTTATTTCTTTTCTTCATTTTGTGTGAAATAATTGTTCACCAAGTGATTAATTTGATGGCAATTTTTATCTTTTATGTATGGGGGATGAGTAATTTTGTGCGCTTTTTTCTCTTAATATTTTTCATATAAGAAAATTTTTCTGCCTGGATAAATAGAGCATGAATCTGTACCATTGCCATGATGATAACTTACATTTTGGAAAGACTATATAAGACTTGATGAATCCTCGGCAATCATGCCGTGCCTGAGCGGTTACCTGAGCAATGCATTGGATTTCATCATGGATGTCATTTTGACCTCTTCACATTTTCCCTCATTTTCTTCTCTGCATTTTCTGTAACAGGCTACAGGCATATAGCATGCTGAAATTTGCTTGGCTCTGAAAATGCTAGTAGCTCAGCATGTTCAATTTTTCTGTTTTAATTAAATGTGTAATATTCAGCCGTTTTCTAAATATCTTATAATACTTGTCACAGTTGGACACTGAGAATTCATATTCTCTTCTCCTCTATGGTGGTGGTGCACTGATTTCAGTATGGCTACTCTCAGCTGTTGTTGGTGCCATCGACTCTATTCCTTTGGTAAGTATCTATCTGCTAAGTTTATAGCTTCTGCAGGGAAGTGTTTCATTCCCTAAGAAAATGTGTTTTGTTGAAAATTGAGCTTAATGTACTTCTGAATCGCAGTTTCCGAAGTTCTTGGAGGTTGTGGGTCTCTCTTACTCCCTTTGGTTCACTACACGCTATCTCCTCTTCAAGGTTTGATATCGAATGTTGTTTGGGTTTTGGTATATTTGTTTTTCCACAGTTGATTACAACTGGAGATGTCTCTTCTTTTTTTCTTCTGCAGGAAAACAGAGATGAACTGGCCTCCAAGATTGAAGATTTAAAGAAGCAGGTTATTGGCTCAGATGAGGACTAGTGTTGCTGTTTTGTGCAATTACCAGAGAGTTTCACAACTTCTGTAGCCAACCTTAGTGAATGGGGGTGTATTGTAGGGATGGTCAGAATAGAGAGAGCACTGATTTGTTTCTTTAAATGGCCCCATCTTACTGTTTTGCAACATCGAGAATTTTGAAATATACGAACGTTTGTTAAAATTTATCATTGGAAGTGGGAAGAAACATTTATTAACTATATAAATTGAAGAACTTCAAAGTTCTCATTTATGTAAGATGCTCTAGCGGTCTAGCGTTAAACCCTTGAAACAAAAACTTTATAACTCGAGCTCATCATGTGGAGACAACACGCTTATGCAATGAATCGCAATTGAATTGTGTACCATAAATTAGAAATTACAAAAAGAGTTAACTACTTGTTAATCTTTAACTTGTACTCCATATAATATATCGTCATAATCTTCGTGAAACGACTGAAATCAGATGTCCTTGAACAACTTCCGGACCTGTTCCAAGGTGACAAAGAGAACCACAGTAAATGGCCCCTGCCTAGAAATGGTGGGCACAAACCCCTTATAAAGGGCCATTGGCCCCTCCGCTCTCACTGTCTTGACGGCGCAATCCAGCGCGCCAGCATAGGGCGGCGCCTGCCCCGGCTCCACCTTCATATTCATCACCCTCGTCTTAATCACATCCACCGGATTGGACGCCACCGCAGCCACAAACCCCGCAGCAAAGCTTGCGGTGACGTGGGTCCCGAGCCCGTCCTCCCACAGACCCTTGGCGAGGATCGTCTCCTTGAACTGATCGTACGACGCCAGCTGGGACGCTGTCACGACCATGGCGCGGTTCACCGTAAGCGACGAGCCGCGCCACAGGCTAACAACTCCCTCGTCTTTGCACATTCTGGATATGGCGTCGCCCACGCCCTTGTAGTTGCGGCGCTGGGCCGCCGGGAGGCGCCCGTCGGCCTGCATACGGACCATGGCCACGTCGGCCGGGTTGCCGACGGCGGCCCCGATCCCGCCGGCGACGAGGCCGGCGGCGATTTTCCGGGGGAGGGGGAGGTTGCCGGTGGTGGGGTCGGAGTATTTGTTCTTGAGGACGTCGTAGAGGCCCATGCGGGTGGTGGAGTAGAGGGCGGCGCGGAGGACGGTGGCGGAGACGCCGGAGAAGAGGGCGGCGGCGCCTTCTTGGTGGATGATTTGGGTGGCGACGGAGAATGGCCCGACGCGGGGGATGGAGACGGCGGGTGCGGGGAAGGAGGCGAGGGCGGGGCGGAGTTGGACGGCGGCGGCGGTGGGGATTTCGCCCTGGAGCTGCATACGGACCTTGATGAGGTCGAGTGGGTGGGTTGTGCAGCCGGCGACGATGGAGGCTATGCCGCCCTCAGCGAATCCCTTGATGCCCATGTTGGTCGGCCGGGGAAATTAATGAACTAAATATGCAATTGACTGGAAAGACCCAATTGGAGGTGGAGTTGGCCGAGAATGGAGGGAAGAAGAGTGAGGTACGCGGGTCCTCTGAGACATATATGATGAATTGAGATGCGGATGACAAGTTGGGGAGACGAAGGCAGCTTTATATTCGATGGTAGGCATGGAGGAAGGAATATACGAAAGCGGGAGAGTAGGTCTCCGACGCGATCAAATTGCGCGTTTTTTAGGGCTCATCTTGTGCCAGTTCAGACCTTATTGGACACATGAATAAATTACCCTAAGCTCCCATTATTCGGTTCAATTTATGCGAAGTTGCTTGTTGTATTGGAAATTATACAAATTCACCGTTTTTTAAATTCCCGTTAAAAAAACAGTAAGCTTCCTTAAGGACGATATTTTCCGTCCAAATTATACATATTTGCAAGCTGTATTAAACAAGGTTCGTTAGTGCACTTAAAAAGCTTTCACGGTTCTAGGACCTCAAAGTAGTATTATCAGGTATATGTCAGGATCGAGGAACATTGTACCATTATACAGTAATATTTACAACGTTTTTAAATTTATATCTAAAAGGTTTAATTTTTAAATTTATGACAGGCGCATCTCATTCCTCGTGCTCATTGGTTTTTATAAAATATTTTTGCGATGAATTTATCCCTAATATTAATTTTGGTGTATTCTAACTAAATTTAGTTATTATTATCTCATACATAAATTTTATTTTTTTTGGATATATCAGGCACATCCTCCTGACATGTTCAGGTTATAATTATCTTGATCTTAATCTTGATCCTCCATATTTTACTTGAATGGGACTATATTAGGCGATGACGTTGATGTTGAGGTAGATAAAATAATATTTTTAATCTGACATGCTGGAGATATTTGCTGAAACCTTGGAACATGGAACATTTCTTATTGACCATTCTTTATTTCTTTTTTGATGAAAACTATTGACCATTCTTTTGAAACATCTTTTTACTACTTTGAATTGTATACGTATTTCTAGTATACTTAGAATTGTATATTGGTGGTTTGACCAAAAAACAAAAAGAATTGTATATTGGTGGTATAACCCAGACCCTTCCTTTTGTCCATCCTCCAGATAAGTAGGATGCTTGACCTGCGTATACTTTCCCAAAATTCATGCTTTTTATTTAAAGGGTTGAGAATTGAGATCAAACTCTTTTTTTTTTGGTATGCAAGTTTGGCTATGTTTGTTAAGTCATCGAAAAAAATTAGTTGGAGTTGCAAAAGTAGTTGAATTTGTAAAACTAGCTGCAAAAGTAGTTGAAGTTTCGAAAAAATATATAAACATTGATTGGTAATGTTTAACTAGTTTATTGTAATAATTGATAATTTTAAATTCTATTTTATAATAGGGTTATTCTTATTTAGGAAGTAATTATTTTTTTAATTCGAAAAACTACTAAAAACTAGTGCAAAAGCTTTAAAAACTAGCTAGCTTCTTCAAAAAACTAGTTTTACAACTAGTTGCTAATTTTTATGTGTCAAACAAACAGTGTTTATACGAGCTTTCGCAACTAGTTGGAAAACTCCAACTAGTTTTTAATACCTAACAAACACACCCTTTGCGTGTAATAGCGTATATTTTATGTGAAGCATCGATGCTGGAGCATTTGTCAGAGGGAGGCTTTGTTTTTGTTTTCTTGATAAGATAAAATTAGGAAAAATAAGTCTATTTAGACTAAATTCACCCTCTGGTATTTTTGCGGATGAAATTTTAAAGATTTAGATCGGCTCTCAATGAGAAGACTATTGATGAGTGACCAAGCTTAGCAAAGTAGTCAGTCTGCTACGAGATTAATTTCCTTGAAATACATAAGAGATCTACTAAAACTCTAGTTTGGAAAGCTCCAGAAGGATGTTCGAAATGATGATCTCAATCTCCCACGAGCTACTCCATACATTGTTTAGGGTATCAATAGGGCCAAAATTATCAATTTCAATCTCCAACCAAGAAATGCCTCGGCCCACAACATCACTAATACCTTGTCCGAGAGCAAGTGCTTTCGCCATGACAATGGACCGACTCCAATTTGCCCAGTGTCCAAATATACTAGATCTGTGATGATGTATTTTCGGTGGTCGTTGATACCTATCAAAGAAATCTAACTTAACCAACTCAGTAGAGCGGTAAGTAAGGGTCGATCCTATAGGGACTTGTGTATTTATGTTTTTACTTATGTGCCAAGTAACTAATTAAGGGGGTTTTAAGGATTGAAATTCTAATCTAATATGCAAAATTGAAAACTATCTAAGAATGCAAAGTCGATTGTAAATATATATGAGATAAATATGTTTAACTAGTTAAATCCATCATAGATATGCTTATTGATCATTGATTATCTTGATTCTCAATTCCCTTGAATAATCTATTGTGGATTATACTCCTACTAAGGATTATGACCCAAACTTCAAAAATAGTTGAAAGAACTAACAGTCTAAACAACGCTAATCATTTAACAACCTAAAACAACGTCTAGATTCAATTAAACGACAGCTTTACGAATTAAGTTATCAATAGAAACAAACACTTAGAGCAAACAAACATCTAAGTTATTTGTGGATTTATTCCCTTCTACAATTGAATAGCCCGAAAGGGTCCAAACAATTATAGATGCTACTTTATCTAATCAACCCCGAACGGGCATTAATCAGATTAGTTGTAAATTAACCTAGAAATTCTATTAGGTGATCAATCTAACAAAACCCTAGATTAATTCTGATTCAATTAAGCACATGGAATAAAATCTATTCAAGTTGATGAGAATCAATCAAACCTCACAATATTATGCAATCTATGATTTCAATAACTAGTTAAACACAATAAATTTAGCAATGCATAATTGAATTAAAAGCAAACTTACAAATGTTCAAAGGTTCTTCCTTGAGAGAAAACCCTAGCCTCCAAAAGTTATGATCAAAAGTTTTTGAAAATTAAACTAACATAAGATTTAAATATGCCTCCCAAAATAATCCTTCAAAACCCTACAATTAAGCTTCAAAGTCGGACAAGATATAATCTAATCCCAAAAAGGTCGAGCCCAATTCTCGGCCCAAAACATCTCCGCGTAGAAAGCCCGATTGCTCGGTCTTGCACAATGCGCGGCCGCGCATTTATACCATCCCGCGCAATTAGCCTCGGTTCAGCATTCAAACGACACTTCAGAGGCTGTTTTGACCCACTTAGAGTTGGAATTTGGACTCAGAGTAAAAACATGAATTGTAGCTCTTTGAATTAGCTTTCCATTGATAGCAAATTCAGCCTCATCCGAGCACTATAGCTCCCAAACCAAGCATTGCAAGATAGAGGTGTCAAAACAAGAACTCCAATGCATAGCCCGAGTTTAAGCGTTCATATCCCACAAACTCTTGGGTCTTAGCTCTTCTAATCTTCACATGTATCACTCTAAGTTTCATAAAACTCCACCACAATAAGATCTGCAAAACCGAACAAAACAAGCGCAAAACCCGAATTTCCTAAAAAACTTAAAAACCTAAGAACTAGACTAAACTAAGCTAAAACCATGCAAAATAAACATAAATATGCATCCTAAACACTACCTAAATGCAAGCTATCAATCTGCAATATAATCTCTAATGACAAAGCCATAAGCAGTAGTCCCACTATTACTTTTTTTTTGGTAGAAGGAGAGACGGTACTCTCCGGCCCTCTAGGGGCGTTTTATTAATATATTAAAAATGGGCTAAGTAGTCATCAAACGGGGGATAGCCCGGCCCCTAACATCGTCAAGCAATAATAAATTAATCCCCTCGGGAGGGGCAAGCAATACATGAAAACCAACAGGAAAATTAAAAGCTAACAAAGCAAGTGAATCCGCTACTCGGTTCGCCTCGCGATAGACATGACGGACACGGACAAGCTAGTCCTTCTTAAGGAAGCCTTGGCAACTAGACACCAGGCTAGAAAGAGGATGATTATTCCTCAAAGTTTTATTTAAAATATCAACAACCAAACGAGAGTCGGATTCAATCTCAACCTGACGATAGCCATGATTCCAAGCAATCTCGAGACCACGGAAAATACCCCACAACTCCGCTTGCGGTACAGAAAACGTGCCCAAGTTTTGAACAAAACCACACTTCCACTCGCCATTATGGTCCCGAACGACACCAACAGCCGTAGCTCTTCCTCTATGCCGGACAGCCCCGTCTGTATTAATCTTGAACCAACACTGTCTCGGACTGACCCACGAAATCGACACCAAAGAATTGGAAGTCCCACTATTACTTTTAGATCCATTGAAGTTTAGTTTGTAATTTTTTTTATGTCGGCCATTGAAACATAATATTTTTCCTTTGTCTTCAGGTAGTCTTAGGTTGTTTCCTTGTTTAAGAACTTTATGGTGCTTTTTTCATCATTAAGTTCTTCCATTGCCACATTTGCTTTTGAATGAAGTTGCAGAAGTCATGCATGGACCTTGTTTTGCTTGATTTATATAAAGATTGTTTGGTTTTTATAGTAGCAAATGCTCCACCAAGAGAAAATCAACTTTTCAAACTCCTCTTTCGATATACCATCTCTAATTTCATCAATGATTTGTATTGTTTTTTTTTGTTATCTTTTGGATTTGTTGCAAATACGGTGTTATACTCATGTGTATCTGTTGTAATATTTAGGATGCTTTATAGCATTGTAGGAGAACATGTGGAAGGTCCACATTGTTACTATTGCAGGTCTCGTATAGCTAAGTGACTACATAGTGTTGTCCAAACAATTGAGTCTTGGTTGGTAAGTCGGCCCTATTTATCTTTCATAGAAAGTTCCTCACTTTTAGCAGTAGGTTGAGTTTCTTGATCCACTCTAGATTGGGAGTGTTGTGAGCCCTTTTGCTTGTAATCATTTCCATTACTAATTTAGTTGAGAACCAACCATTTCTACTTAGTGTAACACCCCAGTGGTTTATAAGAAATTGAGGTGCTACCCATGTCAACAAGAGCTCTTCCTTTTCTGAGTTCGAGTGAGGACAAAGAACTCAAAAGTTAAGCGCGCAAGGGCGAAATTATTATCAGGATGGGTGACCTCCTGGGAAGTTCTCGGGTTGGCATGGGATAGCGCTTCTATGGCCTCGGGCTTTACAAATGGTATCGGAGCCGACTTTGGGTGACGAGTTGGCTTGGCCCGAAGGGCGGTCACTCAACCCAGAGGGTGGTCCTTGGGCCTTGACAAGGTCGTCAAGTGCTTAAGTGGGGGAGATTGTAACACCCCGAAGATTTATAAGGGATTGAGGTGCTACCCATGTCAACAAGAGCTCTTCCTTTTCTGTGTTCGAGTGAGGACAAAGAACTCAAAAGTTAAGCGTGCATGGACGAGAGTAGTACCAGGATGGGTGACCTCCTGGGAAGTCCTCGGGTTGGCATGAGATAACGCTTCTAAGGCATCGGGATTTACACTACGTCACAAGTTAGTATGATTGTATTTGGATTTGAGTTTTTAATAACTAGGACAAAATTCTTCGACACTGTAATCTGCCTAACCCAATCAAGCATTTGTCTTCGATCGTTCCAAACACCATTGTAGTGAAAAGAAATATAAAAAAATCTATCACGTCGACCTATATAGATATATGAACAAAATATTATAAATTAAACTTTTTATATTATCTTAATTTGAAATTTAACTTGAAATACTATAGTTACAAATGTTATATTCATATATAAACCTATCATTCTACTTTAATCCAAAACATAAGTTCAATATATTAAACGTGTAATGATTGAAATATATCATCTTAACCTATAAGTACTAATTCATTACTCCTTAATCTACAACACTGATATTATTATAAATGCAAAGAGTATCATATTATAAAGACAATATCTACACAATATGAACCAAATATTTAAACAAGTTAATACAATACCTCGTTTGTCTCGCTTGACATATCGAATTCAGACTTGTAATCTTCTCCTACTACATCCTCCTCCTCCTCATCGATATAATAATCGCTTGATGGTATCCTTTCCTCTCCAAATGACATGTGATGGTTTTTGGAATGGAGGTGTGCAGAAGTAAAAATATAAGCCAATGTTTATTGGAAAAAATTGACTTAATACTATCGTTGAGTTGTCACGAGCCAGGGAATCGCGTGAATAGTGTTGCAAAGAGAGGGCTCGTGATGCCAACAGTAACATATTTCAAAATATTATGGCTGTGTCACGAGCCCTTCCTTTGCGGCACTATCACTCGATTCCTAGACAGAATTCTACTATGTTAAGAAGGATTTTTTTATATGAGGTGGTGGGATGCCCCCCAAAGTAATGTCCGATCTAGACCAGCCCAACTGTAAGAGCATCTCTAAGAGATTATCTAAAATTTTCTCCAAAATGGAGAACCAATTGCCATATTCTCTATAAAAAATTCAGCTCAACTCCAACAGATTCTCTACTTTGAAGATCACTACATTTCATACTTTTATTTTTACCATATAAAATATTCTACCATACATATTTAATAATTAATTAAATATTATCTTACTTATTAGGATAAAAAAATCTAAAATCTTAATCTAATAAACGATAAATTATATTTTATTTGACTTAAAGAAAAATAAAATATTAACCTAATGAATGATAAATTATTTTTTTATTTGACTAAAAGAAAATAAAATATTCTAGAATTTTAGGACATTTTCAACAAATCATCTATATTTTTTTCCAAAATGAAGAACTAAAACTTATACTCTCTAATTTTATTAATCCAACTCTAACAAATTTTATATTTTAGAAAATCCTACATATATTATAATTATTATTTTATGTATTAAAATATTATACTATAAACTAATTTGACCAATCGAAAGAAATTATAATTTATTATATATATTTAATGCATTTCCTAAATGTTTATAAGGAATTCCTAAATTTGAAGAGATCTCTACCCATTTTAAAGATTTACTCTATAATAAGGAAATAAATAGATAATTTGTTAGAGCATTTTTTTGGAAATTGGGCTTTTGGCGATTTTGGACCATTTTTTTGGTCTAATAGATTCCCCATCTCTTTTCCTATTTTGGGGTAATTCTCCAAAATGGGTAGAGATCCCCCAAACTTAGAGTGATCTTCAAATCTCCAAAATCATTTATTTTCTTTTTCTTTTTTTTTTATTTTATAATTTAAAGGATAAATGAAATAAAAAGAATATTTTGTCATCCAAAGAACGCTTGGTTTAATCGTTTATATTTTTGTAGGATTCTAAAATTCCAAAATAAAAAGAGTATTTTTTATTTTATTTTATTTTCCTTTTCTTCTTTAAATTAAGATTCTAAAATATTTTTGTTTTCTTAAAAGTCGAATAACAAATAATTTATCATTTATTAGGTTATGATTTTATAATATTTCATTTTCTTATCTAAGATAATATATAATTAGCTATTGTAATTTATATGGTGAAAAATAAAAGTATTAAATACAATGTTTTTCAAAATAGAAAATCTGTTGGAGTTGGACTCAAATTTTATGGGGAGAATATTGGAGCTTGTTCTCCATTTTGGAGAAAATTATGAAAAATGTGTTGGGACTTATCTTAGACCAAAAATAGTCCAAAATTCCTAAAAATCCATTCCAAAAAATTTAGATTTCCACCAAAAATTCCATTTTTACCTACTCAAAAACCGGAATTGCAAAAATCGTGTGCGCTTTCCAAAATTTTCGTATACGCAGATCAATGGTAAAAAGCGAAGGCAGAAAACAGGCCGGGCTGGTTAGGTTTTTCAGAATTTGTGAAAGGAAAGGAAGAATTCATCTAGCAAATGAAACTGCCAGTTGCAGTTGTAAATCCAACGAAAATCTTCTACTTTCATCGCACTAACTTCAGCCTAAGCCCTCCCTTCTCTTTCCCTCAAACCGTTCCCTTCTATCCAATTTCTACTCGACGGAGAACCATGATTACCTCCGCCACCAGCATTTCTGGCAGTGGCGCCAGTAGCAGCAGCCGCGGAGCTGGCGCTTACACTACAATCAGCGAGAGTTTGGCAATCGAACGAGAGATAAAAAAGAGTAAATTCATCGCCATCGCCGGTTCCGTAGCCTCCGAACAATCCGCCCACAACTTCCTTTCTCAGGTTCTCTTGAGTATTAAAACATGGTCCCTATCAATCTCTACTGTAGCTCAAATATCGAAATCCTTGTTTAGAAATGTCTTTTTTCAATTCGCGTAGGTCAGAGATGATCGCGCTACTCACAATTGCTGGGCTTACAAGGTAATTCACCATCTTTTTATTCAATGGATTGAACAAATGGGGGTGGTGAGTGTTCTTGCTCTATGGCTAAGCTGATAATAAAGATTTTTGCTGGTCAATTTGCTGGCTGAGGATGAAACGTGTGGAGTGAGTTCTTTTTTTCATTGCGAGTGAGTTTGCTGATTTGTCTCTTGGTCTAGTTCTAATTTCACTATAGAGCAGAAAATTCTTGTTTCTTGCGTGTTAGATTGGAGATCAGTATCGATCTAATGATGATGGTGAGCCATCAGGAACAGCTGGCAAGCCCATATTATCAGCAATTGAATCTTCAGGCATTGATAGGGTCATGGTAGTAGTAGTCAGGTATATTTATGGTTTCAAGTTCAACAACTTGATCTATTGCATTTTTATGTTTCATTTATAATTGCACAAGTGCAAACTAGTAAACTAGGTAGATTAACTGGTTAATCTACAGGCATTTTGGTGGCATCAAATTGGGTACAGGAGGGTTAGTTAGGGCTTATGGAGGGGTTGCTTCTGAATGCTTGAAGAATGCCCCTGCTTGTTTGGTGAAATCTCAAGTAATATATATTTCCAACATGCTTACTGATTCCAAATTACAACTTCCATGTGAACCTTTATGAGATATGCCTTTCACCTACTATCTGTTTCTTAATTGTAGGTTTCCATGGGCGTGGAGATTTCTTATGATCTACTGGGAGTTTTATATCATCAGGTAAGCATGATATAGTTACCTATTAGAATGTCTCTTTATTTGCATTTACATGCAGTCTACAGATAGATTACTTGAAACACTAAACTATATATTCGCATCAGTCTTGTAGTACATAATCTGAATGTACAAAATGGGCTCTATATTTGGTTCTTTTGAGTTGCTATGCTCTACATTAGCTTGCAGAATTTTTCAATTCAGAGTTATGTCTATTTTTGCCTTCTTCCCCTTGCATCAGACTTAATAAGACTCTTTTGCATCTTCAATGTTGTGAATATTATTTATACAAACTTGCAAGGCTGCTCAGGTTTGCTTTATTTAGTTTCTGCAAGACTAAAGATTACATTTTACTTTTTAGCGTCATGTTAGCAATTCTTTCTTAAAGTCATTCTAACAATTTTTTAACATTTTCTTTGTGTTTGATCAATTGATGATCTCATCTGTCATGACCAACTAGTAATATACTAATATCTCCTGTGTCGTTTTAATAACAGCTCCAGTACTTTAAAGCTGGGGACATTAAGCAAGACTATGAGACTGGTAAAGATGGTACTACCATGGTCACCTTCAAAGTTAATTTTGATCAAGTTGAGGGTTTGGAAGATGCAATTAAATCCAATTGTGGCCGAGGTATTCATGTCTACAAGCAGTGACATTGCTGAAGTTATTAAAGCTTGGTCAGCTTCTCCTTGATGTATTCATTATAAAGTGTTATGCTAGGAAGGATTGCTTATGATGGGCAGATAGGTAGACCATTACTTGTAGAAACACCTCTTCATGTAGCTCCAAGTATGTTTAAAAACTTTACATCATATTATTCTTCTTGCTATGCATACTTTGCTATAATATTTTACCTTTTTGCTTTCATGCCCTGTTGTATGTTTATTCATGAGCAGTAAAACTGTTAAATATCTTATTAAAATTAGTTTAATCATGTTCCTCCAATCATGTGGCTATGTTAAGTCATGGCTTCTTTTGGGATAATATTAGTGGCCATGGGAGAGATATCTTAGAATGACTTAGAACATGCCACCTTAGAGCTGTTTTGTTTGGGCAATAAGATTCAGAAACATATTTATATAGTAACCAAGTGTAAAGTTGCAAAATTTAGCACACATATATATTTTAAATACTTTTATGATACAAAGTAGGCACAAGTGCAAAATGTTTTACATATTAAATTGAGCTGAAAGAAATATGCATACATAAACTGAAAACTGAGCTGATCTCAATTCTCATACATAGTAAACGACAAAGATTAAGGAAAATGGTAGGTTAATTGCCAAAAGAAATCACCAACATGTATAACAGTCATATGGTTTATATAATTTAGTATCCTCTCGAACTCGTCTAGTGTGATGGAGGAGGCGAAAAGGAAGGAATAGTTGGCAGAGGAGGCAACGTCACCTTAGGAGCCGATGGGAGGGTGGTGGGTCCATTTGGCAATTTGGGGATAGGGTTGGCTGGTAGCGGTGGAAGGGTGGCCTTTGGGAGGGTAGTGGGCAGTGGGGTGGCCGGGAGAGATGGAAGGGCGACCTTCGGGAGGGCAGTGGGCTGTGGGATGGATGGCAGAGGAGGTAAAGTGACCTTCGGGAGGGTAGTAGGTAGTGCCGTTGGTATCGTGGTTAGGGGCGGTGACAAAGTCGGCTTTGGTAGGTTTGGAATTGACGGAAGGGTTGGACCCGTTTGGAGAATATGACGAGCTGCGAACCCAACATCAAACCATGAAATGGAGAGTGCCACAACCAGAGACAACATGAAACCGTGTTGCTTGCAAATCGCCATGTTTGTGTTTCGTTTGGGACTGATGCTTGCTCTTGCCGTTGAAAGGAGAAGGTGAATTGTAGTATTGGATGTTTGTATTTTGGGTGATTTGTCTGGGTGAAGAGAGAGGTATATATAGCAAGATTTGGCTGAATTTTTTGGTTGTTTAATGTAGTTGGCCGATGTTCAGAGGAAATTTGGCTGGGTGAAGAGATAGCTCACATTCTCCAAACTCAGATTGACACTTGGCTACTTGTGTTCGTTAATTTAAACAAGAGGTTGAAGGAAACAAGTAATTGCAAAACGTGTTATAAAAAGCTCTAAACAACCCTTACCAATTTCACTTTAGTCTAATCAAAATGTTGGCCGATTGTTAAATGTCAGTGACCAAACATTCGACTTGTCATCTTCTTTTTCTCCACCTGCTAGAGCAACTTCAATGTTCCAACCAGCACATATCCTTATTCATGCAAAAACTTTAATAATACGTTCTCTATGGAACTCATGGAAGGTATCCATCAGGGTGTCCAACGGGTCAACCCGACCCGACCCGTAAAAAAACTTGACTCTAACTTGACCTGCAACCCTATTTACCAGTTTTAGGGGTCGGATTAAGGGTCGACCTGTTTAGGGGTGGCAAAATTTTGGTCCGACCCAAGAAAACAGTCCGACCCGTCCGCCTCGAGACCCGATCGACATCCAAAAAAATTACAAAATTAAACCTTAAACCGACCCGATTTGACTCAATCTGATCCAACACAAAAACAACTCTTTTAAGAAATGGTCCAAACCCGATTATATCCGAAAAGACTAGCCCAAGCAAACTGAACAAGATTGCACCGGACACCCGATTAAACCCAACTCGAAACAACCCAACACGATTATACCTGACACCTAAAATAACCTAACCTGATTATACCCGACACCTAAAACAACCCAACTCGATTATACCCAACACCTGAAACAACCCAATCCGATTATACACAACACTTAGAACATCATTTAAAAAAGTTTAAATCCTTCTTACTCGATATCAAGTCTCAACCAAGGAGTTATGTACAAAACTAGGCAACTATAATCATGCATTCATGCATTTATTCTAGCTAGACCCTGAAGCAATATTCAAGAAACACAAGAGAGGACAATTGAAGTCGCTATACTATCTTATGCTTAAAAAGATTCTAACAAGTGATATCAATTCTATACTCAATCAATTTGATTTGATTTTTCATTAAAATATTATATCTATATTTAATCTTTTTTTTTTAATAATGTGAAATAGAAATGATATATTGTTGGTGTTTTGTGAAAAGTCATCAATCCCATTGTATGCGTGTGATGAGAAAGGAGTCACATAGGACTATCGATTAAGAAGATCGGCCTTTGTGACATGCCATGATTTAATTAGAGGGTTGTAAGTGGCCGTAGAAAAGACAAGATTCCAAGAGATGTACTGACGCCTAGGCACGGAACCTCATGTGCCGAGGGCGCAACGTGGGCATGACGCTTGGTAAGGGCGTGCCTATGTTGGCGGTGACGCGGCACGAGCACGACGCTCGGAGGAGGCGTGCCAGTGCAAGGTGTGCGGCGCGAGTGTGGTGCATGTCTAAGGCGTGCCTACGCCTTGGTTGTGGAACGCCGAGTGCGCATGTTTGGTTGATAGCAAAGGCATGGTGTTGCAGCACGCCTATGGCTTGGCACAAGGCGCCGGGCACTTGTCTTGATGTTCAACTAAGCTAGGTTTTATGTTTTGAGCAAGGAAAGAATGTACTTTAACTTTGTGCATTATCATGTGAATGAATAGTAGCTTCTCTAAGCTTGATAAATGTATTAGACAAAGACCAAAGCATAAGAATAGCTTGGAACATAGTTATGAAAGTTAGAAAGGAGTTTGAAAGCTTCAAACTAGCTTGTAAGTTAGCTCCATAAGCTTAACTTAGTTCCTAACTCAAAGAACTAGCTTGGAAGGAAGCTCATCTAGTTAGGGTTAAGCTCAAGTAAGCTCCACTAGTTAGGGTTTAGCTTAAATAGCTTAGAAGTCAGCTCAACTAGCTGAAGCTCAGCTCAAGTCAGCTCAACTAGCTGAGGGCCAACTACTCTAGCTAAGTGCCAGCTACTCTAGCTAAGTGACCTAGCTTGGTACCTAGCTATGCTAGCTTGACCTAGGCCATGCGGGCCAGCCCATGGGGCGTGGTATTGGGCTAAGATGGGCCGATCATATGGGCTGATTTATGGTCCAAATGGATTGCCATCTTGGGCTTGACAATGGGCTTTATTGAAGCATTTTTTGGACCAACTCCTTGGGCCTCCATGGCTAGTTTTTGGATGACACACTTGGGCCATTCTAGGGTTTTGGTACCACCCATATAAGGAGAGAAGGAGAGAGAATTGTGGATAAGGATGAAGATGGTTATGGAGAGAGAATTTCCTAACAACTTTCCTAAATTCTCTCCAAGATTCTCTCAACCTCCTCCAACCCCTCTAACCTCTTGTAACCGCTTCTAACCGCTTTTGGACATCCCATGACTCGTGAACTCGTCTATAAAAAGGCATGAAGGGCGTCAGTTTTGTACGATGTCGAAAGACATAAATTGGTGGCAATTGGGAGCGGTCTAGAGAGGGTGTCACATGAAATTTCAAAAACTTTGTGGCGGTTATCATGGATCAATTCTCTCAAGTAAAGATCAAGAAGGAGTCTCAAGATTCAAAGAAGTTATGTGTATTCTTAATGGAAAACGAATTGCCAACTTTTTCAATTGTCGTTTGTTGGAACGTTTTATCTTGCAACAATATTGTGGAATACCCTTGCATGGAGTAAGGGCAATATTCGTTGAAGGAAAGCTCGATCTAATTGAGTGACTCGTTGCCGTTATCCAAGTCTTCTTTATAAAATGTTTTAAATAGTCGGTGGTGATTACCTTTATGGTCTACACCCAAACGAGACTACCCTTCGGGGTCTACTCACGAGACTAACCTTCGGGGTCTACTCACGAGACTACCCTTTGGGGTCTACTCACAAGACTACCCTTCGGGGTCTACTCACGAGACTACCCTTTGGGGTCTACTCAAACCGCCTTGACTATCCTTTTGGATCTACAAGGGCGGACTTTACTTCAACTTAAACTTTGCAAATATGCTATTCTATTTATCCTAAAATCAACAATCTTCAACGAATATTTGTTTGTCTTGTTATTTTCATTGTTGTCTTGTTTTACATAAGGTTATGGAGATGGCTTATTGAGATGATGAAACGATCAACGACGTGACCTCTATCTTGAGGGAATTTAAGATCGATCCCCCAAGTCCTATAAGGCTAAACAATGTGGACATTGGAGGGCTCCAAGACTTTGACGAGTGGCTTGAAGAGTACAACCAAAGCATGGCTAAATGGGATTGGTTTGTCACTCAAGTGAAAGTGGAACCCGATCTCGTTAGTGCTAAGGGAAAGGAGGTTCTTGCGCCTCAAACCTCCAACACCGCGGAGGCTCATGATCCTAACCATGGACATGAGGGAAAGAAAGGGTACTCGAGGTTCAAAAGGCGCTCAAGGTCTCGGGCCAAGCACACAAGGAGATCCACTATCCTCCTACCTATTTGTTTTAGGCATAGAAAGTTTAGTTAGAAGACTCCAACAAGTATGTATGGAATCAAACAAGACAGTTGGCTTTGCGCTTGCCCAATCTAGAACTAAAATCCTCTTTCTATCCTTCACCAATAATATTATTATCTTTACTAAAGCAACCCACTTAGCTTGTCTCTCAGTCAAACGAATCATTAATGAATATTGTGAGATTTCTGGACAAAAAGTGAATTATCATAAATCATCTTTCCAAACCTCAAAAATAACATCAAACCAACAAAAACAAAGAGTCCAACAAGCATTAAACATTACGACAATGACAAACCTGAAAAAATACATTGGCTGCCTGATATTTGCATTTTTAGTATAGTTTTTAGTAGGTTTTCTTTGCTTATTAGGTTTAGTTTTGTTTAGTTTAGGTTTTGTTTTGAGTATTTTTAGATAGTTTTGCATATTTCTGTGAAAAGAGTGGAATCTACTCTATTTTGTGAATTTTGTAGGTTTTAGCTAGGAAAGGAGCTGAATAGAGTTGAATTTGGAGCATTACAGCGAGAGACGGAGGAGTGCAAGATTTAAGAAGTCAAAGATCGAGAGCACAAGAGGAAGTGTGGAAGAAAACGAAGCCCAGGCTCGTTAACGAGGTTGTGAGGGCTCGTTAACGAGGCCACGAAGAAGAAGATATGGAGTATTTATTTTATAATTCACCGATCCTGAGCGGGAATTTATTTCCGTGTCGGTTGAGTATCTTTTTAGAATCTTTTGGGGTTGTTAGAATATGTATTTTAGGTCTTAATATCTTTTTAGATTTTATTTCTATCTTTTAGGGATTGTTTCTATCTTTTTAGGAAAGTTTATATCTTTTAGCCTTTTTAGTTTTTAGCTTTTTAGTTTTTAGCTTTTTAGTATAAATACCCTTCTATCTAGCATAGAATGAGGGGGCTTAATTTGAAGAGAGCTTTTTAGAGAGAATTTTTAGGAGGAGATTTTTGAAGGGCCGAAAGAGAGAGAGAAGTCGGATCGGAAGAGGACCGCCGAGGCTCGGTAGACGACAGTCACGGGGGTCGTTGATCGTGATTGTGGTTCGGTGCTTTTATGTTTTTCGGTTTCTTCTGAATCTCTGTAAGACGATATATTTTTCTTATTAATTCAAGTTTGAGTTTTGTTTCAATGTTTCTTTTGATTGAAGATATTAGTTTCTTAGTTATGATTAGTGAGTAGTTTCTTTTTCTAGGATCGGAGTTAAGCCCGGCATAGTTGAGCATGTTTGATGAGTAAGATTGAGTTGTGAATGCCTTTTATCTTTGATTGAGAATTGTTTGTTGTGCTTATACCGAGACGAAAGTGGAGGTAATTTGAGTTTTTAACTGAATTGAAAGAGGAAGTTAGTAACTTTAAGGTTGATATTGTTTGAAAACGAAAGTTTCAAGCTTTAGATCTAAAACAAGCAATTAAGTGAATTAGGATGCGAAAGTATATTAATTTACTTGTTAAGTCAACGAAAGTTGATGACTCTATATGTTTAAAGGCATGATCTTTTCTTTTTACGAATTCTTATGCTTGGCTATGTTGTGGTGTCCCTAGTCCTAGATTTTTGTTTTATTTGAATTATTTCTGGTGAATCTTCGTTGTTGAGTACTTGCCTCGGTACCGAATTTTAATTAGATTTTAATTAGGTCGTTAGTTTTAGTATTTTGTGTTCGGTGGTTCGTTAACGACCCTGACAACGTCGTTAACGAGGCTGCTCGTGAGTGTTTTATTTGTTTTTGTTTGCTTTTTGTTAGATTGATAGACAAACAACCTTGCTTCCTGTGGAACGATCCTGACTTCGCTATACTCAGCAGGGTCTTGACTTACAAATTTATTTGTTGTCAAGAAACCCTCTCAACAAATTGGTGCCGTTGCCGGGGAAGCAACGAGTTGTTAGTTTATCTTCGGGATCGGGAATAGCCCGACCCCGTTTTTGTTTTCTTTGTTTTTTTTTCTCAGTGTATGCCGGTAGGACGAAGAAGGCTTCAGTTTGATAACACAGGTTATTACTCAGAACCAGAACGTTCCCTGCACCGTCAACTCCGAGAAAACCGAGCCATGGCCACAACAGAAGATATGGCTCGAGAGCTAGAGATCCTCCGGACCCAGATGAAGGCACTGAAAGCCAAGAAGGACGGCGCAGACGCCGGAGCTGAGCGTCAATGAGCTGACAAGGCTCGACTACAAGAAGAGCTAGACGCCTATCCAAGGAATGCCAAACAATACATGCATCCGGAACTGAGGGTGTCAGAATCTCCTATTGTGCTTCCAGCGATAGAGAAACCTTTTGAGATCAAGTCTCAATTTATATCCTTAATCAAACGGGCTCAGTTTGAAGGGAAACCTGCTGAGTGCCCTATGGAGCATATTATAAATTTTCTTGATTTATGTGACACCATAGCTGCTGAAGGTGTCTCGTTAGAATATGTTCTATTAAAAGCTTTTAGATGGTCTCTTACTGGAAAGGCCCTGAACTGGTTAGAGAGCCTACCTTCTAAGTCTATCAGGACTTGGAAAGCTTTGTATGATCAATTTCTTACAAAGTTTTTCCCTCCTGCTAAGACAACGGAGTTAAGGAAACACATCACCTCCTATCACCAGTTGCCTCACGAAACATTTGTTGAAACATGGGAAAGATTCAAGGAGATGCTTAGACAGTGCCCTACTCATGGGCAACCTTTATATGTTTTGCAAGAAATCTTTTTCCAAGGTATCAACGCAGAGACCAAGAACCGCATCAACACGCATACTGCGTGCGGTTTTATAGAGATGAACCCGACAGAGGCGTGGGAACTGTTGGATAAGCTGGCTAATTACGATGCTATGTATGGAACCCATCAAACTCCACAAACTCAAAAACGTCTCTACATACCTAACCGAGAAGAAGTTGACCCAGATGTTAAAAATCAATTCTTACAAGATGAGGTCAACCGTCTAAGGAAACAAGTAAGTTTTCTGAAATCCTCTCAATCATGTCAAGAATGTGGTTCTTCTGCACATAGTACTTCTGCTTGCACTAACATTGAGCAGGTTAAAGCCGCTGAGACAATAGCTGAGATGAATTACATGAGAGGACCCTACAGAAACCAACCTAATTATAATGACAGGTCGAACAACTATCAACCATGGGGCAATCAGAATACAAGTCAAAACTACGCAGTGCCCCCACCAGATAGACGACCTGCACCATATCGACCTGCAGGCCATCAGGAGACGCCATCATGGGTTCAGGAGATAAAGGAGAGCATCAACGGAGTGAACCACAAAGTTGATAAAGTTCAAGCCAAACTGAACCGACAAGATAAAAGATGGGGAGAGTTCGATATATGGAAGAGGAGCGTTGATTCCCAACTAGGGGACCTAGCTGCACGGATTCCAAGACCACAAGGGCAACTCCCGGGCCGCCCCGAGGAGAACCCTAGAGGCCAAATAGCAGCGGTACACCTCAGAAGTGGGAAGACATTGCCGAAGAGAATTCAAGCTGAAGAGAAGGAGGAACAGGACCTCGCCAACCAGCTCGTTAACGAGCCAGCGAGAGCATATACCGAGCCAACAAACCAGAACAACGAGGCTCCGAGGGTCCCTAACGACCTTACCCCAGGTAAGTCTACTAATCCGAGCCTCCCTCTCAATCCCAGGGTAGTTAACGACCCCACCAGGGTCGGTGACGACCCGCCGAGGACATCAATCGACCCCAATGTCGACCCGGTACTCTCACCTCTCAAGCCTAACTTGGTTCCGAGAATGGTGAAATCTCTTCCATTTCCAACTAAGAAATCTATGGACTCTACTGAGAGTAAGTTCAAGCGTTTCGTTAAGATTCTTCAGGGCATTAATATCTCCATCCCATTCGTTGAGGCCCTAAGCGAAATGCCGGCTTACACAAAATTTTTGAAAGATATTCTTAGCAGGACTACACTAACAATCCAGGGATATCAAGCTTACTGATAGAAGAAAAGGGTCCTAATTTAGCAATTCAAGCACACAGAGGCTGTAAGGCTACAAGCGGGGTACCTCAAGACCTCAACATGGCCATACATGAACCACCATGAGACTAACAAGGGAGCTCGTCGAGCTAACGATGTTAAACATAGCGCTTACGGGAGGCAACCCGCTTTTTAGAATAGGTTTAGTTTATTTTCTTTTCTTTTTCTTTTTAGATTATTTCTTATCTTTCTTTTGTTTTTCTTTTTAGTTTTAATTAGGATAGAAATTAGAATTTTTTAAGCTACCAAGATTTCAGGAGAACGGGATCGAAAAATCACTCAAGAAGGCCACGGCGGCTCGTTAACGACCCACCCAGGCTCGTTAACGACCCGGTTCGTATGAACCGACTCGTCACGATACGGGGCAGGTAAGTATTCTAACCTAATCTATCTATTTTTACCCTAGCCGCCGCCCCCTTCTACCCTCATCCCTCCTATATAAACCCTTCTACCCCCCTTCCAAAATTCTACCACAACCCTCTCAAAATTCACACCCTCTCAAACCCAAAACACTCTCAATCCCTCTCCCTTCTCTCCCACCGAGTCGGAATCCCTCACGCTACCGACCACCGAGAGGCCGTCGTTACCGGAGCTCAGAAACTGTTCACCGACGAGGCCAAGCTCGTTAACCACCCCGATTCCGACCCTTGTTCTTCAATTTCTCGGTTCTCCGGTATGATTTCTAAACCCTTGCTCGAAATTGCATGATTGATTATCTATAGGGTCGAAATTTCATATCTTGAATCATGTTCTTAGAAAGGTCGATAAGCATGCTTGATTTTTGTTCCTAAAAATTCTTGATTGTGCTTAGTTGTTCATGTTTTAGGAAAGATTATTCATGTTAGATTACCTATTGCAATCCTTTAGTTAGGAAAGCATGAATTTTTCTTGTTCTAGATCTAAAGTTCAATCTTTGCATATCAAAATTTCGGGTAATTTTTAGCATGTTCGAGATGGGTAATAGAGTAAGTATGGGGTGCTTATACCCGATGAGGGATATGTGGAAAATTATAGATGATTGCATGCTTGCTTTGTGCTGAATTTAAGGTAGATTAAATTTCGGAAAATTCTGGTTTTGCTCTCGGCGGGTCGTTAACGACCCACCCAGGCTCGTTAACGACCCTGCATTTCTTCATCGATCAATACGAGCCCAGAATCGTGAACGACCCAATTGGGTAGTTTACGAATAATTCCGAGGTTAATTTTGAGACCAAGTATGGGGTTTCGTACCTATTTATTTTTGAGTGGATCTTATCTTGGAAAAATCTCGATTATTTTGTAGGATCCATGGCTAGTTCAAGCAGGCCCGCTACCCGAGCCCAGAAGAAGAGGAGGAACCATAGGTCTCCATCTCCACCTCGAGTGGATGATGTGATTTTGAGCAATCAGAGCCAAGTACGGCGCTACCGAGATTTTCTAGAGAAGGACCATTACACCCGATGGTTCTCGAAGTCTAGTGCTGTCACCACGGGCATCTACACGGATGTCAAGGACGCTTTCATCATCCTTGGGGCCGCCCACCTGTTGAAGCAAGAGAGCTTGCCACACTATACGGCCCTCACATCCGAGTTCTTGGCCACTTTGGAGACCAACTTCTCGTCAAAGATCTCGGCGGGACGAATTCGGTTCCGGCTCGGTAACGAGGACCGTGACTTTACAATGGCGGAGTTCAATGCAATCTTGGAGCTCCCAAACCCGTCGAGAGATTATAGCTTGAAGGACTACCGAGTGTCCCGCACTTGGAGCTACATCACCGGGGAGGTTCAATCCTCTACCGCGGCGCTATCCGGGGCAAACATCGTCAACCCCATCTTCCGGATTATTTTGAGAGTCCTCGCCGCAACATTTTGGCCGAAGAAAGAGTTGAACCGGCCTACAAGGACGGAGGTTGCTTGCTTCCGCACCATCCTCTTTGAGGAGCCCGACCCCTTGAACTTGGGGTACGAATGGCTCTACTATGTCGAGAAATCCACCAAGTCCAAGGAGGTGTGGTGTGGCAATTTGGTTAGCCTCTTGGCTAAGAATCTCGGAGTAGATCTCACCCGCTACACACCGGCTCACGCCCAACTCCTCAACAAAAATTATTGGTATAGTTCCGGGATTTTCGTGCAAGCCGAGGGAGGCTACAAGGTGAAGGTTCAAGATCGACTAGTCATACCTTCCCTCGACATGTACGAGCTACTCTACGTACCGAATTGGTACGAGGAGTGGACGGGACATCCCTACCCATTGGAGCCAAAACCAGAGGACGAGCTCTCGCTTAGGCCATGTGAAACTCGGTTTGAGCGGGACGACGTGGATGAATATGAAGAAGAAGATGAACAAGAGGACACCGAGGTAGTAGGCAATGACACCGAAGAAGCCGACACCGAGGGCGGCACTGAGGAGCTCAATTTTGAAGAAGAAGACATCAACACGGAGGTGTTAGGAGGTAACATCTTCGTTGACGAGCCCACCAGGGTCGTTAATGACCACTTCCAGCCCCATCCTAACCCTGTTAACGAGGCACCCAACTTCGTTAACGAGGTGCCGAGAGCCCATGTCGACCCACCACCAGCTCCTGTCGACCCTCATGCCTATGGACTCATGCCTTACAACCCGGTGATGTATCAAGACCATTTCCAGCCTCACTACCCACCACCTCCTCAGCCCGAGTACGCAGGATCGAGTATACCACCACCATGGGCCGAGGATCTTTCTGCACGGATGCAGCAACTTCACCTCCAGACGGATCACATTCATAGGAGGATGGATAGATGGGAAACCGTCTATTCCGCTCGCATGTCGATGGAGGATGATAGGCAGCGTCAGAGAGAGGCGGAGGATGCTGAGTGTTGGAGGACGATGTACGACTTCATGGGGAACTTTGAGCACTACTTTCCTCCACCGAACCGTTGATTCAGCTCAAGATGAAGTTTCTTTTCCTTGTTTCCACTTTGTAAGTTTTTATGTCTTTCCTTTTTTCTTTTTAATTTTTTGTTTTGTTTAATTTGTTTTCTATTTCTTTTCCCTCTTCTTCTTATTTTCCTTACAGTGGGGACACTGTAATTTTAAGTATGGGGTGGGGAGAAAGTATAAAACTTATGTTCTAAGTGTTTATGTGTTCTATGTAGTTTTTATTTCTTTAAGTTGCAAACCGAAAAAAAAATTGAAAAAAAAATTGAAAAATTTCGAAAAATCAAAAAAGAGTTTTAGAATTGATAGATATCCCTTCTTAAGTTCTATGATAGCAATCACTAGCTTAATCATATAATTCCTTGCAAGCATGTCTTTAAAAGTATAGCCGGATTCTCAACTTGAAATTATTGTTTTAGAAGAGAATAGCATTTGATGAAATTGAGCACATATACTTTATAGCATAGATGATGCAATCCAACAAAATTTACCTTGTGAGTTATTTTTTGGCCTTATAGGGAGAACATTCATAAATCCCTCTTCTTTTCTTGTGTGATTTACTCTCTTTATGCATATTATCTCTTGGAATTGTGATGGTTATCTATTTCTTGAGACCCTTATAAGATTTTTTGTTCATTACTTGTGAAGATCATATGATGGAGAACTTAGTTTCATAAGCCCTATTATTCCCTATCTACCTTTACATTATTCCTTCTTTTTGATAACCAATTCTGGCCTGAACCTTTTGTTTTTAGCTCCACAAAAATTATTCCCTAGCCGAGATAAGCTTGACCCTATCCGGGAATTAGGACTTAGATTGGAGAGGTAAGTTTTGTGTTTTGTTAAAAAGAGAAGAGTTTTATATTTGCTTGAATTGAAGGGTATTTGGGAAGGGTAGATTGGAAGTCTCTTGTTATTACATGTAAGAAAGGTCTCTTGATAGAAAAAATGCACATAATAAAGTTTTTGATGGATGTCGTGAAAAGAGGAAGAGGAATGTATACGGTGGATCGTTAACGACCCTGATGTGGGCTCGTTAACGAGGCAACGAAAAAAAAAAGAGAGAGAAAGATGATGAGAAAATAAAATAAAATGAAGAGTTGAAGTGCATTTGTGTTTAAAGATAATATCAGAGATTCTTTTATTTTTGTTATGAGACTTTTTAGGATGATAAAGGGTGAGTGAAAATGAGTGTGCATAATGAAGAGTGAGTTTCGTATGTTGTTTTATGAAAGCTTTGGTAAAGTGTGAGTTTTTAGGAGTCTTTTGATTCCCGGATATTATTAGCACCACATGACCAAAATATTTTCCACGCCCTATTGTCTTTTACCAAGCCCCATTACAACCCGGCCGAATGGAAACTTCTATGAAGTTTTTCATTGAGCCCCCTAAGTTCTCTTGATGATTCTTTGCTTGTTTTGACAAATCTTGGGTGGAGAGTATTGGTGATATAAGTTCCAATTTCTATGAGTTTTTGTATATAAGATGAGTTGAGAGATTGAATTTATAAGCCTAAACACTTGAGAGTGAGTAAAACACATTATATCCCTTGAGAGGTTGGATTGTATTATCTTATGTCTATTTAAGTGCATATATGTGTGAGGATGTTAACAGTCTTTTGCTATAATTTTCTTATGTGTAGATGTTGTTTTTTTAGAAGATGGCTATGTCTTGGTGAGCATGATTTGTTTTGGTTTTGGTTAGTGTCTTGTTTATTGCTTGAGGACAAGCAAGTCTAAGTATGGGGAATTTTGATATTCGCATTTTTAGTATAGGTTTTAATAGGTTTTCTTTGCTTATTAGGTTTAGTTTTGTTTAGTTTAGGTTTTGTTTTGAGTATTTTTAGATAGTTTTGCATATTTCTGTGAAAAGAGTGGAATCTACGCTATTTTGTGAATTTTGTAGGTTTTAGCTAGGAAAGGAGCTGAATAGAGTTGAATTTGGAGCATTACAACGAGAGACTGAGGAGTGCAAGATTTAAGAAGTCAAAGCTCGAGAGCACAAGAGGAAGTGTGGAAGAAAACGAAGCCCAAGCTCGTTAACGAGGTTGTGAGGGCTCGTTAACGAGGCCACGAAGAAGAAGATATGGAGTATTTATTTTATAATTCACCGATCTTGAGCGGGAATTTATTTCCGTGTCGGTTGAGTATCTTTTTAGAATCTTTTGGGGTTGTTAGAATATGTATTTAGGTCTTAATATCTTTTTAGATTTTATTTCTATCTCTTAGGGATTGTTTCTATCTTTTTAGGAAAGTTTATATCTTTTAGCCTTTTTAGTTTTTAGCTTTTTAGTATAAATACCCTTCTATCTAGCATAGAATGAGGGGGCTTAATTTGAAGAGAGCTTTTTAGAGAGAATTTTTAGGAGGAGATTTTTGAAGGGCCGAAAGAGAGAGAGAAGTCGGATCGGAAGAGGACCGCCGAGGCTCGGTAGACGACAGTCACGGGGGTCGTTGGTCGTGATTGTGGTTCGGTGTTTTTATGTTTTTCGGTTTCTTCTGAATCTCTGTAAGACGATATATTTTTCTTATTAATTCAAGTTTGAGTTTTGTTTCAATGTTTCTTTTGATTGAAGATTTTAGTTTCTTAGTTATGATTAGTGAGTAGTTTCTTTTTCTAGGATCGGGGTTAAGCCCGACATAGTTGAGCATGTTTGATGAGTAAGATTGAGTTGTGAATGCCTTTTATCTTTGATTGAGAATTGTTTGTTGTGCTTATACCGAGACGAAAGTGGAGGTAATTTGAGTTTTTAACTGAATTGAAAGAGGAAGTTAGTAACTTTAAGGTTGATATTGTTTGAAAACGAAAGTTTCAAGCTTTAGATCTAAAACAAGCAATTAAGTGAATTAGGATGCGAAAGTATATTAATTTACTTGTTAAGTCAACGAAAGTTGATGACTCTATCTATTTAAAGGCATGATCTTTTCTTTTTACGAATTCTTATGCTTGGCTATGTTGTGGTGTCCCTAGTCCTAGATTTTTGTTTTATTTGAATTATTTCTGGTGAATCTTCGTTGTTGAGTACTTGCCTCGGTACCGCATTTTAATTAGATTTTAATTAGGTCGTTAGTTTTAGTATTTTGTGTTCGGTGGTTCGTTAACGACCCTGTCAACGTCGTTAACGAGGCTGCTCGTGAGTGTTTTATTTGTTTTTGTTTGCTTGTTAGATTGATAGACAAACAACCTTGCTTCCTGTGGAACGATCCTGACTTCGCTATATCCAGCGGGGTCTTGACTTACAAATTTATTTGTTGTCAAGAAACCCTTTCAACACTGCCCAATAATTAACGGAGCGGAGAATAGAGAAATGTTTAAAGATACTGTTGGGAAAGCCCCTTAGTTGAGCAAATGAAAGGCAAACTCCTTATCCCAAGAAGGACGAACAATTCTCATATGATCAAACCCTGCAACCAAACCAAAATACCTAATGCAAAGCTTTATGTTACCCACAAATGTGCATACTGAGTTAGATAAAACAAACATATGTTTCTTTTGGAATAAAAGTCCACAATACAAATCGTTTATGAGGTGTGATAGAATTTCCAAGCCCAAATCTCATGGAGGACTCAGAATTAGAAAAATGGAGCACATGAACAAAACGATACAAATGAAATTGTTGTAGAAAATTCTAACTAAACCAAACAATATGGGTGCGATTAGTGGCTGAAAAATATCTCAAGAATGACGATTTTTTCTCATACAAACGTAAGTCTAACACCTCATGGCAGTTGAGAAATTTGATGAAACTAAAACCATCATTTGAAGAGGGCCTTATATGGCAAATTGGTGATGGCAAAACCATAAACTTCTGGTCTAACAGATAGGTTATGCAAGAGCCACTTACAAACTACGCTACTAACTTAAACATGGAAAACAAAATTGTTGACATCATACTAGTTGATAAAACATGGAACATACCTGCACTAATGCAACAACTATCATAAAAAAATTTAGATGAGATTGTCAGCATAATCATTCCAAACAATGAAATTAGAGACCTACTTTACTGATCACCGAGCAGGAACGGCTGGTTCTCAACCACTTTGGCCTTAGACCACATAAACAAACTAAATAGCCATGACCCGAGCATGAACAACTAGATATGGAAACTTGATACGTTCTCAAAAATAAACAAAAAATATTGTGGAAAATAGATAACAATGGACTACCAACAATTTCAAGGCTACAAGCGAATCATGTTATGATCCTGGGGGTGTATCATGTGAAAATGCACATATGAAGACATCAGCCTACTTTTATCAAATGTACACACACACAAAATTTGTGAAAAAATAAATCCTAAAACTGAATTTTTTTTTTTGCAACAATTAGATATAAGAAACAAGACACCAAGGCTAATTATTAGTGAACTAAAGCAACAAATAGGTACCAAAGGTTTCACGAATTAGCTGTAATCTGGTGAGGGATTTGACATCTATAAAATAAACAAATACGGGGTTGGGAAAGAACAAACAATGGAGTGAAGATGAATCCAAAGCAATGAGTAAAAATAAAAGTAGGGCAAGAAGAAACAAACAAGGTAGACGAAATCACCGATCAGATTTTGTAAATTAAATTTTAAGGGCTCTAGACTTTCGAATGGATTGGTGACATCTGAAATTGTAATCAAAGGACCAAATGCAGAGATCATTGACATGGTGAGTTTCGGTTGCTAAACTTGAAGCGCTGGCACTAAGAGAAGGAATAATACAAGCTAAAAACAAGGGATCAGGAATCTAGAAATAGAAGGAGACAACCGAACAATCCTTAATGTTGTTCGAAAAAATGGCCAATGCCCATGGGATTCCAATATTATTATTTTAGATATTATGGTCTCGCTTTTGTGGTTCAAAACTTTCCGAATCAATCATGTGAGCATGAATCGTTGATTACAGGCTTGGGAAAGAACAAACAATGGAGTGAACATGAACACAAATCAATGAGTAAAAATAAAAGCAGGGCAAGAAGAAACAAACAAGGTAGAGGAAATCACCGATCAGATTTTGTAAATTAAATTTTAAGGGCTTTAAATTTTCGAATGGATTGGTGACATCTGAAATTGTAATCAAAGGACCAAATGCAGAGATCATTGATACGGTGAGTTTCGGTTGCTAAACTTGAAGCGTTGGCACTAAGAGAAGGAATAATTCAAGCTAAAAACATGGGGATCGGGAATCTAGAAATATAAGGAGACAACCTAACAATCCTTAATTTTGTTCAAAAAAGGCCATTGCCCATGGGATTCCAATATTATTATTTAGATATTTGGGTCACGCTTTTGTGGTTCGAAACTTTCCAAATCATTCATGTGAGCATAAATTTTAACAATGTGGTCGATAAAATCGCTAAGCTGGGTCATAGTTCATCAGTGGATTCCATTATAAAGCATTCAGAACTTCTTGTTGTCATCCGAACGGATGCTCTAAGATGTCCTCTGTAATAGGCATCTCCTAATTCTTACCGTTTTAAAAAAAAATTAACAGAAAAAACGAGGAAGAGATAATATTTAGGTTTGTAAGAAATTTAATAAAATTAAGTAGATATTGATATTTATAATATGTTTTTGGGTGCACTGACTTTGTCCAAAAGTTCAATAAAATTAAGTAGAAATTGATATTTATAATATGTTTTTGAGTGCAGTGACTTTGTCCAAGACAAAGAAGAAGGGGGGGGGGGGGTGATCAGGTAAGATTTTAGGGTAGGCCAAGTACTACTTAGACTAGCCTAGAGCACCCGTAAACGGTAAACGGATGAGAACTGATTTCCTAACCAATTCTAAGAAATAAGGGCAAACCACCGCTCTGGCTGCTCAAACCTGAGACCTCTTGCATATGGGCAAGAGGCTCAACCGTTGAGCCATGCGCACATGTGAAGAAGAAGGGGAGGGATTATACAAAGCCTGCTAGAGTGAGTACCACATTGAAAATGTTTTTAAAAGAAAAGGCAAAGTGATGAGAATTGAGCTTTCTCATACTACATCGACCGAAATGTAAAGAGGATGGTTTTGTGATGTGTGTAAAAGCACAGGGAGTAGGAGCTAGGAGTGTCCAAACCTGGTTAGCCGAAATTTCGGTTAACCGAAGTTCGGTTAACTATGAATTCGGTTAGTTAAAATCATGAACCGAAACCGAACCAAGAATCCCAGTTAACCATAGTTCGGTTAACCAAATTTTCGGTTCGGTTTTCTCGGTTAACCGATAACCGTTTATGTAATTTTACCTTAAATAATTAAGACTAAAATAATAAAATTTGAATAAAAAAAGTGATCAAGCAAGAATTTTATTTTAAATATGTACTTATATCATGTTGTTTTGGTCGTTGTAAACAAATATCGAGAGTATATACTATATTGTGTGGAATCAAACATTGTGTGTATTAATTTTTAGAGAAAGAGTCGTTTGAGAATGGTCGCCCAGGTGAGAATTAAGAACAAATCTCGCCCGTCTATTTCAAAAAATCAACGCCCCTGATGAAACATTCATTAAAAAGGATAAATTACGACACAAGCGAATTTTTCCCGTACGTATTATTCACGTATTTTTCAATAAAATATGGCACGGACGAATTTTTCCTGTATTATTCACGTATTTTTCGAAAAATTCGTTTTTATGAGACGTACCCAGTTTGTTCATCAAAACTAGCGATCTGTTCATCAATATTCCCCAATTGTTCATCAATACTAACTAATTTTGCATCGAATTTTTTGATAACATTGTTCATCGATTACAAAGTTTTCAATTTTTTATATTTTTTTAAACCTTATCTATGTGTATGAATACAATATTATCTAGTTTTTCATGCACATATAATTATTTTCAAACCAGAATAGTGTCCTGATTGTTAAAGATAAGGTCATTACGATACTTTCAAGTTGTCTACAACATATAAGCAAAAGTTGAACCCCAAAGGTCTTTTTTTTTCAAGTTCAATAATTGATTCCAAACATCCATCTATGACTCCTAACGACGTCGAGGAAAAGGTAAAGGTATCATTTGACGGATCAATCACAAGAACTCGAACCAAGAAGATACAAGATGCAACTCATGCTCTTCTAGATCATTTAGGAGCCATGACGGATCAAGCTTCGCAACCTCCATGGATTATCATGCTTAGATATCAAGTTTAGACAAACCCGAGCCTAAATCAAGAAGTCTCAATGCTCATATTTGTTCATTGATATACTTCTATTTATTCATCGATATAACCTTGTTTGTTCATTGATATACCATTATTTGTTCATTGATTTAACCATATTTGTTCATTGATATACTCCTATTTGTTCATTGATATAACCTTGTTTGTTCATTGATATACCCTATTTGTTCATGGATATACCCCTATTTGTTCATTGATATAACCTCTTTTTTTTTGTTGATATAACCTTGTTTGGCCATTGTTTGTTCATTGATATACCCTATTTGTTCATGAATATAGTGCTATTTGTTCATTGATATAACCTTGTTTGTTCATTATTATACCCTTATTTGTGAATTGAAATAAACTTATGTTTATGTGTCAATACCATCAATTTGTACATTTAGGCTAAGACTATCTATTTATGCATTTTTACATTTATTTCTTGCTTTAAGGCTATTTTTTTCCCTTACTCACATAATTAGTTCACTCACATACTCATATAATTAGTTTCAAAGCACACATATATTTATCTAGTTTATGTAGTTTGTTATACGATGTATGATAAGTGAATGAGCCAGCTACAAATCGATGTATGTAGTTTGTTATACTCATATAATTAGTTTCAATACACACATATATTGAAGAACAAAATCATAATATTGATGAACAAAATCACAGTATTGATGAACAATCTGGACGCGCTTCCTAATTCCGTTTTCTATGAACAAAATCACGGTGTCGATGAACATATTGCATACAATTTCAATGCACATTTATCCATTTTTTATGTACAAACATTAGATTTTCGATATATAAACAATAGTTTATTTATGCACAAAATCACATTTTTTTATGTACAAAAAATGTTGGCCGTTTCAGATAGCACGCTTTAGTGTCAGCACGCTCCAGAAACATGCATCCCTTGTGAAATATTCTGTCACACTTATATTTTCTTGTTGACAATATTAGATCTCCATCTTAGTTTGGAAGAGTAATGGACCATTCCTTTGGCCATCACTCTCTTCCAAAATTGTCCCTTGTTTGTTTTGCTGTATCAAACTCATCTAAAGCCAAGAGAAAACCATATCATTACACCTTTGCCACACAGATTTAGCAGGAGTTTAAAAGATAGTAACTTCAGTAAATCGAAATATATTTTTTGTAGATAGAGCCTTCATATAAACCTTACTCCACCTTTTGATAATTGTCTCTAGTTAGTTGGATTGAAGTGAGCACCATCCCTCAGTTGTTAGAAGAAGCATGAACAACTGATGATGCTAAAGATCCATGGAGGTGATAAACTCACGCTTCTTCTCCTCCGTAGATTGATCAATAGAAGTTTCCATTATCGTCATTCCTTTTCAGATTTACAAGATAGCTTCAATCGTAACTTCTATATCGGACAAACAACACAATTGGCAAATGGATTTGTCAAAGAGTTTAGAAAGCCAGAGAAGATCAAAGATTAGGTCAAAATTAGAAGTGAGAAGAGAAATTCAACATGAAATTCAATAAACAGTAGAATTTGAGAAAGTAGACAACAGAAAATAAGAGGTGCAGAAAGGCAAGTACACACAATTCTTACAAATCAATTAACTCTTATACCATGTTGATCGTAGCAATTGAGAAGAGCCATGTTAATCTTAGCAATTGAGAAGAGAAACACTCAAGAACACTCAGATGAATGAAAAGTGAAAAAGAAGTGACATATGAGCTCAATGCTAGCTAAATCACCCCTGAAGGATATATTTAGGAAGTTCACTAGTAACCCCAAATAGTGCCTAGAAAAATAGCCTATTTATTTTATCTCCACTGATTACAGCCAGGCACAGAGGCACTAGTTTGTTTAAAGAGACGATTTGAAAGAGACCCATAATAACGACCAATGTCTATATACAAGCATAGAATAAACCTACGCAATGGATTTAAATATTAAACTAGTAAAGGCACATCATTCATCAAAAACCAACCCTGCCTCTCAAAGAGTAGCTTAAAAAAATTGCTCTGTAGATCAATTATGATGGTATGGGCGTTGGTGCTTTACTTCCCACATGTAATCCAGTTGGATGGAAGTCTGTCGGAAACCAAGTTTGGCAAAGTTCTTACATTCACATCCACTGGAAGCATGCGGTATTCAATGTCCAGATCTCTGAACACCTTGAGCATCTCCTCCACCAGAAGAGCTCTCCTCGCCCACCTCTCCCCCATATCCTGATGGTTCATAGTGTGTGAAAGCCAAACCGAAAACTTGAGCCGGTTCATGTCTTCAACATCTCTCATCACTATCATTGGTGATGGATACCAATGCTCCTTTTTATTCTCTATGTATCTGCAATTGTGCAAGTAAAATATCCATACAATGAGATTTTCTTCAGCACAAAAAATGCAATGGGCTCGTTCAGCTGATCAAGTATTATGAAGAATAATATATAGTATTTTTTCAAAAAGTGTTTTTTCAATCCAAACAAGATAGGAAAAAGCCATGTGAAGAGTGGGCCCTTCTTTGTCAATTTTATAGGTGTTGTTTGGCCTGTAAATTTCTGGCAAAAAATAATACCTTATTCTGCATAATGAGATTTGTACCGAACAAACCCAATATCTGAATATAAAAAAGGGATGGTGATGCTCAACGTGAGAGGTTTGATATGTATCTATATGTATTCAAACCATGAAACAAATGCTTCTTTTGTGTGCCAATGGGTTCAAAATGACCTAGTTAGCTGCCATTTGGAGTATCAGATGAGTATGAAGAAGAAGAGATATAATCACATGGATTACTTGAGAAGTTTGAGCTAGTGTGAGAAGATCTCTAGAGCTGGTGTGCATTTATTGGATTCAAAGAGTGATTCAGGTGGCAGGAGACTGTAAAGTCTGTAATTTGTAACTAGTGTGGTTCTTCTGTTCCCTGTTTTATTGTGAGAGTGATGATTCTAACAACTACCACAAGCCAGCTTGGAGGGTGGGGAGGGCGATGATGATTTTTTGAATAAGAAAAATGATATCACTTTGAGTATATATACCTAGAAATAAATGGTGAAGTAAGCAGTAAAGGAAAGATACAAAGCTAATTACCTTGTAATTCTCTCTTTCATAGTTGAAATCTTCTCAACTGGAGTGGATATGTGGATGCAAAAGTCAATTGAATCCCCCATATCTGGACTCCTGTAGTAATTGCTGATCGGTTTGGTGGCCAGAATGCTGTTTGGATAAATTATCTTTTGGTTATCATATCTAAGAAACACTGTGGTTAGTATATTCATCTCCTCCACAACCATCTGTAAACCATAGGGTGAAATCCAGAAACACAATATGTTAGGAAATATATCCAGCCCCATTTCAAGTAACAACTAATGAGCTAAGGACTGATTTCAAGTAGTACACTAGATTGAGAAAATATAAATTCAAAAACTACCTGGACTCCCTCTATTTCACAACGGTCTCCCACGTCAAATGGATGCATGACAAAGAGAAAGATGATGGCTTCAAACGTTGTCTTGAAGGTATTGCCGAACATAAATGTCAAGAGTAGTAGCTGTGAGCTAATGAAAACCAGGAAATGGGTGATATTAACACCAATGATCAGAAGCCAAATAATCACAATGCCAATGCCGACAAGCACATTTAACAGATGGTGGAGCTTGTTCACAGCTGTTTTAGTATCATTGAGAGAAAGTGCAAGAGCTCTCCTTTCTCTGAACACATTAACCTGTGGATGTAAAAAGGAAACATCAGGCTTAGATATCAGCTACCTATAACACAAACACAGCCAATTGCTTATACATATGCGATAAATAAATATACGACTAGCTGCAGCTAAAACTAACAGTGTGGATCATAATAAATTGATTAACTTAACTACTAATCACATGACATCTCATGGTAAAACTAGTCACTAACTTAAACCTCCAATTTGATTGGCATAAATCACATACCACCCAATTTTTAAGGGCTCTCTTGCTGATTGCTTTGCTTTCAGTGGATCCTTCAAAGAGATGCATAGTCTTCTGAGCTTCATCATCTCTCATAAAGCGCTCTAAATCCTCTACAGAAATGAACCTAGCAAAAATGGAATGCAACCCAATGATTAGTAAGGTATAGAAGAGCTCAAATTAAGGGAGTGAAACAGAATGAACTTACTTAGAACCCGGTCTAGCCACATTGTTGAAGATCCTCTTGGCTGCAGATTTTGCTTGCTTCTCACTTCGAATCTGCAAGGAAGCCTCGTCAACATCATCATCTAGTAGCTGCTCATCCAAAGTGGACAGAACCCCTTTGCGCACCATATTCATCAACCTTTTCATATTCCAAGCAGATATGTTCTTATGATTCAGCCTGTGGAGGTGATCAATAGTGATTCCCGCTTCATCCTCCACCTCTTTGCCACTCGACAATCCCATCGAAAACCGGGGACTCTTTCCGATAGTAGTAGTAGCACTCCTGGGAGTCCTGCCAATCAGGGGGCTCTTTTGAATCCCACTTGCTGTAGACCTGGCACTCCCCATAGCCCTCCCATTCCCATTAGGCAGGCAATTGGCCCTCAGATCCGCCGGGATGGCAGCTCCAGCGTCCTGGAGCTTCTGGACTTCACACATGACGCGGTCCTCCTCCTCCTGAACTCGCTGAAGCTCAAGCAGGGGCGGACCAGACAAGGTCTCTATCACATACTGGTTGAACAATGCGTCATGGATTCGGTCGAAGAAGGCGCTCACATGGAAGGACATTGCAAGCACCTTGACGAGCAAGGTCTTGAACAGCCATATAACAGTGCCAACCAGAAGACACACCAAGATTTTGGTGACATAAGGTAAGTACTTGTTATGCGTTTCCTTCTCGACCTTCTGATCGAGAATGAGATTCCAGGCCAGCAGAACCCAGGCGAGCCAGAGACAGTTCTGGACGGCGCTCCTCAACCCGTACACGAAATACAGCACCCGCTTGCGGAGCAGGAAATTGCGCTCGATGAAGAACACCACGATCCGAATCAGCCATCCCGAGACCAAGCCGCCACAGACTAGGACTAGAAGCATGACCCCCCATTTCCACAACTGCATCCCCCATACGGTTTTCCCCCTGAGAAACGGGATTGCCAGGCTGCAGACTAGGGCCGCAACGATGAAGATCAGACTCAGGAGCTGGACCGCAGAGAAGAAACTGAACTTGATCTTCTTGTAGTCTTCCGGGAAATCGTCGTCCAAGAAGGGATCGTCGTCGTCGGGGTCGCCGGCGGAGGCGAGCATTCCAGAGCGTTGTTTGGATCTCCGCTCTCCTCCCCCGTCTTGGAATTCCGGCGGGTCGAGCAGTCTGGACTTGGTTTTGGCGGAGAGGAGCGTGGATTTGCGTTGAAAGGAGGCGTTTGAGCTGCACCTCAGAACCTCATCCTCGCGCCTGCTAGGCGCGTTGGCTGAGGAGCGGCGCTGAAGGAGCTCAGTACTACTCTGCTTGAAAGAGACTTTAGCGATCCCGCCTCTGGGGGTGATTTTACCGTACTCGTTGGGGCTCTCGGTGACAGGCGACAGTGTCTGGCTTTCCAAATCGGCATCCTCCTCGGCCTTGGCTTTGGCTTTCTGTTTGGGGAAATCGAACTCCACCGCGCTCTCGTCTTCTTCTGTGCCTCTGGCGGTGGAGCAAGCAACGGCGTCGTTTTGGAAGTCGTAGCTCGAGCCTCTCCAGATTCTGTTGTCCCCGGCGGCGGCGGCACTGGGCGGAGGTTTGGTGGCGGGAACTAAGGGTTTGTCGGGGTTGGCGTCGGCGTCCACTTTGACGCCGAAAGATCCCGCCATGGGGTCGTTGCGGTTCTGGAGGAGAGTGAGCCGCTCTTCGTCTCTCTTGGGCGATCTCCTCAACGGGCTTTTGATCCCTTCCATGGAAATGTATTAAAAAATTAAAAAGGGAAAAAGGAAAATAAAGAAAGATTAGTTTTTAGCAGTAACTAGTGTAGTGTAGGATGAGTCGATGAGAGGAGACGAGTGAGAAAACCAGCGGAACAGAAGGCGGCGAGCAGAGAGACACAGAAAGCGCGTATATCGGATGAAGGTTCTGCAACCAAACCCAACCCCTCCCATGTTTATCATTTACGTGTCCGAGTGTCCGACCCATCCGCCATCCAGCTTCGGTGGCAATTTCGAAATTAACGTTGAAGCCAAGGCAAATTAGATTAGGATGGGTCCTTTACCACAATGGTCTGGAAAGCACTCGTGGAAACAGTTAATGGTGTAATGTTACTGTGTTAGGTTTAGGCTTAAAATATATATAGCCCCCTAAATTTGTGTCAATTTATTATATAAATATCTCACCTTTAAATTTACACCTATTAAACACTTAAATTTATAATTTGTGCTCTATTGAACACCTCGGCGTTCAGATTTTGTCATGTGTTTTGTACGCGTGCTGATTTGTAAAATTTTTATGCCACGTGGACACCATGTAGATGCCACGTTTGTAAATATGGCATTTTTTAATTATTTTAATAAAAGCAAAAAAAAATTAAAAGCTCAAATTTCTGCCCGTTCATGAGAATGTCTTCTTCCATTATCTTCTTGTTCGAATTTTCATGGAGGATTTTTTTTTTTGGCTTGAATCAAAAGCTTGTCTCATAATATTAAATCAATCTAGCATTTCCTTGCCTTAGTTGGTTGATTAAACATGCTAGTTTTTTTTTTTGAACGATTTTTAGATTCAAAAATTAGGGTTCTTAAACCAACATTTCAGATTTAAATTTGGACTCATTTTGCCTTGAATCTTGAAAGTGTTTAAAGATATGAATAGATCTGATTGAAACTCATAGTTACCCCATAATTTGTTCTTGAATTTCTAGAATTTTCGTATTTGATTTTGATTTGGGTAGAAAGGTTCTCGCACCGCCATGGAGAAATCGCGCCCGTCCATCCAATTGAAGGTTGTGCCAGAGGCATGGAGGGGAGTCGTCGGAGTTGTGCCAGAGCCATGGAGAGGATGCCTTGGAGTGTCGTCGGTACCGGTGGAGGTAGCATCGTCGACGTCCCCGTAAGAAGCCCGACTTTGAGGAAAGGACCGAATGGTTGCAGAGAAGAAAGGGGCCTTTTGCTCATCGGATGTAACCGAAGGTGGTGACAGATCGGGATGTAATCGAAGATGGTGCCGCCTCCATGCTCGTTGCAAATGTAAGTTGGAGAAGAAAGGTCTTTTACCATTTTTAATTAAAGAAGAACAGAAAATAAAAAGAAAGAGGGAGATAGATTTGTAAATTTATTTTCCAAGTCAACTTACATTTTCACTCTTTTAACATTTTCACACGCTCAATGGAGCGTTAATTATACGCACATTGCCATGTAAGCAATCAGGTACTCAATAGGATAGGATTTGTAAGTTTAAGTGTTCTATAGGTCCAAACCAAAGGTGGAGTGTCTATATGACAAATCGGCACAAGTTCAGGGGGCTATATATATGTTTTAAGCCGTTAGGTCGACATGAAAATTTTAATACAACAACATTAGTTAGTATTTTTCGGTACAATAAGATCTAAAAAGTTTAAATGCACGCATCATTATTTTTTTTATATAATAAACTACTAGCTCATTATTAGACAAGTATTAGAGATAGATAAAGTCTGGTGGTGCATGACCAAAAAAACAAAGAAGTCTGGTGGTGCGCGATGGTGCAATTCCGGTGACCTGACATTTGAGTCCGTCGAAGGCGACCTTGCTCCTGTCTCTTCATGGTCAAGATCCAACAAAACTCTAATTCGAAGCTTCGTCATCCTTAAGGGGTCGAAACCCTAGATCTTTCTTCTTATCTTAACTTTTGTTTCTTTGATCTTATTGTTATTTGATCTTCTTTGGTTGTGTTTCCTCTTCTTTTGGGTGTTTGTAACCAGCTTTGTAATATCTTTGAGATCTAGTGGATTTGAGTCGAACTTCCTCTTTGAAGCTCCCCAGATGTGGGCTTTGTTGTATTACATCACCCAACCTTGTGTTCTCTTTGATCTTTCGCTTGTTTAGGTTGCTTTGTTTTCTTCGATCGGTTTTGCTTCCGCTTTCGTTGTTTGTGTCTTAGTCACTGCTTGGTAGGAGAATTGGATGCTTGGGTATTGTTTATTCCGATTTAACCCTTTATTTATTCTTACAGAGTCTCTAGGCTAGATTTCTGTTTGTTTTTCTTTGGTGTGCTTCTATGTCACTATGTAACAGAGGAATTGTATAAGTTAGGTAACGGGTCTACCGGTGCAACCCGTTATCGATTCCTACAAAGTCTTTACTGTTTTCTTTAAAGTTTGTTCTTTGTCTCTTGTTTCTTGGATTATTTAGTGTTCAAGCAAGATATCCATCATTTTGTTTGTGCCTCTTCTCTTCTTGCTTGACTAACTTTCCGGGGGTTATCTCAGGTACTTAGTGTTCTAAAAAATGCTATGTGGGCCCTAGATGGAGAGGGACTTCCTAGTGCCTAGACGGTTTAGACGGGCACCTAGACGGACTAGAGGGTCTCCTAGATGGGATAGAAGACTAGGAGGGATAGCACCTTCTAGCGCCTAGGCGGGGTTTTTAGAACAGTGCAGGTAATGAATATGGGCAACGCGTATAGGATAAAGCCCTATGATAGGTTGATAGACTATGCTATGTGGAAGGTGAAGGTGAAAGCCATCCTCACAAAGGAAAAATTTTACAATGCAATCACAAACACATGGGAGGCTACAACTATTGAATTCCAAAAAAAAAGCAAACTCAAGACTTACCTCATGCATAGCTAATGCTTTGGTTATCCGACGAGGTAGCTCGTCAGGTTGTGAGTATTATTGAATCTAAACTTTTGTGGGATGCTTTGGATGCTAGATATCTTACAAAATCTTTACTTAGCCGAATCTCTCTTATATGCAAGTTGTTCATGTTTAAAATGGATATAAACCTAACTGTATATGAGAACTTTTATAGATTTTTAAGGTTGACACAAGACCTAGCTATATGTCAAGATGAAATAAACGTAGAGCATCAGGATGTTATCTTTTTTAATTCCTTTTCCTTCTCAATTTAATGTGTTGAAAGATGTCATTCAATATTGCCATGATGATCTTATTTTTGTAAACGTGTTGAAGATATTGTTCAAAAGAATGAGACTATTAAAGTCTTTAAGTGTAACATCCCTATTTTGCAATGATAGGTGTTACCGCTAGTGACCTTGAATTTTACCATCCAAAGTCACCAAAGACTGTATAAGGTATTTAAGTTAAATAAAAGATGCGGAAATTTAAAGTTATTACATATAATAAAGTTGCTCATGTATGAGACTTTTAAAAGTATCCATCATATACTTTAACTTAGTTCAACAAAACATAACAAGTAAGAGTTTTTAGGCATCAGAATTTAATTAAACAAAGTTCGCATAAATGTAGTGCAACCCGAAAATGAACGAAAACCATCATTGAGAGAATCCGGCGTTCCTTCCTTCAACTTGATTGATCTTTGCCTTTACGCCTTCGGTGGAAGTTTCCTAGAGTTTGGCATTTGTCGGGAAGGGCGAGAATGTCAGGCAGAAATGCGAAAAAAGGGAATTAGTCTAAGGAGACTAAGCAAGAGAGAATGGAAATTCTCTGGGGTAGAGTAAACTATCAAATTATTAATGAGATGCTCGATATGTGTTTTGAGAAGTATGAACTTTAAGTGGAACTTAGTAACGGAAATGAGTAAGTCTCGAGGCGTGATAACTCTAGACCGCAAAGAACGAACTACGAGGCTATAGAACTTCTTATAGTAGAGTTTGTGTTGGGAACGTTTTAACTACACACAAGTTTCTAGAAAACCTCTCGCGCCCTTTTCGGATTGAAAGTCGGGTCGATCTTTTAAGACCGACCCGATTTTGATGTCTTTAATGTGCACTAGCACTTATCTTTATTACCTCTCGCGCCCTTTTCGGACCGAAAGCCGGGTCGATCTTTTAAGACCGACCCGATTTTGATGTCTTTAATGTGCACTAGCACTTATCTTTATTACGTGTCAAAACTTGCATAACATTAATGACTTTTAAAGGTGTGGAGGCTATGAACGAGCCGAGTCCACTTAAGGGGAACAAAGTTCCGACACCTAGCTAGGGTATAGACATCCCTCCAACGAGTAGGAGCGGATATAGACCATGATCCTTAAGTCGCGGGAAGAGAGGGTGTGTTGCCATACCACTCGACATATTATATAGAGGTGATCGGGCCGAGCACACCCCTTCTTAAACTATTTAAATTTCATAACGAATCTCGAAAAGAGACTTTAAACATGCAAAGGCCAAACACAACAAGCCTAGCAATAATCCTATTAACAATAATATTAATAATATTAATAATGCTAACAAATGGTCGTTATTTCTAACAATCGATATTCCTAGATTTATTTAGTTTAACAAACAAGGTGTTCCCAACATCGAAAAAGTTAACGGAATCGATTTATCGAAAGGGTTCAAGTAGAATATCCACTTGCCTTGAATTGGGGATGCTACGAAACTCGGAATTAGAAAGTCTTAGTGGCATTCGTAAGCTTTGACCTATTTAACTGAAAGGAATGACGAACGAACATGTATTAAAATCCTTATTTTAATTTTAATTAATCCTTTCTCTTATTTTCCTCTTTTAAGAGAAGGAAAGTTAATCTAAATTATTTAGTTTAATAATTTAGATAGGAGATATCAAAATAATTATTCTTTATTATTATTTTCAAGGTGATACTTTTGTAAGAATTTTGTAAACTTTAAAATATTTATTTTAAGAAAATATGCAAAGCCTCATTTACTCATAAAGGAAAAACCGTTTTAAAAACCACATGCAATGTACTCTGTATATATTTAAAATAAACTATATATGGTTTGCATGCATCATTATTTTTATGCAAAGTTACTTATTAAAACTTATCCTTATGATCACTATTTCTAAAAGTCATGATTTACTTATTATTAATTATAGTAAATTCTAGGATTGTCATGCATGTATATAATACTTTATAAAAACACTTTTTATTCTCACATGCAACACCTTAAGTTATTTAAATAGCTTGAGCTTATCAAAATAATCCTTTTTACTAAGAAGGTTAACACGTTTTATTTCATCATTTTATTAGTTCTAAAAAACACATGCAAGAGTAGATTTAGTCCAAAAACTTTATAAAAAACAACATGCACAACTATATGTTTACTTTAAGTATCTAATACTTTTATAAATCTATTTTTAATTCTAGAAAGATCACAAATAATTTATCCACAATTCCTTTTAGCTTAAGTTGACAAGAAAGAATGTCTTAATTTATAAAGAGTCTATTTATCCACATGCAACAACTTATTTACTTGTTTAGTCATGATTTTGATCTTATTAAATTCACTTTAGTCAAACTCATATAAATATAATTCTAAAGTTTTATAAAAAGGACATGCAAAGGTGGTAATAACTATAAAAATCCTTTGTAATTACATGCAAGGAGTTATATAATTTAATCAAACACATTTTATTCGTATTAATCTCTCTCTAGTCAAAAGATCATTTACAATTTATTCTAAGGTTTATAATGTAGAGAAAAAGACATGCAATAAGATTTATCGCATAAAAATTCATTTAAAAATACATGCAAGGACATTTGTGATTTAATTGATCATAACTTATCCTTATTAAACCTATTTAAACACAAAAATTTCATATAGAAACATTTCAAGGCTTATGAAAGACATGCATGGAGGTTTTATGCTTGAATACTTTATCTTTATATTTTATCAAGTCATTACCTACATCAAACAAAGTGTTTTGTGTAGAAATGGAGAAAATGTCTAGGCTTTTGAAAATAAAATAAAAATCCAGAATTTTCAAGTTCAAACCCACTTTTATCATCTGAAAAATGTTCAAAGTTTATCGTATAACTTATAAGATAATTTTTCTTTTAAATCATTTGCATGCATGTCATTTACCAAAGAAGATATGCACAAATTTAGTATTTCACATAATCTGATTTTTAGGATTTTAAATCAATATAATGGTCCTAAAATAGTTAAAAATCAGCCTCAAAATAATTTTAAAAGGCTTAGAGATTAAACCCTTAAGTGTGTTTATTTTCTTGTAGGAAGAACAACACAAGATCAAGGAGAGAGGGAAGGTGGCGGCTCAGCTGGACGGTGTTGGTGGCGCGTGGGCAGATTGTTGGTGGTGCGGGACAGGCGGTGGCCGGTGGCTTGGGGACACAAGGAAAGGAGTTTGGGTGTGTTTAAGTGGGAAAAATCAGCCCTTAAATGTTATAGTTCAAGGCTGAATTTTTTTCTTTTGTGGGAGAAGAAAGAATGATCACAAGAGTAGAAGAGACTTTTGGTTAGTGGAAGAGAGTATTTGTGAGATAGAAGAGAGTGTTGGGGGATTTATGGTGTCTTGTAGAGAGGTGAGTCTTTAAATGGGCAACTAACATGAGTTAGTGGAGGATTATGCCCATCATGGCCAAAATCCTCTCTTAGAGTGAGTGAGAGAGAAGGATTTGATCTTAAATAAAATAAAGCTTGTGTGACTGGCAAATCTCTACACCAAAATCCCACCTAAATCCTCTCTTAAATGATACAAATGCGTTAACAAACGGAATGTAATGACGATTTGAAAAGTAAACCGGAACGGACGGGTTTAAGAATAGAATTTCCGTTAGTTAAGAATTATTAAATTCTTTCTTTAATAAATTTATTTACTCGAATGAATATTTCATAAGGACATAATTACAATTTATTTATTTTAGAAAAAATAGATTTTGAATGAAAGAGACATTTTATGATATTATTTTATTTAATAAATAATTAAATATTCATAAATGAATTCATTCATTTAACGGAATTTGCGGCTGTTACATTAAGATCAAGAATGGGAATGGTAAAAACACTAAAAAACCAGATACTAATAATGAAGTCATGATGGCTAAAGGAAAAAATAACTTCAACAAGAATAGGAAAAAGAAAGATAAGTGTTTTGATCGCACCTTTGATAAGAAAGACATGTCTAAGGATAGTAATGATGTTTCTAATATGTTTGAATCATGCTCTCAATATTCTCATGAATCATTGTTGGTCTCTACTACTTCCTATGACAATAATTGGATCTTAGATTCTGGGTGTACAATGCATGCAACCCCTAAAAAGAGTTTCTTTGAATCTTTGACTATGTGTGATGATGGTATTATCATGTTAGATGATCATACTATGTTATCTATTAAGGGGGTAAGGATTGTTCTTATGAGAATGCATGATCTAAAAATAAGGTTTGTTCAAAAGGTTAGTGGGTGCCTAATCTTAGATGGTATTGTCATGTTAGATGATCATACTATGTTACCTATTAAGGGGATAATGATTGTTCCTATGAGAATGCATGATCGAAAAATAAGGGTTCTTCAAAAGGTTAGTGGGTGCCTAATCTTAGAAGGAATTTGCTTTTCGAGTCTGTCTTTGATGATCTAAATTGTCATATCATTACTCATAAAGGGATTAAGGATGTTATTAGAAATGGAATAGTCCTTATTAGGAGAATTAAGAAGTGAGGGTTATATCATGTTATTTCTGCTCTTGAATTAAATGTGTCTAAAACTATTGATCATCATAAGTTAGATCACACTAAGATTTGGCATGCTAGAATGGGTCATATTGGCAACAATGGTCTCAAATATTTGAATAAGCATGATATGATTGATGTTGATCCTTGTGACATCGACTTTTGTGAAAATTGTGTGTTGGGAAAGAAAACTTCCCACTCATTTAGTAAATCAACCTATATTCCCTCCAAATCCCTCTAGTGCATACACTATGACCTCTAGGGGCCTGCTCAAGTGGATACTTTAGGGGGAGGAAATATTTCATGTCCCTTATAGACCACTAATCAAGGAAAGGTATGAGTTTATTTACTGAAATCCAAAGAGGAGGCTTTTGAAAACTTTAAGAATTGGAAAATTATGGTTAAAAGGTAGTCTGGTCACAAAGTCAAGTGCCTAAAGATTTGACAATAGACTTGAATTCTACAATAATCAGTTTGATGAGCTTTGTAGACAACATGGCATTAGAAGGCACTTAACAGTTCCTGGAGCCCCACAACAGAATGGAACAACTGAAAGAATGATTAGGACATTGTTGGAAAAAGCAAGATGCATGCTTATAAGTGCAGGGACGAAGAATTCTTTATGGGGTGAAGATGTAGTAACTATAGTATACTTGATCAATAGATCCTCATCTTTTGTGATTGAGTTTAAAACTCCAAAGGAGATGTCGATGGGTAAAAAGCCTGGCTTAGCACACCTTAGGCCCTTTGGGTGTATTATTTATGCCCATGTTTCACAAGGCAAGCTGCAACCCTGGGCTCACAAATGTGTGATGCTAGGCTACCCCCTAGGGGGTTAAAGGCTATAAACTATTACTCATACAACCTGTAGGTTAAAAAGTCATAACCTCTAAGTCTATAACCTTCAATGAAAAAGAATTCTATTTTAAGGAAAAACTAACAATTCCTATTGTTGTAGATTCAGTTACCTCAAACACTACACCATCACTTCCCTACAATGGCAATTTCTTCCACGAAGATAATGATCCACCACAGTATGAAGAGGAGATTGATAAAACAATAATGATGAGGAAATTGAAGCACAAAACTATAAGGGCAACAATGTGATCCAAAATGATTTTGCATCAATAAGTCTACAACCTCACCAATTGGGTGCGATAGTAAGAAACTCTAACTCATATTCTTCCACTTCTCATATCTTTACTTCTCATTCTAAGCATGCTCTTGTTCATGCTTCCATGAATGATATGCATGACATTGTTAATTACTAGCTTACTAGAGATAGAGCACCTAGGATAAAAATTCCTAATAAAAGATTTGATATGAATTTGCTCGAGTGCTTTGATAAAGTTATTGAGTTTTCCTTCACTATTGCTGAGATTATAAGGAATTACACACCTGACGACACCTATGAACGGGTTGTTAGTTGTAAATAGGCTAATGATTAGGTTAAGGCTATGCATTAAGAGATTCAATCTATGCTTGTTAATAACACTTGGTCTCTTGTAAATAAACTTGCTAAGGGTAGACATATAGACTACAAGTGGATTTATAAGATAAAAGAAGGGGCTACTAAAATGATCCCCCCTAGGTTCAAAGCCAGGCTGGTTGCCAAAGGCTTTACCCAAAAGGAGGGGTTGATTACAATGATATATTTCCTCCTATTTTCAAATATAAAACCATGTGCGTATTGCTTGCCATGACTATTGTGTTTGATTGGGAACTTGAGCAAATGGATGTGAAAACAACCTTCTTGCATGCTGACTTTATTGAAACCATTTATACGAGATATCCTAAATGATGAGGTATTTTCGTAGTCGTTAATACCTACCAAAGAATCCTGACTTAACCAAACTTAGTAGAGTGATAAGTAAGGGTCGATCCCACAGAGACTTGTGTATTTGTGCTTTTACTTACGTGCCAAATAATAGAACTAAAGGAGGTTTATGGATTATTGAGTAACTAACTATTCTAATATGCAAATTAAATCTAAATATGAATGCAAAAATGATTGTGTTTAAACAAGTATAAGGGAAGTGTATTCAACTAGTTAAATTCATCATAGATATGCTCATATGCTTATTGATCATTGATTCTCTTGATTCTCAATTCACATGAATAATCTATTGTGGATTATAATTCAAGACTTTATATTTAGTTGAAAGAGCTAACAGTCTGAACAACCCTAATCATCAAACAACCTAGAACAACATCTAGATTCAATTAAACAACAACTTTAAGTCCAAAATATCGATATAAACAAATACTTGACACAAATAGCTAATCAAGTTATTTGTGTTTCATTCCCTTCTACATCTGAATAGCCCGAATGGGTCCAAACAATCATAGGTGCTGCTTTATCTAATCAATCCCAAACAGGACTTAATCAAATTAGTTATAAATTAACCTAGAAATTCTATTAGATGATCAATCTAACAATACCCTAAAATAATTTTGATTCAGTTAAGCACATGGAATAAACCCTATTCAAGTTGTTGAGAATCAATCAAACCTCACAATAATATGCAATCTATGATTTCAATAACTAGCCAAACACAAAAGATTTTAGCAATGCATGATTGAATTGAAGAAAAACTTACAAAAGGTTCAAAGGTTGCCTCTTGAGAGAAGAAACCCTAGCCTCCTGATGTTCGTGTTTTTGGTATAGTTTTTGGTAGGTTTTCTTAGTGTGTTAGGATTAGTTTTGATAAGTTTAGGATTAGTTTTATGTGTTTTTGGATGGTTTTGCATATTTTGTGAAAAGTATGGAAGCTACTCCGTTTTATGTATTTTTGTAGGTTTTAGCAAGGAAAAGGTGCTATTTGGAGCTGAATTTGGAGTGCTATGATGAAGGACAGAGGAATGCAAGATGAAGAAGTCGAAGTCTAATTTCTTGAAGAAGAAGTGTTGAAGAAGCCAAGCCCAGACTCGTTAACGAGGCTGTGAGGGCTCGTTAACGAGGTCACGAGATAGAGTTTTCGAGAGTTTGATTTTGTTACTTACCGATCTTGTGCGGGAATTTATTTCGTGTCGGTAGAGTGTCTTTTTATGATTTTAGGGTTATTATATTATGTATTTTAGGTCTTGTTATCTTTTTAGATTTTATTTCTATCTTTTAGGATTTTATTTCTATCTTTTTAGGAAAGTTTTTATCTTTTAGCCTTTTCTATTTTATAGCTTTGTTAGTATAAATACCCTTCTATCTAGCTTAGAAAAGGGGGGGGGGGGGGTCGATTGGGGGAATCGATCATAGAGGAGTGGAGAGAGGAGGAAGAGCCGAGAGAGAGAGAGAGAGAGAGAGAGAAAGTCGAGTCGGAAGTCAAGATCGAGAGCTCGGTGGACGAAAGTTACCGAGGTCGTTAGTCGTGGTTTTGATTCGGTGTTTTGTATTTTTTCGGTTTCTTTTGAATCTCTGTAAGACGATATATATTATTAATTTGAGTAGTGTTTTGTTTTCAATGATTTCTTTTGTTGAATTTATTAGTTTCTTAGTTATAAGTAGTGAGTAGTCTTCTTTTCTAGGGTCGGGGTTGAAACCCGGCATAGTTATGCATGGTTTGATGAGTGAGATAATGTGTTGAATGCCTTCTATATATTTTTAAGATTGTTTGTTGTGCTTAGACCTAGATGAAAGTTAAGGTGATTTGAGTTTGTAACTTGATTGAAAGAGAAAGTTATAGACTTGAAGGTTGATATTGTTTGAATACGAAAGTTTGAAGCTTTAGATCCGAAACAAGCAATTGAGTGAATTGGTTTATGAAAGTAGATTAATTTACTTGCTAAGTCAATGAAAGTTGATGCATCTATCTATTTAAAGGCATGATATTTATTTTCTTACGAGTTTGTATGCATGACTATGTTGTGGTAACCCTTGTCCTAGATCTTTGTTTTATTTGAATTCTCCTAGGTTTTATTCGTTACTAAGTTCATAGCCTCGGTACCGAACCTGTCTAGTTCGTTAGTATTGGTCATTTGTTTGCGGTGGTTCGTTAATGACCCTAACAACGTCGTTAACGAGGCTGCTTGTGTGTGTTTTGCTTGCTTTTGTTTGATTTTTAGTAGTCGATAGATAAACAAACCTTGCTTCTCGTGGAACGATCCTGACTCCCCTATACTCAGCGGGGTCTTGACTTATAAATTTATTTGTTGTCTTGAGTAAAGGCCCGTCAACACCTCCAAATTATCTTCTAAGTTATTAAAGAGAGAGAAACTAAAAGAGTTTTTTATATCTCTTCAAACTACTATAGATATCCAAGGAAACAAATCTCCAATAACTCATGCAAGCAATACTCGGAACTACATAGAACCAAGCCCAACTCGAAGTCCAAAACTCGTGGCGCAACATCTCCGTTGAAAGACAGATGGCATGATCTTAACTTGGAGTTGCGCGGCCGCGCATGTAGGCATTCAAGCCCGCGTCACATCTCGGTTCAGCATTTAGGTGACACTTCAAAGGCGGTTTAACCCCCTTTGACTTAGAATTTGGACTAGTAAAAATAGAAATTTTAGATCTTCGAGTCAACTTTCCAGTGATACCAAATTCAGCTTCATCCGACCACTATAACTCCCAAACCAAGCATTGCAACTCGAGTAGGCGACTTGGGAGTGACTCCGATTTTTAATGGTTCATCTGACCACTATAGATTTATTAGAAGATTGAGTTTTGATGGTTCCAGAGTCAGTGACTCCGAGTTTGCAAGTCAAGTCGGCGACTTGGCAAAGTCACTAACATGACCAGCTGACGAGTAATCTATTTAAGGTAGGAACGCACAACGTGTGTGCGTGTATTTGGAGACAGTTGGGCCGTTCTATTTTAAGAGAAGATTATCATAAAAGAGTGCTAAAATCAAGAGGAAGACAATTTGATTCTCCTAGAATATTTTATTGTATACGTTCATGTATATTTGGAAAGATATGTAAAGATTGCGTGTGTGTCACTTCCCTAATCGAATAGGATTTGATACACACGAGATCTTTTTTGTCCTAGCTTAAATACCTCAGTGTTTAGGATAGAAGGCAAGACTTTTGAGCGTCATTTCACAATTTGTGTAAGAAAGAAAGATTGAACTTGTGCGTGAGATTCGTGCGAGTGGTGTGTCAAGTGTTCTTAGGCATAGCGTGAGATTGAGAGTGTGAGTGCAAAGGTAGAGCATGGTTCAAGGTGTGGGATTCATTCTTGTACACGGGAGATCTTTGTAAACACTCAATTAATCAATAGAGCGAGTCTAAGGACTCTTGAAATCCGACCAAGTGAGAAGCTTGGAAGGGAGTGGTTTTCTCTAAGTAAACTTGTTGGCTTACAAGGAGTTTCCACTATACATCGCTTATCATTGACTATTGCTAATGTTTGTTTTACTGTTTGGTTATTCCGCTACTTTATTTACTCAAAGTCGACAACTTCGCAGGAGTCGCCGACCCGTTTAAGTACTAACGATCCTACAATTGGTATCAGAGCGAAGGCTCTAGATTGTGTTTTTAGTACTTCTCTTACATGAAAATGACTTCTACCACACCGCTATCAATGACTCTTTCTAGAAGCCTCCAATCCTCAAGGTTGGAGAGTATAATTAGTGGGTTGAACAGATGAAGACCCACATCTGCTCTCTCGAGGGTCAGTTGTGGAAGGTGATTGAACTAGGTCCGGAAACCTTTCTTGGAAAGGATGGAAAGACAGAGAAAACCACAACTGAGTACGACGATGTTGATTTCAAGAAGCTTGAAAGAATGCTAGAGCAAAGAAGGTGCTCTATCATGCTCTCACTGGCGGTGACCTCAAGAAGGTGATCGAATACACGACCGCAAAAGAAATCCGGGATGCTCTTAAAAGACTTCATCAAGGCAATGATGATGTAAAGAAGGATAGGATCATAAGCCTCGAAGGAGAATATGATAATTGTTGGGACGTTGTTGGGACCTCTGGTTCTAAACAACGGATCAACGATGCCATTCTCCGAGTTTTGATAATGACAAACAACATGAGGAACCAATGTGGTTTGTTCAAGTATTTCTAAGGAACGCAGGTACATCCAAGAACTCCCATGAATGACCAAAAGCCACAGAAGCTCACAATGCAGAGTTTCCATCAAGGGAACTCTGAAGAGGAAAGATCCCATAAAATGAAAACTCCCAGGAATGATCAAGAGAACACAGTTTACACGATGAAGAGTTTCCATCAAGGGAACTCTGAAGAAGATAGTTCCCATAACATGGGAACTCACATGTGAGGACAACGACCGTTCAGCGCAGATCGCGGGATTCTGTCTTGGACAGTCCAAAGGAATAGTCTGAGGATCAGACTGTCACGAATGATCCAACGGTCCGATTGATTCAAGAAGTTGACCTAGTTCAAACCAAAGTCACATGTGAAGAAAGTACAACTTGGGCATCAAGCAAAGGGCATTTTGGACACAAATGAAAGATGCGATTGCCCAAGCACACCTGCTCTATAAAGCCAAATGAATAGTACTCGGATTGAGCACTTCTCCCAGAACTCACAAATACCCATACTAGAGAAAAGAGAAAGAAGAAGAAGAGAAGTCCCCGACGGCGAGTGTTTGATCTCGACGACGGTGAAGCCGAAGTTTGTAGGGGCAAGGGAACTGAGAAGTCAGTCTAAGGTTTGAGTTACTTGTATTTTGTTGTTGTGAGCTTAGGAACTCAGTTGAGAGGATTCACTAGTGTTGCTAGAGTTAGGTAGAACTCGTAGGAACAGAGAAGTGTGAATCTGGCTGTTGTAACTAAGGAACAAAGCAATCAATATAAGTAAGTCATTCAAAATCCTCCAAGCGGAGGTAGAGGTTTACCCACACAACTAGTTGGTTGTAGTGGGGTTCCTCTATAAGGGAACTGCGTTCTTTACTGCTTTTAATACTTGCGCTTAATTTACTTCCGCTGCCTTGGGAACAGCTTAACAGCCAATTCCCAAGCTCTTTGCTAACGGTTTACGATCCAACAATTGGTATCAGAGCGGGTTTGCTCTAGATTTGTGTTAGCATCGCAGGTATCAAATGGCTCATGAACTTACTCAGGTGGGGAACAACACTAGTAAGCCGCCAAGGCTTATTACAGGAAGATTCGAAAGCTGGCAACGCAACATGAAGGATTGGATGCGTGGCCAGGACTACCAAGCCTGGTGTGTTATCGAGAGAGGGAACTTCGAAATTGATCCAGCTATAGTCAACGACCTCACCAAATGGGGACCCAATGAATACAAGTGCATGGAGGCCAACTACAAGGCCAAACAGTACTTGAAGAGGTCCATGTGCATGCAAGACTGTGACAGGGTAGCAAATCTTGACACAGCTAAGGAAATGTGGGAAGCCATCCAACAAATGCACATTGGGAACTCAGATCTCCGAGAAGATCTTCAGATGAATGCAAGAAGGGAGTTCTTCAACTTCCAAATGGAGATGGGAGAGTCTGTCGATAGCTATCAGTCCCGATTTGAAGGACTTTGCACCAAAATGGAAGGCTTGGGGATCACCAAAGAAGAAATCACACATAAGATGAAGGTCCAACAGCTCTTCAACGGATTGACTGGAGAATGGGCAAACGAGAGAACAATGTTCAAGGAGAATCCGGAAAATAGAACTCTCATGCTCCATCAAGAGTTTGGAAATCTAGTGGGACACGAGAAGAGAAAGATCGATGATAAGGAACAGACGCGGGCACATCGAGGGATCGCACTCAAAATTGAGAAGATGCTCAAATCAACTCAAGAACAACACGAAGACTCCGAAGAAGAAGAGAATGAGGAGCTAGTTCTCGTAACAAAGGCTCTTCGGAACTTCTACAAAGGGAAGCTCAAAAAGAACAGTGAGAACTGGGGAAAAGGACAGAGTTCCCAAAGAAAACCCGCAGAGAAGGACCTCTCGGATGTCACATGTTACAAGTGCAACAAGAAAGGACACTTCGCTAAAGAATGCCCACAAGGAATGGACGACCGGAAGCAAGGGAAAAAGGCCTACATCGCCACTTGGAGCGATGATGAGGACGAAGATCCCGAGTCATGGGCAGTCCCAAACATGTGCGGAATGGCCATAGGAGAAACCACTGGGGAACAACCCAGTGAGGTAACCACTGAAACTGTTCTTGCTTCTTTGAATAACTATGAAAAACCTGAGCTGTTGAAAATTCTTTCAAGTCTTGTCAAAGATAATATAAAACTGCAAAACAAGTTGGAAAAACAGGAACACATAAATGCTCAATTAGTTGGTCTTGAACCGTGTCCCAACTGCATATCCCTTCTCGAAAAACTCAAGTCCCATGTGTCTCACATCGTAGATCTAGAAATTGAAATCAAAACTCTAGAGAGAGATGAGAACACCCTCTTACAAAACCTGAGTAAGACTCCCGAACATCTTGAAGCCTCTAGTTCCCAAATCAAGTTTGTCCCAGCCAAACACGACATAGGATACAAAACTGAGAGCCTAAAGAACGGGAAGTCACATCTGAGTGAACATGAAATCCATGAGTGTAGGGCCTTAGAACTCCAATGTGAGAAACAGAAAAATGCTCATCTCGAGGAGAAAATCAGGGTCCTAGAGAGTGGGAAAGGTGGTGAAAAAGACTATTACACTGGGAATATTAGACATAGACTTTATGTCCAAATTGCTAAGGGAAACGGGTCACGGGTGTACAATAAGGAAACTATGGATAGGAGCAGAATCCAGAGACCACACCCAAAATACTACCTGGGAGAATACTATAAGACGTGCTGGAACTGTGGTGCTCACGGGCACTACAAGGAAGCATGTCCCAAGAAGAGAGCCCAAACCTCAGAAACCGTGAGTTCCTGAACAAACAAAAACATCATGTTAATCACCAAAGGAACTCCAACTCTCAAATCCCTCATGATATCAACATCGTTGACTATGTTTTAAATGAGAATATTTTCCCTTGCAAGGGACCTGGCAAGAATCATCTTGCCTGGGTCTCAAAACACTAACTTTACCTTGTAGGTGGTAGTGAGAGGGAACAATGCATAGTTCATAGATAGTGGATGCTCGAACCATATGACCGGAAACAAAGATATCCTCATATCACTCCACACTCATGCCGAAGGAGGCCACGTCTCATTTGGCAATAAAAACAAGGGAGAAGTAATTGGTAAAGGAGAAGTGTTGCTCAATAGATCAATCAAAGTCAGCAATGTAAATCTGGTGAAAGATCTAGGATACAATCTCTTAAGTGTTGCCCAGATGTGTGATCAAGGGAACAACGTTGTCACCTTCGACTCAGAAGAATGCCTAGTTATCAACAAAAAGACCAACAAAGTGATTCTGAGAGGAAGAAGGCACAACAATGTTTATGTAGTAGATACAGAATTTGAACCACCAATGAAGCTGTGTCTTGCGAGTTCCCACGATGACACGGAACTCTGGCACCGAAGACTAGGACATGCAAGTGTCAATCAAATCCTGAAGCTCTATCTACAGGATCTGGTCATCGGTCTTCCATGGATCAATCTCGAAGGAGTCCAAATGTGTGAAGCATGCGTTCGAGGGAAACAGACTAGGAACTCGTTCAAACCCAAAAAGGTGGTGAGCACAACCAGGCCTTTAGAGCTAATTCACATGGATCTCTGTGGTCCCATGCGAATAGCCAGCTATGGTGGAAATAGGTACATGTACGTCTTAATTGATGATTTTTCTAGACTCACCTGGGTTATTTTCTTGAAGGCAAAATCACAAGCTTTTGAAGAGTTCGACCCCTTCATCAAAAGAATAGAAGTAAGCATGGGGCTAAAGCTGAAAGCCATCAGGTCTGACCATGGAACTGAGTTTCAAAACTCAGAGTTCCTCAACTTCTGTGACAAACATGGGACCGCTCACAACTTCTCAGCCCCTCGCACTCCTCAGCAAAACGGAGTGGTCGAGAGAAAGAACAGGACCTTGGAGGATATGGCCAGGACCATGATGCTTGAAAGTGGAGTTCCTGAGTATTTCTGGGCTGAAGCCATCTCCACAGCTACGTACATCTTGAACCGAGCCATGACAAGGCCTTTGATCAAGAAGACATCCTACGAGCTCATCAAAGGGAGAAAACCAAACATCTCCCACCTAAGGACCTTTGGAAAAATTGATCCCAAAAGCGAAGAAGGGATCTTCCTGGGATACTCATCACAAAGCAAAACTTACAAGGTCTATAACAAGAGGACCAAGAAGATAGAAGAAAGCATCCATGTCGTCTTCAACGAGAAATCTGTAAAGATGGGAACAGAGACCCAAGGGAAGGGAACTCTGTTCAAACTGGTCAGACAAGAAGACGATGATGATGACGATGATGAGCCAAGAAAGAGAGATGAAGATAATCCAAGTGCAAATAACATTCCACAACCAGGGAACAACGAAGGAGATCCAACTTTCACTGATCAAATCTCCCTCAAAGTTCCCTCCTCAAAAGAAGTACAAGACACCTCCAACTCTCTTGTTCCTCAAGACAATACCCTGCCAGAATCAAGTGTTCAGGGGGAACAAAGAGGGATCTTGCCAGATATTTCTGAAGAAACACTCAATGAAGAAGCTGAAGACGAGTGTTCCCATGAAAAAGAAGCCTCCATTGAAGATGACACAAGTGCAAGGGAACCCACTCGTACAAGAAACTTTCAACAAAGGAAGGACCACCCCATTGAGAACATCATCTCCCCTTATGATAAAGGTGTACAAACCCGTTCCTCTCTCAATAACTTTTGTGCTTTTAACGCGTTTGTTTCATTGGTGGAACCCAAAAACATCAAAGAAGCCTTGAAGTACCCAGACTGGATTCAAGCTATGCAAGAGGAGCTCCACCAATTCGAGAGGAACAAATTTGGAAGCTAGTTCCTAGGCCCAAGAACAAGAACATCATAGGAACTCGATGGGTCTTTAGAAACAAGCTCGATGATACTAGGGCTGTAGCAAAGAACAAGGCTAGACTGGTGGCACAAGGCTACAGGCAAGAGGAAGGAATTGATTACGATGAGACCTTCGCACCGGTTGCCAGGATCGAGGTCATCAGACTCTTAATTGCCTATGTTGCTCACAAGGGATTCAAGCTTTATCAAATGGATGTGAAAACAGCCTTCCTCAACGGACATCTCAAGGAAGAAGTATATGTGGCCCAACCCCTAGGATTCGAAGATGAGAAGCTACCCAACCATGTCTACTTCTTGGAGAGGGCCCTCTACGGACTCAAACAAGCTCCCCGAGCTTGGTATGACAGGTTTGCTCAATTCCTCTTGCCCATGGATACCTTCGAGGTTCCATAGACAAGACTTTGTTTTTAAAGAAAGAGTCTAAAGACATTTTGATTGTGCAAGTATATGTTGATGACATTGTTTTTGGAGCAACTAACGAAACTCTTGTAGAGAACTTTAAGGACCTCATGAGCAGTGAGTTTGAGATGAGTCTCATTGGGGAACTCACGTTCTTCTTGGGACTTCAAATATCTCAAACCAAGGAGGGAACAAAGATTCATCAACAGAAATACATCAAGGAAATGCTCGTAAAGTATGGGATGGAACACTCCAAGCCTATTGACACTCCCATCTCACCAAATTCAAGGCTTAATGCGGATGAAACAGGTATAAGTGTGGACCAAAGGAACTATCGAGGTATGATTGGGTCCCTTCTCTACTTAACAGCTAGTAGACCTGATATCATGTTCTCCGTATGTCTTTGTGCTCATTTTCAAGCTAACCCAATGGAATCACACCTGAAAGAGGTGAAGAGGATTTTCAGGTATCTCAAAGGGAACGATAACTTGTGCCTTTGGTATCCAAGGAACAGTTCCCTTGAGCTCATTGCATACACAGATGTGGATTTTGCAGGGCACTTGGTTGATAGAAAGAGCACATCAGGAATGGCCCAGTTCCTAGGGTCATGCTTAGTTTCATGGGGATCTAAAAAGCAAAACTCAGTGGCACTCTCCACAGCTGAAGCAGAATATGTGGCTGCCGCATCTTGTTTTTCCCAAGTTCTATGGCTTAAGTCACAACTCCAGGATTACGATATGTCTTTTGGCCTAGTTCCCATACTTTGTGATAATACTAGTGCCATAAACATTTCCAAAAATCGTGTGCATCATTCTAGGACTAAGCATATAGATATAAGGCATCACTTTCTACATGACAATGTTGAAAGTGGAAACATCTTGATGGAACACTGTAGAACTGAAGAGCAAATTGCGGACATTCTCACCAAAGCTTTAGACAGAGGTCCCTACCAGCGTTTTCGAATGCTTCTAGGGATGATTACTCTAAACTAAACAAGTCCCTGTTTGTCTCTCCCTCAATGCCTGACTAGTTTCTCTAAGAATGCATGATAGGGAACTTGGATTTATTGCTTTCACTTTGCCATGATTACTAGTCTAAAGTTAAATGTGTACAAGGGAACTTTATTTCTTTTGGCATTACATGATCAACCAGAGTTTCCTTTATCCCTCCTTACAAGCCACTATGACAGTTGATCATATAACCTACCCTAAGCCAGGGACCAGACAAACGCTTCTCATGAGCCAAAATGTTTACTCCTTTATCGAGTCGTAAATTGTCTGGTTCCCTTTGAGTTCCCTAGCCTCACAAAAGGATGAGTGTGAATTTTCCCTAACCACTTCACTCTCCCTAACCTTAATACGATCATGGGACCTGGGACACACAAGCAAGGGAACGCTGACTCCTCTGAGAAGATGAACTGTCACTTGGGAAGCGGGATTTTGTGTCAGAAACTCTGAAGCGTTAAGGGCCAAGTATTCAAATTTTGAAAGGGCTTCCCTAGAGATCGTGACGCGTGTCAAGAGGCGTGCTACAGAAGTTAAAACGATGCCCCACGTTCATTGGGCAACGGTTATCGAGGATTTCTCACTTCCCTTTCTACCCTTCGCCCCCTTTCTCCTTAAAACCCTATTTTTCCATTTTTGGGATCTTATTCCATCCTCAACCTCTGTCATTCTTCTTCTCCACATCCCTTTCACTCTCTTTTTCAAGAAACCTCCAAAACTCCACCTCCACCCCACAAAACTCCTTCCCCTCCTTCCTCACCCACACACACGCCTATCCCTTAAGCTCCTGCCTCGGGGACCCCTACTCCCCAGGTTCCCGTATCCACCTCTCTTCCCCCTTCTACACAAATCTCCACTCCTCTCTCCTCTCCTCTCCCCTCTTCCACAACATCCCCAACTACCACAAAACTTCCTTCTCCCTCTCCCTCCAAAACTGTCGTCGTCCTCACTTCGGACGACGATGACCTTCCTCTCTCCGTTGTCATCGGGAAAATGACCAAGGACCCTCCTCCTCTCATAATGGGCACTGTAGATGAAGAGGACGAGCTCAACTGGGTCCCAACTGAGGCCACCACTAACAAAGGGACCAAGTCCCCAGAAAAAGTGGCTCCTGAAGAGCCCGTGGAACAAAGCAACCCAGCACCGGCTGTTGGTGCTGGGATGAGTTTAGGTCATCCTGAAGATGACGCGGAGGGCTTCAGCTCAAGCTCCTCCGAGGAAGAAGGGACCTTCAGTGAAGAGGTCGAAGAAGAAGAAGAAGAGGCTCTAGCTGAAAAGGAGCCCGCTAAGATCCCAACACCTGGACACCAAATGGTGGTGTCCGAGGGTTCCCATCAGACAAGGGAACGAGTACTGATGATCGAAGCGGTTGCGCCCCCTCAGCAGAAAGGACCAAGAACGGTCTCTAGGGGGAATACTTCAAAGAGCACAACAAGAAAGGGGAAGGGACATGCGCTGAAAAAGCTCCCTGTCAATGAGAATCGCAAGCTTCTTCCCCCTCTCATAGTTTCTGAAGAGATGCTCAACGAGAATGGACTGGGGGAACTGTGGGACCTGATCAAGGCCCAAGGCTGGGAGCATATATGCAAGTAAGCCGTGAGTGTAGACCCCTCACAGGTGCGTCGTTTCTACAACAACTTTGTAGTCCACAAAGACGGCAACCAGGGAACTCTCTCCCACGAAGGCGACGAGTTCATCTTCACCACGTCCACTATCCGCCTTCAGCTTCAGGTCCCGGTTCAGGGATTCCATGATTTGCCTCACAAACTCTGGGGAGAGTTCAACAACGCCGAGGTGTACAACACCATATTTGAGGGTCGAGTTCCCACTAAAGTGCCTTCGACTCATCATCTGTCCTTGATCGCCAAGCTGGTCCATCAATTCATCATCAATATGGTGATCCCTCGCCAGGAAAAGCGCCTTGTCGTCAATATCCCCGATGCTATACTCCTCTACCACTTCCTCCTCAAGAAGCCCATCAACCTTCCAAGAATCATTCTTGGGCACATGGAGAAGTGCATGGCGTTCAAGTCCCATTCTCTTCCCTACTCCGGGCTTATCAAGAAGCTTCTACAAAAAGAGGGTATTTACGACGCCTCCAAGGAAGAAATTACGATGGGAAGGGAACTGGACATCTCAGTGGTCCAGAAGATGAGGCACTCTGAGCTTGTAGAGGAATCGGCTCAATTGGAATCTGGTGAAGAAGGGAACTCTCAAGTTTTGCTTCGCATTGCCAACACCATCGATCAGATTGTCAGGGACCAAGCAACGTTGGCTAGGGGACAAGAAAAACTTACATAGGTCCTGACGCGTCTTTGTGATGCCCTGTTCCCACCAAGCCCATGATCTTCCCTTCTCTCTTCCTTAGCCTCACGTGCTCCCACCAGAATATGTTTCTTCAATTTCCTTTGTACATATTTTCTTAAGTAATGAATTGGCCTTTAATTTGAATGCGTGTTCCTTTTCTCCCTTATAATTGCATTGCTTGTTTTCGATGATGTCAAAAGGGGGAAAGACAAAATATGCGAGATGAGTTAAAAGTTTAAGTTATCACAGAACATGCATAAGCTAAGGGGGAACAATTGCATAAAAAGCTAAGTAAGATCTAAGTGTTTTTAATCGAAGTGGCTCCCCAGAATCATCCTTAGAAACTCATTCGCATATCATTCATTGAAATACTTGCTTATTTTGTGATGGGTTTGTCATCATCAAAAAGGGGGAAATTGTTGGGACGTTGTTGGGACCTCTGGTTCTAAACAACGGATCAACGATGCCATTCTCCGAGTTTTGATAATGACAAACACCATGAGGAACTAATGTGGTTTGTTCAAGTATTTCTAAGGAACGCAGGTACAGCCAAGAACTCCCATGAATGACCAAAAGCCAAAGAAGCTCACAATGCAGAGTTTCCATCAAGGGAACTCTGAAGAGGAAAGTTCCCATAAAATGGGAACTCCCAAGAATGATCAAGAGAACACAGTTTACACGATGAAGAGTTTCCATCAAGGGAACTCTGAAGAAGACAATTCCCATAACATGGGAACTCACATGTGAGGACAACGACCGTTCAGCACAGATCGCGAGATTCTGTCTTGGACAGTCCGAAGGAACAGTCTGAGGATCAGACTGTCACGAATGATCCAACGGTCCGATTGATTCAAGAAGTTGACCTAGTTCAAACCAAAGTCACATGTGAAGAAAGTACAACTTGGGCATCAAGCAAAGGGCATTTTGGACACAAATGAAAGATGCGATTGCCCAAGCACACCTGCTCTATAAAGCCAAATGAATAGTACTCGGATTGAGCACTTCTCCCTGAACTCACAAATACCCATACTAGAGAAAAGAGAAAGAAGAAGAAGAGAAGTCCCCGGCGGCGAGTGTTTGATCTCGACGACGGTGAAGCCGAAGTTTGTAGGGGCAAGGGAACTGAGAAGTCAGTCTAAGGTTTGAGTTACTTGTATTTTGTTGTTGTGAGCTTAGGAACTGAGTTGAGAGGATTCACTAGTGTTGCTAGAGTTAGGTAGAACTCGTAGGAACAGAGAAGTGTGAATCTGGCTGTTGTAACTAAGGAACAAAGCAATCAATATAAGTAAGTCATTCAAAATCCTCCAAGCGGAGGTAGAAGTTTACCCACACAACTAGTTGGTTGTAGTGGGGTTCCTCTATAAGGGAACTACGTTCTTTATTGCTTTTAATACTTGCGCTTAATTTACTTCCGCTGCCTTGGGAACAGCTTAACAGCCAGTTCCCAAGCTCTTTGCTAATGGTTTACGATCCAACAATAATATCTTTCAAGGAAAAGGAGAATCTCTTCGTGACTAGTGAATCAATTGGAGTTCCTTAGTGAGAAAATTCCTCAATGGAAACAAACCAACAAGTTGATCTCAAGATTGAACAAGAGTTGGGACAACATTGCTTCATCCCTTCTCACTCAGAAGGAAACCAAGTCGCTGACCTTGGAAGATCTTGTAGGACAACTTACCATGTATGGAGGCATTCAACAAAGAAGAGTGGAAAGACTTTCCTTAGAGAAAGTCAAGAACATTGCTCTCAAAGTCGAAAGATCTTTTCACTTGGCTTAGGGAGACGATGACACTGAAGGAATAAATGAGGATGTTGCTCTCATCTCTAAGGCTATGAAGAGACTGTGGAATCGCAACAAAGCCCCTGTCAAGACTCCAAAGTCAAGCAAGGAAGGAAAGGATATGAAGGATGTCATTTGTTATCAATGTTAGGCTAGAGGACACTTTACCAAGCAATGTCCAAAAAGAAAAAGTGGAGAGGCTGGCAAAGGAATGATGGCAACTTGGGATATGTCCGATGATGACGATGAAGTGGCGCCGACAAGAGGCAACTGTTGTATGGCCATTGAAGACAAATCATCCCAAGAGGTAAATGACACTGAACTCTCTTCACTTCTCGCTAAAAATCAAGAGAACAGTTGGTTGCTATCATCAAAAAGCTTGGAACTCAAGTCACCGAGTTAAGAGAAAAACTGGAAGATAATGAAGAAATAATCTCCAATCTTTTCGATGATAACAAAATCTAGTCCGCTAAGGCTATTGAATTGGAAAAGATTTCATCTCCTAAGTCAATGACTTGTGAGTCCTGCTCGAACTCAAAATCCCAAGTCGTTGACTTGCAAAAACAAGTTGAGGTCCTAGAAAAACAAGTCAATGACCTAGAAGGAGAAAGGTTGATGCTTAGGCTCGGTAATGCTAACCTATCCAAAGAAATAGAAGATCAAAAGATCGATGATGAGACTGAAAGAAAAAGGTGGCTAGATGAGTTTGTTGCTGAAAAGGCTAGAGGTCAGAAATGACTATAAAAGGAAATTTTGGAAGGAGATTGATAGGTTTGGGATTGGATATGCTCGTGCACCCAATACTCAGGGTACCAAACATGCTCCCTTTGTGTCTAAAGGTAAAGCCCCTATGGGCAGTGACAATGCAAGTTGCTCTACTCATGTGGTAGCCAAGCAAGACAAGGGGAAGGAACACTGGTATCTTGATCAAAAGGTGCAAAAAATATGGCAAAAACAAACACAGATTTCGGCTCCCTCATAAATTGACTTTCAATCACGCATCAACAACAAACCCATCTATCCAACTACAACAAGTATGTTGGTCTAAAGTCTCACAAGACATGTTGGTATTGTGGCAAGCCTGGTCACTACCAACATGATTGTCACAAAAAGCAAGAGATGATGAAAATGCAAGGTCACGGCCTCTGAATGACAGTTTTGACAGATCCACTGTCACTCCTCCAAGATCTGTGTGTGCTAGTTGTAACAAGTGTTGTACCAGAAACTACTATGTTGCCAAACCCAGAGGAGTTAGACAACTTTGGGTTTGTAAGAACTAATTTTTCCAATGTAGCTTGAAGTGGGTGACAAGGAGACCTGGTTTATTGATAGTGCGTGCTCAACTCATATGTCGGAAAACCCCAAGGATTTTGTCTCACTTCAAGAATACAAAGGAGGTAAGATTACCTTTGGCAACAATAGTAAAGGTGGTATTTCTAGTATAGGTACGGTAAGATTTTCTAATAAGTTGACCATAGACGATGTGAATTTAGTTGACAATCTCAGTTTTAAGTTGTTAAGTGTTTCCCAAATTTTTGCTAATGGAAAATATCAAGTTTTCTTTGATAAGAAGGGTTGTCAGGTGCAAGAAATTGACTCAGGGAAGATTCTTCTGAAAGGGGTGTGTGAAAGTAATCTCTACAAAGTGGACAACTGTTTCAAACCTGAAGAAAAACTGTGTCTTAGAACAGTTGTAGACGTCGCCGACCTCTGGCTTAAAAGGTTTGGTCATGCGAGCTTTCAACTCCTTGACAAACTTCATAGGCAAGATCTGGTGACAGGGATACCCAAGGTTGATCCAAGCAAACATGAAGTTTGTGAGACGTGTGTGAGAGGTAAGCAAGTTAAGTCTTCCTTCCAATCCAAGAAGGAGGTAAGTACCACTAAACCCTTAGAGCTGATTCATATAGACTTGTGTGGTCCCATGAGAATCCAAAGTGGTGGAGGAAATAGTTATATTTTTGTCATTGTTGATGACTTTTCACGGTATACTTGGACAATTTTTCTGTCTTCTAAAGATCAGGTCTTTGAAGAATTTGAAGCATGGGCGAAGGCTGTTGAGAAAAAGCTTGGAGTTGCTCTTGTATCTATCAGGTCAGATCATGGAATAGAATTTGTCAACTCCGAGTTTCTGGTTTTCTGTAACAAAAATGGAATAAGTCACAACTTCTCAACGCCAAGAACTCCTCAACAAAATGGCGTGGTTGAGAGGAAGAATTGTGCCTTGGAGAACATGTCAAGGACAATGCTTATCTCAAGTGGCCATCCAAGGAATTTCTAAGGTGAAGCCATTAATGCATCTTTCTATGTGATGAATCGAGCCATGCTTCGTCCACTCCTTGGAAAAACTCCTTATGAATTGCTTAGAGGAGTTAAGCCTAGTGTCGCCCACTTACGCAACTTTGGATGCAAATGTTATATTCATAATAACAGCAAGGACAATCTGGGAAAGTTCGACCCAAGGAGTGATGTTGGCACTTTTGTAGGTTATTCCCCTCATAATAAAGCCTACAAAGTGTTCAACAGGAGGACGAGAAAGATTGAAGAAAGTGTGCATGTTGTGTTTGATGAGAACACGATGGGGGGCTCGATGATTGAAGATCTTGATGATGGTGATCAAGGATATTATCTGGTTCAAGAGGATCCACTCCCAACTGCTACAACAGAAAAATAACCAGTAGTCAGTGACAATGCTGGTGTCATCGACTCGGACATGTCAAGAGGAAGTAAGCAAGATCAAAGTTCAGGTGACAATGAGTCAGAAAATGAGAAAACGCCTAAGAGAAGCTCAAGTCCAGAAGATTCTGATGAAGAGTCAGAGAGAACGCTACAGACTCAAGTCGGCAACTTGACAAAGTTACATATCAAGAATTATCAACAGAAAAGTGTTCATCATGTCACTAACATCCTTACTGATATCTCAAAGGGTGTACAAACCAGATCGTCTCTAAACAACTTCTTTGCCTTCAATGCTTTCATCATTATGTTGGAGCCCAAGACTGTCGAACAAGCATGAAAGATTCAGACTAGGTCAGTGCCATGTAAGAAGAGCTTCATCAGTTTGAAAGAAACAAGGTTTGGCATCTAGTCCCAAGGCCAAAGGAAAGATATGTGATTGGAACAAGATGAGTGTTCAGAAATAAGCTGGATGATGAAGGAAATATGGTCAGAAACAAAGCAAGGCTGGTAGTTAAGGGATACAATTAGCAGGAGGGCATTGACTATGATGAGACGTTTGCTCCAGTGGCTCGTCTAGAGGCTATTCGGTTGCTCATTGCCTATTTTGCTCATCATGGGTTCAAACTACAACAAATGGATGTTAAGACTGCATTCTTGAATGGATACCTAAAGGAGGAAGTGTATGTTGAACAGATTCCGGGATTCAAAGATGTCGCCCACCCGGATCATGTCTACAAAGTAGACAAAGCTCTTTATGGATTGAAGCAAGCACCGATTGCTTGGTATGATCGTTTGTCTCAATTTTTGATTCAACATGGTTATGTTCGAGGAGAAGTAGACAAGAGTATGTTCTTATTGAAGGAAGGAGGTCATACACTGGTTGTTCAGTTCTATGTCGATGACATCATCTTCGGTTCAACAAATGATAAGCTGGTGAAGAAGTTCATTAACCTCATGTCTAGTGAATTTGAAATGAGCATGGTCGGTGAGCTCAAGTTCTTTTTAGGACTTCAAGTCGTTTAGAGTGAAGATGGAGCAAGAGTTCATCAATAGAAGTATCTCAGAGAATGTGTTAAAAAGTTTGGTCTCGAAAATGCTAAACCTTTGACACTCCCATGTCGCCGACCACCTCACTTGGAAAAGATGACAAGGATCTGGGGGTCAATGCTACTATGTACAGGGGTATGATTGGATCTTTGCTCTATCTTACGGCAAGCAGACCTGATATTGTGTTAGTAGTAGGTCTATGTGCCAGATTTCAAGTTGATCCAAGAGAGTCCCACTTGAAAGCTGTTAAGAGAATCATTCGATATCATAAAGGGACTGACAATCTATGTTTGTGGTATCCAAGAGGATTTGATTTTGAGCTTATCGGCTACACAGATGCAGATTTTGCAGGAAATCGTGCTGATAGAAAAAGCACTTCAAGGATGGCTCAATTTCTTGGGCCGTTCCTTGTGTCATGGGGATCTAGAAAGCAACATTATGTGGCTCTATCAATAGCAGAAGCAGAGTACATTGCGGTTGCGGCGTGTTGCTCTCAACTCTTGTGGATCAAGCAATAAATTAGTGACTATGGTGTGAAGTGTGGGTCGGTGCCCATACTATGTGACAACACTAGTGCAATTAATATCTCAAAGAATCTGGTGCAACATTCAAAGAAAAACATATTTAGACAAGGCACCACTTTCTTCGAGATTGTGTAGAAAAAGGCATGGTCACTACGGAATTTTGTAGAACAAGTGATCAAAGAGCATACTGATAGAGCATATAGATGTAGTTGTTAGAGCATGTTTTTATTCTCGGTTTATGCATTTTTAGCTAGGATTTCATTCTAAGTTTTAGTTTAGGTTTTATTTTTGTTTAGTTCGGAATCTACGCGTCTTTGTGCATAATTGCAGGTCGGATGGTGGAAGACGGTAGATGGAAAGCTTAGGACGGACCTCGGGATGCATAGGAGGCATTGAAGTGAAGATTTGAGGCAAGAATTACAAAGACAAGAAGCAAAGGGCCAAACCGCGGAGTGGAGCTTGGACCGCGCCGAGAGGAGTAAAGTTTCTGCGGCGTGAGCGCGGGGGAAACTGGGAGAGCGCGATCGCGCTCTCATGCGCACCAAACCGCGCTCTGGCGCGACGACGCGGCGATGACTTGGGCTTCCGCGAGATCTTATGGGCCGACTCTAATATCTCTTCTGGATATTTTTAGACTTAATATAAATACTTTCCTTAGATTTTATTTTGGATTATGCTATCTTTTACTTGTGTTCTAAAATTGAACAATTTGGAGATTTGTGGGAGACAAAACCCTAGTTTTGCAATTGAAGATCAATTTGACTCTTGTAAGTTTTATTTTTCTTCAATGACAATTTCTAGCTAATTTTCTCATGTCCAACTAGTTAGTTGAAGTTGTGTGCATGATTGTTTGTGAGATTTGAATTATTTTAGTTTGCCTTGACTAGATTGAATCTCTCCATGCTTGATTGATTAAATTCACTTAGGATTAGTATAGATTGGCCACCTATTCTACTTCTAGGTTGAATTACAACTAGAATAATTAAATAGACGGTGGAATTTGATTGTTCATGGATGAATCCTTTGATTAAACTTATAGACGGTGGAATAAGGTTAATCAAAGGCGGAGAATTTAATCACAAGAATTCCTGAATAGACGGTGAAATTCATGATTATTGTTTCTATTGAATGCTTTGAACTTAATTGCATGATCAACTTGACATAGAAGGTTTTCTAGGTTAATTGATTAAAAGGTTGTTAAAGACGGTGTATATTAACAACCACAATAAGCTTGAATTCATAAATTCACAATAGATTAGTCAAGGGAAATTGAAATAAGGATAATCGATGATCAAAACTCATGTATGCAATGGATACGAAACTAGTTGGACGCTTTTCTCCATATTTGAATCTCAACTTATTTTACTTGGTTAGCTTTAATTAGTTTAATTTCTTAGATTTTAGCTTACAACCAAAAAGCCCCCCTTTTCTCTTAGTAATATTATTTAAATACGGATAATCTGAGTCCCTGTGGGTTCGACCCCTTGCTTCCACTATACCTAGGTTAGGAAGTTAGGAATACTTCTTTGACAGTGCTTTTATAGCGACGTAAAAGTGTTCGTCACATACATCTTCACAAAGGCCTTAAATCGTGAACCCTTTGAACAACTCCGCATGAAACTAGGTATGATATCTCTTCCATGATCTATTTCCCTACATGAATTCCCTCAATGATTGGCTAGAATTGATTGCTTTGCATATGTTTTGAAGTCATGCTTTTATGGTATAAATCTTTACATTGTTGATAGACATCATATTCAGGAAACCCCATGCATTTGACTTGTCGATGACTTTTACTACATTCAGTATGTGTGCAACCTCTTTGAGCTCTTTGTTTTAGCCCAAAAGAATCAAACCTGGTGATCTTATCCCTCTTTACAAGCCCAAATGATGGTTTATTCTAATGTTTGTCCCTAACCTATCATGTTTTTAGAGTCTCTTTGAGCCCGTTTTTAATCTTTCTTTAAATGGAGACTTATCATCATGATCAAAAAATCCACATAAATATCATGTTTCATGCTTGGTTTGCCTTGGGACTTCCTGTGCAACCCTATCACCAAGTAATTTTTAATAGAGAAAGTCATGGGTTGTGCAAAAGTCACGGGTAGTTGAGAAGAGCAGTTTTGTGATATGGGTCGTCGACTTGATCAAGGTCAGTGACTGTGTGTTTTGTCGCATGAATGAGATCATGGCTTAACACGATCTTTTGAATTTTGGAAATTTTTGTCAAAAAGGAAGAAAGAGAAGATCTGTAGTGATTTGACAACTTCTTTTAATTGGGAAGTTCCCATCTTAAATACTTCAACCGTCATTAGAGAAAGGTACGCTCTCAACTTCTTCTTCTTCTTCTTCTTCTTCTTCTTCTTCTTCTTCTTCTTCTTCTTCTTCTTCTCTCTCTCTCTCTCTCTCTCTCTCTCTCTCTCTCTCTCTCTCTCGATTCCTTGCTCTCTCTCTCTCTCAAACTCAAACCCTCAATCCTTCAAAACCTTTCAATGGCGTCTCCCTCCAACACCTCGAACCACCCCGCTTCTCCCAAAACTCAAATCGAGAGTCCCGAATCGGCAAAGAGGAAAATCATTGTCATCTTGGTGATGAATTTCTTCGCGCTCTCATGTCTGGGCAATCATCTCCCGCAATCGCTCTTCCAACCGCCATTGAAACACCATCCCAGTAACCCTCTTCTCCACAAAACGAAAATCCTAACCCTTCTCCTCCAAAATCAACTCCCATGTCTCCCATTCCTACTGAAAAACCCCAAATTCCTCAATCCCCACAAAAAGAAACCGAAACCCTAACCCTCTCACCAGAATCTGGAAAACTGCGCCAAACGGCACAACCAGTGGTTGTTCTAGAAACCGGTGAAACCTCCAAACCAAAACCCATGGAGAAAGAGATTGAGGAAGAGAGAGTAAAAACTCCTAACTTGGAATCGATGGAGTTTGAGGAAACACAAACAGTTTTTGGGTCTTTTGAAGAGAAGGAAGAAGAGAAAGGCTCGGAGGATGTAATGGAGGGGCACACAAGTGCAAACTGAAACAAAGGAGGCCCAACGGCTATCTACCAAGGATCAGACAAAGAAAGTCAATGATTCCCCAAAAGTCACTGACAAGGACGTTGATGTGAACGTCGATGACTCTTCAAAGGAACCGGTTTAAATTTTTGATGAAGGTATTCATTCTGATCCCAAACTAGTCTCTAGAAAATAAAAGAATGTTGAATCTGTCAAGAGAAACTTGGAAAAAATCTGTTTGGTGATGAGTCTAAGTTGCTAAAAGATGACGAAATTGAGATGCGTCCCCCTTTCGCCTTAAAACTAGATCGACCAGTGCTAGAGCCATGGTTGTGGCTCTCAAGGCTAAAAAGGCTAAGGGGTTGGCAACCCCCGATGTTGTATCAGAGGGCAGTGACTCTTCTTTCTCTAAGAAGGTCATAAGCAAGAAAAGGGGGAGGTCACCACCAAAATCTGGTGTTCGGTCTAGCAAAAAAAAAAGAAAACTGGTGTTATTGTTGATATGACTTCTCGGGAATTTACTAAGGATTTGTTGTGGGAGAAAAACTTCTTGGAAGAGTTCAAACTAATGAAGGTCAATGACTGGATCAAGAAGTAGAAATGGGGTCACTTGATTCAAGGAGAGTACGAGTACAATCCTAAAAATGGTCAAGATGTTCTATGAATCCCTGGAGATTGAAGACACTGGGAACATGACCATAGGACGATACACTGCTGGGAAGAAGAAGTACTCTTTTACTAGTAAGGATGTCAGTGCAATCTTGGAGATACCCCATGAAGGATTTCCTGAGTACTACGAAGTTTGGCCAAAAGTAGTCGATGATTGTGAGATCATCGGAACTGTCACTGACAGTGATGACAACTTCACCAGTCCTTACCTGGTCAACAAGATGGGAATTGAAAAAAAAGGTGATGTTCAATTACCTTATCAGCAACCTGCTCCCAAGAGAACTCAAGCGAAATGTTGCTTCCATTCAAGACTTACTAGTTATGGACAAAATTCTCAGAGGGAAGAAGGTGAACATGCCTAGAGTAATGATGCTCCACATGAAACATGTTCTTGAAACTGCTAAGCACGCGCTTCCTTATGGTATGTTGATTTCCTTGTTGATGGCTGAACACAAGGTCTATGTGGATGGTGGTGATGTCATCAACGTCAGAGTCTTGAACAAGGAAATGATCAGGAAATTTGGCTGGAACTAGGTTGATGGAAAATGGGTTTCAAAGGCTTCTGAGGTCAGTGACAAGGATCACCCGGAAGAGGGAATGCAATATGCTCAAGCAGCCGATGAACTGAAGGATTTAAAGGAGCAGAATATGATTCTGAAGGGGATGCTCGAGAAGCTTCAAAACATGGTTGGCTTTGTGCTGTCCAAGATCAGTTCTATAGAGGAAAGGCTCAACGACTTTGGATCTTGATGTCAGTGACCAGCGCTCACTCATGACGATCTCTACCGCTCTCTTCTACCCTTTCCACATTATCTCCCCAGTTTAAAAGATTTTTCTTTTTAAGTTCGATTTGGTTGTATTGCATCTCTAAATTGTTTGTGTTTGCATCGTACATTTTCTTTTGCCATGGTGGATGACTATCTATGCTTGTTTTGATATTATGTTTTAAGTTTCCATATTTGCCTATGACTTCTTCTCTTGTTTTAGCAATCTTTTTTATGATGCCAAAAGGAGGAATTGACCGAGGGAATAGATTTATTAGGGGGATCTAAAAATTGAAACCATTAGGTTACTAATCTTAGGGGGAATTAACCGGGGTAATAGATTTATAGAAGATTGAGTTTTGATGGTTCCAGATTCAGTGACTCTGAGTTTGCAAGTCGAGTCGGCAACTTGGCAAAGTCACTGACATGACCAGCTGGCGAGTAATCTATTTAAGGTAGGAACACATATCGTGTGTGCGTGCATTTGGAGACAACTGAGCCATTCCATTTTAGGAGAAGATCATCATAAAAGAGTGCTAAAATCAAGAGGAAGACAATTTGATTCTCCTAGAATATTTTATTGTGTACGTTCATGTATATTTGGAAAGATATGTAAAGATTGAGTGTGTGTCATTTCCCTAATCGAATGGGATTTGATACACACAAGATCTCTCTTGCCCTAGCTTAAATACCTCAGTGTTTAGGATAGAAGGCAAGACTTTTGAGCGACATTTCACAATTTGTGCAAGAAAGAAAGAGTGAACTTGTGCGTGAGATTCGTACAAGTGGTGTGTCGAGTGTTCTTAGGTATAGCGTGAGATTGAGAGTTTGAGTGCAAAGGTAGAGCGTGGTTCACGGGTGTGGGATTCATTCTTGTAGACGGGAGAGCTTTTTAAACACTCAAGAAATCAATAGAGCAAGTCTAAGGACTCTTGAAATCCGACCAAGTGAGAAGCTTGGAAGGGAGTGATTTTTCTTTAAATAAACTTGTTGGTTTTCAAGGAGTTTCCACTATACATCGCTTTTCATTGACTGTTGGTAACGTTTGTTTTACTGTATGGTTATTCCGCTGCTTTATTTACTCAAAGTCGATGACTTCGCAGGAGTCGCCTACTCGTTTAAGTACTAATGATCCTACAATAGAGGTGTCAAAACAAGAACTCCAATGCATAGTCCGGATTTAAACGTTTTTATCCCTCAAGCTCTTGGGCCATAGCTCTTCTAAACTTCATTTGTATCACTCTAAGCTTCATCAAACTCCACCACAATCAACTAAGATCCATCCCGTCCACGCTTGTTTACCTAAAGACCTACAAAAACGAACAAAACAAGCACAAGACCCGAATTTCCTAGAAAACCTAAAAACGTAAGAGCTATACTAAACTAAGCTAAAACCATGAAATACAAGCATAAACATGCATCCTAAACACTACCTAAATGCAAGCTATCACTAACAGAGGCGGAACTTAATGGGGGCGGGAGTGGGCCATGCCCCCCCAATCCAAATATTTTTTTGGTATATATGTTCCTCTTGTTAATGGCTTTTATTTGATATATTATACGCCCCAATCTGACATTTGAGTAAAAAGTTATAAACGTTTTAAAATTAGACACACAAAAACGACTTCTAACAAGTCATTTACTTAGAATGCTTTTATCTTTTGCTAAACTTCCTACTTTAATAGCGTAATTGAATCCGAAAGCTTTGAATAAGTTATTGTTGGGATGTCTTGAATCACACAATTCATTATTAGTACGGGAGTTTTAGTTTGGATTTTAGTTTTTAGTTATGAGCATTTAGTGTTTATAGATTCAATCCGTTTATATTCTGAAACATAATTGCATAAGTTATCTTTATAAACTATTATTTTCTTAATGCAGTTTTATTCTAAAATATTTTAGTCTCTCCTCAATAAAATATATTCTTTTTTTGTACAAATATTTTTATTTCTACATCTTTCTCAACACTATCTTATATAATAATATTTTGCTATTTTGAAAAAAATACGTGTGTTTTTAGTTTTTTTTAATTATATATTAATAATTTTAAGAGTTTCTTTAAATATTTTTCAATATTTTGTACTCCATCCGTTTGGAAATACATGTCGTTTTAGGATTTGTCTAAAAAATTAAAAAAACATATGATATGACTTAAATATCGTCAATCTTGTTAAGATCTTCTTACTTGTATTTTATTTATACGTAAATATTTTTAATTATTGAAGATGATATTGAAAAAGGGTTTTGCTATTCGTCACCCCCGGGGGCGACGAATAAGATCCTTAAAATAGAACCATATCATATTATAGATTGTAGATTTATCTTTTAATATTTTAATAACTAAAATTTTGATTGACAACTAATTATCATATCTAAAATTTAATTAATTAATAATCAAGTAGATTTTCTCCTTTTAGATTTCACACATGAATCATTGAAAATTTATTGACAGTTTTTATCAAAAAAATAAAAAATATAATAATAAACTATCATGTATAAATTGGAATTAAGTAAAGCTAATTAGTAAAAATGACATTCTCCTTTGTTTAATTTGCTTATCAAAATTTATCAACACCACTTTTTATTAAAAAAAAGAACCACTGTTACATTATTCATCGTAAAAATGAAATTACGTAAAACTAACTAAGTATATTTGTACATTTGATATGATAAATAAAATTACTAAAAATTATTTAAAAATTTTACAAAAAAAATTTGATTTATTCCCAATACCAAAAAAAATTAATATAATATGATTAATTTGATGTGCATATAAAATTGAAAGCAATAAAAAATCAAAACAAAAGAATTAGTGTGGTACTTGTATCATGCATGGCAGTGCACAATGAAAAAAATTAAAAACGAAAGAAGCTTACTATAGAATTAGATTATATATATGGTAATTAATTAAACATGATCGTGGATGAAAATTGTGTTAAATTGAAAAGGAGAAAATCTATATGATTATGGATTAATTTTATTTTAGATATGGTAATTAATTGTTAGACAAGGATTTGCTTATTTTTAAATATGAAAAGATAGATATACAATCTATAATATATACTGTATGTTTCTATTTTAGGGATCTTATTCGTCGCCCCCGGGCGATGAATAGCAAAACTCATTGAAAAAAAAGTGTGGTAAAATATGTCAAATGACAAATATTTTTGGACAAAAGAATTAGGCTAAAACGACATGTATTTGAGGGAATAATTTTTAAATATTGATAACACTTTAGTTAGTTTAGAAAATTTTATTGGCCCCTGCAATCGAAATTTTTTGGTTCCGCCCCCGATCACTAAACGCTTTATTGATAAGTCTAAATCTGATCATGCTTGTTTGCTTAGAAAGTCTATCCATGGTTTGAAACAGTCTCCTAGACAATAGAATAAGAAATTTGATGCTTGTATGATTTCTTTTGCTTTCTCTAGAAGCATCTATAATACTTGTTTGTATTTAAAAGGTGTAAAGTCTTCTTCTCCTATTTTACATCTTACTTTATGTTGATGACATTTTGCTTATTAGTACTTTTAAAGTTGTAATTTCTAGAGTTAAGCATGACTTGAAAAATACTTTGATATGAAAGACTTAGGTGTTGCAGCTAAGAGTCTAAGTGTAAATTTATTAGAAATCATGCTAAAAAGACCATCTACTGTCTCAAAAATGACTACTTGTACAAAGTTCTTGACAAGTTTGCCATGAAGGACTCTAAGCATGTACCAATACCTCTTGGAGGGCACTTAGAGTTGTCAAAACAAGACTGTCCCACCATTGCAATAGAAAAGAAGAAAATGGAACTTGTAATGGAAAGCATTATGTATGCTATGATATGTACTAGGCCAGATTTAGCTTTTGCTATTAGTGTTCTTAGTCGTCTTATGTCCAATCCTAGGCAAAACATTGGACAGGCATGAAATACATGCTAAAGTATGTAAAAAAGAATGCGAACATTGGTTTGGTATATCATATGCATAGTCCAAGGACCACACTTACATGGTATGTAGACATAGTGCCCACACTTTTCACTGATAGTCATAACACCTTGTATCTTTGCAAGGATCCTATCACCAATCATGCAGATTTTAGGACAAAAATAGTCCCCACTAACAAGTTTGTTTTCTACAAGTAAGAGCTCCATATCGATGACACTTGAGATACGAAAATGAGTCAATGATTAAAGAAGAAACTCGATTTAAGTCCACCAGATTCTTGTTTGTATTACTTCTAGTATTAGTTTATAGTTTTAGAGGGGGCATTTGTAATATTCTAGCTAGTTAAACTATACACTAATCCTAGTGACCTAAGTATTGGTATGACAAATCATGTAATAGAACTGAGGTAGAAGATATCCTAAAGAGAGAACCACACACATGAGGTTTTTTTATTAGCTTAAACTAGTTAAACCGGTTTGGAGATAGTGAACCGGGTTTATGCTTGTAAAGGCTTTACCAAACTCGTGGGTTCATTCTTGGACTTAGGCTTTGCGTTGGCTTGTGAAGACCACCCAACTCACGTGCTTCTGATTCAAAATGGAAGAAGCTCATTGTCTTTAGTTGGAACGATGCATTTTGAGGCTCGCGTTCAACCCTAGC